>BTHU01000012.1:119423062-120023062 GCA_036184795.1 Tokudaia tokunoshimensis | reverse complement strand
GAGCATAAGCTATTGGAGTTCTGTTCAGGAAATTCTCCCCTGTGCCCATATGTTCAAGGTTCTTCCCTAGTTTCCTTTCTATTAGTTTCAGTGTGTCTGGTTTTATGTGGAGATCCTTGATCCACTTGGAATTGAGCTTAGTGCAAGGAGATAAGAATGGGTCAATTTGCATTCTTCTGCATGTTGACCTCCAGCTGAGCCAGCACCATTTGTTGAAAAGGCTATCTTTTTTCCACTGGATGGTTTTAGCTCCTTTGTCAAAGATCAAGTGACCATAGGAGTGTGGATTCATTTCTGGGTCTTCAATTCTGTTCCATTGAGCTACAGCCTGTCACTGTACCAATACCATGCGGTTTTTAACACTATTGCTCTGTAGTACAGCTTGAGGTCCAGGATACTGATTCCCCCAGAGGTTCTTTTACTCTTGAGAATCGTTTTAGCTATTCTGGGTTTTCTGTTATTCCAGATGAATTTTTGAATTGCTCTTTCTAACTCTATGAAGAATTGAGTTGGGATTTTGATGGGGATTGCATTGAATCTGTATATTACTTTTGGTAAGATGCTCATTTTTTTTTTAACTGGGTTTGTTTTTGTTTTATTTTGTTGTTTTTAAGACAGGGTCTCATGCAGACCAAGCTGGATTTGAACTCAATGATGACCCTGAACTCCTGACCCTCCTGTCTCCACTTCCTAAGTGCTAGGATTACAAGTCTGTGCCAGCTTTGTGTGGTGTTGGGGAACACAAAGTGCCGGCAAAACACTCCACCTAAACGGACCTATATCCCTAGCCTTCGCCTATCTAGGGCCCCCACCCCAACTCCCTCCTTTTTTTTTTAATTTTATTTTTTTAATTTACATTCCAAATCACTTCCCCTTTCCCGTTTCCTCCCTCCCCGAAAGTCCCATAAGCCCGCTTCCCTCCCTCTTTTCTCCATTCAACCCCCTCTCGTTACTCTGTCCTGGCGTTCCCCTACATCCAGTCTTTCCAGGACCAGGGGTCTCTCCTTCCATCTTCTTAGAAATCTATTGATATGCGGATTGTGTCTAGGGTATTCCGAGATTCTGGGTCAATATCCCCTTATCAGTGACTGCATACCATGTGTGTTCTTTTGTGATTGGGTTACCTCACTAAGGATGATATTTTCAAGTTCTGACCATTTGCCTAGGAATTTCGTGAATTCATTGTTTTTAATTGCAGAGTAGTATTCCATTGTGTAAATATAACACATCTTCTGAATCCATTCCTCCTTGAGGGACATCTGGGTTCTTTCCAGCTTCTGGCTATTATAAATAAGGCTGCTATGAATATAGTGGAGCATGTGTCCTTATTGCATGCGGGTAAAGTCTCTGGGTATATGCCCAGGAGTGGTATAGCCGGATCCTCCAGGAGTGTCATGCCCAGTTTTCTGAGGAACCGCCAGACTGCTTTCCAGAGTGGTTGTACCAGCCTGCAATTCCACCAGCAGTGGAGGAGTGTTCCTCTTTCTCCACATCCTCGCCAACAACTGCTGTCTCCTGTGTTTTTGATCTTAGCCATCCTGACTGGTGTGAGATGGAATCTCAGGGTTGTTTTGATTTGCATTTCCCTAATGACTAAGGATGATGAACATCTCTTTAGGTGCTTCTCAGCCATTAGATATTCTTCAGGTGAGAACTCTTTGTGTAGCTCTGTACCCCATTTTTTAATAGGGTTACTTGCCTCTCTGGAGTTTAACTTCTTGAGTTCTTTGTATATCTTGGATATTAGCCCTCTGTTGGATGTAAGGTTGGTAAAGATCATTTCCCAGTTAGTTGGTTGCCGCTTTGTCTTTTTGACAGTGTCTTTTGCCTTGCAAAAACTTTGTAATTTAATGAGGTCCCATTTGTCTATTCTTGATCTTAGAGCATAAGCTATTGGAGTTCTGTTCAGGAAATTCTCCCCTGTGCCCATATGTTCAAGGTTCTTCCCTAGTTTCTCTTCTATTAGTTTCAGTGTGTCTGGTTTTATGTGGAGATCTTTGATCCACTTAGAATTGAGCTTAGTGCAAGGAGATAAGGATGGGTCAATTTGCATTCTTCTGCATGTTGACCTCCAGCTGAGCCAGCACCATTTGTTGAAAAGGCTATCTTTTTTCCACTGGATGGTTTTAGCTCCTTTGTCAAAGATCAAGTGACCATAGGAGTGTGGATTCATTTCTGGGTCTTCAATTCTGTTCCATTGATCTACATGTCTGTTACTGTACCAATACCATGCGGTTTTTAACACTATTGCTCTGTAGTACAGCTTGAGGTCCAGGATACTGATTCCCCCAGAGGTTCTTTTATTCTTGAGAATAGTTTTAGCTATTCTGGGTTTTCTGTTATTCCAGATGAATTTTTGAATTGCTCTTTCTAACTCTATGAAGAATTGAGTTGGGATTTTGATGGGGATTGCATTGAATCTGTGTATTACTTTTGGTAAGATGGTCATTTTTACTATATTAATCCTGCCAATCCATGAGCATGGCAGATTTTTCCATCTTCTGAGGTCTTCTTCAATTTCTTTCTTCAGAGACTTGAAGTTCTTGTCATACAGATCTTTCACTTGTTTGGTTAGAGTCACGCCAAGATACTTAATATGGTTTGTGGCTATCGTGAAGGGTATTATTTCTCTTACTTCTTTCTCAGCCTGCTTATCCTTTGAGTATAGGAAGGCTTCTGACTTGCTTGAGTTGATTTTATATCCGGCCACTTTGCTGAAGTCGTTTATCAGCTGTAGGAGTTCTTTGGTGGAGTTCTTTGGGTCGCTTATGTATACTATCATATCGTCTGCAAATAGTGATAGTTTGACTTCTTCCTTTCCAATTTGTATCCCTTTGACCTCTTTTTGTTGTCTAATTGCTCTAGCTAGAACTTCAAGTACTATATTGAAAAGATATGGAGAGAGAGGGCAGCCTTGTCTAGTCCCTGATTTTAGTGGGATTGCTTCAAGTTTCTCTCCATTTAGATTGATGCTGGCTACTGGTTTGCTGTAAATTGCTTTTACTATGTTTAGATATGGGCCTTGAATTCCTGATCTTTCCAAGACCTTTAGCATGAAAGGATGCTGAATTTTGTCAAATGCTTTCTCAGCATCTAATGAGATGACCATGTGGTTTTTTTCTTTGAGATTGTTTATGTAGTGGATTACATTGATGGATTTCCTTATATTGAACCATCCCTGCATCCCTGGGATGAAGCCTACTTGATCGTGGTGAATGATCGTTTTGATGTGTTCTTGGATTCGGTTGGCAAGAATTTTATTGAGTATTTTTGCATCGATATTCATAAGAGAGATTGGCCTGAGATTCTCTTTCTTTGTTGGATCTTTGTGTGCTTTTGGTATTAGTGTAATTGTGGCTTCATAGAACGAGTTGGGTAGTGTTCCTTCTGTTTCTATTTTGTGGAACAGTTTGAAGAGTATTGGTGTTAGGTGTTCTTTGAAGGTCTGATAGAATTCTGCACTAAAACCATCTGGACCTGTGCTTTTTTTGGTTGGAAGACTTCCAATGACAACTTCTATTTCTTCAGGGGTTATAGGATTGTTTAGATGGTCTATTTGATCCTGATTTAATTTTGGTACTTGGTATCTGTCAAGGAAATTGTCCATTTCCTCAAGATTTTCTAGTTGTGTTGAATACAGGTTTTTGTAGTAGGATCTGATGATTTTTTGAATTTCCTCAGTTTCTGTTGTTATCTCTCCCTTTTCGTTTCTGATTTTATTAATTTGGATACTATCTCTGTGCCCTCTGGTTAGTCTGGCTAAGGGCTTATCTATCTTGTTGATTTTCTCAAAGAACCAACTCCTCGTTTTGTTGATTCTTTGTATGGTTTTCTTTGTTTCTACTTGATTGATTTCAGCCCTGAGTTTGATGATTTCCTGCCTTCTACTCCTCTTTGGTGTATTTGCTTCTTTTTGTTCCAGGGCTTTCAGGTGTGCCATTAAGCCGTTAGTGTATGCTGTCTCCCGTTTCTTTTTGGCGGCACTCAGGGCTATGAATTTTCCTCTTAGCACTGCTTTCATTGTGTCCCATAAATTAGGGTATGTTGTGCCTTCATTTTCATTAACTTTCAAAAAGTCTTTGATTTCTTTCTTTATTTCCACCTTGACCAAGTTATCATTGAGTAGAGCATTGTTCAGCCTCCATGTGTACGTGGGTTTTCTTTTGTTTTTGTTGCCATTGAAGACCACCCTTATTCCATAGTGATCTGATAGGAGGCATGGGATTATTTCTATCTTCTTATATCTGTTGAGGTCTGATTTGTGACCAATTATATGGTCAGTTTTGGAGAAGGTACCATGAGGAGCTGAGAGGAAGGTGTATTCTTTAGCTCTAGGATGAAATGTTCTATATATATCTGTTAGTTCCATTTGGTCCAAGGCTTCAATTAGATTCACTGTGTCCCTGTTTAGTTTCTGCTTTCCTGAACGATCCATTTCAGAGAGCGGGGTGTTGAAGTCACCCACTATTATTGTGTGCGGCGCGATGTGTGCTTTGAGTTTTAGTAAAGTTTCCTTTACGAATGAGGGTGCCCTTGCATTTGGAGCATAGATATTCAGAATTGAGAGTTCTTGATGGTGGATTTTTCCCTTGATCAGTATGTAGTGTCCTTCTGTGTCTTTTTTGACGACTTTAGGTTGAAAATCAATTTTATCTGATATTAGGATGGCACTCCACCTCGTTTCTTGGGGCCATTTGCGTGTAAAATTGTTTTCCAGCCTTTTACTCTGAGGTAGTGTTTGTTTTTGACACTGAGGTGCGTTTCCTGCATGCAGCAAAATGCTGGGTCCTGTTTACGTATCCAGTCTGCTAGTCTATGTCTTTTAATTGGGGAATTGAGACCATTGATATTAAGAGAGATTAAGGCATAGTGATTATTGCCATCTGCCATTCTTGATGCTATCTTTGTGTTTGAGTGGTTATTTACTTTTGGGTTTGATTCAAGAAGGTTATTATCTCATTTTTTCCAGGGTGTTGTTTCTCTCCCTGTATTGGAGGTTTCCACCTATTATCCGTTGCAGGGCTGGATTTGTGGAAAGATATTGTGAAAATTTGGTTTCATCATGGAATATCTTGGTCTCTCCATCCATGGTGATTGAGAGTTTTGCTGGGTATAGTAGTCTAGGCTGGCATTTGTGCTGTCTTAGTGTCTGCATGAGATCTGCCCAGGATCTTCTGGCTTTCATAGTCTCTGGTGAGAAATCTGATGTGATTCGGATAGGTCTTCCTTTGTATGTTACTTGGCCCTTTTCTCTTACTGCTTTTCGTATTCTTTCTTTGTTTAGAACATTCGGTGTTTTGATTATTATGTGACGGGAGGTATTTCTGTTCTGGTCCAGTCTGTTTGGAGTTCTGTAGGCTTCTTGTACGTTCATCGGCATCTCTCTCTTTAAGTTAGGGAAGTTTTCCTCCATAATTTTGTTGAAGATGTTTACTGGCCCTTTAAGTTGCAAATCTTCACTCTCATCTATACCTATAATCCTTAGGTTTGGTCTTCTCATTGTGTCCTGGATTTCCTGGATGTTTTGGGTTACACGTTTTTTGCATTTTGCATTTTCTTTGACTGTTGAGTCGATGCTTTCTATGGAATCTTCAGCACCTGAGATTCTTTCTTCCATCTCTTGTATTCTATTGTTGATGTTTGCATCTATGACTCCTGATTTCTTCCCAAGGTTTTCTATCTCCAAAGTTGTCTCCCTTTGTGATTTCTTAATTGTTTCTACTTCCTTTTTTAGTTCCTGGATGGATTTGCTGAGATCCTTCACTTGTTTGTTTGTATTTTCCTGTATTTCTTTAAGGTATTTTTGCATTACCTCTTTCAGGATTTCTTCCTGTTGACCCACGTTCTCCTGCATTTCTCTGAGCGATTTTTGTGTTTCCTCCACATGGGAATCTATCTGTTGATCCATCGTCTCCTGCATTTCTTTAAGCAGTTCTCGTGTTTCCTTTGTAAGGGCATCTAACCATTGATTCATTTCTTTAAGCAATTTTTGTGTTGCCTCCTTATGGGCATCTGTCTGTTGACCCATATTCTTCTGCATTTCTTTATGCAATTTTTGTGATTCCTTTGTGAGTGCATCTACCCGTTGATTCATCTCGTTAAGCGATTTTTGTGTTGTCTCCTTGTGCGCCTCCATCTTTTGATCCATGTTCTCCTGCATTTCTCTAAGAGATTTTTGTGTTTCCTTTGTAAGGGCTTCTAACCGTTGATTCATGGTCTCCTGTAATTCTTTATTAGATTTATTTGTGTCCTTCTTGTGATCCTCTAATAGCATCATGAGAAGTGATTTTAAATCCAGATCTTGTCTTTCGGGTGTGGTGGGGTATCCAGGACTTGCTGCTGTTGGAGAGTTGGGTTCGGATGGTGCCATATTACTTTGATTTCTGTTAGTAATATTCCTACGTTTGCCTTTTGCCATCTGGTTACCTCTGATGTTAGTTGTTCCTGCTGTCACTGGATATCGGTTGGACCTCCTGTGAGCCTGCAAAGCTATTTCTGCCCCCCCCCCCGGTTTACCAGGATTCCCCTGGCACAGATTCCTGGGGCCTGCCCTGCTCCTGAGTGACTTTGGAGCCCTGATGTGCCTTGCCCCAAGTGATATTATATTGGGGAGTCCTTGCACATCCAAAGGCTCAGCGTAGTGGATTCCTGGAGTAGAGGTCGCCAAAGGGAGGCTGGTAGGCTCCTGCCCTGTGCAAGGGTGTGTGATCTCTCCTAGAGTGTGTGTGGGGGGGAGGGGGCGTCCCTCTGCCAGGCAGAAGTCCCACAGCAGAGCTAGCACGCTGGTTACTGCAGATCTGCTCAGGTCTTTGGAGCAGGGTACACACAAGCTGCCCGAGACCCAAGCTGTATTATTCCTGTCTGTCTCTGATCCTGGCAGTCCCAACTTCCCGGCCACTGGAGCAGAGATGGCGGAGTGCACTCTGCACTCTCTCCGTGGCGCTGCTCACCCTGCAGAGGTGATGGCCTGCAGATCTGGCACCCAGACGACCACAGCGCTGTCCCATTCTTGGGCGCAGGTGGAAGCCCCAACAGGCCGTGTCCCAAGTGATGTTATATTGGGGAGAACCTGGGTACCTGTCTCTTCAGTGCAGTCTACCGGAACAGAGGTCGCGGAAGGGAAGCTGGTAGGCTCCCGCCCAGTGCGGGGTCCCTCTGCCAGGCAGAAGTCCCACAGCAGAGCTGGGCTCTGGTTACTGCAGATCAGCCCAGCACTTGGGAGCCGCATACACAGAAGCCGCCCGAGACCCAAGCGATATTATGCCTGTCTGACTCAGAGCCTCGCAGTCCCAACTTCTCAGCCACTGGAGCAAAGATGGCGGAGTGCACTCTGCACACTCTCCGTGGTGCTGCTCACCCTGCAGACGCGATGGCCTGCAGATCTGGCACCCAGACGACCACAGCGCTGTCCCGTTCTTGGGCGCAGGTGGAAGCCCCAACAGGCCATGTCCCAAGTGATGTTATATTGGGGAGAGCCTGGGTACCTGTCTCTTCAGTGCAGTCTACCGGAACAGAGGTCACGGAAGGGAAGCTGGTAGGCCATGAGTTTCTAAAATAAACGAGAATGTTCACTAACTGAGCTAATATCAACAAATAACCTCAGCCTGATCCAGTTTTATGACCGTCCCACCATTACCCCACAGTCTTAAAATCTGTTCCCACACATATTCCCCAGCCTTCTGTTTCACCAAATTGATACCCTAACTAGATTATGTCAACTTGACACAAGCTAGAGTCATCAGAAAGAGGGAACCTCAATTAAGAATATGTTTCAATAAGGTCAGCTTATAGGCAAGCATGTAGAAAATTTTCTTCATTGCTGATTGATGGAGGGGCCAGTCCATTGTGGGTGAGGCCATCATTAGGCTAGTGGTCCTACATTGTATAAGAAATCAGGATGAGCACGCCATATAGAGTAAGGCAGTAAGCAGCACCCCTCCTTAGCTTCTGCATCAGCTCTTGCCTCTAGCTCCCTGCCCTGACTTCCTTCTGTGATGAAGAGTGATATGGAAGTGTAAGACAAATAAACTCCTTCCTTTCCAACTTGCTGTTTGGTCATAGTGTTTCATTACAGAAATAAAAAGACAACTAGCAAACTCATTGAGGTCTGTAGTAGTATCCTTTACTAGGACTCAACAGCTTAGGAGGCCCCAGACCATAGCACAACTTACACCATCATGGAAGTACCACTCAGGCCATGAAATTCCACATGCAGACAGCATCACCAGCCAAAATGAAAACAAAGACTGAATCCATCAAATACACTGTTTGAGAACCGTCTATAAATATACTAACCCGAGTCCTCAGTTTTATTCTGATTGTGACTAAATGTTTTTTAAACTAAAATATATCAGTCCAGGATATGGTTTTTCTGCTTAAAAGATCATAGTGAGAAAGACTTAGGGATACAGTGTGGTCCTGAACACCCATTGTAGTCCCCAGCCAGCTATAAAGGCTTTCTACTGGCTCAAACTAGAGTTCAAGTAGTCTTCTTTGGTAGACACTCCACAGCAGTGGTGCATCTTCCCATAGACTACACTTCCTACCTCCTTCTAGGAGCCTACTTAGCCTTTAGGCTGGTTATAGGTTTAGAGGAGAATATGGGAGGGCCCCAAGGGACATCAGTGTTGTCCTGTCTGGTGTCTCCTTCAGGGGAAATCACTTCTGGTTCACTGGACAGTGAAGGACTAATTTGCTCAGTCAAAAGTGGAAAAAGGCAATATTTTAGGAGGTGGGGTGGGGTGGAGAGACTAACTCAGATGAGTTAATTCCTGGAGAATCTGAGATTTCAAAGTTCTCAGTTTCAACAGAATCCTCCTTAATCTCCATCCCAAGTTATAGGATACCTTTGTTTACCAATTGATGCCCTTACTTTAACTGCTGACTTTCTCTGAGGTTGGAACTTGAATTTTCACTGTGGTTCAGCCAATCTTATAGCTTCAGTTTGATTTTCTGCAATGTGAGCTTTGTGGCTTCTGGAGAGAAGATTCTCTTAGTGTACATATAGAGACCTGTAGAGTATTGCTTCACATCTGGAGCCAGTTGATTTATCACTGAGTACATCGTTATCTCTCAGCCTACTATGAGGTGCTAAGTGTTGGTTAATGTTATCAGGGAGCTCACTGTCTTCCTTTGTCAATTCATCCAGAGGTGCTAGGATCAACTTATCAGCAACAGCACCTTCCTTATTTTTCCACAAATTGTCAAAGTATTTTTCTTAATCACTGTTCCGATGCTATGAAAAGACACCATGACCAAGGCAAGTCTTATGAAAGAAATCATTTGACTGCTTTCTTGAAATTTCAGAGACTTAGTCTATTATCACCATGCCAGAGAGCATAGTAGCAGGCAGGCATGGTACTGAGGAAGTAGCTAAGAGCTACATCTTGATCTGAAAGGACATGGACACACACACACACACACACACACACACACGGGGGGGGAGAGAGAGAGAGACAGAGAGAGAGAGAGAGAGACAGAGAGAGATTGAAACTATGCCTGGTGTAGGCTCTAATTACCACCAAGCCCACACATATTGACACAGTTCCTCCAACAAAGTCACACATCCTTGTCTTTCTAAATCTTTCAATGTGTTCCACTCTCTGGTGACTAAGCATTCAAATACATAAGCACATTCTCATTCAACCCTCCACTGTTTTATATACAGAGACAAGAAATCTGTTGCCTCTCATGATTGCTGGATCAAAATAAGCAAATGCATTTGTCTCTTTAAGTTTTTAAAAATTTTTCTACTCTGCCCTCTGATCCCCACAGCTTGCCTTTCTCCCAGGTGGTCCTCCCTAATCAGGGACACAAGAGGACTACTCTAATCAGGGACACAGGAGGCCTGCTCTAACAGGGACACAGTAGGCGTGAAAGTGAAAAGACACAATCAATAGGACAAATTGACAATCTACAGATTGTGAAAAAATCCTTACTAACCTTACACCCGATTGAGGGCTAATATCCAAAATATATAAAGAATTCAAAGGTCAGATCCAAAAACCCAAATAACCAATTAAAAAACTAAAAGTAAAAAACCCTGGATAGTTATTTTAGTTAAGTTTATATCCAGTCACATTACTAAAGATGTTTATCAACTTTAAGAGTATTCTGGTAGAATTTTGGGTACACTTATGTGTAATCTCATCTGCAAATAGCTAGTGACTTCTTCCTTTCCAATTTGTATTCCTTGATCTCCTTTAGTTGTCTTATTGGTCTAGTTAGAACTTTAAGAACTATTTTGAATAGTTACAAAGAGAGTGGGAAGATTTGATTTTAGTGGAGTTGCTTTAAGTTTCTCTTCCTTTAATTTTATGTTGGCTTTTGGTTTGGTGTATATTGATTGCTTTTATTGTGTTTAGGTATGCACCTTGTACCCCTGATTGATCCAAGATTTTTGTCATGAAAGGGGTCTTGGATTTTGTCAAAAGCTTTTTTAGCATCTACTAAGATGATCATGTGATTTTTTTCTTTGAGTTTGTTTATATGGTGGATTATTTTGATGAATTTTTGTATATTGTGCCACCCCTGCATCCATGAAATGAAGCCTATTTGATCATGGTGAATGAAGTTTTGGAGATGTTCTTAGATTCAGTTTGTGAGTATTCTATTGAGTATTATTATATCAGTATTCACCAGGGAAATTGGCTAGAAATATTCTTTGTTAAGTCTTTGTGTGGTTTAGGTATCAGGGTGACTGTGGCTTCATAGAACGAGTCTGGCAATGTTCCTTCTATTTCTATTTTGTGGAATAGTTTGGGGAGTATTGGTGTTAGCTCTTTGAAACTCTGGTAGAATTCTGTGCTAAAACCATTTTGCCCTGGGCTTTTTTTGGGGGCGGGGGTTGGGAAACTTTTAATGAGTGCTTCTATTTCCTTACAGATTATAGAACTATTTAAGTAGTTTATCTGATCTTGATCGTAACTTTGATAAGTGCTATGTATCTAAAAAATCATCAATTTTATTTATATTTTTCAATTTTTGTTGAGTAAAGGCTTTTGAAGTAAGACCTAATGATTCTTTGAATTTCTTCACTGTTTGCTGCTGTCTCCCTTTACATTTCTGATTTTGTTAATTTGGATACTGTCTCTCTGCCTTTTGGTTAGATTGGCTTAGTGTTTGTCTATCATATTGACTTTCTCAAAGAACCAACTCTTGGTTTACTTGATCCTTTGTATTGTTCCCATTTTTTGTAATTGATTTCAGCCCTTAGTTTGATCATTTCCTTCCATCTACTCCTGTTTGGTGTGTTTTCTTTTTCTTTTTTTCTTTTTGTTCTTAAGCTTTAAAGTGTACTTTTAGATGGTATGTATGAGATCTGTTCAGTTTCTTTTTGAGTGGGTTAGCTGGTATGAACTTTCCTCTTAGCACTGCTTTCATTGTGTCCTGTAAGTTTGGGTTTGTAGTGCATTCATTTTCAATGAATTCTAGAACGTCTTTATTTCTCTCTATTTCTTCTTTGATCCACTGGTTATTGAGTTGAGAGTTGTTCGGTTTCCATCAGTATGTAGGTTTTGTGTTGTTTCTGTTGTTGAAGTCCAGCTTTAAAGCAAGATGCTTTGATAAGATACAAGGGGTTATTTCTATTTTCTTGTATTTGTTAAGGCTTGCTTTGTGACAAACTAGATGGTCAATTTTGAAAACAGTTTCCTGAGTTGCTGAAAAGAAGGTATATTCTTTTGTGTTTGTGTGAGATGTTCTTTAGATATGTTAGGTCACTCCCAGCAGTGCCTCCACTTCTGAGCACAGAGGTGAAATCTTCACCATCTCTCCAATATCTCTCTGGAGGAGAACAGCTAGTAGTGCACAGGGCATATGATCAGTGGAACAGCTGGGACAGGAGTCTCCTGGTCAACATTTTCACCAGGGAGCCAGGCAGCTCCACAGCCTTCTGTGCACAGACCCTGCCAGAAGAGAGTTGGTCTCTCAGGAGTACAGACACAGGCTTACAGGCCCACAGGAGGGGCAAGCTCCAGCTAGAGACAGGAAGACCAACTAACACCAGAGATAATCAGATGGCGAAAGGAAAGCACATGAACCCTACCAACAGAAACCAAGGCTACTTGGCAACATCAGAACCCAGTTCTACCACCACAGCAAGTCCTGGATATCCCAACACACTGGAAAAGCAAGAGTTGGATTTAAAATTGCATCTCATGATACTGATATAGGACTTCAAGAAGGACATAAGTAAGTCCCTTAAAGAAATACAGGAGAACATGGGTCAACAGGTGAAAGCCCTTAAAGAGGAAACACAAACATCCCTTAAAGAAATATAGGAGAACACAAACAATCAAGTGAAGGAACTGAACAAAATCATCCAGGATCTAAACATGGAAGTAGAAACAATGAAGAAATCACAAGGGGAGAAAACTCTGGAGATAGAAAACCTTGGAAAGAAATCAGGAGTCATCATAGATGCAAGCATCAATGACAGAATACAAGAGATAGAAGAAAGAATCTCAGGTGCTGAAGATACCATAGAAAACACTGACTCAACAGTCAAAGAAAATGCAAAATGCAAAAAGCTTGGAATCCAAAACATCCAGGAAATCCAGGACACAATGAGAAGACCAAACCTAAGGATTATAGGTATAGAAGAGAGTGAAGATTTCCAACTTAAAAGGCCAGTAAATATCTTCAACAAAATTATAGAAGAAAACTTCCCTAACCTAAAGAAAGAGATGCCCATGAACATACAAGAAGCCTACAGAACTCCAAACAGACTGGACCAGAACAGAAAGTCCTCCCATCATATAACAATCAAAGCATCAAATACACTAAAGAGAAAGAATATTGAAAGCAGTAAGGGGAAAATGTCAAGTAACATATAAAGGCAGACCTATCAGAATTATACCAGACTTCTCACCAGAGACGATGAAAGCTAGAAGATCCTGGGCAGATCTCATACAGACCCTAGGAGAACACAAATACCAGCCCAGACTACTATACTCAGCAAATCTCTCAATCACCATAGATGGAGAAACCAAGATATTCCACAATAAAACCAAATTTACGCAATATCTTTCCACAAATTCAGCCCTACAAAGATAATAGATGGAAAACTGTCAAAACAAGGAGGGAAACTACACACTAGAAAAAGCAAGAAAGTAATCTTCTAACAAACCCAAAAGAAGGTAACCACACACACATAAAAATAACATAAAAAATGATAGGAAGCAACAATCACTATTCCCTAATATCTCTTAATATCAATGGACTCAATTTCCCAATAAAAAGACATAGACTAACAGACTGGATATGTAAACAGGACCCAGCATTTCGCTGAATACAGGAAACACACCTCAGTGTCAATGACAAACACTACCTCAGTGTAAAAGGCTGGAAAACAATTTTCCAAGCAAATGGTCTCAGGAAACAAGCTGGAGTAGTCATTCTATTATCAGATAAAATCGACTTTCAACCAAAAGTCATCAAAAAAGACAGGAAAGGACACTTCATACTCATCAAAGGAAAAATCTACCAAGAAGAACTCTCAATTCTGAACATCTATCACCCACATTCATAAAAGAAACTTTACTAAAGCTCAAAGCACACATTGCACTTCAGACAATAATTGTGGGCAACTTCAACACCCCACTCTCATCAATGGACTGATCAGGGAAACACAAACTAAACAGAGACACAGTGAAACTGACAGAAGTTATGGGCCAAATGGATTTAACTGATATCTATAGAACACTTCATCCTAAATGAAAAGAATATACCTTCTTCTCAGCACCTCATGGTACCTTCTCCAAAATTGACCATATATCGATCACAAAACAGACCTCAACAGATATGAAAAGACTGAAATGATCCCATGCCTCCTATCAGATCACTACAGATTAAGGGTGGTCTTCAATAGCAACAAAACAACAGAAAGCCAACATACACATGGAAGCTTAACAATGCTCTACTTAATGATACCTTGGTCAAGGAAGAAATAAGGAAGGAAATCAAAGACTTTTTTATAATTTAATGAAACTGAAGGTACAACATACCCAAACTTATGGGACACAATGAAAGCAGTGCTAAGAGGAAACCTCATAGCTCTGAGTGCCTCCAAAAAGATACTGGAGAGAACATACACTAGCAGC
Organism: Tokudaia tokunoshimensis; assembly: GCA_036184795.1. NCBI lineage: Eukaryota > Metazoa > Chordata > Mammalia > Rodentia > Muridae > Tokudaia > Tokudaia tokunoshimensis. Next base: position 120,008,960 of record BTHU01000012.1, on the reverse strand, counting down.
TTAACAAACAGCACACCTGAAAGCTCTAGAACAGAAAGAATCTAATACACCCAAGAGGAGCAGAAGGCAGGACATCATCAAACTCAGGACTGAAATTAACCGAGTAGAAACAAAAAGAACCATACAAAGAATCCACAAAGCCAGGTGCTTGTTCTTTGAGAAAATCAACAAGATTGATAAGCCCTTAGCCAGACTAATCAGAGGACAGAGAGACAGTATCCAAATTAACAAAATTAGAACTGAAAAGGGAGATATAACAACAGAAACTGAGAAAATTCAAAAAATCATCAGATCCTACAACAAAAGCCTATATTCAACATAACAGGAAAATCTGGATGAAATGAACAACTTTTCTAGACAGATACCAAATACCAAAGTTAAATCAGGATCTGATAGATGATCTAAACACTTCCATAACCCCTAAAGAAATAGAAGCAGTCATTGAAAGTCTCCCAACCAAAAAAGCACAGGACCAGATGATTTTAGTGCAGAATTCTATCAGACCTTCAAAGAAGATTTAACACCAATGCTCTTCAAACTATTCCACAAAATAGAAACAGAAGGAACACTACCCAACTCATTCTATGAAGCCACAATTACGCTGATACCAAAACCACACAAAGATCTAACAAAGAAAGAGAACTTCAGACCAATTTCCCTTATGAATATTGATGCAAAAATACTCAATAAAATTCTTGCAAACCAAATCCAAGAACACATCAAAACGATCATCCACCACAATCAAGGAGGCTTCATTCCAGAGATGCAGGGATGGTTCAATATACGGAAATCCATCAATGTAATATAGTACATAAACAAACTCCAAATAAAAAAACCACATGGTCATTTCATTAGATACTGAAAAAGCATTTGACAAAATTCAGCATCCTTTCATGTTAAAAGTCTTGGAAAGATAAAGAATTCAAAGCCCATACCTAAACATAGTAAAAGCAATATACAGCAAACCAGTAGCCAACATCAAACTAAATGGAGAAAAACTTGAAGCAATACCACTAAAATCAGGCAGTAGACAAGGCTGCCCTTTCTCTCCATAGCTATTCAATATAGTACTTGAAGTTCTAGCTAGAGCAATTAGCAAAAAGACGTCAAAGGGATACAAATTGGAAAGGAAGAAGTCAAATATTACTATTTGCAGATGATATGACAGTATACTTAAGTGACCTCAAAAACTCCGCCAGAGAACTCCTACAGCTGATAAACAACTTCAGCCATGTGCCGGATACAAAATTAACTCAAACAAATCAGTAGCCTTCCTATACTCAAAGGATAAACAGGCTGAGAAAGAAATTATGGAAATGACACCCTTCAAAATAGTTGCAAACAATACAAAGTATCTTGGTGTGACTCTAATCAAACAAGTGAAAGATCTATGTCAAGTTCCTGTTGATGTAGAGAGCTGTATTGGAGTGCCATGCCACCTGGCAGGAACTTGACATTGACCAAGGAAAAGTTCCTGCCAGGTGGCATGGCACCCCAATACGGTTCTCTACAGATCTATATGACAAGAACTTCAAGTCTCTGAAAAAAGAAATCAAAGAAGACCTCATAAGATGGAATGATCTCCCATGCTCATGGATTGGCAGAGTTAATATAGTAAAAATGACCATCTTGCCAAAAGCAATATACAGATTCAATGCAATCCCCATCAAAATTCCATCTTAATTCTTCATAGAGTTAGAGCAATTCTCAAATTCATCTGGAATAACAAAAACCCAGAATAGCTAAAACTATTCTCAACAATAAAAGAACTTCTGGGGGAATCAGTATTCTGGACCTCAAGCAGTACTACAGAGCAATAGTGTTAAAAACTGCATGGTATTGGTACAATGACAGGTAGGTAGATCAATGGAATAGAATTGAAGACCAAAAAATGAACCCACACACCTATGGTCACTTGATCTTTGACAAAGGAGCTAAAACCATCCAGTGGGAAAAACATAGCCTTTTCAACAAATGGTGCTGGTTCAACTGGTGGTTAGCATGCAGAAGAATGGAAATCGATCCATTCTTATCTCCTTGTACAAAGCTCAAGTCCAAGTGGATCAAGTGCCTCCACATAAAACCAGATACACTGAAACTAATAGAAAAGAAAGTGGGGAAGACCCTCGAGCACATGGGCACAGGGGAAAATTTCTTGAACAGAACACTGGTAGCTTATGCTCTAAGATCAAGAATTGACAAATGGGACCTCATAAAATTACAAAGTTTCTGTAAGGCAAAGTTCACTGTCAATAGGACAAAATGACAACCAACAAATTGGGAAAAGATCTTTACCAACCCTATATCCGACAGAGGGCTAATATCCAATATATACAAAAAAACTCAAGATATTAGACTCCAGAGAACCAAATAACCTTATTAAAAATGGGGCACAGAGCTAAACGAAAAATTTTCAACTGAGGAATATTGAATGGTTGAGAAGCACCTAAAGAAATGTTTAATATTCCTAGTCATCATGGAAATGCAAATCAAAACAACCCTGAGGTTTCACCTCACAACAGTCAGAATGGCTAAGATCAAAACCTCAGGAGACAGTAGTTGCTGGCAAGGATGTGGAGAAAGAGGAACACTCCTCCACTGCTGGTGGAATTTCAAGCTGGTACAACCACTCTGGAAATCAGTTTGGCAGTTCCTTAGAAAACTGGGCATAATACTTCCAGAGGACTCTGCTATACCACTCCTGGGAATATACCCAGAGGATTCTCCAGCCTGTAATAAGGACACATGCTCCATTATGTTCATAGCATCCTTATTTATAATAACCAGAAGCTGAAAAGAAACCGATGTCCCTCAACAGAGAAATGGATATAGAAAATGTGGTACATTTACACAATGGAATACTACTCAGCTATTAAATACTATGAATTTATGAAATTCTTAAGCAAATGGGTGGAACTAGAATATATGATCCTGAGTGAGGTAACCCAATCACAAAAGAACACACCTGGTATGCACTCACTCATAAGTGGATATTAGCCCAGAAGCTTGGAATACCCAATACACAATTCACAGACCAAATGAAGCTCAAGAAGGAAGAATAACAAAGTATGAATACTCTGGTCCTTCTTAGAAGGGGGAGCAAAATACCCATAGGAGGAGATACAGAGACAAAGTATGGAGCAGGGACTGAGGGAAAGACCGTCCAGAGACTGCCCCTTCTACGGATCTATCCTATATACAGGTACAAAACCAAGACACTATTTTGGATGCCAACAAGTGCTTGCTGACAGGAGCCTGTTATAGCTGTCACCTGGGAGGCTCTTTCAGGGCATGACAAATACAGAGGAGGACACTCTCGGCCAACCAGTGAACTGAGCACAGGGTCCCCAATGAAGGAGCTAGAGAAAGGACCCAAGTTAAGAGGTTTGCAGTGCCATAGGAGGAACAACAATTTGAACCACCCAGTACCCCCAGAGCTCCCAGCAACTAAACCACGAACCAAAGGGTACACATGGAGGGACCCATGGCTCCAGATGCATATGCAGTAGAGGATGGCCTTGTTGGACATCAAAGGGAGGAGAGGCCCTTGGTCCTGAAAAGGCTAAATGCCCCAGTATAGGGGAATGCCATGGAAGTGGGAGTGGGTTGATTGGTGAGCAGGGGGAGGGGGGAAGGGTTAGGGGATTTTTCAGGGGGGGGGAAGAACCAGAAAAGGGGACAACATTTGAAATGTAAATAAAGAATATATCTAATAAAAAAGAAATGCAGACAAAAATAGATATGTTTGGTCCATTTGATTCATAACATCTATTAGTCTCATTATTTCTCTTTTTAGTTTTGTCCCTATGACCTTTCCATTGGTGAGAGTGGAATGTTGAAATCTCCCATTATTAACGCATGGGGTTTGAGGTGAGAGTTAAGCTTTAGTAATGTTTCTTTTGCAAATGTGGATGTCCTTGCATTTAGGGCACAGATGTTCAGAATTGAGACATAGTCTTGGTGACTTTTTCCTTTGATGTGTATGATTTGTTTTGATTAGTTTTGGGTGAAAGTCTATTTTATTAGATATTTGAATGGCGATTGCAGCTTGCTTTTTGGCACTGTTTTCTTGGTAAACCTTTTTTTAGCCCTTTACTCTGAGATAATGTCTTTCTTTGCATTTGTTTGTTGCATACAAGGTGTGTTTCTTGTATGCAGCAGAATGGTGAGTCCTGTTTTTGCCTCTATTCTGTTTGCCTGTGTCTTGTTATTGGGAAATTGAGTCTATTGATGCTGAAAGATATTATGACCAATGCTTCTGAATTCCTGTTGTTTTCTTGTTGGTAGTGTTTGTGTGTTTGTGTATGTGTGTGTGTGTGTGTGTGTGTGTGTGTGTGTGTGTGTGTTTCTGCTTGTGTGGAATTATTTAAGCTTCTTGGCTTGGAGTTTTCCTTTAATGGTTTTCTATAGGTTGGGTTTGTGTATAAATACTTCTTGAATTTGGTTTTGTTTTGGAATATCTTGTTTTCTCCATCTACTGTGATTCAAATTTTGCTAGGTATAAGAGTCTAGGTTGGTATCTGTGACCTTTTAGAGGCAGTGGGACATCTGTCCAGGTGGTTCCAGGTTTTAGAATCTCTGTTGAGATGTTGGGTGTAATTCTGACATGCCTGATTTTATATGTTACTTGGCCTTTTTCCCTTACTGCTTTGAATATTCTTTCTTTGTTCTCTATATTTAGTGTTTTGATTATTATGTGGTGGGAGGATTTTCTTTTCTGGTAGAATACAGTTGGTGTTATGTAACTATTTTTATAGTTTTATTCCAGTGGTTTCCACCACCTCCTCGTCCCCCCTCTCACATTTCCTCATCCCATTCCTTCTCCCCCTTACTCCCCAGAGGGTGCTCCTCCCACCAGGCATCCCCCTTCCATGAGGCATCAAGTCTCTGGAGGATTAGGTACATCTTCTCCCACTGAGGCCAGAGCAGGCTGACCTCTGCTATATACGTGCCAGTGGTCTTGGACCAGCCTGTGTATGCTGCCTGGTTGGTGGTTCAGTCTCTAGGTGCTCCCAGGGCTCCAGGTTTGCTGATACTGCTGTTCTTCCTATGGGGTTGCCCTCCCCTCCAGCTTCTTTAATCCTTCCCCTAATTCAACCATAGGGGTCCCTGACTTCAGTTCAATGGTTGGGTGTAAATATCTGCATCTGTCTCAGTATGCTGCTCTCAGAGGACAGCCATGTTAGACTCCTGTCCGTAAGCATATCATAGCATTAGTAATAGTGTCAGGCCTTGGTGCCTCCACAATAGATGGTTTGCAAGTTGGGTTAGTTGTTAACTGCCTTTCCTTGTCTCCATTTTTTGTCTTTGCAGTTCTTTTAGACAGGAACAATTCTGGCTCAGATGTTTTGTCTGTGGGTTAGGTTGGTGATCCCATCCCTCTACTTGAAGCCCTATCTTATCTATTGGAGTGGACTCTCCGAGTTCCCTCTCCCCACTGTTTTGGTTAAGGTCACCCCCATTGACTGAATCTAATACAAGAGAAATTGGGAAAGAGCCTAGAAGTTTCCTAAACAGAACACTAATGGCTCAGGCTCCAAGATCAACAAATGATAAATAGGACCTCATGGAACTGAAAATTTCAGTAAGGCAAAGGATATAGTCAATAGAAGAAATCCACAACCTGCAGATTAGGAAAAATCTCCACTAACCCTAGATCTAATAGAGAGCTAATATCTAAAATGTATAAAGAAAAATTGACCTCCAAAAAACCAAATAATCCAATTTAAAAATGGGGTACAGAGCTAAACAGAGAATTCACAACAGAAGAATCTCAAATGTTGGAGAAGTAGTTAAAGAAATGTTCAAAGTCCTAAGTGATCATGGAAATGCAAATCAAAATGACCTTGAGATTCTACCTTACACCAGTCAGAATGGCTAAGATCAAAAACTTAGTGACATGACATGTTGGCAAGGATGTGAAGAAAGAGAAACACTCCTCCGTTGCTGGCGAGATTGCAAACTGGTTCAACGGCTCTGGAAATCAATCTGGTGGTTCCTCAGAAAATTGGAAATAGTTTTACCTGAAGACCCAGCTATACAGTTCCTGGGTATATACTCAAAATACGTCCCACCATACTACAAGAACACGTGCTCCACTATGTTCATAGCAGCCCTGTTTGTATTAGCCAGAAAATGAAAACAATCCAGATGTCCTTTAACAGAGGAAAAGATACAGATAATGTGGTTCATTTAAACAATGGAATTCTATTGAGCTATTAAAAAGGAGGATATTATGAATTTTACAGGCAAATGGATGAAATATCATACAGAGTGAAGTAACTCAGACCCCAAAGGACATGCATAGTATGTACTTACTGATACATGGATATTAGCCCAAAAGTAGAGAATACTTAGGATTTAGTTTAATAAACAGGAAGGCCCAGGTGAGGCTTCTTAAATCCCACTTAAAAGTGGGAACAAAATAATCATAGGAGGCAGAGGGAGGGAGGTACCTGGGTCAGAGAGGGTAGAGGGAGGGGGAAAAAGAGAACAGGATCAGGTATGGGGAGGGATCAGCAGAGAAGCCCAGAGGTCAAGGAGAATGAATGGATAGGGCTCAGCTTGTGCTGAAGGGCATTATGCTGATGGAGGGTTTTATATCAACCTAATGATTGAAATGACAAGTCAGTAGGACTGGACACTCGGGTGCAGAAGAGTGAGTATGTAGTTGGAGGAAGAGGATAAACCTTAGCAACTGCATCCCTGGTTCTTCCTCAGCTGGCTCAGGACCAGGGAAGGAGTAAAAGTGACCTGGTGGACTAAGGACAGAGAGGAGACTCTGAGCCAGATGTCCTGTTCTTCCTGCTCTTCCTTTCAGCAGTCCCAGCAGTCTACCTGAGTCCCAGCAGCCTCAGTCATTTCCTTGGGAAGCATGTGGGTTTGCTTTGAGGGTCCTATAGTCATTTCTTTCTTTACCTTCTTCTTGCTGTACCTTGAAGGGCTTGAGTTTAAGGCCAAATGCCCATGTGCAAGACTAAAAGAACATGAACTTCCTTACAACCTCAGCAGATTAATCAGTTTTCAATATATGATATATATATTATATATATGATATATATAGTATACATATATACATATGATATATGATATATATATCGTATGTTGAAAATGAAAACCCTATATGCATATATGTTGCAGGAAGTGTGTTACTGTGGACTAGGCTTTGAGGTCTCCTCTTATGCTTAGTCTTGGCTCAGTGCAGATGACAATCTCCTCCTGCCTTATCAACACATAGAAGTCTCGGCTCCTCCAGGGACATGTCTGCCTACATGCTACTATGCTTCCCACCATGATGGTAATGGACTGAACCTATGAACCTGTAAGCTAACCCTTTATTACAAGATGTGCCTTGGTCATTGTGTCTCTTCACAGCAAGGAAACCCTAACTAAGATACACACACACACACACACACACACACACACACACACACACACACACACACTGTACTGGCTGGTTTTGTGTGTCAACTTGACACAGGCTGGAGTTTTCACAGAGAAAAGAGCTTCAGTTGAGGAAGTGCCTACATGAGATCCAGCTGTAAGGCATTTTCTCAATTAGTGATCAAGGTAGGGAGGGCCCCTTGTGGGTGGTGCCATCCCTGGGCTGGTATTCTTGGATTCTATAAGAAAGCAAGCTGAGCAAGCCAGGGGAAGCAAGCCAGTAAGTAACACCCCTCCATGACCTCTGTATCAGCTCTTGCTTCCTGACCTGCTTGAGTTCCAGTCATGACTTCCTTTGGTGATGAACAGCAATTTGGAAGTGTTAGCTGAATAAACCCTTTCCTCTCCAACTTGCTTCTTGGTCATGATGTTTGTACAGGAATAGAAACCCTGACTAAGACAAATATGTGTGGGTGTGTGTGGCACAGCTCACAGCTTCCCATTGTTGAGTTATTTGGGCTGTAGATTCTAAGTCATTCCAATAATTTCCTTTAATATATAATGATATTCCATAAGTTTTGTGACTCTACATAACCCTGACTAAAACCTATCATATATATGTGATATGTATATATGTACATTTATACATTATTTCCCATATATATGTACATATATAAACACACATATATCTATATATCATACCTCTTTATCTCCTCTTTATGAAAGGTATTGAAGTAAAATCTACACACTCTAGATTTCTTAAACTTTTTCCAAGCTGGGCAGTGGTGGCACATGCCTTTAATCTCAGTCCTCAAGAGGCACAGGCGGTAAGATCTTTAAGTTAAAGACCAGACTGGTCTACAGAGTAAGTTCCAGGCCATCAAGGGCTATACATAGATACCCTGTCCCAAACAACAAACAAACAAACAAACAAGGACTTTTCCTCCTCCCCATCATACAGACCTGGGTAGGGAAAGCAGACATTCTGAAGGATGCTGTCATTTACTTCTGGGAGCTCTCAGTGTGGCACAGCTGTCAGATGAGGGGAACTGGGTGGGTTAGGTGTCTACGCACAGCCATTTCCTCAAACAACAAAACCCCTCAAGCTGTTTGTCAGTGACAGAAAAGCCAAAATGTTGGCCCTGGACAAAATTAAAAAATGTCACTAATTATGCCCACAATCCTCATAAGATGGGTTTTACTTTTGAGGAGAACACTGGAATTTGAACTCACACAAGCCTGGCAGTCAGTAAACTCCCTACCACTGAGTTGTTCTTGAGCAGATGTATAATATGTGTCTGTGTTTGCGAATGTGTGTGTATTCATTCATGTGCATATCTCTCTTTTTTTGTTGTTGTTATTTTGTATTGTTTTGACACAGCGCCTCACTAGGTTGCCCTACTGACCTTCAACTCACTCTCAGGTATTTTCTCCTTGGCCCCAGAAAGAGGAGTGGATGAGGTGACACTAAGCACACTGCACTGTCTCCTCACAGTGAAAGAGCAAAGCCAGGGAACTGGCAAGGAGGGACTGCAGCTGGCCAAGTCCTCCTCAGCAGGCCTGGGGGTGACACAGAGGAGCTCTGCTCCCCACTCCCACAGACTCTGGGTAGAGTCTGGTGTCCTCCACTCCATACCTCACAAAAGTTTCCCCTGCAGTTGGGCCTTTCCTCTGCTGCCCAGCACTTTCACATTCTTAAAGCTCAGAGAACCTCCCTCAGGTCTCATACATAATTCCTGCCTGGGCATTTTATCCTTACCTGTCCACTCACGTGATGTTCCAGTGTCTAGTTTCAAGCTATGTTAGTCACTGCTGATCAGACTTCATATCCATTGATGAGTCACTCTACCCTTCTCTACCCATAGCTCCACACAACCATTAGAACACACGTTATATTCATGAATTCCCCTGTTCTGGATATCACATGTCTATGGGCCACATCACACAGGCCCTACTGTGTCTGGCTCTTTCCCTGTGAGCACATTGGCAGGCTCACTCACAGGGCAGCAGGAAATGGCTCCTCCCTCGTTTGTCTAATGCAATAATAGTGTGTGGCCTGAGCAAGCTCTGCTCGTCCACTCATCTGTTGGGGACACTTGAGTCACCAGCCCTCTGCTGACTGTGAAGAAGCCTGGTTGACGCTGGCTGCAGTGCCTGCCATGTCCTTGCTTCCTGTTCCTCTGAGTCCCTGCCTACAGCACAATTGCTGCACCAACCTTTCCAAAGACTGCACCATTCTCCATTCCTACTGCTGCACAGGAAGGCTTGGAATTCTAGTCCTCCTAGGCTGGGTCAACCACACATCTCTTGGAAGGACAGTGCTCTTATCTTTGTGAATTAGCAACTAATTTTCTGATGTGGCTGGGTAGTGTGAGATGTAAGAGAAACCAGGAGTACAATGATTCTTATCATAATGGTTGTTACTATCCCTACAGCTCCCATTGTGCTCCAAGGTGGATATTCCCTGACTATGGAGGTGTGCGTGTGAGCACGGGGGAAATACCTTTGTCAGGTCATTTAGACAAAATCACAAGATGATTATGTGTCAGACTAGGATGATACCTGGTGGGCCATCTGGCAGAAGCAAGCAAGGAAGGACAAGACTCATGGCATTTTAGAGACCCCCCTTCCCACCCCAACCCTAAGCCAGTTCCCAGTGTTAAATCTGTAATAGGGATGTTCAGCATGTAGGAACCCCTCAGCCACACATGAAGTGGTCGAGTGTTGAGCCTTAGGGAACTGCAGTATTTCCAGGGACCTATCTTCCCCTCCACAGTCTGTCACCTCGATTGCACACTGTGTCTCTCCCAGTACAGGGTTCATCATCTTGATAATATTTGATTGAAAAGAAGTTGGGAAGCCTAGTTCTCAGGTAATGAGAAATAAATCCTGATATCTAGAACCTAGACTCCCATAGGAGGTGAACTCAGACTTGGGACACAAGTTTCAGATTCAGCTCAGAGGCACAATTAAACACCATGCTCCTTAGACAGCTGGGCTGAAGTCAGAACGGATGGAGTGATACAGCTGGGTCATGTCACTACACATGGAGTGCATGTGGGGTCCAGCTCAGGGCCTTGACTGACAGTTAGGCACATTGTCACTGTGGGGACACTTGGTTGCTGTCAATAGATGGGTCCTTTCTCTTCTCACTCCATTGTCCCATGTGTGGTATCTCAGTGTTCACTGGGAAGGGAATCCTGTGTGTGATTCTCTGCTGACCACAGGTCCACCCGTCACTGTGTGTTCTCAGGAGCCTTGAGGCTCAGGTGTGTCTCAACCTGGATGGACAGCTTTCCCTCTGCCTGCAGCCTCTGCCTGTGTTTCCAGGCTCACAGGATTCTCCATGGATGTCAAGCACCAGATCCGGATGCACCTCGGCCTCCTCTCTTCCTCTGTCTAGGCTCTAACCTGGCTCAGTCCTTGAGCTGAATCATCCACTCCTCTCTCCAAATGTGGCCTGATGTTCCCTAAAGCTTCCCTCAGGGACAATCCCCAGGATCGCTGCCTTGCCAAGTTCTCTGCATTCAAGCCACACATGATTGCATTCCCAACACTGGAACAGTGATTGACAACCCCTCACCCCCCAAATCTCCCTGTGTCTCTGAGTAATTGGCAGATCTCACAGGGTCAGCCTTTTTGCCATCTACTGGCTGTTATACCCTTTTCCAAAATCGACCTTCTCTCAGATTCTGAGAAACGGCGCCAGTGATCTTGGCCCTACCCAAAACATCCTTTCTAGCCAACGACCATCTTCTCTTCCTCCTCTGACCTCACCACAGAGCTAAGTTCCTGATCCCAAGTCATTTTCGTGCTCTCTGTGAAGCATACAGAGTCTTGTTTTATCACCTGCTGACCACCACTGTGACACATCAGGAGCAGATTCCCTGGCTGGGGAAGTTTTTCCCTGAGGCATCAGGAGAGTTGGAATACCATCGAGTCCTGGGGAAATGACTAAGCTTCTCTGTGCCTCAGTTCCCTCATCCAGAAAGGGGACTAACAATAGCATGTGGATCATAGACCCATAACACGTGTCCCAGAGTATGAGTGACAGTCTCTCTGTCTGTCACAAGAGCCCACCCCCTGACAACAGTAGCTGAGAGAACACTGTCTGGACACATTCTATGCAGGTATATGTTTATTGATCCTTTGTTCCTACCCTTTCATTCTGGGTGATGAAGGTCGAGGTGTCCACTTGTCCTGTGAGGTTGGTCAGATGGGAACTTAGAGAGACGCTACCACTCTGTCCTGATTAGGAGTTCTAGGGGGAAAGAGGCTTGGGTCTGACCCACAGGCTTCATGCAGCTGCAGGAGTGAAGACTCCAAATCCATGGCAGAGTCAGGAGACTCTGCAAGGGTCACTAGAGCCTATAGTAATGAAAGAGTGAGGCAGAATCTGGGCACCAAATGTTCTAGATGCTGTCAATAGACACAGGGCAGCAAGTTCCCATCTTGTTCCTGTGCCTTCTGTTCACATGGGTTGGCCTGTAAGCTCACATATTCCCAGTAAGGCTACAGAGGCAGAAGGCAGACATAACCAGAGCCTAAATTGGGAATGCACCTACCTGCCAGGGCCCAGGCTTTTGTTTAGAGGTAGATACAGGGAAATGAGCAGGAAAGTGGAAGAAAGACAGATTTCAGGCTCAGGAATATGAGTTAGTGTTGCCAAGAGGACTGGGAACCTCACACAGACCAGGCACAAGCTCATGTGAACGTGTGATCACTAAAGTTAATCAAGGTCACCGAATGATGACAAGCATGTCACACCCAATCAGAGGATGGAACCTGAAAAACACATATAGCCTTAACCTCTGAGCCAGGGAAGAAGACGAACCCCTTGGGAAGTTCTAGTTTTGTGCAGGGTTGGCAACCCTGCCCATAAAGCTGATAATCTCAGTATATGGGTTTACAACCAAGAACAGGAATGGCATGTTAAGGTTCACAACTGTAGCATTGATTTTAGCAGACAGGAAGTCGTCTTTGTCTCTTGTGCTGGCTTTGGCTTCTGTGCCCATCTCAGTCATGTCCAGCACAGTGTTGTGAAGCATCTGTGGAGAGAGACACAGATCACTCACTGGAGACCAGGAAGGGCAGGAGAGAGGCCTGGAGCAAGCAGTGAGTGCTGGCCACATCCGCTGGGGAATTTCCTTCTTCCTTGCATGAGCTCCAACCCTGGATTTTTTTAAGTCTCTGCTCAGGGTGTGAGATGAGGTATGGCCTGGATCTGAAACAGTTCTGCCCTCAAACCACTACAACAGGAGGACAGGAGTAGATAACAGGGTTTCCCCACAGGCAGTCTCCCAACAGCCCTGCAGGGAACAGCCAGTGTGTTGGCAGTCAGTGCAGGTTACAGTACCACTCCTGCTCCTGTCTCCTTGGGACATTCAACAGCAATGCACAGGGCTTGGCTTCATATTCCCAGACTGCCATGCCTGACTGGTACAGACGTGAGCTCAAGGCTCTGAGTGGGCACTGGACAGAACACTTGGGACCGAAAGGCTGTGCAGTTAGGAGTGTATTAGGTGGGTCTAAGGTATTTCTCTCCTCTTCCTAGGGTTTTCATCAGAACTGCCATTGATCCCTTGTACTACCTTTCCTGCTACTATTCTGTGTGTTGGTCAGGCAAGTAGTAATGGCCCAGCACTACACTGAAGAAGATGAGGCTGGATGTGCTTTGACTCTGCAGTGAATCGTTTCTCACCTTGCAGTGGATTGTGGGTGGCCCTGCAGTGGATTGTGGGTGGCTCTGCAGTGAATTGTGGGTGGCCCTGCAGCGGATTGTGGGTGACTCTGCAGTGGATTGTAGGGAGCCCTGCAGTACAGTATAGGTTGGGAACCATGTGTTCTAAAGCCAAGCACAGGCACTTTCTCTGCTGTTGACTTCTGGATGAGTCCAAGTCCTGAGGGTAAAAGAGCCACTGGAGGCACACTCTGAGAAGGACTATCTGGGCTATGTTTTCTCTCTCCCAGACATGTGGGATCTCAGGCATGCAGGTTTTCTCTCTCATTGAGCATCCCCACATGCCCACATGGCCTTCACTGTCTCTATACAGGACCCAAAGTGAATGACCCCGTGTTTCTTGTCTTACCTGAGAGACACTTATAACCTGGTCTCCAGTGATCCAAGACAGGTCAGCCTGTGTGGAGAAGAGTTCCCTGATGCCCAGCTCTGGAAGGATGTTCTCTAGTCTGTAGTTTTTGGATACAGAGAACTTGGGCAAGTAGAGCTCATCTATCATCCTGAGAATAAGGACGAGAAATGAGTCACTGGAATCTGTGCCCCGCTCAAACCACCTTATGTCTCAGGAGCTGCATTCTGTAACAGCTCCCTCACTGGAGCAGAGTTCTCTTTCTACCCATGCCAAGACCTTGAAGTTTTCCTCTTCCTAAGGTATATTAACTATCCATCAGAGCCTGAGAGTGTTTACAGTGGACAGGCAACCTGGCTTTAAACTAGCTGTTCCTTGACTGAGAATGCTTTCCTCCTAGATCCACAAATACAGTTCTTCCCTGTCATGGCTGCACTCAGACATCACCTTGTGACCCTTCTATTCCCACTGGACACTGTATTACTCTCCAGCTCTCCTTACCATTGGTTGTCTTCTCAAGTCTGCCACTGCAACTCACCATCATCTTCAACTTATTAAATAATGATTTGTTCTATTTTCATCCCCCTACCATCTCTTCCTTGATAACAAGAAAGCCCACAAGGATCAAAATTTTTGCCCATTCTTCTCTGATACCCTCTCAGAGTCTAAGCCAGAGCTTGGCACATAGTAGGTCTTCAAGTCACCATTCCATGAATGGTGAATGAATGGCTGATAAGGGGATGCTATGGCTACACAGGACACAGCTGATTCTCAGAGTTGGTATCTCACCACAATTCTCTCTGTCTTCCAAAGACATATTCAAGATTTCTTGTCATTTACAGCCTGTTAGAGACACAGGAAACCTCAGCTCCTTGTTCAAGCTTATCTCATTTTGTAAACAACAAAAACCACAGTAAAATCAGAGCTCAAACAACTGGAACAGAGCAGGGGAATTCAACTCAACTCCACCTGACCCCTGCTGACACTTTAACCATGACACTGGACATAAGTGAGAATCTGAGGTTCAGGGACAGTGGTGATCAGGACAACAGGACAGGGATCAATGACAATTCTGGGTCCTGAGAACATGCACCTGGGACTCATAGATTTCCTCCATTTCATAAGGGTCACTGGTTGTAAGCTGGCTTCCACCTGCTTTATCCTGCCTTGATCAGGGAGGATGAACATGGCCTTGTCATTGCCTTTGTAGTTCATCTCCACCACAGTGCATTCCGTCTCCTCATCCCGGAAGTAGAGTGTCCTCAGGTCCTCCATTTTCATCATGGGCACCATCACAATCCTCTTCCTGTCCATTTCAAATATTTTCAGATACGTTTCAAGAGGGTCAAATGTCATGTTCCATTTGCCTAAAGAAGGAGCAAACTATTAGATTGTAACAATAATAGAAACACTGCATCTCCTCCCCATTTATGCTCAGCTTATGAGATGTGACAGCAATTCATGCATCTTCAGTCACTCAGAGTGTCCCTTAGTGTGGCATACACTGAACTGGAAAATCCCAGGAAGTTGACCAAGCTGCTAGCTATGAGCACTGTCTCCAGGCTTGATTTGGAAGGGGGACCTCAAAACTACAGCCTGGCTACTCGGGCTCCTGACACAGTCAGGGATCTGGGGGGAGTGTGTAAGAGATGAGAGTGAAGGTGGTGAGACTGCAGACGGGAGAGTTGAGGGACCCGTCTTCCTTAGGGAAGCCCTATCTAGAAGGCAGTGACTTGTGGGACAGAACAGCAGTTTGTTCTCCTGTATTGTAATCAGTTAATAGTCTCGTAGATTGTGGGCAAAGACATGGCCTTATCTCACACAATCGGCTATGGCCACCCCACAAAATCACAGATATCTGTTGGATATCTGCCTCAGGGGTCTCTGTGACATTGAACTTGAGACGTTCTAGAATCTCTTCCAGGGTCTTGCCCTTTGCTCCCAGGGACAGGGAGGCCAAGGCAATTACAATGCTAATTGGGGAGAAGATAATATTTTTATGTGGATTCTTCAAAGCCAGCTTCTTGTAGAGGCTGAAGCCAAAGTCAGTGTTGATGGAGCCCAACGTTTGACTGTCCAGTTGTCTTCGAGTGTCTTGGTGGACTGCAGTGTGCCTTCCCAGTGCGCCATCTGAAGAGCAGAGGACAGTGGGGCAGATCCCAGCCATCAAGAGCCCCAGAGCTGCAATGAAGGCCATCTTCTGTATTCTTCTGGCTGAAAGGAAAACATCCTTTGAGTCTGGGAGGACCAGCTTGTGCTCGGACCATCTCCTAGTGACCTGACCGGCATTGTGCCCTGCTCTGCTGCCCTTCCTGCCTCTATGACTGTCCATGAGAGGTGCTCTGGCCTCTCAGATGGCAGTACTACATCATGAGCTTCATACTACCATGGAGGAAGTGCTATTGCAGAAGCCAATTTTTCTGTTTAAGAGTACCAGCGTCCAGAAAGGTGAAGGGTCATTCCAGCCTCATAGGGCTATGAGGCAGAAACCATAGAGATTTGCACAAACCCTCTGTAATCACATCTGTGTTCTGGATTGGCATAAGGCTATTAGGAGGCAGGGAGCCCTCTTCCTTTGCCCCTGTACCCTTTCCTGTCACCATCCTGTAGACCAGACTCAGAGAAGGAAGCTTGGATGAATTTTGAAGTCTATGGCTTGCCCCTAATTCCAGAAAACATGTCTAAGAAATCTCACAGCACTGGGAAGAATCTAGAGCATGTTTCTCAGAGTGGGGAGGGTTATTGAGAGGAAGAAGTGGAGACATCTGGCTCATTGCAGAAGCCCTGTCACTCGCCCCCGCCCCAATAGCTATTAGAAGTACCAGTAGGGAGAGGTCCTTTCAGTCCTACCAGAGTACTACATTGCTCAGGCTTGGAAGGTCTCCTTGCTGGAAGAAAAAATGTTATTTGATTCCATGATACTGCATTGGCTGGTTTTGTGTGTCAACTTGATACAAGCTGGAGCTATCACAGAGAAAGGAGCCTTCCTTGAGGAAATGCCTCCATGAGATCCAGCTGTAAGGCATTTTCTCAATTGGTGATCGAGGGTGGGAGGGTCCATTGTGGGCGGTGCCATCCCTGGGAAGTTAGTTCTGGGTTCTCTAAGAAAGCAAGCTGAGCAATCGCAAGCCAGTAAGCAGCACCCCTCCATGGCCTCTGCATCAGCTCCTGCCTCCATGTTCCTGCCCTGTGTAGTTCCTGTCCTGACTTCCTTTGGTGCTGAACAGCAATGTGGAAGTGTAAGCTGAATAAACCCTTTTCTCCCCAACTTGCTGCTTAGTCATGATATTTGTGCAGGAATAAAAACCCTGATTAAGACAGATACCTCTATCAGATTTCAATTTGTCTGTCATGGTGGTTGTGTGATGGCAAGCAAATATCTAGACCTTTTGGGCAGCTTGTTGTGTATCCCAGTAGCATAATTGGGAAATGTATCTGGCTCATCACAGCTGTGAGATTGGATGTGGAGAATATCCAGAGGGTTAATTCGTCCACACTCCCCTGCAGTGGGGACCACATTTGAAAGCCTGTGACTGTGTAAACATGGCCACCCAACTGTAGCCTTTGTCCATGTTATACTGGAGTCCAGATGGGAAAGTTGATTAGAGAGAGGAATGGAAAGGTGAGGAAGGATAGGGAAGGGAGGGGACAAGATGGGTTATAGGAGAAGGAGGACTGAGGAAGTGCAAGGAAGAATGGAAGTGTGTAGGAGAATGGAGAGCAGGGGAGGGAGGTGTTGGAGCTTTGCCTCATGTCCCCAGGGCAGTGATTGTCTGTAGAGGAGCCAGGGGCTTCAGCCACCTTCATCCTCTGTCAAACCAAGGCAACCATTTCTTTGCGAAAGCATTTGACCCTGTTTTTTGTTTATTTGTTTTGCGTGTTCATTTTATTTATGATACACTGATCCAGTATATACAAAACAAAATAATTGCTCATGAACATTTAATGTATCAATTATCCATACATTAAATGAAGAGTATTATTCATAATTTTTAGATTATTGTCAGTATATTAACATCACTTTGTGGAATTTGTACTGAATCTTTTCACATTGCCTATATTTTATGTATTTGATATTTTTATGGAAAAATTTCTGTGTTTTTATGATCAAGACATTGTCAGGAAAAATAGTAACATAAATGCAAATAAGGTTTGAATTTTACAAGTGTCACTGATTTGTTTGAATATGCCATGCTTTGTGCTGAGATTGGTGGAATGGATGTTAAAATTTCCTTGCTATTATTCCCCCTTACAACGATCTAAAACATGAGATATAGTTGCGGGAATCATCTGTGCTTTTCAAACAATTGTGTACTGACTCTTCTCTCAGTGGAGAGCTTGATCTCTTGTTCACCTGGACCATTCTACTTGCAAACTGGTCAGGGAAGAGCCACTATTCCTGATCTGAGTACTGTACATTAATACAATGAAAATAAGTCCTAGTGATTAGACAATTGTTATGATCTTTCTCTTGAACCCAGTACCATATATTTCACTATCTGCATGCCAGGTTTTGAGCTTGTCTTGGAGTGAGTGGGTATATGAGAGTAACTTTATAGCCAGAAAGTAAATAGTGCAGGCTATTTGGTTTTAACGTTTATAACTTATAATTGGCCTTATGCAAGACTTTCCAGTTGGGAAATCTACAGTACACTTGGTCTCAGCATTGATTTTTTTAGTCTATACATCCCAAAACACAGCTCAATGAGATTATTTCTCAGTTCAATACTTTCTCACTACAATACTTGTTTTTATCTTTTCATTTTCCATCGATTTTGTTCACTATTTTCTAGAAACCAATATCACTTGTCATAATATTCTTTTGTAATCTAAAAATTCCTCTCATCCCTCCTGCACTTGATTGACCTATTATAAACCAAACAAATACAGAAATTAATAGAATTCTAACTAAAAATAAGCAACCCCCTTGGCAGAAATGAACCACATATTTTTAATATAAGATGAGTATGCATACTTTTTTCAAATATGGAAGAGATCATAGAGGTCTCTTTCCTTAATTACTTCTTTGCGGGTCGTGTGGTAAGAGCTCCTCTGGAAGAGATGCATAGCAATAGACTGACACTGTCCATTTCCTAGTGTAAGATATTTCATCTTCTCAGAGCCACGGTTGACATGATCCATTTTCGATATGCTTAATGATATTTATGGATTTGTAGGCAAATGATATTAATGATGTTAATGATATTTAAGGATTTGTAGGTAAAAGATTTTGGAATAACCAGCACTCCAGTTGTTCGGGACCCACATGAAGACCAAGCTGGTGACTTTTATGGAGGGATAGGAAGAAGGAATGTGGGCCCAGAAGGAGCTAGGAACTCCACAGCAAGACCAACAGAGTCAACTAACCGGGACCCTTGAGGCTCTCCGAGTCTGAATCTCCAACCAAAGAACACACATGGGCTGCACCTAGGTCTCCTTGTACATATACATATGTAGTATCCAGCCATGTTTTAATCCAAAATGGTTTCCACAGAAAACAGGCCAGTCTGATTGTGTAGGAGCAGACCTGGCTCATAGGCTGAGCAGTTGTCTTCTTTTTGTTGCTAAGAGAGAATGAAACCCTTATTTTTGGCCATGGATTAACCAGGGAATTATGGTCCCTGATCCAGGGGCATCTGCTATCTGATGTGAGCAAGGCAGTGATGTCACCTCTCCCAGAGTGACTCTGTCACAGTTCTGTCCCCTCCTGGTTCCTACATTATCACTTGGGCTAGGCAAGAGCTCAGTACTTCCTCTCTGTGGAGGGTCAGAAGAATCAAACTCCATTCACTTTCCAGGAGCATAACTCATGACTCCTGCAACTTCCATAGCCATGAAGACCCAGACAAGAGAGGATAGTGACATACACTGCAGAAATGTCCCCGATTCATACCCAGTGACCTAAGAATAAGTTCTCACTTCCCCCAAACTAAGACTCCAGATCATAACCAGTACTGCACAGTCTTGGGCTGGCTCTTTCCTTCCTCAACAGAGAGAAGGTGTCATGGGCCTTACCTGCAGAATCAAAGCCAGCTGCCAGGGTCTGTTCGGTGAGTTCTGATGCACAGGTTTGCTGCCTTCCTCGCGTGTTGTTATCTCATGCACACTGATGCCCATTTATATCTAGGGACTCCTCCCTCCGCTTAGGAAATGCTGGCCTGACAAGCTGTGTTCTGTGCTCAGATTGGGAATGGACAGATAGGATGATTTATGGTGACAAGAAATTACAGGCTCTGCCTTGCAGAACCAGTTTCTGGCGGGGAAAATCCCTTATAGTCTCCTATACAACACTGGATGTCCTAATTGTGGCTTCTGTTTCTGTAATAGTTCAAGGGTCAGTAGGGAGCAGGTGAGCAGTCGAGGCAAAAAGATAGGGCATCATCCCTGACACACTTGTCACCAGGAAGAGCTGCATGTGTCCTTTGTTCTGGACTCCCCAAGTCACTTTAACAAGAATACAACTCTATGTCCACGCTCCTTGGCTTCCTTATGAAAAACCACAGATTAATAACCACATGTCTCAGTGTTGATGGGTCTTTGTCTGCATCTGTATTCCCATCCTTTCTGCCAGGAATAAGCACATTCTAAGTGGGGACATGCTCTCCACAGATTTCTGAAGGGAAGCTTCCTGTGTCTGGCAGTGCAGGAAATCTGAAAGGAGACTGTGTCTGCAAAGACTGACTGGGTGACGAGAATTTCTGTTCTATTGAGAGATTGGTACATTACACGTCCATACAGAGGCTCATTACCTTATTGTGTGCTAAGTTCTGCCTCCTATGGAACACTCACGTTATTGCCTCCTTGCGTGTCAGAACTTATGTCTATGAAAATAGAATCTATTAACTTAGCAGGCAACTAGCTGCAGCCCAAGCGCTAAGCAGGGCAGCAGATGGCCTCTTGAGCCTAGAGAGAAGCCTCCCCCATGTTGAGGCAGCTGCTCTCTGAGGTATCCAACCATACCTTTTACATTTGCTTTGATTTGTGACTTTCTTTTTTTGTAAAGCTATAAAGTTTTTGTGAAACTGCTTCTACATTGGAACATGGAATTTTGGTGTCAGAAATCTGTATCATTGTCATAGAATATGGCTCCAGAATGAAGGATCATATTGCTTTTGGGATGAGAGCTGTTGATGTTGTGTCAACAGTGGGATGAGAGACACTCATCAGTCAGGTGTTAGGTGCAAAGTCAATGTCCCCGAAAAGGAAGTGCAGGTCTTAATGAGAAAGATTTGGGCTGGATTATCAAAGCCTAATGGTGGGTCTCTGCATACCTGAAATGAACATCATGTAAAGTACATTCCTGTTTCCAGTAGGTGCCCTAATATTCTCACAAAATCTACTACTTCAGGCAGGGGCACGTAGTTTTCCTACAATGCAGACAGCCTGAATCATCTCAATGCACCCTACCATGATGTCATATGAAATCTCCTTTTTCCACTCTGACATTTTGCTTCTTCTTGTGCCCACTGTACACACACACACACACACACACACACACACACACACACACACACACACACACACACAGATACACAGACACACAGAGAGAGGGGGGTAGAAAAGAGAGCCTTGATTTCTACACTAAAAGTTTCTTTTTAACCATGATGTTGCCCAGTTTGATGACATCACTGCTTCCTAGCTTACATTTATTTCTGAAACCAGGAAAGAACACCGGGCACCTTTCACAGGGCCCTATCCACTTTGGTGCCATATTTTGGGTAGATTACTGTCAACTCAACACAAACTATGACCAAGTTGAGAGGAAGGAATCTTAACTGACAAATGCCTTCATAAGATCTGGTTGTAGGCAAGACTGTAGGGCATTTTGCTAATTGTATTAATGGACCAAGCTCAGTTCATTTTGGTTGGTACCATCCTGGGACTGGTGGTCCTGGGGCTTTATCAGTAAGCAGGCTGAGCAAGCCATGTAAAGCAAGCCAGTAAGCAACACCCATCCATGGCTTTAGCATCAGCTTCTACCCCCAGGTTTCTGCCCTATTTGGGTTCCTGCCCTGATTTCCTTCAATGAGCAACATTGTGTAAGCCAAACCCTTTCCTCCCCAACTTGCTTTCTGGTCAAGGTGTTTCATGACAGCAATAGAAACCATAAATGAGGCAACCCCCTACTCTGTCCTCTCAGCTCTCTACTCCTACTTGTTTAAGTGACATTGTGTACCTGCCCCATCAGGGTCTGTCTGCCTCATTGGACCACTAGAGCCTGCTGTCTGTCTGTCTTTCGGCAATCTTCGATGCTGTTGATCAGAAGTCCTGTGGTGCTTCATGCAGCTCCCTATTGCACTCCTGGTCTCCCCATGCTGAGTAAAGAGATGTTGGTCCCCAGTGCTGCGGAGTATCCCTCTGAGGACTCTCTCTCTCTTTTAAGGAATACCCTCAGACTGAGACTCTGTCCCTAAAGCACTTACAGCATTCCTCCCTGTCTCAGTTCTTATGCTAATGGACTCCTCCTCCTGGAGGATTCCTCTAGACTCTTTCCCAAGTTCCTCCTCTTTCCTTCTCCCTCTGAAGGTCTCTACTGACACCTTTTCAGGGTTGTCTTTTTCCTCCATGCTCGTATCTCTCACTTGCTCAGTCCTGGGCTCTTCCCATTCCACACTGGACTCCGCCTTCTATTTGTTTGTCACCTTAAGTCTCTTTCCCACCTCAGAACTAGAACTGCCATCAAGACTTACCTCCACAATGTAAGCTTGGCACTCTCAACAGGCAGGAAATGTCATAATGGTTATCAGGTTCTCACTGATCTTGACAAATTCTGCCAAGGTGGTAGCAGGTTGTCGGAGAGTCCATGTTCAGGCTTTCTGTGGCCTCCATTTTTGTCCCCACCCCTCACTGTGCCCCATGCCATATTTACCAGATTTACCTGGCAAACATTGAACATCCTTCCAAAGCCGATCAGAACCTTGAGTTTTGGGCTCCCTTTACTTTCAGCTCCATGGGCCTTGGTAGAGTCTTAACCTTCCCTCTGGATTATCCCAAGCAAGGCCAGATTGGAGCATGGGGTCTGCTTTATCAGAGCCTGAACTTGTCTTTGGATCCATTCACTGAGCCTCTAGAGTCCATTGGAAAGATCTGTGTGATTCCTCCACTCTCACTGAGACGTTTTGTGGCTCTCATATGTGCAGGAGGAACCCTACACAATGTTTTGCATGATCTGCTTCTTGTCAGCCTTCTGGAACCCTTTGTACCCTCATTCTCTTGCTCTAACTTACCAGGTGTATCCTGCCTCAGGACCTTGGCTCTTGCTGTCAGTTCCTGAGAGTCCAGTTCTGTGTCCATTTGCACAGCTCAGTTGCTCACTCCCGTGAATTCTCGGCTCATGTGGAGCTGCCTCACCCCTACTCTTGTTTTCTCATGGTTGCTTTTCCTTCATGCTTCCGGAAGGCTGTGTGGTGTTGGTCAAGCTTTCCCAGTGAGAAGGTAAGTTCAGAGGGAGGTACTCTCCTGCCTCATGCACTGTTTATGTCCTATGATTGACAATGAGTGGTTGCAGATGTCCCAGTTGGTTCATGCACCCAACTTTGAGGATCTCATTCTAGGAATCCATGCTCCTGCCTCAGATCACAGGCACTTCCCTGAGCCATCTTCATCTCCCACTATCATAAACTAATCCCCCTGCCATAGTGGTCCATCTGTGATTGGGTTATTTATTGCCAGAATTTGTTATCATGGCAACATTTTCCCTGATGCCATTCTACCATGTGACCTTGGCAGTCTGGTACTTTTTGGACTTCAGTTCATATTCATGTAGGAGGAGCAGAGAGAAGTTCAGCACTGCCAGGAGCTAAGCTTGCTGGAAAGTCTCTTGTCATCAGGGCCTCCTCCATCAAAAGGAGAGGTCTGTTCTCATATGTGCATGGCCATCTGCCTCAGTGAATGTCCTGGCTTGCTGATAAGAATGAGTCTTTATTCTCATTATATTAACATTCATAAGCTCGTCATACATATGTTTCTGAATTCATTCACACATTCATGCATTCATTCATTCACTTTTGCTATACATCCAGATCTGACCTGTATGCAGAGGATAAGTTATGGTCCATAGTTGCTGGCCTTGAGGCTTGGGTCCTGGAGGTGGTAACAGTCACATGGAGATTGTTATGGTGCAGTACCTGCTGTATTGTCAGGCTGATGACAGACCATCTGAAGTCTAGAATCCTATCCAGTCCTTATTTGCCTCATTTCACTGTGACTTGTTAGTAAGTATTCTGGTTGTGGACAATGCATTCTCCATGGTCCCCAAATCTCTGAACTTGAGCTCAGCCTGCCCTGTGCAGTGAAGCCTAGTGAAAAGCTGCTCAGTTCCCCACTGAGCCCTCCTTAAAGGGATGCCTAGCAGGTAGGGCAGGAGACATGGTAGTCTGCATCTGCCTGGAAGCATCTTGACAGACAGTGGCCCTATATGTGTTCCAGTATTATAGGTGGCAGAGGACTGACCAGAGCTCTGAGAGGTCAATGCAAATGTATGTACCTTGAGAGAAGAGAACAGGGGCATGGAGAGTGAGGAGCTCCAGCAGGCTGCCCTAAGGAGAATCCTCTCTGCTGAGAAGTGTAGAGGAAGGGAAGAGAGCAGGGCTTCAGAGGATGTGGGGCACATGCTGGGAGTTCCCAGAGCAGGGTGAGCCTGCATCACTGTTCCCTCCTTCCTTCAGTGGGCTATTGGAAAGTATCCATAGTATTGGAAGAGAGTATGTGTCTTGAATGTGTGTGTGTGTGTGTGTGTGTGTGTATGTGTCTGTAAGTATGTATGAATGTATGTATGTATGTATGTATGTATGTATGTATGTATGTGTACAGGAGTGTGATTTATGGTGGACTGTGTCCTAATCAGCTAGGTGGGCATCCTGGATCCACATTCCCTTGAAGTGAATGTTTCCTATGAACCTTCCAAGGAGGTAAAAAGCCTCAACAGGTCAGCATGGCCATGACACAGATGTTTGTCCACAGCGAGGCACTGGAAAGCTGTACTTCTGCTATACAGAGGTGGAGTGGAGGCTGCACATGGCTCAGAGTCTGCAGCACAAATATGTCATGGACAGTAGCCCTGCCCTGCCCTGCCCTTTCCGATGACAGCTGGGGAGCAGGGTACTTTCAGAACAGGGTTAGTGTTCAGGGTGAGGGTTGAAACATCCTATTATTTGCTATGTAATATACTCTTGAGCCTCAGTTTCGCCTCCTGCCTCCTCTCTGCTCCAGGATGACATGAAGGTTACCTTTAGTGACACACACATCCTGAGCCAGTAGAAAATGCAGAAAGCCACCCTCTTCTGGTTTCCCTTTCTGCACAGCACATTGTGGACACCTGCTGCTTATTCCTGGGACTGACAAGCCTTGTCTCTAGGAAGCTCCATGGCTGTTAAAGCATGTGCTACCTGCTTATCCCGTGGGCTCTGGTGCTTTTAGCGCTGTGATAGTGGGTTATATATCAGTCTAATGATGGAGAACGACCAGTCAGTAGGACCTGATGCTGGGATGCAGAAAAGTGAGTTTGTACTTAAGGTAGAGGATAAATCTTAGCAACTGCATCCCTGGTCCTTCCGTAGCTGACTTGGGGTCAGGGATGGAGTAAAAGTGACTTACTGACTAAGGACAGAGAGGTCTGTGGGCCAGGTGCCCTGTTCTTCCTGTTCTTCCTGCCCACAGGACCGTACCTTCTCCCTGAGTGCCAGCAGCCTCTGTCACTTCTCTGGGTTACGTGTGGGTTTGCGATGACCGTCCTTTATTTGTTTCTTCTTTTATGTTCTGCTTATAACAACTCAAATTGCTCAAGTTCAAGGCCAAATGCCCCTTGTTCCAATTAAATCTGTGCAAGATTAGAAGAACCTGAACACCTTTATATCCGTCAACATGCTTGTCCATTTTCAATATATGTATATTCATATAAATATATATATATCTCACATATATGTGTATATACACATATTCATACAAGTATATGTATATGTGTTATATATATACACACACACCTACTTACACTCATATACACATATACATGTATATATATGTTTGAATTCAGAGCCTGACATATACTCAGAAAACGCCCTACCACTGAGTCATTCTTTAGCCGGTGTTTCATGTGTGTCTGTGTGTTTGTGAATGTGTGTGTGTAGATCCATATGCACAGCCCTCTTCTTACTATTTTGTTTGGCCTAGCTCCTCACTCGGTTACCCTACTGACCTTAAACTCACTCTCAGGTGTGTCCTCCTTGGCTCAAAGGAGGAGTGGATGAGGTGACACTAAGCACACTTCACTGTCTCCTCACAGTGAAAGGACAAAGTCAGGGAACTGGCAAGGGGGGACTGCAGGTGGCCAAGTCCTCCTCAGCAGGCCTGGTGGTGACACAGAGGAGCTCTGCTCCCCACTCCCACAGACTCTGGCACAATCTGGTGTTTGGTCCCTATATCATGTTGTATTATTGTCCTCATGTCCCAACAACACACTCAAACTTCACATCCAGCAACTGGGCCTTTCCTCTGCCGTCCAGTCCTTCCACATCCTTAAAGCACAGAGACCCTCCCTTCAGGACCCACATTTCATTCCTGTCTGGGCCAGTTTTCCAGTGTCTAGTTATAAGCTGTTAGTGACTGCTGAACAGACTTCATATCCATTGATGAGTCACCCTGCCCTCCCATCCCCATAGCTCCTGACAACCATTAGAACACCCTTTATATTCATGAATTCCCCTGTTCTGGGTATGACATATCTATGGGTCACATCCCACAGGCCCTACTGTGTCTGGCTCTTTCCCTGTGAGCACATTGGCAGGCTCACACACAGGGCAGCAGGAAATGGCTCCTCCCTCATTTGTTTATTGCAGTGAAAGTGTGTGACCTGAGCAAGCTCTGCTCGTCCACTCATCTGTTGGGGACACTTGAGTTACAAGCCCTTTGCTGATTGTGAAGAAGCCTGGTGGACGCTGGCTGCAGTGCCTGCCATGTCCTTGCTTCCTGTTCCTCTGAGTCCCTGCCTACAGTGCAATCACTGCATCAACCTTCCCAAAGACTGCACCATTCTCCATTTCTATGGCTGCATAGGAAGGCCTGGAATTCTAGCCCTGCAACCACATATCGCCTAGAGAAAACAAGTTTTTTTCATGCCTGCATTTGGAATGAGTTTCTTTGATGAAGCTGCAGGACTTAGGGTAGCTAAGTGTGGAAGTGGCAGCCAGGACATTGATGGTTGTCATAACTACCTTCAGCACTATTACTCCCTGTCCTACAGGCTAAATGGCAGACATTCTCTGATCATTCTTGTGCAAACGTGAGACCTTGGCAATGATCTGTGAGGTAGTTGGATTAACATCTCAAGGTGACTATATGTCAGAGTTTCATTAGACCCAGTGGGAAGGACACATTGTGTGTCTTAGACTCCACCCCTCAGTTACTTCCCATTGTTAAATTGTAAGAAATGGATGCTCAGCATTCAGAAAGCACTGTGTTGTGCAGGAAGTCCCCAGGCATTGAACTGCAGTGAACAGCACTGTTTCCAGGCTCCTATCTTTCCCCTCCACAGTCTGTCACCTCTGCTGCATGCTGGATCTCTTCCTTTAGAGGCTTCTTCACTGGGACAATATTTTGTTGTCAAGAGGCATGCAAAATGTCAGCCCCGAAGGAATGAGGAGAAGTAAACCTTGATATGTAGGTTCTAGACTCCCTTAAATGATAGACTCAGATTTTGGCCACAGGTTCCAGAGCTACTCCTTGGACATCATGAGCTTTATTCAACAGCAGGATCCTTAGATACCTCTTTAGAGGCCCAGATGAAAGGAATGATACTGCTGGGTCATGTCACTACTCATGGAGACCATGTGGTGTCCAGCACAGGGCCTTGAAAGACAGTTAGGCACATTGTCATTGTGGAAACACTTGGCTGCTGTCAATAGGGGCTTCACTTCTTTTCTAACTTCATAGTCCTGTGAGTGAGGTCTTGGCGCTCACCAGGAAAGGGAATACTGTATGTGTCATTCTCTGCTGACCATAGGTCCACCTATGTCACTGTGTGTTCTCAGGAGCCTTGAGGCTCAGGTGTGTCTCAATCTGGATGGACAGCTTTCCCTTTGCTTGCAACCTCTGCCTGTGTTTCCAGGCTCACAGGATTCTCCATGGCCATCCAGCACCTGACCCAGGTACACCTTGGCCTCCTCTCCTCCTCTGTCTAGGCTCTATCCTGGCTCAGCCCTTGAGCGGAATCACCCCCTCCTCTCTCCTTATTTGTCCTGATGTTCCCTGAAGCTTCCTTCAGTGACAATCCCAAGGACCCCTGCTCCTCTATGTTTTTTGCATTGCAACCTCACATGTTACACTCCTAAGAGAGGAGCAGTCGTTGACTCCTGCATAGCTCCCTAAGGCTCTAAGGCATTAGTGGGTCACACAGGGCCAGGCTCTTTACCATCTAGTGTCTGTTTTGCCATTTTCCTAAATGGACCTTATCTCTGATTCTAAGAAATGGCTCCATTTTCTTTGCCCTGCGCAATACCATCTTTGGTCATCTGACTACCACTACAGCCTCTATCTCCTCCTCCTCCTCCTCACCACCACAGCCATCCTCCTCATGCTCTGTCCTCCCCACAGTGCTCACCTCCTACACCCAGGTCTCTGTGGGTGCTCTCTGTGACACATGTAGTCTTGTCTTACCATCCACCTGCCGACCACCACCACCACCGTGAAGCCTCAGGAGCAGACTCACTTCTGGATGAAGCTTCTCCCTTGTCATCAGGAAAATGGAATACCATAAGGTCTAGCTTTGTGTCATGGGGAAATGGTTAAGCTTCTCTGTGCCTCAGTTTCCTCATCCATAAAGGGACTCCTAATAACATGTAGGTCAGAGGGCCATCACAGGAGTCAGAGTGTGAGTGACAATCTCTACTGCCCTATTGTCACTAGAGGGCACCCTCTACCAACAGGAGCCAAGTGAATTCTGCCTGGGAACTTTCTGTGCAGGAATATGTTTATTCACCCTTTGCCCCTACTTATTCATTTTAGCCAATGAAGGTGGAGGTCACCATATGTCCTGTGAGGTTTGTCAGCTGGAAACTTATGGTAAAGAAAATTTTCAATACTGAGTAGGAGTGCAAGGGGTAAGCGAGCTGGTTTGACCAACAGGCCTTATAGAACTGTGGGAGTGAGGGCTCCAACTCTGTGGGTCAGGAGACTCTGCAAGGGTCAGTGATTGGCAGAGTCTGGAGGAGGGAAAGAGGAAGGCAGAACTGGGCACCAAATGGTCCCAGATGCTGCAGATAGACACGGCGCAGCAGGTTCCCTTCTTAGTCCACATGGGTTGGCCTGTGAGCTTGCACATCCCATCAAGGCAGCCAAGCCAAAGGCAGACACAACCAGAGCCTCAGTTGGAACTGAGTCTCTCTGTTAGTCCCAGGCTTTGGGTGAGGCAGGTACAGGGGAGAGAGCAGGGACAGGGAATAACACACATGTCAGGTCAGGAGCCTGAGCGAGTGCTGCCAAGATGACAGGGAGTCTGCCACTGAGCAGTCACAGGCTTCTCTGCATGGGACAATCACACAGTTAGTCAGTGTCACTGTGCAGTGCAGGCATGCCACAGCCAAGCACAGTATGGAAGTCAAAATGAGCAGACAGACCTATAGACAGTTTCAGTTCCCTGCCCTTGGGAAGAAGACCCCAAACCCTAACCCTATTTGGGAAGTTCTAGTCTCACTTGGGATTTGTAACTTTGGCCATAAAAAGGAAAATATGAGTATTAGTGTCAGAGATAACCATCAGGGATGGTCTGTTGAAATACATTGTCATATGGTAGTATCTTGCACATAATGAGACTTCTTTGAACCCTGTGGCAGCAGCTGCTTCTGTGCCTGTCTCAGCCACATCCAGCACAGCCTTGTGGACCACCTGTGGGGAGAGAAACACATCACTCACTGGAGACCAGGGAGGGCAGGAGACGGGTCTGGAGCAAGCAGTGACTGCTGGCCTCACTGCTGGGGAATTTCTTTGTTCCTTCCCTGAGCTCTAACCCTGGATTTCCCAAGTCTGTGCTCAGGGTGTGAGATAAGGCACGACCCAGGTCTACTCAGTGTCTGAATCTCTGCTGCCCTCAAACCCACTACAACAGGAGGGCAGGAGTAGGCAGTGCCAGGCATTTCACTACAGGCAGCCTCACAACAACCCCACAGGGAACAGCCAGTGTGCTGGCAGCCAGGGCAGGATTCACCATCCCTCCTGCTTCCTTGAGATATGTACCAGAAATGCACAGGGCAATGCTTCACACTCCCAGACTGCAGTGCCCTCCTGGTACAGATCTGAGACCATGGCTCTGAGTGGGCACAGAGAAGAACATTAGGCTCTTCCAGGATATGCATCTAGGAATGTAGTATAAGGGTCTAAGGCATTTTCTTTCCTCTTCCTAGAGTTTTCAGTTCAACAGTCATAAGTCCCTTGCTATTACCTTTACTGCTACTATTCTATGTGCTAGAGAAAAAGTACTGGGCACTTCTGCAGGGATGAGGTTGGGGTTGGACCTTCTTTGTCCCTGCAGTGGACTGTGGGTAGCACCTGCAGTGCAGCACAGGTTGGTACCCATGGTGATCTAACACCAAGCATAAGTCCTTCCTGACCATGGGTTCTTTGGTGAGGTTCATTCCAAGGGGTAAAGTAGGGCCTGGCTGCATGGTCTCAGCAGGAGTGTCTAGGGTGGGATTAAGTTCTCCCCAGCATGAGGGAACCAGAAATACAGGTGTTGTCACACATGTGCCAATCCCACATGCACACATGGCCTTAACCATCTATATTCAGGACCTAAGATGAACCATCCCCTGTTTCTTGTCTTAAGAGACTCTCAGGTCCTTGGCTCCTGTAATCACAGAGAAGTCAGCCTGTCTGGAGAAGACTTCCCTGATGCCAAGCTCTGGAAGGACGTTCTCCAGGCTGTAGTCAGTGGAGATGGAGAACTTGGGCAGGTGTAACACATCTGTCATCCTGAGAATGAAAGAGAAAGGAGAGTCTCTGGACTCTGTGGCTCCTTCTATCTACCGCATAGCTGGGGCTCCACTCCACAGAAAGCCCTCTCCCTAGAGTGAAGACCTCTTCCTACCCATGCCTAGACAACTTGGTTTTGCTATTGCTAGTGAAATAATTATCCATCAGTGAATGTGACTGTATAGTGGACTGGCAACCTGACTTGGTGTTAGCTGTTCCTTGACTGAGAATGCTTTCCTCTTAGATCCACAAATGCAGTCCTTTCCTGCCATGCTCACCCTTGAACCTCACCTAATGAGCCTTATATTTAACACAGCACACTGCATCAGGCTCCAGCTGTCCTTATCCTCTGACACGCCCCCTCTCTACCTTCTCACCTGTAATCACCACTTCTCACCTGTAATCAAATAAAGGTTCATGTATTAGCATTGTATTAGCATTTCTACACTTTTCCTTCCTCAATTACAACAAAGCCCCAAAAGACAAGAATTTTGGGGTTTAATCTTTGATATACTCTGAGGGTCTATGTCATAGCTTAGCACATAGTAGGACTTCAAGTCACCATTCCATGGATGGTGAATGAATGACTTATTTGAGGATGAGATGGCGACATGGGGCACAGTTAATCCTCAGAACTCATCTCCTTTCAATCACAATTTACTCTGCCTTACAAATCTTGACTCGTTCAAGACTCCATGTAATCTACAGCCTGTTAGAGAGGAAGGAAACCTCAGCTCCTGGTTTGAGCTGGTCTCATATTGTGAAGAAAAGAAACCACAGTAAAATCAGGCCCCAAGCAACTGAGAAGGCAGAAGACGATTCAACTCAACTCCACCCATCCCCTGCTGACAATTTAACCACTATGCTGGGTAATAGTGAGATTCTGAGGTAGAGGGACACTGGCCATCAGGCAAGAGCAGGACCCAGATCCAGGCCAGTTCTGGGTCCTGAGGACATGCACCTGGGTTTCAGAGAGTCCTTCTACTTCCTCAGGGTCTCTGGTTGCAAGCTGGCTTCCACTTGTTGCATCCTGCCCTGGTCAGGGAGGATGAACAGGGCGCTGGCATTTCCCGAGTACTTCAGTTCCACCATGGTGCAGGACAGCTTCTCATCCTGGAAGTAGGGTGTGGTCAGGTACTCAATGCTCATCATGGGCACCTCTTCTCATCCAAGTAAAACTCAGAATGAAAAGTGTCATGGGGGTCAAAGGGTGTCTTTCATTTGCCTAACTGTGGAGCAAATCATCCGACTGTAACAGTAGCACAGTGACGGCACCTCCACCCCATATCGCCCCAGTTACTGACTTATGACAGCAGTCAACCCACCTTTAACGCACAGTGTCCCTTAGTGGTTTCCAAATCAGGATTGGAAAATCTTTGGCAGATGCAGAACTATGAATGAGAGGTGATCCACAGACTTGGTTTGGAAAGGACAACCTCTAGACCTCAGCCTGGTGAATTGAGCTCCTGAGAACCAGGTGTGTAAGCAAGAGATGAGAGTGCAAATGGGGAGCCTGGAGCCTGGAGGGAGATTGGGAGCCTCTTGTCCTTAGGGGGAAGCATGTCTAGAAGGCATTAGAAATCAGCAAGACACTGAGTCCTCCCTCTCTGAGGTCTGTTGATGGTGCTCCTGGGTGTGACTACTTTAATAGAAGGGGGGACTGAGAGCCTAGAGTGGGCTTAGAGTGAAGCTCCTGGGTCCTGCAACTCAGACTCGGATTACCAGGAATCCATTGACAGTGGGCCTAGTAAGGCATGGGTAACATGTATGTTCCAGGAATTATAACTATAACTAAATAGTTTCTGAGAGAAAAGGCCTGTGTGTAATAAAAATTAGGCACCCATGTCTCTGAGGCTTCAAATACCTCCTTTAAAATGGGCAGCATAAAGGACACGAGTTATCCCACCAAGATCCTCTCCCTCCACTCCCCAGGCAGTGACCACTCTCACCTTTAAAGTAGATGTAATTCACCAGTACCATGCATGTCACCTTCTCCAGGGATGAGATCAGTTCCTGGATTTTCCCCTGGGTCTGTTTCCTCACATAGTCATTGATGAGCTCTTTGGCCTCACGAGGCTGCTGGAAGTCTGCTGTGAAGGCCTCAGCCTGGGACAGAGCCCTTGCCTTCTCCTTGAACTCTGCCAGGATCTGTAGGCACTTGTCAATAAACATGGAGCTGCCTGTGCTGATCTGTACCTGGCTCCCAGGGTGGCTGAGAGTTTGTAGGAGTTTCCCAAAACCATGGTGGATGTTTGGCCCAGGTGTCTCTGTGAGATCGAACTTGAGACCTTGTAGAATCTCCTCCAGGGTGTTGCTCTTTGCTCCCAGGGCCAGGAAGGCCAAGGCAGTGGAGATGCTGAATGGGGAGAAGACAATATTTTGATCTGGATTCTTCAAAACCAGCTCCTTGTAGAGGCTGAAGGCAAAGGCAGTGTTGCAGGAGGACAGTCTTTTTTTTTTAATTAATTAATTAATTAATTTATTTTTTAATTTACATTCCAAATCATTTCCCCTTTCCCGTTTCCTCCCTCCCCGAAAGTCCCATAAGCCCCCTTCCCTCCCTCTTTTCTCCATTCAACCCCCTCTCGTTTCTCTGCAGGAGGACAGTCTTAAACCGTCCACTTGCGCCAAATTTTCATGGACTTCCTGGACTGCAGTGACACTTTCCAACATGCCATCTGTGCAGCCAGGGACAGCGTTGCAGATTCCAGCCATGACTTTCTTCTCCTGTGTGAAAAGATAAGATGCTTTAAGTCTATGAGTGCTGGTGTTGCCCTGACCATTTCCTAGGTCTCCCATCTGACTCGCAGTGTGTCCCTGCTGTGCTGCACTTTGTTGCCTTTGTGACCATCATGGGAGATGCTCTGGGCTCTAATGACAGTAGCATGTGCCGTGTTTCCTTTACCGATGGAGGAACTGCTGTTGTTGTAGCCATTTTCCCAATAGAGAACCATTATCCAGAGAAATAAAGAGACTTATGAGGGTCACAGTGAAAAGAAGATAAGAATATGGGGCTGAGCATGAGTCTGTGTTTTCTTGATGTCTCCTCTCCTTTTCTCAGATTGGCATAAGGGCTCACTAGGAGGCAGGTGCCATTGTCCTTTGCAATTGTGGGACAACACCTCATCACCCCCCTTTAGTCTGGACTCAGGGAAGGAATCCAGTTAGGAGGACAGGACCCACACTAACCTCCAGGTGACCTGTCTAAGAAATCTCCTGGCACTGAGCTGAATACAGAGCATGTTTCTGGGAGTGGGGATGTCAACCGAAAGGAAGTACTGCAGCTATCTGTCTCAGTGCCAGAGCCGTGGGTCCTCTGAAAACAGGTATTAATTAGAAGCACCAATAGTGAAAAACTCTTCCACTCCTGTCAAGGTACCAATGGTGGTTAGTTCCTCAGGCCTGAAAGGCTTTCTAGTGGGAAGAAAACTGAGTGAGTCTGAATCTCTCATACCCGCACCAGATTGTATTCTGGCTGTGTGTATGTCTGTGTGGTAGTGAGCAGATGGGTAGCCATCTCTGGGGAAGCTGTGGAGAGGCCCAGGTTACATAATTAGCAATAATATTTGTGCTATCATCAACATCCAGTGGATATGACAAATGTCCAACGAATCATCTAATCCATACACACCTGGAGTGGGGCCTCAGGTATCTTAGAACACTACACCTGATGGCTTGTGATCTTGCTAAACACAGCAGCTTCCCTTCAGCCTCTGTCCACACTGTAAGTAAGATCACAGGAAATACAGATGTCGTAGGAATGGGAGGGTGAGGGAGTGGAGTGGAGAGGGAAGAAGCAGTGGGAAGGAGAGGAAAGAATGTGGAAGCAGAAGGGAGAGGGGCAGAAGAATGTGACATGGAGTGGATAGGATGTAGGAGCCAAGGGGAAGGTGGAAAGGAGACTGAAAGACTGTAGGAGAATGGAGAACAGGAGAGGGAGGTGTTGGAGCCTTGCCTATGTCCCCAGGGCAGTGGCTTTTTTTTTTTGCATAAGAACCAGGGGTTTCAGCTACCTTCGCTGTCTCTCAGACTGAGGCAATCATTTCTTTGGAAAATCATAAAATAATACATTATTTCAAACTTATTTCCCCAGAAAACAGACTAATCTGTTTGTGGAGCAGTGGAAAGGACTCAGTAGCTGAGCAGTTGTCTTATCCTCCTGCCTAGGAGACAGTGTGGCTCTTCTCCTGTACCCATGGGATTTACAAAGGAAGTGGGGTCCCTGGCCTGTGCAGTCTGATGTGAGCATGGCAGTGGTGCTCACTCTGCAGAGGGACTCTGTGACAGTCCTGTCCCCTCCTGGATCCTACATCAGCACCTGAATTAGTAAGGTCTCAGTGTGGACCTGTGGACGGTCAGAAGGAGCAGGCTCCATTCACTTTCCAGGAGCATAGCCCATGGCACCTACACTTTCCATAGCCATGGAGTCTCAGATAAGAAGGAAGACTGTTATTCACTGCAGAAATGTCCCAGAATCCAAACCAGTGCCCGAGAAACAACTCCTCACCTTCTCTATCTAAAACTCCTGGTCACAGACAGACATAGTCCTGGGAAGACCTCTTCTTTTGCCCCTTGAGGGAAGGTCTCGGGTCTTTACCTGCAGAGCTGAGCCAGCTGCTGGTGTCTGTGACAGCTGACTCCTGATGTTCAGGGTCCTGCCTTCCTGCTCTGTTGTTCTCTCCACTGCATGCTGAGGACTATTTATCCCCACCAAGGACTCCTCCTTCTTAGGAATTGCTGGTCCAGATAAGCTGTGGTCTGTGCCCAGATGGGAAGCAGACAGACTGGGTGATTTCTGAAGATAAGGACATAAAGGCTTTAGGTCACAGAACCATTCCCTCCTGGAAAATCCCTAACTCTGTTCTAAATAATTTGCCCACAGGATGTCATGGTGTGCCTTCTGTTTCTCTAATTGTTCAAGGGAGAGTAGGGAACAGAGATGTGTAGATATGACAAAAAGACAGGCCACAAGCTCCGATCATATGTCACCAGGAGGCATGAAGCTACCAGATGTCCTGGCCTTTCTAAGTCACTTGTAAGAGAATACAATTCTATGTCCATGCCACCAAATTTCTATAGGAAAGCTCACACATTAATAAACTCATTCTTTAATGTTGATAGGCCTTTACTTTCATCTAAATAACTGTTCTGTAATACTAGAATGGGTATATACCAAACAGAGACGTGCTTTCAACTGTTTGACTGTCTAAATTTTGAAGGGTAGCTGCATGCATCTGGCAGTGTAGGAAAAGTGAAAGGAGTCTTTGTCTGCAGAGACTGACTGGCTGATATTTTCAGTTCTGTAGAGATATTGGAGCATTGCAGGTCCATACAGAGGCTCATTACCTTATCTTGCGCTAAGTACTGCCTCTATGGAACACCCGTGTATTGCCTGCCTGTGTGACAGTACTGACTCCTGGGACAATAGAATCTATTAACTTAGTAGGCAACTAGCTGCAAACCAAGAGCTATGCATGGCAGCAGATGATATCTGGAGTCTATAGAGAAGCTTCCCCCTCTCAGGTATCCACCCATCCCTCTTAAATTTGCCTTGATTTTGGACTTTCTTTCTTTTGTAAAGCCATAATGTTTTTGTAGAATTGTTTCTATGTCGGAACATGGAATTCGGGTAATGGAAATCTGTGTTCTCTGAAAACTGTCGTGCAAACTGGCTCCAGAATGAAGGATCTCTGACTTTCTTTTGGATGAGAGCTGTGGATTTTGTGTCAACAGCAGAGTGAGGGACTCAGCAGCTGGTGTTTGGTCCAGGCTGTTCTCCCCCAAATGGAAGTGCAGGTCCTAACAGGGAGGATTGTTTATGCCTATGGAAAGCCTCAAGTTGGGTCTACATGTACCAGAAAAAACATGGTCTGTGGTGCATTCCTGTTTACCAATAGGAACCTTAACATTCTCACAAATATCAGCTACTTCAGGCAAGGGACCTAGTTCCCTTCCATGCAGACAGCCTGAATCAGCTCAAAGCACCCTACCCTGCTGTCATTTAAAATCTGTTTTCTTCTTTCAGATATTGCTTCTTCTCTGTGCCTGCAGGCATGTCTCTCTCTCTCTCTCTGTGTGTGTGTGTGTGTGTATGTGTGTATGTGTGTGTGTGTGTGTGTGTGTGTGTGTGTGTGTGTGTGTGTGAGAGAGAGAGAGAGAGAGAGAGAGAGAGAGAGAGAGAGAGAGAGAGAGAGAGAGAGAGAGAGGATATTGGCTTGCCAATTTGATCCCCAATAAGATCTTTCTACCCACAGACTTTATTTTAATGCCTTCACTGCTTCCTTGCCTACATTTGGTTCTGAAACCAGGGAAAGAACACTGGGCACCTTTCACAGGGCCACATCCACCCTAACTTAAATACCACTTTTGACACTTCTGAGTGTTTCTGCTTGATTCTGCTGATTCCAGTTGCCCACTACATTCAACATCAAATTTTAGAGTGGACCTTTCCAGCTGTTTCCCTTCCACTTTGCAGGCTAGATTCACGTCAACTTGAAACAAAGTGTAGTCATGTGACAGGAAGGAATCTCAGATGAGATTTTGACCTGTACCTCAGCCTACAGAGCATTTTTTCTTTCTTTCTTTCTTTCTTTCTTTCTTTCTTTCTTTCTTTCTTTCTTTCTTTCTTTCTTTCTTTCTTTCTTTCTTTCTTTCTTGAGCCAGCTGAGGCTTTATTTTGGAAAATACACTTGAATTGGTTTGGGTGGGAGGCAGGGGCCATTGGGATATCCCAGATAGGAAATTCCTTTCAAGGTTGGCCAGAGGATTAGGGGTCATCGCTCGGGCTGGCAATGACTTCAGTGGACATTCACTTGGACACGACGTCGGAAGACTCAGACACTAGCTTGCCATTTCGGGTTTCAATCTTCTTCATGACCACGGCCTTG
This sequence comes from Tokudaia tokunoshimensis, assembly GCA_036184795.1. Classification (NCBI taxonomy): domain Eukaryota; kingdom Metazoa; phylum Chordata; class Mammalia; order Rodentia; family Muridae; genus Tokudaia; species Tokudaia tokunoshimensis. The sequence goes on along the minus strand of BTHU01000012.1, from coordinate 119,971,642 downwards.
GTGCTGCGGCTAAAAGTGCTGGATCCCCTGATGGAACTGAAGCTGGGCTGCAAGGAACTCACACCATAACTGAAGCCAGGGCTAGAGAGCCCCCCATAGGATGAGCTCAGTCCTCCGGAGTAGCCACTGGTGGTCTTCGTATGGATACTCATGTTCTGCATCCCGGACTCCAGCCTGCTCTCCTCGCCCTCCAGCAGCTTGCAGTAGATGGCGATCTCGATGTCCAGGGTCAGCGTGACGTTCATCAGCTCCTGATACTCTTGGAGCTGCCGGCGCATGTCCTCCTTGGCCCGGTGCAGGGTTTTCTCAAGCTCAGTCAGCTTGTTGTTGGCATCCTTAATGGCCATCTCCCCACGCTGCTCCACATCAGCAATAGCGCTCTCCAGGGTTGCCCTCTGGCCTTTGAGGGCTTCAATCTCTGCCTGCAGGCGGCTGATGTTGCAGTTCATCTCGGAGATCTCTGTCTTTTGTGCAGCGCAGATCATCCTTGTGCTTCCCAGCCAGGGTCTGCAATTCTTCGTACTTAATCTGGTACGTGGTTTCAGCCTCAGCCTGGCTGCAGTTGGCGATGTTCTCATACTGGGCATGAACTTCAGCAATGATGCCGTCCATGTCCAGGGAACGACTGTTGTCCATGGACAGCACCACAGACGTGTCTGAGATCTGAGACTGCAATTTGCGGACCTCCTCTTCGTGAATCTGCCGGAAGAAGTTGATCTCATCGGTCAGCCCTTCCAGGCGGGGCTCAAGTTCCACCTTGTTGATGTTTGCTTCATCCACATCCTTCTTGATGAGGACAAAATCACTGTCCATTCCTGTACGTTTGTTGATCTCATTCTCATACTTATTCTTGAAGTCCTCCACCAGGCCCTGCATGTTGCCAAGCTCTGCCTCTAGCTTCAGCTTCTCCTGGCCCAGGGTTTCCAGCTGCCTGCGGAGGTTGTTGATGTAGCTCTTAAACATGTCCATGTTACTCCTCGATGTCTTCTGCTGCTGTAACCGGCTTCATTTGGTCTCCAGCATCTTGTTCCTCTGCTCCGGGAAGCGCACCTTGTCAATGAAGGAGGGGACCTTGTTCAGGGATTTAATCTGCTCCTTCTCCTGAGTGCGCACAGCCTGGATATTGGAGTTCACCTCCAGCTTCAAGGGGTTTAGCGGGCTCTGGTTCACTGTGACTGCTGCGATGCCCCTGATACCAGCCCCGCCAAAGCTGCCAAGACCCACGCTGGTGCCCAGGCTTCCTTTGGAAGCTGCTGCTGCTGCTGCTGCCTACCTGGGAAAAACTGGAAGAGCTGATGCGGACACTGGGTCCACTAGTGAACAAGCCACTGCTGAAGGCCCAGGGACTGGAGGTGGACATCTTGTAGGATTTCTGAGTCACCCTGATGGATATGGTGAAGTCTAGAGTGAAGGCAGTGCGCTGAAGTCAGAGGTTTGAGAGCGAGATGAGCAGCTGCTTCTAGACGATGGGCGAGCATCTTCTTAATTAGTGAAGATGGAGTGTGCCCAGCCCATCGGACATGGTGGTGTCCCTGGACTAATGATCCTGGTTCCCATAAAGAAGGAGACAGAGCAGGCCATGTGAAGCAAGTCAGAAAGTAGCTCCTCTGCATGGACCCTGCATAGGCTCCTGCCTCCAGGACTTTGCCTTGTTTGGGTTCCTCTCTGATTTCCTACAACCATGAGCATTGCTGTGGAAGTACAAGCATCACGAACCCTTTCCTTTCCAACTTGCTTATTGGTCATGGTGTTTCATCATAGCAATAGAAAAATCAATTAAGAGCTCCTCCTACCTTGTCTGTTTGTCTGTCCATTCCTACTTGTTTAATTTAGTAGCTGTATCCTCTGTGTCTGTCTCCCTCATTGGAACACTGGAGCCTGCTTGCTCTTTCTCTTTCTGGACTCCTGGGGCACAATGAACAAATGTCCAGTGGGAGCATCAGTTTTGATATACAGGACACACCCATCCATGGGCACTAACCAAGTGTTTCACTTTCACTCTGAATCATCCCAACCAAGACTACATTGGAGTCTGAAATTATCTTTGGCTCTACTCAGTGAGCCTTTAGAATCTTTTGGAAAGAAAAGTGTTATTCCTCTACTCTTCCTGAGACATGCCATGGCCAGACATGTGCAGGAGGAATCCTATGCTCTGCAGTGCATGATCTGCTTCTTGTCAGTCTTCTGGAACTATCAGTTCATTCATTCCCATTGCTGTAACTTACCAAGTGTATCCTGCCTCAGGACCTTGGCTCTTGCTGTCAGCTCCCTAGAGCCCAGGTTCTGTGTCCATTTGCACAGCTCAGTTGCTCATTCCCTTCAATTGTTGCCTCATGCAGAGCTGCCTCAGTCCTGCTCTTTCTGTCTCCATGGCTATTTTTCCTACATGCTTCTGGAATGCTGTGTGGTGTTGGTCAAGCTTTCCCAGGATAAAGATAAGTTCACAGGCAGGTATTCTCCTGCCTCATGCACATCTTATATTCCATGTTTGGCATGGGGAGAATGCTGAAATACAAGCTGGTTCATGCACACAACTTTGAGGATCTAATTTTAGGGCTCTATGACCGTGCCTTAGATCACAGGCACTTCCCTAACCTTTCTCCATCTCCCACTATCATAAACTAATTCCCCTGCAGTAGTGTTTCCTCTGTGTTTGGGTTATCTATTGCCAGAACTTATAGCCATGCCAACATATTCCCTGATGCCTTTCTTCCATGTGACCTTGGGCAGTCTGGAACTTTCTGGAGTCTAGTTCATATCTGTGTTGGAAGACCCTGGAGAAGTTCAGCTGGAAGCTGAGCTTGCCAGGAAGGCTCTTGTCATCAGAGCCTCCTCTACGAAGAGGACCTGTCTGTTTTCTTCTGTGCATGGCCATCTGCCTTGGTGCATGTTCTGGCTTGCTGATAAGACTGATTCTTCATTGTCATTATATTAATGTTCATATTCTCCTCATACCTGGATACCTGCAGTTACTCACTCTCTGCTGCTCTGCCTCTGGATCTGATATCTATGCAGAGGAAAGGCTGGGCTAAGTGCCATTGCTGGTGGCTTTTGGTCTTGTGTCTGGGAGGTAGGGCAGAAGCATGGAGATTGTGATCGTGTGGTAGCTACTGCATAGCCATGCTGATGATCAATCACCTCAAGTCTAGTGTTCTGCCAAGTATTTATGTTCTCCTACTTAAGTGTGCTGTGTTGGGAAGGGCTCTGATGGTAGACAATGCATTCGCCAAAGTTTTCAAATTCCAGAACCTTTGAGCCAAGCCTGCCTTGTGCAGTGAAGCTCAGTGAAAAGCTGCTCCATTCCCCACTGAGCCCCTCCTTACATGGATGCTCGGCAGTCATGGCAGGAGGCATGGGAGCCGCATCTTCCTGGCAGCATCTTTCCTGGCAGTTGTCCAACATCTCTTCTAGTATTGGAAATGGCAGAGAGTTGATCAGCACTTTGTGAGGGGAAGGCAAGTGCAGGTGTCCTGAGAGGAGGGCAGAGACATGGAGGGTCGGGAGCTCCAGCAGGCTGCCCTGGGGAGAGACTCTCTGCTGAGGAGAATAGAGGAAGGGAAGGGGGAGGAGCTTCAGAGGATGTGGGCACATGCTGGAGGTCACAGGACAGGGTGAGCCTGCATCACTGTCCCCACCTCCCACTGCCTGTGGTGTGCAGCTGGGGAGCATGGGTAGTTTTGAAATAGGATATGCTTCCTGAGTGCATGAGTGTGCATACCTGCATGACTGCGTGTATGCGTGTGTGTGTGTGTGTGTGTGTGTGTGTGTGTGTGTGTGTGAGATAAGGGAGAGATAATCAGGTCAAGATATACAGTGGCTGAGAGACAGAAAGAGACAGGACACAGAGAAAGAAAGGGTGAAATCTGTCTCTGTCTCTCCCTCTCTCTCTTTCTCTCTGTCTCTTTCTCTTTCTCTCTGCTCTCTTTGTCTCTCTCTGTCAATCTCTCTGGCTCTTTCTATTCTGTCTCTGTTTCTGTCTCTGTCTCTCTGTCTCTGTCTCTCTCTCTCTCTCTCTCTCTTTCTGTGTGTGTGTGTGTGTGTGTGTGTGTGTGTGTGTGTGTGTGTGTGTGTGTGTGTGAGTTGGTATTGAAGAGTTTAAATTGTGGTGGACGTGTAATGAACAGTTAGCCGTGACAGCCATGGCCACAATTTATGTCCAATTGAAGTGAATGTTGTCTATGAACCTCACAAAGATCTGAAAAGTCTCAGCAGGTGAGCATGGCCCTGACACAGAGGCTTGTTTGCAGGAGAGTGATGGCAGACTGGACATCTACAAGTGCAGAGTTTGAGCAGAGCCTACACCTGGCTCAGAGTCCACAGCACACACATGCTGAGGACAGCAGCCCTGCCCTGCCCCTTCAGATGACAGCTGGGGATCCTGGTACTTTGGTCAGCATGAGGCACTAAACAACCTCTTACTTCCTGTTTAACACTCTCTTGCTCCTCCTGCCCCAGGTTGCCATGGAGATTACATCTAGGGACACTCACATCCTGAGCCACCAGTGTCACCTCCGCTGGTTCCCTGTGTGCACTGCACACTGTGGATGCTGCTGCTCATGCCTGGACAGAGCTGCCTGGGTCCCTGCCCTGTGTTCACTTAGATCTTCAACTCTTAAAGACATGTCCTAGTGGCTCATCTCCCTGGGCCCTTGTGTTTTTCCACACTGTGATGGGGGTTACATACCAAGCTAATGATGGAAATGGACCGGTCAGTAGAACATGACACTCAGATGCAGAAAAGTGAGTATGTGCTTTGAGAAAGGGGAGAATCCTTAGAAAGGGTAACCCTGATCCTTCCTGTGATGACATCTAGCCAGAGATGCAGTAAAAGCACCTGACTGAAAAAGCTCAGAGAGAATTCTGTGAACCAGGTGTCCTTCCACACCCATCTTTCTATCATTTTCTCAGCATCATATCATGCAATGTACATGTTTACATATCACATCAAATATATGTGGTATGTCTATATAGAGGGTTGTTGTCTTCTTCATATATAATATCATCACATACACACACACTCACACACGTGATCCTGTAGCTGGGTCTTTTCACTGCTGCCCAGCCCTTTCCCATCCTTATCTCAGAGAACCTCCCATGAGGACTCATGTTTCATTCCTGCCTGAACTGGTTTTCCAGTTTTAAGCTGTTAGTAACTGCTGAACAGACTTCTTACCCATTGATGAGTCACTCCACCCTCCCCTCCCCATAGCTCCTGAGAACCATTAGAAAGCTCTGTATGTACATGAATCACCCTGTTCTGGATATCGCTTGTCTATGACTCACATCACACAGGCCCTACTGTGCCTGGTTCTTTCCCTGTGAGCACATTGGCAGGCTCACACACAGGGCAGCAGGAAATGGCTCCTCCCTCATTTGTTTAATGCAGTAACAGTGGCCACACATCTGCCAACAGGAGCTGGTGGACACTGCCTGGGTATTTTTGTTCAGGTACACATTTATTGACCATTTTCTCCAACCGTTTCATTTTGGGTGATAAAGGTGGAGGTGTCCATCTGTCCTGTGAGGTTAGTCAGCTGGAAATGTTGGAAAGGCTCCTTATCTTCCCTGAGCAGGAGTGCTAAGGGGAGAGGAGCTGCTCTGACCCATAGGCACCAGGCAGCTGCAGGAGTGAGGGCTCCAACTGTGAGGGCAGGGTCAGGAGACTCTGCAAGGTTCAGTGATTGGCAGAGCCTGGAGGAGGGAAAGAGGAAGGAGAACTGGACACCAAATGGGCTCAGATGCTGAAGATAGAGACAACGCTGGAGGTTCCCTCCTTAGTCCACATGGGTTGTCCTGTGAGCTTGCACATCCCATCAGGACAGCAAAGCCGAAGGCAGACACAACCAGAGCCTCAGTTGGAACTCAGTCTCCCTGTTAGTCCCAGGCTTTGGGTGAGGCAGGTACAGGGGAGAGAGCAGGGACAGGGAGTAACACAAATGTCAGGTCAGGAACTTTTACTAGTTCTGCCAAAGTGACAGGGAGTCTGCCACTGAGCAGTCACAGGCTTCTCTGCATGGGAGAGTTACACAATTAGTCAGTGTCACTGTGCAGTTGAGGAATGCCACCGCCAAGCAGAGTATGGAAGCCAAAATGAGCAGACAGACCTATGGATAGGCTCAGTTCCCAGCCCACGAGAAGACCCCACCCACAACCACATTTGGGAAGTTCTAGTCTCACTTGGGATTTGTAACTTTGGCCATAAAGAGGGCAATATGAGTATTAGTGTCAGAGATAACCATCAGGAATGGTCTGTTGAAATACATTGTCATATTGTAGTATCTTGCACATAATGGGACCGCTTTGAACCCTGTGGCAGCAGCTGCTTCTGTGCCTGTCTCAGTCACATCCAGCACAGCCTTGTGGACCACCTGTGGGGAGAAACACATCACTCACTGGACACCAGGGAGGGCAGGAGAGGGGTCTGGAGCAAGCAGTGAGTGCTGGCCACATCAGTTGGGGAATTTCTCTGTTTCTACTGTGAGATCTACCCCTGGATTTTCCAAGTATCTGATCAGGGTGTGAGATAAGCCACTCCCTGGGTCTACTCATTATCTGAAAAAAGGTTGCCCTCCAATCAGTATAACAGGAGGACAGGAGTATGCAATGACAAGCGTTTCCCCACAGGCAGAATGCCAACAGCCCCACAGGGAACAGCCAGTGTGCTGGCAGACATTGCAGGATTCACCGTTCCTCCTGCTCCAGCCTACTTGGGATTTACACCAGCAATGCCCAAGCCAAGGCTTTCTATTCCCAGGCAGGTGTGTCCTGCTGGACTATATGTGAGCCCACAGCTCTGAGTGGGCCTTGGATGGAACATTAGGCTTGTCAGGCTGTTCATCTAGGAGTGTAGTATGAGGGTCTAAGGCATCTTCGTTCCTATACTTGGGGCTTTCAGCACAACAGTCATAGATGCCTTGCTATTATCTCACTGCTACTAATCTATGTGCTAGAGAAGTACTGGGCACTGCGGAAGGGAAGAAGTTGAGGTTGGACCTTCTTTGTCCCTGCAGGGGATTGTGGGTAGCACCTGCAGTGCAGCACAGGTTGGTTCCCATGGTGATCTAACACCATCCATTTCCACTTCCCTGCCATGGGTTCCTTGGTGAAGTTCAGTCTTAAGGATAAAGTAGGGCCTAGCTGCATGCTCTCAGCAGGAGTATCTAGCATGGGATTAAGCTCTACCCAGCTTGAGGAAAACAGAAATATAGGTGTTCTCACTCATGTGCCAATCTCAAATATCCACATGGCCTTAAACATCCACATAGAGGACCAAGCTGAACCACCAAGTTCTTCTTGTGTTACCTGAGAGACAATCAGATTCTTGGATCCTGTAATTGCAGACAGATCAGCCTGTGTGGAGAAGACTTCCCTGATGCCCAGCTGTGGGAGGAAGTCCTTCAGGCTGTAGTCAGTGGAGATGGAGAACTTGGGCAGGTGGAGCATATGTATAATCCTGAGAAAGAAAGAGAAATGAAGAGTCCCTGGACTCTGTGGCTCCTTCAATCTACCTAGGAGCTGGGGCTCCTCACCCCAGACAGCCCTCTCCCTAGAGTCAAGTCCATTTTCCACCCTTTTCTAGACCACATGACTTTGCTCTTCCTAGTGAAATAATTATCCATCAGTGACTGAGAGTGTGTACAGTAGACAGGCATCCTGACTTGGTGCTAGCTGTTCCTTGACTCAGAATGCTTTCCTCCTAGATCGACAAATGCAGTCCTTCCCTGTCTTGCTGATCTTCAGACATCACCAAATGAGCCTTCTATTTAACACAGCACACTTCATCAGACGCCAGCTGTCCTTATCCTCTCTCTGACACTCCACCCTCTACCTCACCACTTGTCACCTGTAATCAAAAACGATTCACTGTATTAGCATTCCCACACTTTTCCTTCCTCAACTACAACAAAAACTGGAAAGATAAGATTTTTGGGGTTTTAATATGTGATATATTCTGACAGTGTAATCTGAACTTGGCACATAGTAGGTCTTCAAGTCACCATTCCATGGATGGTGAATGATGAGTGCAATGGGGATTAGATGCCTCCAGAGGGCACAGCTGAGTCTCAGAGTTCATCTCCTGTCAATCACAGTTCCCTTTGTCTAACAAATCTTGTCTCAGTCAAGACTCCATGTAATTTACAGCCTGTTAGAGAGGAAGGACACCTCAACTCCTTCTTCCTGCTCATCTAATATTGTGAAGAACAGAAACTGCAGTAAAATTAGGCCCCAAACACATGAGACAGCACAGGGGAATTCAACTCAACTCCACCTGTCCCCTACTGACAGTTTAACCATTATAATGGGCATAAGTGTGATTCTAAGGCACAATGACACTGGCCATCAGGACAACTGCAGTAAAGGGATCCAGGCCAGTTCTGGGTCCTGAGGACATGCACCTGGGTTTCAGAGAGTCCTTCCACTTCCTCAGGGTCTCTGGTTGCAAGCTGGCTTCCACTTGCTGCATCCTGCCCTGGTCAGGGAGGATGAACAGGGCGCTGGCATTTCCTGTGTACATCAGCTCCACCATAGAGCAGGACAGCTCCTCATCCCGGAAGTAGGGTGTGGTCAGGTCCTCAATGTTCATCATGGGCACCTTCACAGACCTCTTCTCATCCAGGTAGAACACAGACTCAAATGTGTCACGGGGGTCAAATGGCATTTTCCATTTACCTAAATGCAGAGCAAATTATCAGACTGTAACAACAGCACAGAGACAGCATCTCCACTGCATTTCTTCCCAGCTGCTTAGGTATGACATCTGTCTATCCATGCTTAACAGTGCAGTGTCCCTTAGTGGTTTCCTAATCAGGACTGGAAAATCCTTGACAGATGCAGAACTATGAATGAGAGCTGATGCACACGCTTGGTTTGCAAAGGACACCCTCCTAACCTCAGCCCGGTGAATTGAGCTCCTGAGAACCAGGTGTGTAAGCAAGAGATGAGACGGTGAACAGGGAGATTAGAGACTGGAGGGAGATTGGGAGCCTCTTGTCCTTAGGGGAAGCATGTGTAGAAGGCATTGGAAGTCAGCAAGACACTGAGTCCTCCCTCTCTGAGGACTGTTGAAGGTGCTCCTGGGTGTGAACCACTTTAATGGAAGGCAGGACTGAGAACCTAGTGTGGGCTTAGAGTGAAGCTCCTGGGTCCTGAAACTCAGACTCAGATTACCAGGAATCCTCTGACAGTGGGCCTAGTAAGGCATTGATAACATGTATGTTCCAGAAATCAAAACTGTATTCAAATAGTTTCTGAGAGCAAAGGCCTGTGTATAATAAAAGGCTTCAAACACCTTCTTTAAAATGGGCAGCATAAAGTACACAAGTTACCCCACAGAAATCCTTCCCTCAACTCCCCAGGCAGTGACCACTCTCACCTTTAAAGTAGATGTAATTCACCAACACCATGCATGTCTCCTTCTCCAGATGTGAGATCAGTTCCTGGATCTTCCCCTGGGTCTGTCTCCTCACATAGTCATTGATGAGCTCTTTGGCTTCAAGAGGCTTCTGGAAGTCAGCTGTGAAGGCCTCAGCCTGGTACAGAGCCCTTGCCTTGTCCTTGAACTCTGCCAGGATCTGCAGGCACTTATTAATAAACAAAGTATTGCCTGTGCTAATCTGTACCTGGTCCCCGGGTTGGCTGAGAATGTTGAGGAGTTGCCTAAATCCCTGGTGGATGTCTACCTCAGGGGTCTCTGTGAGATCGAACTTGAGACCTTGTAGAATCTCCTCCAGGGTGTTGCTCTTTGCTCCCAGGGCCAGGAAGGCCAAGGCAGTGGAGATGCTGAATGGGGAGAAGACAATATTTTGATCCGGATTCTTCAAAACCAGCTCCTTGTAGAGGCTGAAGGCAAAGGCAGTGTTGCCGGAGGACAGTCTTAAACCGTCCACTTGCATCAAATTTTCTTGGCCTTCCTGGACTGCAGTTTCCCTTCCCAACATGCCATCTGGGCAGCCAAGGACAACAGGGAAGATTCCAGCCATGATTTTCTTCTCCTGTGTGAAAAGAAAAGATGCTTTAAGTCTATGAGAGCCGGTGTTGCCCTGACCATCTCCTAGGTCTCCCATCTGGCTTCCATTGTGTCCCTGCTGTGCTGCACTTTGTTGCCTTTGTGACCATCATGGGAGATGCTCTGGGCTCTCTAATGACAGTACCATGGGTCCTGTTTCCCTTACGGATGGCAGAACTCCTGTTGCTGTAACCATTTTTCAACTAGAGGTCCATTATTCTGAGACATGAAGAGACTTGCCAGGGTCACAGTGTAGAGAAGTAAAGAATGTGGGCTGAACACAACCTTTGTTATCTTAATGTCTCTTCTCCTTTTCTTGAGTCCTTGCCAATAAGGACTCAGTAGGAGGCAGTAACCATATTCCTTTGCAACTCTTAGGAAACACCTTCTCACCAACCTCTACCAAAAATTATAGAAGAAATATTTGGCAAGTAAGGTAGGAGAGGACCCACCCCAAACTCCAGGTTATGTGTCTAAGAAATCTTATGTCATTGAGCTGAATCCAGAGTACATTTCTGAGAGTGGGGAGGTCAATTGAGAGGAGGCACTGTAGATCTGGTTCAGTGCCAAAGTCATGGACATTTGAGAATAGGTACTAATAAGAAGGAAAATAGGTGCCAAGGGTGGTTTGTATCTTAAGACAGAAAGCCTTTCTGTTGGGAAGAAATTGGAGTGGAGTCTGAATCTTCCATTATTGGACCAGATTTTATTCTGGCTGTGAGGATGGGTAGACCTCTCAGGACAAGCTGTTGAGAAGCACAGGTTACATAATTACCCATAGTATCTGTGTTCTTGTCAATATGGGTATGGACATGGAAAACATCCAAAGGGTCATCTCCTCCATACACACTTGGAGTGGGGCCACCAGCATCCTAAAACTACACCTGATGGCTTGTGATTTTTCTAAACACATCTGCTGCCCGTCTTCCTCTGAGCATACTGTAGCTGTGATCAGAGGAATTACAGATGCCATAGGAATGGGAGTGTGAGCGAGAGGAATGGAGAGGGGAGAAGCAATGGGAAGGAGAGGAAGGAATGTGGAAGTGGAAGGGAGAGGGGCAGGAGGATGTGAGGGTTAGAGGATAGGATGAGAGAGCCAAAGGAAAGATTGAGGGGCGAGGAGACTGGAAGAGTGTAGGAGAATGGAGAGCAGGGCAGGGACGTGTTGGAACCTTGCCTCATGTCCCCAGGGAAGTGAATGTGTGCAGAGGGGCTTCAGCCTCCGTCATTCTAGTCAGACTGAAGCAACCATTTCTTTGGAAAAGCATGGAATAATACTTTATCTCAAACTTATTTCCACTGAAAACTGACTAGTCTGCTTGTGGAACAGAGGAAAGACTCAGTAGCTGAGCAGTTGTCTTATCCTCCTGCCTAGGAGACAGCATAGCCCTTCTACCCTGCTCATGGGATTTAGAGAGGAAGTGGGGTTTCTGGACTTGAGGCCTCTGCAGTCTGATGTGAGCATGAAAATGGTGCTGACTCTTTCATAGGGACTCTGACACAGTCCTATCCCCGCCTGGTTCCTACATTATGACGTGAGTTAGGCAACCTCTCAATATTTTCCCCCTGTGGACAGTCAGAAAGAGCAGGCTTCATTCACTTTCCAGGAGCATAGCCCATGGCACCTGCATCTTCCCTAGCCATGGAGACCCAGACAAGAAGGAAGACTGTTATTCACTGTAGAAATGTCCCAGAATCCAAACCAGTGCCCGAGAAACAACTCCTTACCCTCTCTATCTAAAACTGGTCATAGACAGACATAGCCCTGAGAAGACCTCTTCTTTTGTCCCTCGAGGGAAGGTCTCGGGGCTTTACCTGCAGAGCTGAGCCAGCTGCCGGTGTCTGTGATAGCTGACTCCTGATGTTCAGGGTCCTGCCTTCCTGGAGTGTTGTTCTCTCCACTGCATGCTGAGGACTATTTATCCCCACGGAGGACTCCTCCTTCTTCTTAGGAAATATTCATTCAGACCAGCTGTGCTCTGTGCTCAGACGGGAAATGGACAGACTGGGTGATTTCTGGAAGCAAGAACTTATTACAGGTTTTAGCTTGCAGAAATATACCCTGCTAGAAAAACCCCTAACTGTTCTAAGTACCACACCCACTGGATGTCCTGGTGTGGCTTTTGTTTCTCTAATTGTTGAAAGGAGACTGTGTGAAAGAGTTGTTTAGTTAACACAAAAAGACAGGGCACAAGCCTTGACTACATGTTAACAGGAGGTATGAAGCTAATAGCTGTCAGGGGCTTTCAAAGTCACTTCAGAGAGCATACAATTCTATGTCTATGTTGCCGGATTTCTACAGGGATGCTCACACATTGATAAAAACATGCCTCAATGTGGACAGACCTTTGCTTGCATCTATATAACTGTCCTGCAAATGCTAGAGTGGTTATAGACTAAAGAGAGACATGCTTTCCACTGTTTGGCTGTCTGACTTTTGAAGGGTATCTGCCTGTGTCTGTCAGTAAAGGTAATAGGAAAGCAGACTGAGTCTGCAGAGGCTGGCTGATAAGAATTTCAGTTCTGTGGTAAGATTGGAGCTTTACTCCTCCATACAGAGGTTCATTTTTACCTTATCTTGTGCTAAGTTCTGCCTCTATGGAACACCCATGTATTATCGCATGCCTGTGTGCCAGAACTGACAATAGAATCCATTAACTTAGCAGGCTACTTGCTCAACCGAAGAGCGAAACCTGGCAGTTGATGACCTCTGGGGTCTATAGAGAAGCTTCCCCCATGGTGCAGCTGCCTCTCAGGTATCCACCCACCCTTTTAAACTTGCCTTGATTTCTGCCTTTTGTTCTTGTGTAAAGCCATAGTGCTTTTGTAAAACTCCTTGCATATTGGAACATGGAATTTGGGTTATGGAAATCCGTGTTCTCTGACAACTGTCATGCAAACTGGCTCCAGAATGAAGGATCTCTGACTCTCTTTAGGATGAGAGCTGTGGATTTTGTGTCAACAGTAGGGTGAGACTCAGCAGCTTGTTTTTGGTCCAGGCTGCGCTCCCCCAAATGGAAGTACAAATCCTAACAGGAAGGATGCTTGCTTCCTAAGGAAAGCCTCAAGTTGGGTCTACATGTACCAGAGAAAACATGGTCTCTGGGGCATTCCTGTCTACCAGTAGGAACCCTAACATTCCCACAAATATCAGCTTCTTCAGGCAAGTGACCTAGTTCCCTTCCATGCAGATAGCCTGAATCAGCTCAAAGCACCCTACCCTGCTGTCATTTAAAATCTGTTTTCTTCTTTTAGATATTGCTTCTTCTCTGTGCCTGCAGGCATGTGTGTGTGTGTGTGTGTGTGTGTGTGTGTGTGTGTGTGAGAGAGAGAGAGAGAGAGAGAGAGAGAGAGAGAGAGAGAGAGAGAGAGAGAGAGAAATAGGCTTGCCAATTTGATCCCTAATAAGATCTTCCTACCCACAGACTTCAGTTTAATGCCTGCACTTCTTTGCTTACATTTGGTTCTGAAACCAGGGAGAGAGCACTGGACACCTTTCACAGTGCCCCATCCATTCTAAATTAAATGCCACTTTTGACACTTCTGGGTATTTCTGATTAGTTCTGCTGGCCCCAGTTCTGTACTAAATTCACCATCAAATTATAGATTTGACTTTTCCATCTGCTACCCTTTCACTGTGCAGGCTTGATTCATGTCAACTTGAAACAAACTGCAGTCATCAGTTGAGATTTGGACTTGGATCTCATCCTAAAGCGCATATTCTTAATCAGTGTTGGAGTGTTCCCACACCATGGTGCATGGTGGACTAATGATCCCGGGTTCTATAAGGAAGGAGGCATAGCAGGCCATGTGAAGGGAGCCAGTAAGCCGCTCCTCTGCATGGACCCTGCACAGACCCCTGTGTCCAGGATTCTGCCTTGTTTGGGTTCCTCCCTGATTTCCTTCAACCATGAGCATTGCTGTGGAAGTATAAGCATCACGAACCCTTTCCTTTCCAACTTGCTTATTGGTCATGGTGTTTCATCATAGCAATAGAAAAATCAATTAAGAGCTCCTCCTTCCCTGTCTGTTTGTCTGTCCATTCCTAACTGTTTAATTTAGTAACTGCATCCTCTGTGTCTGTCTCCTTCATTGGATCACTGGAGCCTGATTTCTCTTTCTCTTTCTGGACTCCTGGGGCCTATAGAACAAATGTCCAGTGGGAACATCAGTTTTGATATACAGGACACACCCATCCATGGGCTCTAACCAAGTGTTTCACTTTCACTCTGAATCATCGCAACCAAGACTACACTGGAGTCTGAAACTATCTTTGGCTCTACTCAGTGAGCCTTTAGAATATTTTGGAAAGATCGGCCTGATTCCTCTGCTCTCACTGAGACATTTCATGACCCAGATATGTGCAGGAGGAATCCTATGCTCTGCATTGCATCATCTTCTTCTTGTCAATCTTCTGGAACTATCAGTCCATTCATTCCCATTGCTGTAACTTACCAAGTGTATCCTGCCTCAGGACCTTGGCTCTTGCTGTCGGCTCCCTAGAGCCCAGGTTCTGTGTCCATTTGCACAGCTCAGTTGCTCATTCCCTTCAATTGTTGCCTCATGCAGAGCTGCCTCAGTCCTGCTCTTTCTGTCTCCATGGCTATTTTTCCTACATGCTTCTGGAATGCTGTGTGGTGTTGGTCAAGCTTTCCCAAGGAGGAGGTAAGTTCACAGGCAGGTACTCTCCTGCCTCATGCACATCTTATGTCCCATGTTTGGCATGGACCGAATGCAGAAATCTGAGCTGTTCATGCACACAACTTTGAGGATCTAATTCTAGGGATCCATGCCCCTACTTCAGATTTCAGGCACTTCCCTGACCCATCTCCATCTCCCACTATCATAAACTAATTCTCCATGCAGTGGTGGTTCCTCTGTGTTTAGGTTACCTATGGCCAGAATTTATTGCCATGCCAACATATTCCTTGATGCCTTTCTTCCATGCGACCTTGGGAAGTCTGGAAGTTTCTGGAGTCTAGTTCATATCTGTGTAGGAGGAGGCCAGAGAAGTTCATCTGGAAGCTGAGCTTGCCAGGAAGCCTCTTGTCATCAGAGCCTCCTCCATTAAGAGGACCTGTCTGTTTTCTTCTGTGCATGGCCATCTGCCTTGGTGCATGTCCTGGCTTGCTGATAAGACTGAGGCTCCTTTGTCATCATATTAACATTTATACTCTCCTCATACCTGGATGGCTGCAGTTACTCACTGTCTGCTGCTCTGCCTCTGGATCTGATATCTATGCAGAGGAAATGCTGGGCTAAGTGCCATTGCTGGTGGCTTTTGGTTTGTGTCTGGCAGGTGGAGCAGAAGCATGGAGATTGTGATACTGTGGTAGCTACTGCATAGCCATGCTGATGGTTGACCATCACAGGTCTAGTGTTCTGCCAAGCCCTTATGGTCTCTTACTTAAGTGTGCTGTATTGGGAAGAGCTCTGATGTTTGACAATGTATTCACCAAGGTTTTCAAATTTCAGAACCTTTGAGCCAAGCCTGCCTTGTACATGAAGCTCAGTGAAAAGCTGCTCCATTCCCCACTGAGCCCCTCCTTACATGGATGCTCGGCAGTCATGGCAGGAGCCATGGTAGTCGCATCTTCCTGGCAGCATGGTGCCAGACATTTGCCCTACAGATGTTCCAGGATTGGAGGGGACAGCATGCTGATCAATACTGAGAAGGGAAGGCAAGTGCGGGTGTCCTGAGAGGAGGGCAGAGGCATGGAGGGTAGGGAGCTCCAGCAGGCTGCCCTGGGGAGAGACTCTCTGCTGAGGAGAATAGAGGAAGGGAAAGGGAGGAGCTTCAGAGGCTGTGGGCACATGCTGGAGGTCACAGGACAGGGTGAGCCTGCATCACTGTCCCCACCTCCCACTGCATAGGGTGTGCAGCTGGGGAGCATGGGTAGTTTTGGAACAGGATATGCTTCCTGAGTGCATGAGTGTGCATACCTGCATGACTGCGTGTATGCGTGTGTGTGTGTGTGTGTGTGTGTGTGTGTGTGTGTGTGAGAGAGAGAGATAAGGGAGAGATAATCAGGTCAAGACATACACGGCTGAGAGACAGAGACAGGACACAGAGAAAGAAAGGGTGAAATCTGTCTCTGTCTCTCCCTCTCTCTCTCTTTCTCTCTGTCTCTTTCTCTTTCTCTCTACTGTCTCTGTCTCTCTCTGTCAATCTCTCTGGCTCTTTCTCTCTATTCTGTCTCTGTTTCTGTCTCTGTCTCTGACTCTGTCTCTCTGTCTCTCTGTCTCTCTGTCTCTCTCTCTCTCTCTCTCTCTCTCTCTCTCTCTCTCTCTCTCTCTGTGTGTGTGTGTGTGTGTGTGTGTGTGAGTTGGTATTGAAGAGTTTAAATTGTGGTGGACGTGTAATGAACAGCTAGCCGTGACAGCCGTGGCCACAATTTATGTCCAATTGAAGTGAATGTTGTCTATGAACCTCACAAAGTTCTGAAAAGACTCAGCAGGTGAGCATGGCCCTGACACAGAGGTTTGTTTGCAGGAGAGTGTTGACAGGCTGGACTTCTACAAGTGCAGAGTTTGAGCAGAGCCTACACCTGGCTCAGAGTCCACAGCACACACATGCTGAGGACAGCAGCCCTGCCCTGCCCCTTCAGATGACAGCTGGGGATCCTGGTACTTTGGTCAGTGTGAGGCACTAAACAACCTCTTACTTGCTCTTTAACACTCTCTTGCTCCTCCTGCCCCAGGTTGCCATGGAGATTACGTCTAGGGACACTCACATCCTGAGCCACCAGTGTCACCTCCGCTGGTTCCCTGTGTGCACTGCACACTGTGGATGCTGCTGCTCATGCCTGGACAGAGCTGCCTGGGTCCCTGCTCTGTGTCCACTTAGATCTGCAACTCTTAAAGACGTGTCCTAGTGGCTCATCTCCCTGGGCCCTTGTGTTTTTCCACACTGTGATGGGGGTTACATACCAAGATAATGATGGAAATGGACCGGCCAGTAGAACATGACACTCAGATGCAGAAAAGTGAGTATGTGCTTTGAGAAAGGGGAGAATCCTTAGAAAGGGTATCCCTGATCCTTCCACAACTGGCTTTGGGACAGGGATAAATAAAAGTTCCAGGGCTGAATAAGTTCAGAGAGAAGTCTGAGAGCCAGGTGTCCTTCCCCACCCATCTTTCTATCATTTTCTCAGCATCATATCATGCAGTGTGCATGTATACATATCACATCAAATATATGTGGTATGTCTATATACACGGTTGTTACCTTCTTCAAATATAATACCATCACACACACACACATACACACTCACACATGTGCATGTATGTGTGTGTGTGATGTTTCTCTATGTCTTTCCCTTCTGAAATCTATGGAAGTAAATGCTACACATTCATGTTTCCAAAAAAATTTCAATGCTGCTTGATGGTGATGCAAACCTTTAATCCCAGCACTTGAGAGGCGGATGAATCTCTGACTTGAGCCCAGTCTAGTCTATAGAGTGAGTTCCAGGAAATGAGGAATAATACAGAGAAACCCTGTCTCACAGCACCAACTGACCAAAGAGACAAAAAGAAGAAAAGAATTTTCCCTCTTTCCCAAGTACAGACTCATGAAACATAAAGTCAGACATTCTTAAATCCTTGGTTGGTGGCATTTACTTCTGGGAGCTCACAATGTTGTGCAGCTGTTGAATATGAAGGGAGGTGTAGGTGGCAGGGTGCAGAGCACAGGCCTGTCCTCAAGCAACAGAAGCCCTCAAACTTTTAGTTGGTGACAGCAAAGCCAAACACCCGGGACAGTAGTAAGACTATCACTAATTATGTCCACAGTCCTCACAAGACGGGTTTTCCTTTTGGGGAGAGCACTGGAGTTTGAACTCAGAGCCTGGCACATAGAAAACTCCCTAGCACTGTGTCATCCTTGAGCAAGTCTGTGTAATGTGTGTCTGTGTGTTTGTGAATGTGCATGTGTGCCTCCATGTGCGCAGTCTGCTTCTTACATTTTTGTTTTGTTTCACCAGGTTGTCCTAACTCACCTTAAACCTACTCTCAATTATTTCCTCCTTGGCCTCAGAAGGAGAAGTGGATGAGATCACACTAAGAACACTTTAATTTCTCCTCAGTGTGAAAGAATGAAGCCAGGGAAGTGGCAGAGAGGACCTGCAGCTGGTCAAGTCCTCCTCAGCAGGCCTGGTGGTGACACAGAGGAGCTCTGCTCCCCACTCTCAAGGCTCTGGGTGGAGGCTGGTGTCCCCCACTGCATACTTTACATAAGATCCCCCCTGTAGCTGGGTCATTTCACTGCTGCCCAGCCCTTTCCCATCCTTAAAGCTCAGAGAACCTCCCATGAGGACTCATGTTTCATTCCTGCCTGAACCGGTTTTCCAGTTTTCAGCTGTTAGTGACTGCTGAACAGACTTTGTACCCATTGATGAGTCACTCCACCCTCCCCTCCCCATAGCTCCTGAGAACCATTAGAAAGCTCTGTATGTACATGAATCACCCTGTTCTGGATATCGCTTGTCTATGACTCACATCACACAGGCCCTACTGTGCCTGGTTCTTTCCCTGTGAGCACATTGGCAGGCTCACACACAGGGCAGCAGGAAATGGCTCCTCCCTCATTTGTCTAATGCAGTAATAGTGGCCACACATCTGCCAACAGGAGCTGGTGGACACTGCCCGGGTATTTTTGTTCAGATACACATTTATTGATCATTTTCTCCAACTGTTCCATTTGGGTGATAAAGGTGGAGGTGTCCATCTGTCCTGTGAGGTTAGTCAGCTGGAAATGTTGGAAAGGCTCCTTATCTGCCCTGAGCAGGAGTGCTAGGGTGAGAGGAGCTGCTCTGACCACAGGCACCAGGCAGCTGCAGGACTGAGGGCTCCAACTGTGAGGGCAGGGTCAGGAGACTCTGCAAGGTTCAGTGATTGGCAGAGCCTGGAGGAGGGAAAAAGGAAGGAGAGCTGGGCACCAAATGGACTCAGATGCTGAAGACAGAGACAGCGCTGCAGGTTCCCTTCTTAGTCCACATGGGTTGTCCTGTGAGCTTGCACATCCCATCAGGACAGCAAAGCCGAAGGCAGACACAACCAGAGCCTCAGTTGGAACTGAGTCTCCCTGCAAGGAGTTGAGGCAGATACAGGAGAGAGAGAGAGAGAGAGCGCAGGGACAGGGAGTAACACAAATGTCAGGGCCAGAACCTGAGCGAGTGCTGCCAAGATGACAGGGAGTCTGCCACTGAGCAGTCACAGGCTTCTCTGCACGTGGAAGTCACAGAGTTAGTCAGTGTCACTGTGCAGTCCAGGGATGTCACAGCCAAACAGAGCATGGAAACCAAAATGAGCAGACAGACCTATAGACAGGCTCAGTTCCCAGTCCATGAGAAGATCCCACCCCCACCGCATTTGGGAAGTTCTAGTCGCCCTTGGGGTTTGTAACTTTGGACATAAAGAGGACAATATGATTGTTAGTGTCAGAGATAACCATCAGGAATGGTCTGTTGAAATACATTGTCATATGGTAGTATTTTTTACGTTTTGGGCTTATTTTGACCCCTGTGGCAGCAGCTGCTTCTGTGCCTGTCTCAGCCACATCCAGCACAGCCTTGTGGACCACCTGTGGGGGAGAGAAACACATCACTCACTGGACACCAGGGAGGGCAGGAGAGGGGTCTGGAGCAAGCAATGACTGCTGGCCTCATCAGTTGGGAAATTTCTCTGTTTCTATCCTGAGCTCTACTCCTTGATTTCCCACGTATCTGCTCAGGGTGTATGATAAGGCACTCCCTGGGTCTATTCATTATCTGAAAAAAGGTTGCCCTCCAATCAGTATAACAGGAGGACAGGAGTATGCAATGACAAGCGTTTCCCCACAGGCAGAATGCCAATAGCCCCACAGGAACAGCCAGTGTGCTGGCAGACATTGCAGTATTCACCGTTCCTCCTGCTCCAGGCTACTTGGGATTTACACCAGCAATGCCCAAGCCAAGGCTTTCTATTCCCAGGCAGGCATGTCCTGCTGGACTATATGTGAGCCCACAGCTCGGATTGGGCCTTGGATGGAACATTAGGCTTGCCAGGCTGTTCATCTAGGAGTGTACTATGAGGGTCTAAGGTATCTTCGTTCCTATACTTGGGGCTTTCAGCACAACAGTCATGGATGCCTTGCTATTATCTCACTGCTACTAATCTATGTGCTAGAGAAGTACTGGGCACTGCGGAAGGGAAGAAGTTGAGGTTGGACCTTCTTTGTCCCTGCAGGGGATTGTGGGTAGCACTTGCAGTGCAGCACAGGTTGGTTCCCATGGTGATCTAACACCATCCATTTCCACTTCCCTGCCATGGGTTCCTTGGTGAAGTTCAGTCTTAAGGATAAAGTAGGGCCTGGCTGCATGCTCTCAGCAGGAGTATCTAGCGTGGGATTAAGCTCTACCCAGCTTGAGAGAAACAGAAATACAGGTGTTCTCACTCATGTGCCAATCTCAAATACCCACATGGCCTTAAACATCCACATCCAAGTTCTTCTTGTGTTACCTGAGAGACATTCAGATTCTTGGATCCTGTAATTGCAGAGAGATCAGCTTGTTTGGAGAAGACTTCCCTGATGCCCAGCTGTGGGAGGAAGTCCTTCAGGCTGTAGTCAGTGGAGATGGAGAACTTGGGCAGGTGGAGCTTATCTATCATCCTGGGAATGAAAGAGGAATGAAGGGTTCCTGGAGACTGTGGCTCCTTCAATCCACCGAGGATCTGGGGCTCCTCACCCCAGACAGCCCTCTCCCTAGAGTCAAGTCCATTTTCTACCCTTTCCTAGACCACATGACTTTGCTCTTCCTCGTGAAATAATTATCCATCAGTGACTGAGAGTGTGTACAGTAGACAGGCATCCTGACTTGGTGCTAGCTGTTCCTTGACTCAGAATGCTTTCTTCCTAGATCGACAAATGCAGTCCTTTCCTGCCATGCTGACCTTTAGACATCACCAAATGTGCCATCTATTTAACACAGCACACTTCATGAGACTCCAGCTGTCCTTATCCTCTCTCTGACACTCCACCCTCTACCTCACCACTTGTCACCTGTAATCAGAAACGATTCACTGTATTAGCATTCCCACACTTTTCCTTCCTCAACTACAACAAAAGCTGGAAAGATAAAATTTTGGGGGTTTTAATATGTGATATATTCTGACAGTGTAATCTGAACTTGGCACATAGTAGGTCTTCAAGTCACCATTCCATGGATGGTGAATGATGAGGGCAAAGGGGATTAGATGCCTCCAGAGGGTACAGCTGAGTCTCAGAGTTCATCTCCTGTCAATCACAATTCCCTTTGTCTAGCAAATCTTGTCTCAGTCAAGACTCCATGTAATTTACAGCCTGTTAGAGAGGAAGGACACCTCAACTTCTTCTTCCTGCTAATCTAATATTGTGAAGAACAGAAACCGCAGTAAAATTAGGCTCCAAACACCTGAGACAGCAGAGGGGAATTCAACTCTTCTCCACCTGTCCCCTGCTGACACTTTAACCATTATACTGGGCATAAGTGTGATTCTAAGGCACAGGGACACTGGCCATCAGGACAACTGCAGTACAGGGATCCAGGCCAGTTCTGGGTCCTGAGGACATGCACCTGGGTTTCAGAGAGTCCTTCCACTTCCTCAGGGTCTCTGGTTGCAAGCTGGCTTCCACCTGCTGCATCCTGCCCTGGTCAGGGAGGATGAATAGGGCGCTGGCATTTCCTGTGTACTTCAGCTCCACCATAGAGCAGGACAGCTCCTCATCCTGGAAGTAGGGTGTGGTCATGTACTCAATTTTCATCATGGGCACCTTCACAGACCTCTTCTCATCCAGGTAGAACACAGACTCAAATGTGTCACGGGGGTCAAATGGCATTTTCCATTTGCCTAAATGCAGAGCAATTCATCAGACTGTAACAGCAGCACAGAGACAGCATCTCCACTGCATTTCTTCTCAACTGCTTAGGAATGACATCTGTCTATCCATGCTTAACAGTGCAGTGTCCCTTAGTGGTTTCCTAATCAGGACTGGAAAATCCTTGACAGATGCAGAAGTATGAAGGAGAGTTGATGGACAGGCTTGATTTGGAAAGGACAACCTCCTAACCTCAGCCTGGTGAATTGAGCTCCTGAGAACCAGGTGTGTAAGCAAGAGATGAGATGGCAAACAGGGAGACTGCAGACTGGAGGGAGATTGGGAGCCTCTTGTCCTTAGGGGAAGTATGTCTAGAAGGCATTGGAAGTCAGCAAGACAATGAGTCCTCCCTCTCTGAGGACTGTTGAAGATGCTCCTGGTTGTGAACCACTTTAATGAATGGCAGTACTGAGAGCCTAGAGTGGGCTTAGAGTGAAGCTCCTGGGTCCTGCAACTCAGACTCAGATTACCAGGAATCCATTGACAGCATGCCTAGTAAGTCATTTGTAACATGTATGTTCCAGGAATCCAAAGTATATCCAAATAGTTTCTGAGAGGATAGGCCTGTGTGTAATAAAAGGCTTCAAACATCTCCTTAAATGGGCAGCATAAAGTACACAAGTTACCCCACAGAAATCCTTCCCTCAACTCCCCAGGCACTGACCACTCTCACCTTTAAAGTAGATGTAATTCACCAACACCATGCATGTCTCCTTCTCCAGGTGTGAGATCAGTTCCTGGATCTTCCCCTGGGTCTGTCTCCTCACATAGTCATTGATGAGCTCTTTGGCTTCAAGAGGCTTCTGGAAGTCAGCTGTGAAGGCCTCGGCCTGGTACAGAGCCCTTGCCTTCTCCTTGAACTCTGCCAGGATCTGCAGGCACTTATTAATAAACAAAGTATTGCCTGTGCTAATCTGTACCTGGTCCCCGGGTTGGCTGAGAATGTTGAGGAGTTGCCTAAATCCCTGGTAGATGTCTGCCTCAGGGGTCTTTGTGAGATCAAACTTGAGACCTTGTAGAATCTCCTCCAGGGTGTTGCTCTTTGCTCCGAGGGCCAGGAGGGCCAAGGCAGTGGAGATGCTGAATGGGGAGAAGACAATATTTTGATCCGGATTCTTCAAAACCAGCTCCTTGTAGAGGCTGAAGGCAAAGGCAGTGTTGCCGGAGGACAGTCTTAAACCGTCCACTTGCATCAAATTTTCTTGGCCTTCCTGGACTGCAGTTTCCCTTCCCAACATGCCATCTGGGCAGCCAAGGACAACAGGGCAGATTCCAGCCATGACTTTCTTCTCCTGTGTGAAAAGAAAAGACGCTTTAAGTCTGTGAGACCAGGTGTTTCCCTGACCATCTCCTAGGTCTCCCATCTGGCCTCCATTGTGTCCCTGCTATGCTGCATTTTGTTGCCTTTGTGACCATCATGGGAGATTCTCTGGGCTCTCTAATGACAGTAGCATGTGCCGTGTTTCCCTTACCAATGGCAGAACTCCTGTTGCTGTAGCCATTTTTCTACTAGAGGTCCAGTATCCTGAGACATGATGCGACTTGCCAGGGTCACAGGGTAGAGAAGAGAAGAATATGGGCTGAGCACAAACCTGTCTTATTTTAATGTCTCCTCTCCATTCTTGAGCCCTTGCCAATAAGGACTCAGTAGGAGGCAGGAACCATATTCCTTTGCACCTCTTAGCAAACACCCTCTCACCATCCTCTACAAATGACTCATGGAGGGAATATTTGGTAGCTTAGGTAGGAGAGGACCCACCCCAAACTCCAGGTGTTGTGTCTCAGAAATCTTATGTCATTGAGCTGAATCCAGAGTATATTTCTGCGAGTGGGGAGGTCAATTGAGAGGAGTCACTGTAGATCTGGTTCAGTGCCAAAGTCATGGACATTTGAGAATAGGTACTAATAAGAAGGAAAATAGGTGCCAAAGGACCACATGGTGGTTTGTATCTTAAGACAGAAAGGCTTTCTGGTGGGAAGAAATTGGAGTGGAGTCTGAATCTTCCATTATTGGACCAGATTTTATTCTGGCTGTGAGGATGGGTAGACCTCTCAGGACAAGCTGTTGAGAAGCACAGGTTACATAATTACCCATAGTATCTGTGTTATTGTCAATATGGGTATGGACATGGAAAATGCCCAAAGGGTCATCTCCTCCATACACACCTGGAGTGGGGCCACCGGCATCCTAAAACTACACCTGATGGCTTGTGATTTTTCTAAACACATCTGCTGCCCGTCTTCCTCTGAGCATACTGTAGCTGATTACAGATGCCATAGGAATGGGAGTGTGAGTGAGAGGAATGGAGAGGAGAGAAGCAATGGGAAGGAGAGGAAGGAATGTGGATGTGGAAGGGAGAGAGGCAGGAGGATGTGAGGGTTAGAGGATAGGATGAGAGAGCCAAAGGAAAGATTGAGGGGCGAGGAGACTGGAAGAGTGTAGGAGAATGGAGAGCAGGGCAGAGACGTGTTGGAGCCTTGCCTCATGTCCCCAGGGAAGTGAATGTGTGCAGAGGAGCTTCAGTCTCCATCATTCTAGTCAGACTGAAGCAACCATTTCTTTGGAAAAGCATGGAATAATACTTTATCTCAAACTTATCTTCACTGAAAACAGACTAGTCTGCTTGTGGAACAGAGGAAAGACTCAGTAGCTGAGCAGTTGTCTTATCCTCCTGCCTGGGAGACAGCATAGCCATACCCTGCCCATGGGATTTACAGAGGAAGTGGGGTTTCTGGACCTGAGGCCTCTGAAGTCTGATGTGAGCGTGAAAATGGTGCTGACTCTTTCACAGGGACTCTGACACAGTCCTGTCCCCGCCTGGTTCCTAAATTATGACGTGAGTTAGGCAAGGTCTCAAAACATTCCCCCTGTGGAGGGTCAGAAGGATTAGGCTCCATTCACTTTTCAGGAGCATAGCCCATGCTGCCTGCACCTTCTATAACTATTGAGACCCAGACTAGATAGAAGATATCCATGCACTGCACAAATGTTCCTGGAATGCAAAGTAGTGCCCTAGATAAAACTCCTCACCCTCTCTAAACCAAAACTCTAGGTCATAGACAGTACCACACAGTATTGGGTAGACTCCTTCTTCTGTCCCCAGAGAGAAGGTATCAGGGCCTTACCTGCACAGCTGAGCCAGCTGCCGGTGATAGCTGATTCCTGATGTTCAGGGTTGCTGCCTTCCTGATCTGTTTTTATCTCCACTGCATGCTGATGACTATATATCTCCACCAAGGACTCCTCCTCCTTCTTCTTAGGAAATGCTTGCCCACCCAAGCTGTGGTTTGTGCTTAGACAGGAAATGGACAGACTCGGTGATTTCTGGAAGCAAGGACTTATTACAGGTTTTAGCTTGCAGAAATTTTCCCTGCTAGAAAAACTCTTTCTTGTTCTAAGCAACACACCCACTGGATATCCTGGTGTGACTTCTGTTTCTCCAATTGTTCCAAGGAGACTGTGTGACAGAGATGTTTAAAAACATCCCTGACAAAAAGACAGGGCACAAGTCTTCACCACATGTCATCAGGAGGTATGAAGCTAACAGCTGTCGTGGGCTTTCAAAGTCACTTCAGAGAGCATACAATTCTATGTCCATGTTGCCAGATTTCTACAGGGATGCTTACACATTGATAAATGCATGCCTCAATGTGGACAGGCCTTTGCCTGCATCTATATAACTGTCCTGTAATGCTAGAGTGGGTATGTAGTAAACAGAGATGTGCTCTCCATTGTTTGACTGTCTGACTTCTGAAAGGAAGCTGCCTGTGTCTGGCATTAATGGAAATCTGAAAGGAGTCTGTGTCTGCAGAGACTGGCTGATAAGAATTTCAGTTCTGTGGTAAGATTGGAGCATTACTCATCCATACAGAGGCTCATTATTACCTTATCTTGTGCTCAGTTCTGCCTCTATGGAACACCCATGTATTTTCCCTGCCTGTTGTGCCAGAACTGATGTCTCTGACAATAAAATCTATTAACTTAGCAGGCTGCTAGCTCAACTGAGGAGCTAAGCCTGACAGTTGATGACATCTGGAGTCTATAGAGAAGCTTCCCCCATGTTGGTTCATCTGCCTTTCTCAGGTATCCACCCGTCTCTCTTAAAATTACCTTGCTTTTGGACTTTTTTCTTTTGTAAAGCCATAATGCTTTTGTAGAACTCCTTCCACATTGGAACATGAAACTTGTGTAATGGAAATCAGTGTTCTCTGACAACTGTCACGCAATCTGGCTCCAGGATGATGGATCTCTTACTCTCTCGGATGAGAGCTGTGGATTTTGTGTCAACAGTAGGGTGAGACTCAGCAGCTTGGTTTTGGTCCAGGCTGCGCTCCACCAAATGGAAGTGCAAGTCCTAGCAGGTAGGATGCTTGCTTCCTAAGGAAAGCCTCAAGTTGGGTCTACGTGTACCAGAAAGAAACATAGTCTGTGGTGCACTCCTGTCTACTAGTAGGAACCCTAACATTCCCACAAGTATCAGCTACTTCAGGCAAGGGACCTAGTTCCCTTCCATGCGAACAGCCTGAATCAGCTCAAAGCACCCTACCCTGCTGTCATTTAAAATCTGTTTTCTTCTTTCAGATATTGCTTCCTCTCTGTGCCTGCAGGCATGTGTGTGTGTGTGTGTGTGTGTGTGTGTGTGTGTGTGTGTGTGTGTGTGTGAGAGAGAGAGAGAGAGAGAGAGAGGGAGGATATTGGCTTGCCAATTTGATCCCCAGTAAGATCTTCTTCCTACCCACAGACTTTAGTTTAATGCACTCTCTCCTTCTTTGCCTACATTTGGTTCTGAATCCAGGGAAAGAACACTGGGCCCCTTTCACAGTGCCCCATCCACCCTAACTTCAATGCCTCTTTTGTCACTTCTGGGTGTTTCTGATTGAATCTGCTGATCTCAGTTCCACACTAAATTCACCATCAAATTTTAGAGTTGGCCTTTCCATCGGTTCCTCTTCCACTGTGCAGGCTAGGTTCATGTCAACTTGAAACAAAGTGTAGTCAGCAGTTGAGATTTGGACCTATGCCTCAGCCTCCAGAGCGTTTTCTTAATCATTGATTATGGAGGGTTCCCCCTCTGTGGTGAATGGTGGCATCCCTGGACTAATGATCCCTGGTTCTGTAAAGAAGGAGGCAGAGCAGGCCATGTGAAGAGAGCCAGTAAGTAGCTCCTCTGCATGGACCCTGCACAGGCTCCTGCCTCCAGGACTCTGCCTTGTTTGGGTTCCTCCCTGATTTCCTTCAACCATGAGCATTGCTGTGGAAGTATAAGCATCACGTATCCTTTCCTTTCCAACTTGCTTATTGGTCATGGTGTTTCATCATAGCATTAGAAAATAATTAAGATCTCCTCCTACCCTGTCTGTTTGTCCATTCCTAACTGTTTAATTTAGTAACTGCATCCTCTGTGTCTGTCTCCCTCATTGGATCACTGGAGCCTGCTTGCTCTTTCTCTTTCTGGACTCCTGGGGCACAATGAACAAATGTCCAGTGGGAACATCAGCTTTGATATGCAGGACACACCCATCCCTGGGCTCCAACCAAGTGTTTCACTTTCACTCTGAATCATCCCAAGCAAGTCTACAGTGGAGTCTGAAGTTATCTTTGCCTTTACTCAGTGAGGCTTTTGAATGTTTTGGAAAGATCGACATGATTCCTCTACTCTCACTGAGACATCTCATGGCCCCGACATGTGCAAGAGGAATCTTATACTCTGTATTGCATGATCTGCTTCTTGTCAGTCTTCTAGAACTATCAGTCCATTCATTCCAATTGCTTTAACTTACCAAGTGTAACCTGCCTCAGGACCTTGGCTCTTGCTGTCCGCTCCCTAGAGCCCAGGTTCTGTGTCCATTTGCACAGCTCAGTTGCTCATTCACTGAATTCCTGGCTCCTGCAGAGCTGCCTCAGTCCTGCTCTTGCTGTCTCCATGGCTATTTTTCCTACATGCTTCTGGAATGCTGTGTGGTGTTGGTCAAGCTTTCCCAGGGAGAAGGTAAGTTCCGAGGCAGGTAGTCTCCTGCCTCATGCATATCTTATGTCCCATATTTGGCATGGACCGAATGCAGAAATCTGAGCTGTTCATGCACACAACTTTGAGGATCTAATTCTAGGGATCCATGCCCCTGCCTTAGATCACAGGCAGTTCCCTGTCCCATCTCCATCTCCCCCTATCATAAACTAATTCCCCTGCAGTGGTGGTTCCTGTGTGTTTAGGTTACCTATTGCCAGAGCTTATAGCCATGCCAACATATTCCCTGATGCCATTCTTCCATGAGACCTTGGGCAGTCTGGAACTTTCTGGACTCTAATTCATGTCTGTGTAGAAGGAGCCAGAGAAGCTCAGTGTCAGGAAGCCTCTTTTCATCAGAGCCTCCTCCATGACAAGGACCTGTCTGTTTTCTTCTGTGCATGGCCATCTGCCTTGGTGCATGTCCTGTCCAGCTGATAAGACTGAGGCATCATTCTCATCATTTTAACTTTCATATGCTCCTCATACATGGATGCCTGCAGTTACTCATTCTCTGCTGCTCTGCATCTATATCTGATATCTATGCAGAGGAAAGGGTGGGCTAAGTGCCATTGCTGGTGGCTTTTGGTCTTGTGTCTGGGAGGTGGAGCAGTAGCATGATTGGGATGGTGTGGTAGCTACTGCATAGCCATACTGATGATTGACCATCTCAAGTCTAGTGTTCTGCCAAGTATTTTTGTTCTCCTACTTAAGTGTGCTGTGTTGGGAAGGGCTCTGAGGGTATACAATGTATTTGCCAAGGTTTTCAAATTTCAGAACCTTTGAGCCAAGCCTGCCTTGTGCAGTGAAGCTCAGTGAAAAGCTGCTCCATTCCCCACCGAACCCCTCCTTACATGGATGCTCGGCAGTCATGGCAGGAGGCATGGGAGCCGCATCTTCCTGGCAGCATCGTGCCAGACATTTGCCCTACAGATGTTCCAGGATTGGAGGGGACAGCATGCTGATCAGCACTGTGAGGGGAAGGCAAGTGCGGGTGTCCTGAGAGGAGAGGGCAGAGGCATGGAGGGTAGGGAGCTCCAGCAGCCTGCCCTGGGGAGAGACTCTCTGCTGAGGAGAATAGAGGAAGGGGAGGGGAGGAGCTTCATTGGCTCTGGGCACATGCTGGAGGTCACAGGACAGGGTTAGCCTGAGGAATCATGGTCCCCACCTCCCAGTGCCTGTGGTGTGCAGCTGGGGAGTACGGGTAGTTTTGGAACAGGATGTGCTTCCTGAGTGCATGCATGTACGTGTGTGTTTGTGTCTGTGTGTTTGTATGTGTATGAGGGAGCGAATCAGTATGAGACATAGAGAGGCAGGAAGACAGAGAAAGGACATAGAGATAGAAAGGGTGAAATATGTCTCTGTTTCTCCCTCTACCTCTCTCTTTTTCTGTCTCTGTCTCTCTGTCTCTCTGTCTCTCTTATTCTCTCTCTGCCTTTTTCTCTTTCTGTCTGTTCTGTCTCTGTCTCTCTCTATCTCTCTGTCCGTCTGTCTATCTGTCCATCTGTCTGTTTGTCTGTCTCTGTCTCTGTCTCTCTCTCTCTCTCTTTCTCTCTCTCTCTCTCTGTGTGTGTGTGTGTGTCTGTGTGTGTGAGTCTGTATTGAAGAGCTTAAATTGTGGTGGGCATGTAATGAACAGCTAGCCGTGACAGCCGTGGCCACAATTCATGTCCAATTGAAGTGAATGTTGTCTATGAACCTCGCAAGGATCTGAAAAGTCTCAGCAGGTGAGCATGGCCATGACACAGAGGTTTGTTTGCAGGAGAGTGTTGACAGGCTGGACATCTACAAGTGCATAGCTTGAGCAGAGCCTACACCTGGTTCAGAGTCCACAGCACACACATGCTGAGGACAGCAGCCCTGCCCTGCCCCTTCAGATGACAGCTGGGGATCCTGGTACTTTGGTCAGCGTGAGGCACTAAACAACCTCTTACTTGCTGTTTAACACTCTCTTGCTCCTCCTGCCCCAGGTTGCCATGGAGATTACATCTAGGGACACTCACATCCTGAGCCACCAGTGTCACCTTCGCTGGTTCCCTGTGTGCACTGCACACGGTGGATGCTGCTGCTCATGCCTGGACAGAGCTGCCTGGGTCCCTGCCCTGTGTCCACTTAGATCTGCAACTCTTGAAGACGTGTCCTAGTGGCTCATCTCCATGGGCTCTTGTGTTTTTCCACACTGTGATGGAGGTTACATACCAAGCTAATGATGGAAATGGACCGGTCAGTAGAACATGACACTCAGATGCAGAAAAGTGAGTATGTGCTTTGAGAAAGGGGAGAATCCTTAGAAAGGGTATCCCTGATCCTTTCTGTGATGACATCTAGCCAGAGATGCAGTAAAAGCACCCTGACTGAATAATCTCAGAGAGAAGTCTGAGAACCAGGTGTCCTTCCCCACCCATCTTTCTATCATTTTCTCAGCATCATATCATGCAATATACATGTATACATATCACATCAAATATATGTGGTATGTCTGCATGCACGGTTGTTGACTTCATATATAATATCATCTCATACTTTTGTGTGTGTGTGTGTGTGTGTGTGATT
Source organism: Tokudaia tokunoshimensis (assembly GCA_036184795.1). Lineage (NCBI taxonomy): Eukaryota > Metazoa > Chordata > Mammalia > Rodentia > Muridae > Tokudaia > Tokudaia tokunoshimensis. The sequence goes on along the minus strand of BTHU01000012.1, from coordinate 119,941,185 downwards.
TTTCTCTGTTTTTACCCCTCTGAAATGTATGTAAGTAAATGCTACACATTCATGTTTCCAAACAAATTTCAACGCTGCTTGATGATGATGCAAACCTTTAATCCCGGCACTAGTGAGGCGGATAAATCTCTGACTTTGAGCCCAGCCTAGTCTATAGAGTGAGTTCCAGGAAATAAGGAATAATACAGAGAAACCCTGTCTCACAGCACCAACTGACCAAAGAGACAAAAAGAAAAAAAGAAGAATTTTTCCTCTTCCCCACCGTATAGTCTCAGGTAACATAAAAGCAGACACTCTGAAATCCTTGGCTGGTGGCATTTCCTTCTGTGAACTCACAATGTTGTGCAGCCATTGAATGTGAAGGGAGCTGGGGTTGGGTAGGGTGCAAAGCACAGGCCTGTCCTCAAGCAACAAAGTCTCACAAACTGTCAGGACAGCACCGTCAAAATATGTACCCAGGGCAAGAATAAAAATGTCACTAATTATGTCCACATTCCTCATAGATGCATTTTCCTTAGACAGCTGGGCTGAAGTCTCAGCAGATAGAAGGACACAGTAGGGTCATATCAATACCCATGGAGTGCATTTGGTGGCCAGCTCAGGGCCTTGACTGACAGGCACATGGCATTGTGGGGACACTTGCTGCTGTCAATACATGGGTCCTCCTTGTCTCACCCCATGGTCCTATGTGTGGTATCTCAGTGTTCACTGGGAAGGGAATCCTGTGTGTATGTGATTCTCTGCTGACCACAGGTCCACCTGCCATTGTGTGTTCTCAAGAGCCCTGAGGCTAAGGTGTGTCTCAACCTGGATGGACAGCTTTCCCTCTGCCTACAGGCCTCTGGCTGTGTTTCTAGGCTCACAGGAGTCTCCATGGATGTCCAGTACCCGACCCAGATGTGTCTTGGCCTCCCCTCCTCCTCTATCTAGGCACTAGCCGGGCTCAGCCCTTGGGTTGGATCGCCCACTCTTCTCTGCATACGTGCCCTGATGTTTGCAGAAGCTGACCTTAAAGAAATCCCCCCCCCCACACAACCCTGTCCTGCCCATTTCTCTGCACTGTAGCCACTCATGGCTACATTTGTAAGACAGGAATAGTGATTGAGTTTGACCCCTGCAAAGCTCCCTGTAGCTCCGAGTGTTTGGGGGAATCACACAGGGCCAGGCTCTTTGCCATCCAGTGTCTGTGATGCTCTATTGCTAAACCAATGTCATCCCAGATTCGTGGAAATGGCTCCATTGTTCTTTCCCCTCCACAAAATTTTCTTCCTGGTTATCCGGCCACATTCTCCTCCTCTTGTTCCTCCTCCTCCTCCTCCTCTTCCTCCTTCATCATCAACATACTCATTTTCCTCTTCCTCATTCTCCTCCTTCTTGTCTTCTTCCTCCTTCTCTCCTTCTTCCTCCTCTGATCTCAGTCCATTACTCCCCTCCTGTTCCCAGGTATCTTTGGGTGTTCTCTGTGAAGCATCCTGTTTTATCATCTACCTGCCCACCACTATTGTGACACCTCAGGACAAGACTCATTGCTTGATGAAGTTTGTCCCAATGGCATCAGGGAACTTGGAAACCATGGGTCTTGCTGTGTGTCATGGGGAAAAGACTAAGCTCCTGTGTTCCTCATATGTAAAGGGAGCTGAGGGAACACACCTGGACACTTTCTGTATGTGAATCCATTTATTGATCCTTTGCTCCTCCCTTTCAGTTTGGGTGATGAAGGTGGAGGTTTCCAGCTGTCCTGTGAGGTTGGTCAGATGGGAACTGAGAGAGAGGCCACTACTCTGCTCTGATTAGGAACACTAGCAGGAAAGGAGTTGGTGTGACCTACAGGCCCCATGCAGCTGCAGAAGTGAGGGTTGCGACTGTGTGGAGAGGGTCAGTAGACCCTGCAATGGCCAATGCATTGTACAGACTGTAGTGAGGGAAGAGTGAGGCAGAAACTGGGCACCAAGTGTTCCAAGTGCTGCAAATAGGGCAGAAAGTTCATGTCTTGTGCCTTGCCTTGTTGTGCACATGGGTTGTCCTTTAAGTTTGCATATTTCCTCCAAAGCTACAGAAGTAGAAGGCATAGATGATCAAAACATATATGGGGAATGGGTACACTTGTTGAACCCAGGCTTTTGGTAGAGGCAGGTAAAGGGGAATAAATAGGGGAGTGGAAGAAAGGTAGAGTTCAGGCTCAGGAGTATGAGCGAGTGTTGCCAAGAAGCCTGGGATCCTGACACAGACCATGCACAAGCTCCTGTGATGTGTGACCAGTAAAGTTAGTCAAGGTCACTGTTTAATTACAAGCATGCCACAGCCTATCAGAGGATGGAAGCCAAAAAGCACATGGAGACTCAATCTGTTAACTTGGAAAGAAGTCCCACCATTTGGGAAGTTCTAGTTTTCTAAAGGGTTGTTAACCTTGCCGATAAAGGAGATAAGCTCAGAACTTGGTCTAAAAACAATGTATAGAAATTTCCTGTCAATGTATACAAATGTAGGATTAGTTTTTGCAGACCGAGTGTTATATTTGTCTACTGTGTTGGCAGATGCTTCTGGGCCCATCTCAGTCTCATGTCCAGCACAGCGCTATGGACCATCTGTGGGGAGAGAAACACGTCATTCACTGGAGACCAGGGAGGGCAGGAGAGGGGTCTGGAGTGAGCAGTGAGTGCTGGCTTCATCTGCTGGGGAATTTCTTCATTCTTTCCATGAGCTGGATTTCTCAAGACTCTGCTCAGGGTGTGAGATGAGGCATGCCCTTGGTCTTCTCAATGTCTAAATTTGTGCTGCCCACAAACCACTACAACAGGAGGACAGGAGTAAGTAGTGGCCGGTGTTTTCTCATAGGCAGCCTCCCAACAGACCCACAGGGAACAGCCAGTGTGCTGACAGACAGTGTATGTTCTGTTGAGGTTTGGTCTTTTGCTATCTATTATAATACTCAGTGTGGGCCCCCAGGACCAGGTTGTTCCAGAGAGGAGAGATTCTACATGTAGACTTAGTGAAATTGTCCCCAAGTTATTACTGATGGGTAAATAAAGATGCCAGCAGCCAATAGCTGAGCAGAAGAGACATAATTGGGGTTTAGGTTCTTGGGCTTGGGGTTCAAGGAGAACCACAGGAAGAAGCAGTACAGGAGGAGGAAGGGAAGCCATCACTATGGGTCCAGAATCAAGGGAAATGTAAAGTCTTGAAGTCTATAGAGGGAGGGATATCAGGATATTTATCTGCAGAGATATTAATCACCAAAGAAGGGAGAAATAAAAAAAATTTATATGATTGTTTTAATAAAAGAAGGGAGAAATTAATTGAAATTTGTGAATGAATAAATTCATGCCTTTGATCTCAATGTATAGGAGACAAAAGCATGGGCACAGATAGAAAGAAACCCTATCTTAATAAATAATAATAATTGTTTTAATTATTAAAATGAAGGTTGTTGTCAGCTCAGAGGTTATAACGGTATTACAACTCCTCTGTGAGAGGGGTCAAAGTAGAGCCTGCCAAATACAAGGAGCCTGTAAATTGAGTCTGTCTGCTTTTGATGAGTTCGGGTTGTTGGACAAAGCAGAAAGGCTCTGCATTTGTGTTGACAGGATAGAAAACAGGTCCTGGACTCCTTCCAGAGTAATAAGGATAAGGTTTGATAGAGGAAGAGTCCCTGAAGATCTTGACTGCAGACAGGAAGCAAAAAATCAAGAAGACCAAACAGGACAGTGACATGACTCGCTAATCTCTCTACATGGGAACAGCCCTGAAACTGGCTGAGACTTAAAAATATGTCTCGTCAGAACTTCAGCTATACACAGCTTATAAATCTTGTTGGTTGTAGAATCCTCAAAATTCACCATGTTATCCTTTCACATAGCATGAATGAAGATGTATTATGACTTGGTTATTTATTAAACTAACTCATAAAGGGACAGTTGACTTTCACCTGCTCAAACAAAGAGAAAAATTTCATCTTTAACTGATCTGTGCACTTGCATATTCCATACAAATATCTTTCTAGAAATAAATATTAGTTGTAAGGTTCATATATTACAGAATGAAATACCAAGAGGGCAGCCCTGACAAGATTCAAACTTGGGATGCTGAAATGAGCTGATGTCCCAGCTACTTGACTGATCCTGTCTCAAGTGATCCTGTTTCTGGAGACTTGCTTTGAGAACAGCTTCACAAGGGCTGCTTTTCCCCGATGACCTTGGTTCATCCAGATTTCATGACTTCAGTCGGGACTTCACTTAAGCTGTGAACTTTCACAACACATAAAGACTGGACAACAAATGATGCTGCTAGCTTCATTTTGATTTAACCAATGTTTCAGTTTCCTTTTGGGCTAGGAATTCTTTGCCCCACTTCAGCAGGAAGCAGATAATAATTGTTATAATTGTATTCAATTTACACCTGAGAGAAAAGGAGGCTTTTATTGGACTAAAAAGGGTTATTGTTGAGGTTTGGTCTTTTGATTGTCCCAGAAACAAGGTGTGTAGATGCTGAGTTATGGTATCACCAAATTATTTCAGATTGGTAAATAAAGGTGCCAAGAACTAATAGCTGGGCAGAAGAGACATGGGTGGGGATTGGGGTTTCCTAGGCTTGGGTTCTACAGAGAACCATGAGGAGGAAGTACAGGAGGAGGAAGGAAAAGCCACGATGTGTTAGGAGTCAAAAGAACGTGGCTCTGAGGGCTGACCAATTGGAGTTAAGAGTAGCCCAGATGAACATAGCAAGTAATAACTCGGGGTATCGATAGGAAAGTAGATTTAATAGTGTAAAGTCTAGGCCATTGCACAGCTATTGTGCAGTTTCATGCTTATTGTAAATATAAAGGTTGTGTTTTTTTTTTAATCCATGAATTAAATAGCTAAGGTGGGGTAGAAACCTTGGCTGGGTTTAAATAATCTCTACAAAAAGTTTCAGCATCTTTTCTGCTCCAACCACTTTGGGATATACACCAGGCTTGCACAGGGCATGGCTTCACATTTCCAGACTTCCACACCCTAGTGGTACAGATCTCAGCCCAGGGCTCTGAGTGGGCATTGGACAGAACATTAAGCACCAAGAGGCTGTGCACCGAAGAATGTGGTATGAGGGTCTAAGGGCATCTTCTCTCCTATTCTCAGGCTTTTCATCAGAACTGCCATTGATCCCTTGTTATAACTTTACTGCTACTATTATGTGTGCTGGTCATGTAGTAATGGCTGAGCGTTGCATTGAAGAAGCTGAGGCTCTGCAGTGGACTGTGGGTGGCCCTCTAGTGGATTGTTGGTGCCCCACAGTGGACTATGGGTGGCTCTGCAGTGGGTTGTGAGAAGCCCTGCAGCACAGGACAGGATGGGACCCATGTGGTCTGAGTCCAAGCACAGTCACTTTCCCCAGCATTGACTTCTGGATGAGTTCAAGTCCTGAAGGTCAAGAGTGACTGGATGCACACTCTGAGAAGGACTATCTGGGCTATGGTTTCTCTCTCCCAGGAATGAGGGATCTCAGGCATACAGGTTTTCTCACACATTGAACATCCCCACATGTCCACATGGACTTCACTGTCTACATTCAGGACCCAAAGTGAATGAACTATGTTTCATGTCTTACCTGAGAAACTCTTATGTTCTTTGTTCCTGTGATCCCAGACAGGTTAGCCTGTGTGGAGAAGAGTTCCCTGATGCCCAGCTCTGGAAGGATGCTCTCCATGCTGTATCTTTTGGATAAGTAGAACCTGGGTATGTAGAGGTCACCTATCCCCCTGAGAATGAAAATGAGAAATTGAAGAGCCACTGGAATCTGTGCCCAATAACATGACTTATGTTTGAGGGATACCCTTCTATGAGTGCCCTTTCGCTGGAGAGGAGTCCTCTTTCCACCCATGTGTAGACCTTGTGATTTTGGTTTTCCTAGTGCATTAATTGTTCATCATGCCCTGAGTGTATTTGCACTCCTGGCTTGATACTAGCTATTCCTTTTCTGAGAATGATTTCCTCCTACATCCAAAAATGCAGCCCTTCCCTGCCATGCAGACCCTGAGATATCACCTTGTGACCCTTCTATTCACAATGGGACATTGCATCAGATTCCAGGTTTCTTTACCCGTGGTTTTCCATTTCAACTTTACCAGTGCATTCAACCTGACCTTTATTAAGTATGATTAGTTCAATTTTCATTCCCCACTGTCTCTTACTCAATTACAATATAGCCCACAAGGATGAGAAATTTTGTCCATTCTTCTCCATTACTCTCTCAGGGTCTAAGTCAGAGATTGGTACATACTATGTCTTCTAGTCACCATTCCATAGATGGTAAATGGATGTCTGATAAGGGGATGAGAGGTCACCACAGGACACAGCTGATTCTCAAAGTTGATATCCCAAGCCTCTGCCTTTCAAAAACTCATTCAAGATTTCCTGTCACTTATAACCTGCTGGAAACACAGAAAATATCATATTTTGTTTGAGGCCATCTTATCTGGTCAACAACAAAATACACAGGAAAATCAGGCCCCAAATAACTGAGACAGAGGAGGGGAATTCAACTCAACTCCAACCGTGCCCTGCTGACACTTTAAGCATTACACTGGATATAAGTGAGACTCTGAGGTACAGGGACACTGGCCATCAGGACAACTGCAGGACAGGGATCACTGACTGTTCTGGGTCCTGAGGACGTGAACCTGGGCCTCAAATATTTCTTCCACTTCCTCGTGGTCTCTGGTTTCAAGCTGGCTTCAACCTGTTGCATCTTGCCCTCATCAGGGAGGATGAACATGGCCTTGCCATTGTCTATGTAGCTCAGTTCCACTACAGTGCAATCCATCTCCTCATCCTGGAAGTAGGGTGTGGTCTGGTCTTCTATTTTCATCATGGGCACCATCACAGGCTTCCTCCTGTCCAATATGAATTTTTCCATGATTGTATCATCAGGGTCAAATGGCACATTCCATTTGCCTAAAGGTGAGGCAAATCATCAGAAGTAAGAATAACAGATACAGTCCTCCACCACCTCCTACAGCTATGCTCAGTTTCTGAGTTGTGACAGCAATCCATCCATCTTCAGTCACTCAGAATGTCTCTCTGAATGGCATATGCTGAACTGGAAAAGTCAGGGCAAGTACACAATCTAGTAGCAATAAAGATCCAGGCTTAGTTCATAAAGGGAACCTCAAAACCTCAGTTTAGGTACTTCAGTTCCTGACATAGTCAGGGATCTGGGGTGCAGTATGTAAGAGAGATAAGAGTGAAGGTGGTGCCTAAAGAAATGTTCAGCATCCTTTGTCATCAGCAAAATACAAATCAAAAAAACACTGAGATTCCACCTCACTCCAATCAGAATGGCTAAGATGAAAAAGTCAGGGGACAGCAGATGCTGGAGAGGATCTCTCCATTGTTGGTGGGATTGCAAGTTGGTAAAACCACTCTGGAAATCAGTTTGGCGATTCCTCAGAAAATTAGACATAATACTACCTGAGGACCCAGCTATACCACTCCTGGGCATATACCCAGAAGATGCTCCTACAGGTAATAAGGATACATGCTCCACTATGTTCATAGCTGCCTTATTTGTAATAGCCAGAAGCTGGAAAGAACCCAGATGTCCTTCAACAGAGGAATGGATACAGAAACTGTGGTATATATACACAATAGAGTACTATTCAGCTATTAAAAACAGTGAATTCATGAAATTCTTAGGCAAATGGATGGAACTAGAAAATGTCATCCTGAGCGAGGTAACCCAATCACAAAAGAACACACATGGTATGCACTCACTGATAAGTGGATGCTAGCCAAAAAGCCAAAATAAACAAGTTACAATTCACCCAGCACAGGAAGCTCATGAATGAGGACTTAAGTGAGGGTGCTTTGGTTCCTCTGAGAAAGGGAACAAAATACTCACAGGAGATATTATGGAGACAAAGTGTGGAGCAGAGACTGAAGTAAAGGCCACCCAGAGACTGCCCTACCTGGGATTCATCCTAAAAGCAGTCACCAAACCCAGACACTACTATGGATGACAAAAGTACATACCAACAGGAACATGCCATGGTTGTCTCTGGAGGGACCCTGTCAGAGCCTTACACATACAGAGGCAGATGCTAGCAGCCAACCATTGGACTGGGCGTGGGGTCTCCAAGGGAGGAGTTATAGAGTGGTCCAGAGGAGTGGAGGGGGTTTATAGCCCCATGGGAAAACAACAATGTCAGCCACCCCAGGACTCCCAGGAACTAAACCATCAACCAAGGGGTACACATAGTTCCAGTCAAAAATGTGGCAGAGGAATGCCTTGTTGGGCATCAATGGCAGGTGTGGTTCTTGGTCCTGTGAAGGCTCAATAGATGCCCCAACAAAGGGAAATCAAGGGTGGTGGGGGGGGTAGGTGGGAGTGGTCTGGTGGAGGGGCATATATTTGGAGGCATGGGGTGGGAGGAAAGGTTGGGGGTTTTGGGGAGGGGGCAAACCTGGAAAGTTTTTATCATTTGAAATGTAAATGAAGATTATATTCAATAAAAAATAAAAAATAAAAAAAGAGTGAAGGTGGTGATACTTGAGTCTGGGGAGACTTGAGGGTCCCATCTTCCTCAGGGGAGCCAAGTCTAGCAGGCAATGATTTGTGGGATAAGTTTTAGTGGAAATAAACAGCACAGACTGAGTTCTCCCACATTGTGAGCAGTCTGCCATCTCTTAGACTGTAGGTAAAACATGGGTAAGCAGTCCTCATCGTACACATAGGAAATGGCCACCCTGATAATCTGAAATATCAGCTCAAGCTTATTCCAGATTTCTAGTTTCTGTCCCCACTACCAATGCACAGTGAAACTTCTCCTGTCCTCTTGTCCTCTGTCCTCCTGTCCTCCTGTCCTCTGTCCTCCTGTCCTCCTGTCCACTGTCCTCCTGTCCTCTGTCCTCCTGTCCTCTGTCTTCCTGTCCTCCTTTCCTCTGTCCTCCGTCCTCCTTTCCTCTGTCTTCCGTCCTCCTGTCCTCTGTCGTCCTGTCCTACTGTTCTCTGTCCTCTGTCCTCCTGTGCTCTGACCTCCTCTTCTGTATTTTTGTCCATTGTCACCCTGATTTTCTGCCTATAGCCCAGGCCTGCCCTCCCTGTATCCTGGACTAACTTTAATTGGCCCCCAAATCCACCCAATGTCTGATTATATCATGAATTCTGTCAGGCAGCAATTTCTGGGCTGTCACCATGATCCCTGCTCTCTATCAGGCAGGGACTGGTGGATGTGGGTTCCCTAGATTTTCTCCAACTGCCCTTACCCACAATATCTCTAGTTCAGCCTCCAACCATCATGGACCCAAGCCCCAGCAGATTCCCTGCCCCAGGAATGTGTCTTGTGAATTCTGACCTTTCATATACGAATTTTACAAAAGTAAAAATCCAAGAAGTATCCAGATATTAACACAGAACCCTGCCTGGCTGACATTCAGCCTTTCTAATGCCTTTTTGTCAGTCCCTGCTTCTCCATGCTCCAAAACCAGCTCATTACACAATAGGTTCAGGGCAGAAGCCCTATGTAGGTGCTGCCCCGAGGGCTGTTCATAGTTCTGGGTTATGCTATTTTCCCCCTTGAGATTGGTATCCCTTGGCTCCTTTAGATCAAGAAGTCCCAGCTCACCAGAACCCTGTTCTAGACCTAGGCATGGGCTACATCATGTAGGAGCATATTAGAACTGTCTGCTCTGGTAAGACTGAAGGATCTCATTTGTTAGGGAGTAGCCATGACTTTGGCCTACTCAGGTGGGCTGGCAGTAGAAGATATAACATTCTGCTAGTCAGTAAGTTTAAGTCATAGTCCAGATCAACCCTCTTGGATGGGCATTTCAGTGTTTCTGTTGGGCATGTCCCAGGAATTAAATAAATATCTAAAAAAATCTTAGAGGAGATTTAAAAGCTTTGTGTAATAAGCAATTACACACACACACACACACACACACACACACACACACACACACACACACACGGCTCTGAGGCCCTGAGCACCTCATCTCCAGTTGTTAGTACAAGGGCACAGGTTTCCAGGCAACATCATCACCCTCCATTCGACAACCAATGACCACTCTCACCTCAATAGAGGAAGAAATTCATCATCAACATGGATGTGTTCCCATCCAGGCCTGAGATCACCTCCTTGATTTTTCCCCGGGTCTGATTGTTCACATAGTCATTGATGAGTTTTCTGGCCTTAAATGGCTGCTGGAAGTCTACTCTGAAGGCCTCAGTCTGGTACAGAGCCCTTGCCTTCTCCTTGAACTCTGTCAAGATCTGCAGGTCCTTTTCGACAAATAGGGTCTTGCCTGTGATGATCTGTACCTGGTCCCCTGGCTGATTCTCTGGAGAAGGTGCCCAAAGCCCTGATGCATGTCTGCCTCAGGGGTCTCTGTGAGATTGAACTTGAGACCTTCTAGAATCTCTTTCAGGGTGTTGCCCTTTGCTCCCAGAGACAAGGAGGCCAAGAAATTTGTAATGCTAATTGGGGAGAAGACAACATTTTTATGTGGATTCTGCAAAGCCAGCTCCTTGTAGAGGCTGAAGGCAAAGTCAGTGTTGATGGAGGCCAAAGCTTGACTGTCTAATTGTTTTCAAATATCTTGGTCTTTCAGGACTGAAGTGTGCCTTCCCAGTGTGCCATCAGGGAAGCAGAAGACAACAGGGCAGAACCCAGCCGTCATGAGTTCCAGATCCGCAATGAAGGCCATCATCTTTGTTCTCCAGGCTGAAAGAAAAACATCCTTTGTGTCTGGGAGTACCAGCTGGTGCTCTGACCATCTTCTAGTTTTCCCACGTGGTCTGCACTGTATCTTGCTCTGTTGCCCTGCGAGGGTGCTCTGGCCTCTCTGATGGCAGTACTACATCATGAGCTCCCTTCTGCCATGGAGGAAGTTCTGTTGTAGAAGCCAATTTTTCTATTTAAAAGAACCAGCATCCAGAAAGGTCATTCCACCCTCACAGATAAAGGGAGAGAAAAACCTGGAGCAGGGTCCAAGCCATGTGCATTCTTAACATCTCTTCTTCCTTTCTGGATTGGCATAAGGCCCCATTAGAAGTCAGGGAGCACTATTCCTCTGCACCTGTGCCCTCTCCTATCAACAACCTATAGTGCAGACTGAAGGAAGCAATCTTGGACAAATTTTGTAGCACTAAATCTAGTGCATGTTTGTGACATTAATTGAGAGAAGACACTGGAGACATCTGCTTCAGAGCCTAAGCACTGCCACCCCTAAGAACAGCTATTAGAAAGATGAATTGGAGTAATTTGTAATGGCATGCTTGAGAAAATTATTCAGGGTAGAAAAGAAAAAGTAAGAGAGCACCATTCACCAAAATTCTTTGGTGAATAGAAGTGTGATTCAATCGTGAGGATTATCTAAATCCTAGAATCCATGTTTTTCAAATTTGAAAACATTGATTAAGAAATAAACTCTATTGGAAAGGTAAAAAGAAAAAAAAAAGAAAGATGAATTGGGAGATGTCTTTTCAATCTTTCTAATTTTCCTCATGGCTTCAGACTTGGAAGGCCTCCTGACTGAACAAAAATAAAAGGTGTTTGAGGTTCTGACAATTGTTCCAGTTTTCAATTTGTCTGTTGGGTTGGATGTGTGGTAGTAAGCAAATATCTAGACTTCTCTGGGCAGCCTGTTGAGTGGCTCATTGTCACAACTGGCAAAAGTGTCTGGCTTCTCACAGGTATGGGAGTGAATGTAGAGAATGTGCAGAGGGCTAACTCATCCATACTCCCCTTCAGTAGTGAACACAGTTGAATCCTGCGATCATGGTAAACATGGCCACACAGCTGTGGCTCTGTCAAGGCACTAGGGGGGTTCATATGGAAAAGTAGATGAGAGAGGGTATGGAAAGGCCAGGGAGGATAGGGAAGAGGGGGACAAGATGGGCTATGGGAGAAGGAGGGGTGAGGAAGTTCAAGAAAGAGATGACAGGGCTATAGGACGGGGAAGAGAGGATAGGATGAGGGAGCCAAGGGAAGGATGGAGGGGAGGAGCCTGGAAGAGTGTAGGAGAATGGGGAGCAGGGGAGGGAGGTGTTGGAGTTTGCCTCATGTCCCCAGGCAGTGACATGTCTGCAGAGGAGCCAGGGGCTTCAGCCACCTTCATCCTCTGCAACCATTTTTTTCAGAAAACATTCAACAATATTTTATTTAAAAATGCCATCCACAGAAAGCAGGCTAGTCTGTCTGTGTAGGAGAAGGCCAGGGTCAGTGTCTGAGCTATTGTCTTCATTTCTCTCTAGGACAGAATGTAGCCCTTATTCTGGGCCATGGATTTTCCAGGGAATTGTGGTCCACAACCCCAAGGCATCTCCTGTCTGATGTGAGCCTGGCAGCGATGCCACCTCTCCCAGAGTGACTCTGTAAAGTCTTGACCCCTCCTGGCTCCTACATTAGCACCCGGACTAGGCAAGTTCTCAGTACTTACCCCTGTGTAGTGTAAGAAGGAGCAGGCTCCATTCACTTCCCAGCAGCATAGCCCATGGCACCTGCGACTTCCATAACCATAAAGACCCAGACAAGAGAGAAGTTTTTATGCAGTGGAAATAACTCCTGATTCAACCCAGGTTCCCTAAGAATAAGTTCTTACCTACCTCAAACCAAGACTGTAGGTCACAGCCAGTAACACAACTCCGGGGAAGGCTTCCTTCCTCTGGCACCAGACAGGTTTCCTGGGCACTACCTGCAGACCTTAAGCCAGCTGCCAGTATCTGTGTTAGGTGAGTCCTGGTGTGCGCCTTTGCTATCTTTCTGGTGCATTTTTCCTTTCGCACACTAATATCCATTTATCCCCAGGGACTCCTCCCTCCTCTCATGCAATGCAGATCAAGACAAGCTGTGCTCTGTGCTCATACTCAAGATGGACAGACAGGATGATTTGTGATGAAAATGGATTACAGGCCCTATCTTGCAGAAACACCTCCTGGTGTGAAAACACCTAACAGTGCTCTAAACAACAGGCCCAGTGGATGTCCTCATTGTGGCTTCTGTTTCTGTAATAGTTCAAAGGACAGTATGGAACAGGTGAGCATTCTTGGTAAAAAGATAGGGCACCAGCCCTCACCCACTTGTCACCAGGAAGAGCTGCAGCTAACCTTTCTTCTGTGATTCCAAAGTCCATTCCAAAAGGATACAACTCTGTATCTGTGTTTCTTGGACTCTTCATGGAAACTCACAGAATAATAAACACATCTCACTGCTGACAGGCAAATGTCTGCATCTCTATTACCTTTCTTTCTGCCAGAAAGCCTATTTCTGAAGGTAAGTCGCCTCTGCTTGACAGTGGAAGATATCAAAAAGAGTCTGTGTTTGCAGAGACTGACAAGCTGATGAGAACTTCCGTTCAGTAGGGAGATTGAATCCTTGGAGGTCCATCCTGATGCCCTTTTACCTTACTGTGTGATAAGTTCCCTGTAGAGAGAATCTCTTGTGTACTGTATGTATGGAAGCATTACCTGTCCACAAAAAAACTGATGGTCTATTAGATGAGGCAGGAAATAGGAGGTGAGCCTTTTGGTACAGGGAGAGGAACTCTTGGGTAGTCACGTGCAGTAAGAGATTCACCCTGGATTTTGAGGAGACAGATCATGAAACAGGTGAGAGGTAACCAGACTTGGGGCAGACCTTAGACTAGTTTAAACGGGATAATTGAGTGACAAGCTAGCAGAAATGATCCAAAGCTTGTGACCTAGGCATTTTATTCATCAATAATGTCTCAGAGTCATTATTTCAGGAACGGTGGCATGGAGGAACAGTTCACATCACAGTTCTGGCTCTGTGGAACATCCATGTTCTGCCTCCCTGTGTGTCAGAGCTGATGTCTGTGACAATAGAAATGATGACCCCAGCAGATACCTAGCTGCAAACCAAGAGCTAAGAATGGCAGCCAATGACATGTGGATGTAGAGAGAATCTTCTCCATCTTGATGCAGCTGCATCTCTCAGGTACCCACCCATGCCTCTGAAACCTACCTTCATCTGTGACATTCTTCCTTTTGTAATGCCATAAAAGTTTTGAGAAACTGCTTCCACATTGGAACATGGTACTTAGGTAACAGAAATCTGGTTCTCTGATCATTGTCACCCAAAATGGCTCCCGAATAGAGGGTCTTATTCTTTTATGAATGAGAGTTGTGGGTTTTGTGTCAACAGTGCTGTGAGAGACTCAGTCAACACTTGTTATGTCCAAAGCCACTCCTGCCTCACTGCCCTGGCATTTCCCTACACCGGGGCATCAATCATTCACCGGACCAAGGGCCTCTCCTCTCATTGATGCCCTACAAGGACAGCCTCTACTACATACATGGCTGGAGCCATGGGTTCTTCCATGTGTGCTCTTTGGTTGGTGGTTTAGACCCTGGGAGATTGGGGTGGGGGGTCTGGTTGGTTGACATTGTTGTTCTTCCTATGGGGTTGCAAACCCCCTCAGCTCCTTCAGTCCTTCCTCTAACTCCTTCATTGGAGACCCCACGCTTAGTCCCATAGTTGGCTGTGCGCATCTGTCTCTGAACATGTCAGACCCTGGCAGAACCTCTCAGGAGACAGCTTTATCATGGTCCTGTCAGCAAGCACTTCTTGGCATCCACAATAGTGTCTAGTCACAATAGTTTGGTGACTGTATATGGGATGGATCCCCAGGTGGGGCAGTCTTTGCATGACCTGTCTTTCAGTCTCTACTCCACACTTTGTCTCCGTATTTCCTCCTGTGAGTATTTTGTTCCTCCTTCTAAGAAGGACCAGTGTATCCACACTTTGGTCTTCCTTCTTGAGCTCCATGTGTTTTGTGAATTGGATTTTAGATATTCTGAGGTTTTGGAATAATATCCACTTATCAGTGAGTTCATGCCATGTGTGTTCTTTTCTGACTGGGTTACTTCACTCAGGATGATATTTTCTAGTTTCATCCATTTGCCTAAGAATTTAATGAATTCATTGTTTTAAATAGCTGAGTAGTATTCCATTGGGTAAATGTACCACATTTTCTGTATTCCTCTCTTGAGGGACATTTGGCTTCTTTCAAGCTTCTGGCTATTATAAATAAGGCTGCTATGAACATAGTGGAACATGTGACCTCGTCATATGTTGGAACATCTTTAGGGAACGTGCCCAGGAGTGGTGTAGCTGGGTCCTCAGGTAATACTATGCTAGTTTCCTGAAGAATTGCCAGACTGATTTCCAGAGTAGTGTACCAGCTTGCAGTCCCACCAACAATGAAGAAATGTTCCCCTTTCTCCACATCCTTGCTAGCTTCTGCTGTCACCTGAGTTTTTGATCTTAGCCATTCTGACTGGTGTGAGGTGGAATGTCAGGGTTGTTTTGATTTTCATTTCCTTGATGACTAAGGATGTTGAACATTTCTTTAGGTGCTTCTTGGTCTTTTGATATTCCTCAATTGAGAATTCTCTGTTTAGCTCTGTACCCAATTTTTCATAGGGTTATTTGGTTCTCTGGAGTCTAACTTCTTGAGTTCTTTGTCTATATTGGATGTTAGTCCTCTATCAGATGTAGAGTTGGTAAAGATCTTTTCTCAATATGTTGGTTGCTCTTTTTTCCTATTGACAGTGTCCTTTGCCTTACAGAAGCTTTGAAGTTTTGTGAGGTCCCATTTATCTATTTTTGATCTTAAAGCATAAACCATTGGTGTTCTGTTCAGGAAATTTTTTTTCCTGTGCCCATGTGTTCAAGAATTTCCCCACTTTTCTCTTCTATTAGTTTCAGTGTATCTGGTTTTACGTGGAGGTCCTTGATCCACTTGGACTTGAGCTTTGTACAAGGAGATAAGAATGGATCTATTTGCATTCTTCTATATGCTGACTACCAGTTGAACCAGTACCATTTTTTTGAAAATATTGTCTTTTTTTTCTACTGAATGATTTTAGCTCCTTTGTCAAAGATCAAGTGACCATAGGTGTGTGGATTCATTTCTGGATCTTTAATTCTATTCCACTGATCTACCTGCCTGTGTCTGTACCAATATTTTTTATCTATATATTTTTTATCTATATATCCAGTTTTTATCTATATTGCTCTGTAATAGAGCTTTAATTTAAGTATGGTGTTCCCCCCCTCACCCCGAAGCTCTTTTATTGTTGAGAATAGTTTTTACCATCCTGAGTTTTTGGTTGTTCCAAAATAATTTGTAAATTGCTATTTCTAACTATGAAGAATTGAGTTGGAATTTTGATGGGGATTACATTGAATCTGTAGATTGCTTTTGGCAAGATGGCCATTTTTAATATATTAATCCTGCCAACCCATGAGCACGGGAGATCTTTCGTTCTTCTGAGATCTTCTTTAATTTCTTTCCTTAGCGACTTGAAGTTTTATCATACAGATCTTTTATTTGCTTGATTAGAGTCACTCAAGGTATTTTATATTATTTTTGACTACTGTGAAGGGTGTTGTTTCCTAATTTCTATCTCAGCCAGGTTATTCTTCCAGTATAGGTTGGCTACTGAATTTTTTTGAGTTAATTTAATATCCAGTCAGTTTGCTGAAGTTGTTTATCAGGTTTAGAAGTTCTCTGGTGGAATTTTTGGGGTCATTTAAGCATACTATCATATCATCTGCAAATAGTGATATTTTGACTTCTTCATTTCCAGTTTATATCCCTTTGATCTCTTTTTGTTGTCTAATTGCTCTGGCTAGGACTTTGAGTACTATATTTAATACATAGGGAGAGAGTGGGCAGCCTTGTTTACTCCCTGTTTTTAAAGGATTGCTTCAAGTTTCTCTCCACTTAGTTTGATGTTGGCTACTTGTTTGCTGTACATTGCTTTTACTATGTTTAGATATAGACCTTGAATTCCGGATCTTTTCAAGAGTTTTTCCATGAAGGGATGTTGAATTTTGTCAAATGCTTTCTCAGCATCTAATGAAATGATCATGTGGTTTTTTATTTCTTTGAGTTTGTTTATGTAGTGGATTACATTTATGGATTTTTTTTATATTGAACCTTCCCTGCATCCCTGGGATGAAGCCTCCTTGATTGTGATCAGTGATTGTTATGATATGTTCTTGGATTCAGTTTGGCAAGAATTTTATTGGGTATTTTTGTTTAGCTATTCTTTATTATTATTATTATTATTTTTATTTTCTATATTCTTTATTTACATTCCAAATGATTTCCCCTTTCCCGGTTCCCCCCCTCCCTGAAAGTCCCATAAGCCCTCTTCCCTCCCTTTGTTCCCCATTTACCTAAGAAATTCATGAATTTATTGTTTTTAATTGCTGAGTAGTATTCCATTGTGTAAATATACATGGAAAATATCTCTGATAAAATTGAAGAAATATATAGAAAAACACATTAAGATTGACTATTTCATGGAAAAATTATACAGATAAAATGGTAGGCATAAAAATATTCCTAAGTTGATTCAAAGTGGAATTATAAACATTTTCTGATAAAATTGAAAATCTACAAGGAAAATATTTCTGATAAAACTCAAGAAATATATAGAAAAACACATTAAAACTATTTCATGAAAAATTATACAGATAAGATGGTAGGCATAAAAATATTCCTAAATTAATTGAGAGTAGAAGTAAAAACATTTTCGGATAAAATTGAAGGTTTACTTGGAAAATATCTCTGACAAAATTGAAGAAATTTATACAGAGAAATTGGTAGGAATTAAAATATTACTAAGTTGATTCAAAGTAGAATTATAGACATTTTATGATAAAATTGAAGATTTACATGGAAAATATTTCTGATAAAATTGAAAAAAATATATGGAAATACATTAAAATTGAAGATTATCATGGAAAATTATACAGATAAAATGGTAGGCATAAAAATATTTCTAAGTTGATTGAAAGTAAAATTATAAATATTTTCTGATAAAATTGAAGATTTACATGGAAAATATCTCTGATAAAATTGAAGAAATACATAAAAACGCATTAAGATTGAGTATTTCATGGAAAAATTATACAGATAAAATGGTAGGCAGAAAAATATTCCTAAGTTTTTTGAAAGTGGAATTATAAACACTTTATGATAAAATTGAAGATCTACAAGGAAAGTATTCCTGAAAAAATTCAAGAAATATATAGAAAAACATGTTAAAACTGACTATTACCTGGAAAATTATACAGATAAAATGGAAGCTATAAAAATGTTCCCAAGTTGATTGAAAGTAAAATTATAGACATTGTCTGATAAAACTGAAGCTCCACATGGAAAATACTTCTGACAAAATTGAAAAACATTAATTTGAAGATTATCATGAACAATTATACCGACAAAATGGTAGGCTCAAAAACATTCCTAAATTGATTGAAAATGGAACTGCAAACACCCCGCCTCCGCCATGAAACCAAAGATCTACATGAAAAACACTTCTGACGAAATCAAAGAAATACACAGAAAAAATGTGAAAATTAAAGATTATCATGGAAAATAATACAGTCAAAATGGTAGACACAAAAAGCATTACTAAATTGAAAGAGGAGTCACAAACATTTTCTGTTAAAATCGAAGATCCACATGAAAAACATCTCTGTTAGACTATGTTTTTTGTTGGGGAATTGAGTCTATTGAAGTTATAAGATATTAAGGAATAGTGATTGTCGCTTCCTGTTATTTTTGATGTTCTTTTTATGTTTGTGTGGTTACTTTCTTTTGGGTTTGTTGGAAAAAGATTACTTTCTTGCTTTTTCTAGGATGTAGTTTCTCTCCTCATGTTGGTGTTTTCGATCTATTATCCTTTGTAGGGCTGGATTTGTGGAAAGATATTGTGTAAATTTGGTTTTATCATGGAATATCTTGGTTTCTCCATCTATGGTAATTGAGAGTTTTGCTGGGTATAGTAGTTTAGGCTGGAATTTGTATTCTCCTAGGGTCTGTATGAGATCTGCCCAGGATCTTCTGGCTTTCATCGTCTCAGGTGAGAAGTCTGGTGTAATTCTGATAGGCCTGCCTTTATAGGTTACTTGACCTTTTTCTCTTACTGCTTTTAATATTCTTTCTTTGTTTAGTGCATTTGGTGTTTTGATTATTATGTGCCAGGAGGACTTTCTGGTCTGGTCCAATCTGTTTGGAGTTCTATAGGCTTCCTGTATGTTCATGGACATCTCTTTCTTTAGGTTAGGGAAGTTTTCTTCTATAATTTTGTTGAAGATATTTACTGGCCCTTTAAGTTGGAAATCCTTACTCTCTTGATACCTATAATCCTTAGGTTTGGTCTTCTCATTGTGTCCTGGATTTCCTGGATGTTTTGGCTCAGGAGCTTTCTGCATTTTGCATTTTCTTTAACTGTTGAGTCAATATTTTCTATGGTATCTTCAGCCCCTGAGATTCTTTCTTCTATCTCTTTTATTCTGTTGTTGATGCTTGCATCTATGACTCCTGAATTCTTTCCTAGATTTTCTATCTCCAGAGATGTCTCACTTTGTGATTTCTTTATTGTATCTACTTCCATTTTTAGATCCTGGATGGTTTTGTTCAGTTCCTTCACTTGTTTGTTTGTGTTCTCCTGTAATTCTTTCAGGGATTTTTGTGTTTCCTCTTTAAGGGCCTCTACCTGTTCACCCATGCTCCCTGTATTTCTTTCAGGGATTTTTATGTTTCCTCTTTAGGGGCCTTTACCATGACCATGACCCATGTTCTCCTGTATTTCTTTAAGGGAGTTATTTATGCCCTTCTTGATGTCCTCTAACAGCATCGTGAGAAGAGACCTCACCCACAGGGAACAACAAAAGCAAGAGGAATTTATTGTTCTAGCATGATGGGGTCATCTCAGAAGGAGAGGATCTAACCCTGGGTGGCCCGTTTGTTGAGTTTTTTACAGTTTCCAGGGGAAGAATAAATCATCAGCAATGAGGCACAATATGATGGAGGAACAGTACGCCCTTTAAACTGGTTGTTCTTTAGGGGATGTTGTAGTAGGGACTTAATCAGCCTCTCCTTTCTGGTGTACATGCTCTGTGACCTGTCTTTCCAGGAGAGGAGGGGTGGCTATGTGCTTTCTGAACTGTGTCTTTCAGGAGGGGCGGGTTGCCTATGTGCTCTAAGGTCTCCTGGAATTTTCGAACAGCTCTGAGCTGACCTTTTCACTTTGACTAGTATGAAGTATCCTTCCTTATCTTTTTAAATAACTTTAGGTTGAAAGTTGATTTTTATTCTATATTAGAATGGCTACTCCATATTGTTTCTCGGAATCATTTGCTTGGAATTTTTTTTCCAGCCTTTACTCTGAGGTAGTGTCTGCCTTTGTCACTGAGGTACATATCCTGTATGCAGCAAAATACTGGGTCCTGTTTATGTATTCAGCCTGTTAGTCTGTCTTTTTATTGGTGGAATTGTGTCCATTGACATTAAGAGATATTAAGGAAAAGCGATTTTTGCTTTCTGCTATTTTTGTTGTTAGAGGTGGTATTACGTTTGTGTGGCTATCTTCTTTTGGGTTTGTTGGAAGATTGTTTTCTTGCTTTTTCTAGGGTGTACTTTTCCTCCTTGTGTTGAAGTTTTCCATCTATTATCCTTTGTAGGGCTGGATTTGTAGAAAGATATTGTGTAAATTTATTTTTGTCTTGGAGTACCTTGGTTTCTCCATCTATATTAATTGAGAGTTTTGTTGGGTATAGTAGCCTGGGATAGCATTTGTGTTCTCTTATCATCTGTATGACATTTGCTCAGGATCTTCTGACTTTTATAGTCTCTGGTGAGAAGTCTGGTGTAATTCTGATTGGTCTGCCTTTATATGTTACTTGACATTTTTCCCTACTGCTTTTAATATTTTTTCTTTCTTTGTGCATTTGGTGTTTTAATTATTATGTGATGGGAGGAATTTCTTTTCTGATCCAGTCTATTCGGAGTCCTGTAGGCTTATTGTATGTTCATGGGCATCTCTTTCTTCAGGTTAGGGAAGTTTTCTTCTATAATTTTGTTGAAGATATTTACTGGCCCTTTAAGTTGGGAATCTTCACTTTCTACTATACCTATTATTCATAGGTTTGGTCTTCTCATTGTATCCTGGATTTCTTGGATGTTTTGGGTTAGAAGCTTTTGACATTTTGTATTTTCTGTGACTGTTGTGTCAATGTTAATATGGTGTCTTCTGCACCTGAGATTCTCTCTTCCATCTCTTGTATTATGTTTGTGATGCTTGCATCTATGACTCCTGATCTCTTTCCTAGGTTTTCTATCTTGAGAGTTGTCTCCCTTTGTGATTTCTTTATTATTTTTATTTCCATTTTAGGATCCTGGATGGTTTTGTCCAGTTCCTTCACCTGTTTGTTTGTGTTTTCCTATAATTCTTTAAGCAACTTTTGTGTTTCTTTTTTAAGGGCTTCTACCTGTTTACTTGTGTTCTCCAGTATTTCTTTAAGGGATTTGTTTATGTCCTTCTGAAAGTCCTCTATTATCATCATGAGAATTGATTTCAAATCCAAATCTTAATTTTCTGGTGTGATGGGGTATCCAGCATTTGCTGTAGTGGGAGAATTGGGTTCTGATGATGCCATGTTGCCTTGGTTTTTGTTGATTATGTTCTTGAGCTTACCTCTTGCCATCTGGTTATCTCTCATGCTACCTGCCCTTGCTGTTTCTGACTGGATCCTTTCCTTCCTGTGATCCTGGTTGTGTCAGAACTCCTCAGAGTCTAGCTGTCTCTGTGATCCTGTAATTCTGGGATCCTGTGATCTTGAGATCCTGTGTTTGTCAGAATCCTGAGAGTCAAGCTGCCTCTGGGGGCCTTAGATCCTGTTGTGTCAGAGCTGCTAGGTGCCAAGATTTTTCTGGGTGTTGCAGGGGTGGTTGGGGAGCCAGAGTTCTGGGGTTGCTCTGAGAACATGTGCAAGCTGGACAGAACCCATGCTTCTGACTGGGCTGGGATTTGTGTTTCTGTGGATCCTGAGGGGGTTCCAGTTACACTGGTTGTTGGGAAAGATGTTGTGGCCTCAGCTGTGATCTTGAGCATATCAGAGCTCCAGTGCTCCTGGGTGTGTCCACTCTCCTGGGAGTCAAGCATCCTCTGTGATCCTGTGATCCTGGGCATTTCAGAGCACCTGGGAGTTGGGCTCCCTCTGGGTATTTTAAGTGTGCGTGCAGAGGCAGCACCACAGGTCTACTCCAGATGCAGACTCAGACCAGAAGGAATCCATACCACTGGCTAGATGGGGCTTCCCACATCCCTGGATCCTGGGGGACTCAGTTACTCTAGGTGTTGGGGCTGATGTAGTGTCATCTCCTGTGATCCTTGGCATATTAAATCACCTGGGAGTCGAGCTTACTCTGGGTGTTATGGGACTGGGCTTCTGGCTACCTAATATAAAAGAAAGGGGACCTGCCTGGAACCCCGGATGCTTGACCTAAGCATCACCATTTTATCTCTTAAGGCCTGCATAGCACTAACAAGTTAAACTTCTATTCTGCTCGGGTTTCATTTATTGGTAGAGGAAGCTCTTCTCAGAATTCATGATGAACTTGCAGTTGGGACTTGGCTTAGAATAACCCTTGTCTAGCCACAGATCTGCCTGGAAGAACATCTTCTACCAGCTGATATTCCCCAAATAGTTCCTTTTTGCCTTTAAAAGGGGCTGCTTTTGCTTATAGTAAACGAGGCTTGGTCAGAATGTTGTCTTGCATCTATCTCTCTTGCCTCCTCATCCCCACCCCCTCTCTTAGAGACCCTGTCTACTGTCCCTACAGGCCAGGGCAAACTGGTGCCCAGTCTCAAAGCCTGAGGGATTTGGTGAAGGACACCACTTCAAGAGAACAGTTGGTGAATTTCCTGGAAGACTCCACTATAGGCTGCCTATCGATTAGGACCTTAGTGAGAAGGCAGCGATTATGGGGCAAGCAGTTACTAGCCAAGAACTCTTTGTGGATGGAATGAGACATGCCCTCAAGGTCAGAGGGGTTTAGTTAGAGACTAAAGAACTTTTAAAATTTTTTGATTTTATTCATGAAGTTTATCCCTGGTTCCCTCCTGAGGGCACTATAGATCAACACCACTGGCAGCACATTGGGGATGCTTTAAAAGATTTTTATAAGATTTTTGTACCTGAAAAGATTCCTATTAATATCCGGTCGCATTGGAATCTCATTCAAGAAATTCTTGGCCACAGTGGTGCTGACCTGCAGCTAGCAGAAACAATTAGAGAAGGAAAGAAATGTTTGAACTCTGACTCCTCTTTACAAACTAAACCACTTCAGAAAGGTCTTACCATAGATGACACTGAAAAAGAATTCAATGGTGCGTCCTCCCACAAGACATGGCCTTTTGACAGTGATGCAGGGAATGATACTTCTCTGCCTAAAAATGAAAGTAGGAAAAAGGAATTCACAGGATCTAGACTGACCCCCTGTGGCTCTGCAGTGAAAACCTCCTGTGGCACCAGGTCGATAATTCCTTGTGGCACTTGGCCAAAAATTCAGGGCAGCACCAAATCCTACCATAAAACAAAAATTAAGGCCAACCATAAAATTTTTCCATCCTATAACACATCTCCCCTCTCCATATTCCCCAATCAACACTTTCTGGCTTCCCTGTCCTGGTATTCCCCTACACTGCATTGAGCCTTCCCAAGACCAGCATCCTCTCCTTCATTTGATGTCCAACAAGGTCATCCTCTGCTGCCTATGTGGCTGGAGCCATGCGTAACACCATGTGTACTATCTGGTTGATGTTTTTGTCCATGGGAGCTTTGGGAGCACTGGGTGGCTCATATCATTGTTCCTACTATTGGCACTGCAAACTCCTTCAGCTCCTTGGGTCCTTTCTCTAGCTATCCCATTGGGGACCCTTTGCTCAGTTCAATGGCTGGCTGAGAGTGTCCCTCTCTGTATTTGTCATGCACTAGCAGAGCCTCCCATCCAGCTACATCCAGCTCTGGTCAGCAAGTACTTCTGGGCATTGATAACAGAGTCTGGGTTTTGTAACTGTATATGGGATGGATCACTAGGTGGTGTAGTCTCTGGATGGTTTTTCCCTCAGACTCTGCTCCACACTTTGTCTCTGTATCTCCTTCTGTGGATATTTTGTTCCCTCTTCTAAGAAGGACCAGAGTATCCATACTTTGTTCTTCCTTCTTCTTGGGCATCATTTGATATGTGAATTGTTTCTTGGGTATAAGGGGACAACATTTGAAATGTAAATAAAGAATATATCTAATAAAAAATAAAATTAATAAAAAAGATTTATCCGTCTTTAAAGGACTTCAAAGCTTGTCAGTCTCACAAGCTTTGAAGAGTGACAACCTACTTGTATAAGACTGGGCAGACTTAGATGAACAAGCTGTGACATACCATAATCCTGACTGGCCTCCCCCTTACGCTCCTCCAGCAGCTGCTCCAACCTTTCAATCAGCTTTTCCTGTTACACAGCTTACAATCACCCATAATTCGAATCAACAGCTGCGTGAACAGATTAAATTGGAAAAAGAACATTTAGAATTACTAAACCAGCTACAAGAGCTCAGAGCCTCTCATGCACTGCCCAGGACCAGGTCCTGGGCCGGAGAGAGTAAACACAGTGCCACTTTCACTTTCCCAGTTATAGAGCATTTCAATGCTCAAGGAAATGCTTGGCACCATCATATTGGTTTTGATTTTAATTTGGTCAAAGAAATTAAACAGGCTGTGACCACCTAGGATGCTACTGCCCTGTATACTGTCACCCTCATGGAAAGCACATCAGAATGGTGGCTCACACCTTCTGATTGGTTTAGTCTAACCTGGGCTGCCCTATGCAGGGGGTGGGGGGGCGGGAGGGATTTTCTCCTATGGAAATCAGAATTCTCAGAGGTCTATAAACAAATTGCCAAATGAAATGCTCAGGCAGGAAATAGCTGGATCCCAGGAAATGCTAGAGAGAACTGGTGCATATGCTAAAGAAGTTCAGATCAATTTTTTTTTTTTTTTTTTTTTTTTTTAATTTAATTTTATTTTATTTTTTTAATTTACATTCCAAATCACTTCCCCTTTCCCGTTTCCTCCCTCCCCGAAAGTCCCATAAGCCCCCTTCCCTCCCTCTTTTCTCCGTTCAACCCCCTCTCATTACTCTGTCCTGGCGTTCCCCTACATCCAGTCTTTCCAGGACCAGGGGTCTCTCCTTCCATCTTTTTAGAAATCTATTGATATGCTGATTGTGTCTAGGGTATTCTGAGATTCTGGGTCAATATCCCCTTATCAGTGACTTCATACCATGTGTGATCTTTTGTGATTGGGTTACCTCACTAAGGATGATATTTTCAAGTTCTGACCATTTGCCTAGGAATTTCGTGAATTCATTGTTTTTAATTGCAGAGTAGTATTCCATTGTGTAAATATACCACATCTTCTGAATCCATTCCTCCGTTGAGGGACATCTGGGTTCTTTCCAGCTTCTGGCTATTATAAATAAGGCTGCTATGAATATAGTGGAGCATGTGTCCTTATTGCATGCAGGTAAAGTCTCTGGGTATATGCCCAGGAGTGGTATAGCCGGATCCTCCGGAAGCGTCATGCCCAGTTTTCTGAGGAGCCGCCAGACTGCTTTCCAGAGTGGTTGTACCAGCCTGCAATTCCACCAGCAGTGGAGGAGTGTTCCTCTTTCTCCACATCCTCGCCAACAACTGCTGTCTCCTGTGTTTTTGATCTTAGCCATCCTGACTGGTGTGAGATGGAATCTCAGGGTTGTTTTGATTTGCATTTCCCTAATGACTAAGGATGATGAACATCTCTTTAGGTGCTTCTCAGCCATTAGATATTCTTCAGGTGAGAACTCTTTGTGGAGCTCTGTACCCCATTTTTTAATAGGGTTACTTGCCTCTCTGGAGTTTAACTTCTTGAGTTCTTTGTATATCTTGGATATTAGCCCTCTGTCGGATGTAAGGTTGGTAAAGATCATTTCCCAGTTAGTTGGTTGCCGCTTTGTCTTTTTGACGGTGTCTTTTGCCATTTTAATCCTGGTATTTTTTGAATAGACCAGAGTCGCTGCCCTTAAGGCCTGGAAAAAAAATTCCTACTAAGGGTAGCTCAGATTTCTCCATAACAAATGTAAAGCAGGGCCTGATGAACCTTTCTCTGATTTTGTCCACCTCTGAGTTACCAAGGCCACCAGACTGTTTAGGTCAACTGAGGGCAACTCTGACTTTATCAAACAATTGGCATTTGAAAATGTAAATCCTGCCTGCCAAGTTGCCATTTGTCCTCATCAGAAGCAGGGGGCACTCTCTGATTATGTTTTTGCTTGTGCACAGAAATAGGAGCAGCTTACCAACTGGGGCTTGCTATGGCAGCAGCTATGCAGGGAACTACAGTCAAACAAGTTTTAATTAATCAAAATAGAGCCTGTATAGATAGAAATAAGTGCTTTCATTGTGGAGAATTTGGCCATTTTTCAAGATCCTGCCCACAAAACAACAAAAGGTCTGTCAAAAAACCGCCCCTCCTGGCTTATACCCTAAATTTAAGGGGGGTAAGCACTGGGCTAAGGAATGCAGATCTAAAACTGATGCACAAGGCCAATCCATCACATCCAGTAACCTGGGAATCAGGTTCAGAGGCCAGCCCCAGGCACCCAAACCCACACAGGCATATGGGGCAGTCAGCTATGTTCCAGCAACAAAAAACCAATCCATTCCAAACCTCTACAGAGCCACGCCAGGGAGTACAGGATTGATCCTCAGTTTCTCCACCAACACAAGTCTAACACCAGAAATGGGTGCTCAAGTCATTTCTCCTGGCGTATTTGGGCTGCTCCCCTCCCCCAAATACTTTTGGACTCATTATAGGATGCAGCAGTACAATGCTGAGTGGTCTTCAAGCTTTCCCAGGGATTGTTGACAGTGATTATACTGGGGAAATTAAGATTATGGTCTCTTCCCCCACAACTATCAGTAAGCTCTCCTTGAGTCAGCACTTTTCCCAGCTTCTATTACTAGCACTACTCCCCACTAATAATGCAGATATCTCTCAGTCTCCAGGGAATACTGGCCCCGGGTCCTCTGATGCCTTTTGGATTCAGGCTATAACCAATAATAAACCTACCATTGTTTTAAAGTTAGATGAAGAAAACTTCTCTGGCCTGATGGACACTGGTGCTGATGTCACCATTATAAGGCAAAGGGATTGGCCTTCTAACAGGCCAGTAGAAGAGACCTTGACATATTTACAGGGTTTGGGACAAAGTAAAAACCCCAGAGATCAAAAATGTTATCTTGGACAGACTCTGAGGGTCACTCAGGACATGTTCAGCCGTATTTAATAGAAGGACTCCCTATTAATCTTAGGGACCATGACCTTCTCTCTCAAATGAGTTTAATAATGTGCAGACCATTTTTATTATATTAATCCTGCCAATTCACGAGCATGGAAGATTTTTCCATCTTCTGAGGTCTTCTTCAATTTCTTTCTTCAGAGACTTGAAGTTCTTGTCATACAGATCTTTCACTTGTTTGGTTAGAGTCACACCAAGATACTTTATATCCCTCTTGCCAAAAGCAATATACAGATTCAATGCAATCCCCATCAAAATCACAACTCAATTCTTCATAGAGTTAGAAAGAGAAATTCAAAAATTCATCTGGAATAACAGAAAACCCAGGATAGCTAAAACTATTCTCAAGAGTAAAAGAACCTCTGGGGGAATCAGTATCCCGGACCTCAAGCTGTACTACAGAGGAATAGTGTTAAAAATTGCATGGTATTGGTATAGTGACAGGCATGTAGCTCAATGGAACAGAATTGAAGACCCAGAAATGAATCCACACTCCTATGGTCACTTGATCTTTGACAAAGGAGCTAAAACCATCCAGTGGAAAAAAGATAACCTTTTCAACAAATGGTCCTGGTTCAACTGGAGGTCAACATGCAGAAGAATGCAAATTGATCCATGCTTATCTCGTTGCACTAAGCTCAATTCCAAGTGGATCAAGGACCTCCACATAAAACCAGACACACTGAAACTAATAGAAAGGAAACTAGGGAAGAACCTTGAACATATGGGCACAGGGGAGAATTTCCTGAACAGAACTCCAATAGCTTATGCTCTAAAATCAAGAATAGACAAATGGGACCTCATAAAATTACAAAGTTTCTGTAAGGCAAAAGACACTGTCAAAAGGACAAAGCGGCAACAAACTAACTGGGAAATGATCTTTACCAACCCTACATCCAACAGAGGGCTAATATCCAATATATACAAACAACTCAAGAAGTTAGACTCCAGAGAGCCAAGTAACCCTATTAAAAATGGGGTACAGAGGTAAACAAAGAGTTCTCACCTGAAGAATATCTAATGACTGAGAAGCACCTAAAGAGATGTTCATCATCCTTAGTCATTAGGGAAATGCAAATCAAAACAACCCTGAGATTCCATCTCACCCCAGTCAGAATGGCTAAGATCAAAAACACAGGAGACAGCAGTTTTTGGTGAGGATGTGGAGAAAGAGGAGCACTCCTCCACTGCTGGTGGGATTGCAAGCTTGTACAACCACTCTGGAAAGCAATCTGGTGGTTCCTTAGAAAACTTGGCATGACACTCCCAGAGGATCTGGCTATACCACTCCTGGGCATATACCCAGAGGCTTCCCCTGCATGCAGTAAGGACACATGCTCCACTATGTTCATAGCAGCTTTATTTATAATAGTCAGAAGCTGGAAAGAAACCAGATGTCCCTCAATGGAGGAATGGATTCAGAAGGTGTGGTATATTTACACAATGGAATACTACTCTGCAATTAAAAACAATGAATTCACGGAATTCCTAGGCAAATGGTTAGAACTTGAAAATATTATCCTTAGTGAGGTAACCCAATCACAAAAGAACACACATGGTATGCAGTCACTGATAAGGGGATATTGACCCAGAATCTCGGAATACCCTAGACACAATTTGCATATCAATAGATTTCCAAGAAGATGGAAGGAGAGACCCCTGGTCCTGGAAAGACTGGATGTAGGGGAATGCCAGGACAGAGAAGCGAGAGGGGGTTGAATGGGGAACAGAGGGATGGAAGGGGGCTTATGGGACTTTTGGGGAGGGAGGAAATGGGACAGGGGAAAGGGGAAATGATTTGGAATGCAAATAAAAAAACTTAGAAAATAAAAAAAAATACAATTGGGAAAAAAAAGTGGAGGTTTAAGTAAAGTGGTCTTTGTCCTTTCTCAGTAGGAAAGGTTTGACTCTAACTATCAGCCTTCTAGTTGGAAGTTGAAGGAAGAAAAAGGGATGCTTTGAAAAGTGAGTATAGCATTTACTCCCTGACCTCAAGCTCTACTACAGAGCAATTGTGATAGAAATTGCATGGCATTGGTACAGTGACAGGCAGGTAGATCAATGGAATAGAATTGAAGACACAGAAACAAACTCACACACTAGATCTTTTACAAAGGAGCTAAAATTATTCAGTGGAAAAAGACAGTATTTTCAGCAAATGGTGCTGGTTCAAATGGCAGTCAGCATGTAGAAGAATGCAAATAGATCCATTCTTATCTCCTTGCCCAAAGATCCATTCTTATCTCCTTGTCCAAGTGGATCAAGGACCTCCACATAAAACCTGATACACTGAAACTAATAGAAGAGAAAGTGGGGAAGAGACTCAAGCACATGGGCACAGGGGAAGATTTTCTGAGCAGAACACCAATAGCTTATGTTCTAAGAACAAGGATTGAGAAATGGGACCTCATAAAATTTCAAAGATTCTGAAAGGCAAAGGACACTGTCAATTGAACAAAATGGCAACCCAACAGATTGGGAAAAGATCTTTACCAACCCTACATCTAGTAGAGGGATAATATCCAATTTATACAAAGAACTTGAGAAGTTAGACTCCAGAGAACCAAATAACCCTATTAAAAATGAGGTACAGAGCTTAAAAAAGAATTCTCAAGTGCGGAATACCAAATGGTTGAGAAGCACTTAAAGAAATACTCAATATCCTGAGTCATCAGGAAAATGCAAATTAAAACAACCCTGGGATTCCACCTTATACCAGTCAAAATGGCTAAGATCAAATACACAGTTGACAGCAAATGCTGATGAAGATGTTGATAAGGAGGAACACTCCTCTATTGTTGGTGGCATTGCAAGCTAGTACAACCACTCTGAAAATCAGTGTGGCAGTTCCTCAGAAAATTGGACATAATACTATCTGAGGACCCAGCTATACCACTCCTGGGCATATACCCAGAAGATGCTCCAACATGTAATACAGTCACATGCTCCACTATGTTCATAACATCCTTCATTATAATAGCCAGAAGCTAGAAAGAACCCAGCTGGAATGTCCCTCAACAGAGGAACAAATACAGAAAATACGGTACATTTAGACAAAGGAGTACTACTCAGCCAGGAAAAAAATGACTTCATCAAATTCTTAGGGAAATGGATGGAACTAGAAAATATCATCTTGAGTGAGGTAACCCAGTCACAAAAGAACGCACATGGTATGCACTCACTGCTAAGTGGATATTAGCCCAAAAGCTCAGAATACCCAGGATACAATTCACAGTCCACATGAAGCTCAAGAAGAAGTAAGACCAAAGCATGGATACTTCAGTCCTTCTTAGAAGGGGGAACAAAATACCCATGGGAGGAGATACAGAGACAAAGTGTGGAGCAGAGACTGAAGGAAAAGTCATCCAAAGATTGCCCTACCTGGGGATCCATCCCATATAAAGTCACCAAACCCAGACACTATTGTGGATGCCAACAAGTGTTTGCTGACAGGAGCCTAATATAGCTGTCTCCTGAGAGGCTCTGCCAGTTCCTGACAAATAAAGAGGTGGATGCTCACAGCCAACCTTTGAATTGAGCACAGGGTCCCCAATGGAGGAGCCAGACAAAGGACCCAAGGAGCTGAGGGGGTTTGCAGTCCCATAGGAGGAAAAATAATATGAACTAACCAGTACCCCCAGAGCTCTCAGGGACTAAACCACCAACCAAAGAGTACACATGAGGGACCCATGGCTCCATCCACATATGTAGCAGAGGATGGCCTTGGTCCTGTGAAGGCTCGATGCCCCAGTGTAGGGGAATGACAGGATAGGGAAACAGGAGTGAGTAGGTCAGTGAGCATGGGGATGAGATAGGGTATTTCCAGAGGGGAAACCAGAAAAGGGGATAACATTTGAAATGTAAATAAAGAAAATATCTAAGAAAAAAAGAAAAAAAAGAATAGAGGGCCTCATTCTGCATCTTAATGAGGGAAAGTCATCTAGAGCAGAGCAAACATTCTTGTTCTTGCTTTATAAAGCCACCAACTCAATTTTATGATTTCAACTTTATATTCTCATCCAATCCCATTTCCTTTCCAATTCCCTTTCTAAGTAGTATTTGGACATGAATGTGGGATGATTGTTTCTGGCACATCGACTTTGGGGTAAACTTTAAACCTAGCAGTAAGGACCAGACATCCATCTCTGTGCAGGACCATATTGTAAATATGTTATGATGTACTGATCATATGCTAACTTCATAAGTACACAATTCTCCATTTACAGTGAAAGTAGCCATATCATGCTACGTAGCTGGCCATGGTTGTACTCAAATAAAGCATTATTTATAAATAGAGATATTGAGGTGTAGTAACAGAATAAAGAGGAAACTCCTGCACTAGAAACAATACCCCACTCCTTCAATAAACATTTCCTTACCCACACCTTGAAATCTCTGTCATTGTTCTCCTCTGCTACATTATGCTTCAGCCTTCATATGAAGGCCTTGGTACTGCTGTCTTTTCCCTATTTGTCTTTCTTGTTTGGACACAAGTTCATATAGCTGAGACTACATAGCCTAGCCTGGCTTTGAACTCCTATACTTCCACTATCTAAAAGCTGGACTTATAAGTGTATTCAATCACAGTTTCTGTAAAAACTTCATTTGGGTGTAGTTTGCAAATAGTACATTTAAATTGTGTTGTTTAATTAGCCCTAAGAACTTAACTTTTAAATATATCTTCACTGTGTTCCTTAAAAAATAAATCAAAGCAAATTAAAAAAAAAAGAAAAGTGAGTATAGCCTTTATTACTAAGTTGTAACAAGTTTCCTATTAAGGCTATCTAAGAAAAAATGGAAAGATTCTAAGAGGAGCAAGGGAACAATTCTATTCTAATCGGGGAAAGAGAAATAATTTCTTCTATCTTTCTCATCTCTTTATCCTCAGTACTCATATATCTTTCAGAATACACTATCACATGTTAAACAGATCATCACAAAGTTCACACAAAAATATCAAATCATAAATTGAAATAGAAGATTACAGCAGAGAATATTTACATGCATATCTGTTAGGAGTAATTATCTGGCTAAACATCCATCACCTGTCACAGCTCCATTGAACGTCAAAACCCATAACTAAGATATTAGTGAAATTTTGTATAAATAAACCCAGTTAATATATTATCTTCTGTCCTAGCACCTGTAAGACATTGTTAGTTCTCTTTTTATGACCTTTGTTTAGTTGTTTTACAACCTTTGGAATGTGCTCTGAGTAGGAGAAAGTATGGTTACTATCTAAGAGAAATTAACTGGTGGCACATGGGAGACTGGCAGAGCTCTCATTGCAGTTTTGACTAGCAGAAAAGGATCTAGTAGCAGTCCCACTCTAAAAGATCTTCATAATCACTGATATAATTTTAGGAATTCTTATAGGATCATCATTAAGTCTTAACAAGTTATCTATTTGTGTATATAGCATCATTACAAGGCAGTACTTCTTCGTAGATCTGCAGAGATCTCATTGAAAGGGGTGGGCTAATACCTAGTGATTGTTATATATGTTTAATTGTAATAGGAAAAGCATATTAATAACGAGAATCTTTCCTAAACTGAATTTTCTTAGGCCATGCTAGTAAGAGCAAATCTGTCATGGATTAATCAGAAGCAGACCATCTCAGGAAGATCACTTGCTGGTTATTAGTTTGTCCTGTTAAGGCTTCTGACAGGAAGGGTCTGTGAGGTAGCACGGCACGGAGGTCTCAGAAACACCATACATCTTGTCCTTCCTACCTTGCTTCTGCCACACAGCCAATCTTGTCTAATCATAGTCTGACACGTAATCATCTTGTGTCTTTGGCCAAATTATCTGACACAAGCACTTGCCAACGTCTCATGTCTACACATCAATGATCAGAGAATATTTGCCACGGAGCATTATGGGATAGGTAGGTATAATGGAGACAATAATTATAATAACTGTCAAAGGTCTGGCTGCCTATTTCACCCTCACCTTTCCTCTCAGCCCTACAGCCATATTAGAAACCTAACCCAGAATGCAAGCAATAAAGAACACTTGTCCCTTCAGGTGATGTGTGCTTGGCATAGCCCAGGAGTGCAAACAAGCAGCTGCTACAGAGAATTGAGATTGACCTCCCAGTTCATGAGATCCTCCATGGTTTCCATTCTCTCCCCAAATGGCTGCAACATCCTCTCTCAGACAATAATTGTCACTCCTAGGAAGGTTTGCAAGTTGTAACTTACCAAGCAGACTGTAGGAGGAGGCACACAACAAATACTTCATACCCAGCCTAATACTTGTAACATGTCCATGGTCTGCAGTCTGCTGACAGCAATGTGCTCAGATATCTGTGCTCCAAGGTAAGCCCATGACAAGTTCTCTAAGGGTAACTCCACCCAAATGTATGGATTCCCAATGGACAACCTCTATAAACTGCCTAGTCTGCAAATCCTCACTGTGCTTTCTGCCCCTAAAATCATCATAGTCTGACTCCAGAAGCTTCTGAAAGAATGCCCAGGAGCCATCTATATAGTTGTCTTTGTCTGTCTTCTTTTTTTTAAGTTTTATTTTTTATTATATATAAGTACACTGTAGCTGTCTTTACACTCCAGAAGAGGGCATCAGATCTTGTTATGGATGGTGTGCGCTACCATGTGGTTGCTGGGTTGTGAACTCTGGACCTTCAGAAGAACAGTCAGTGCTCTTAACCGCTGAGACATCTCTCCAGCCCCTCTGTGTGTCTTCTATTTGTGTTCCTTCAGAACAAGATGAGACATTATATGGAGGGTATGTCCGTTGGCCTCTGGTCGCTGTGACAGCACCTAGGGGACAACCCACTGAGGAATGTAAAGGTTTGCATGAAACCACAGTTTCAGAGAGTTCAGTCTAGGCTCTGCTGGATCATTTTGGGGAGGTGCGGGGGGCTTCAGCAGGTCAAACTCTGTGCATCGAAGGACACTATGAAGAGCATGAGGGAAGGTGAATAAAATGCTGGGCCCTCATTCGTTAGGGTATAAATTTTAATTCGTACTAATGAACTAAATGAAATGGAAGTCAAATAAAAACCCAAGTGTGGTAGCATGAACTTGTGATCCCAACTCTAAGGAGTATTAAACAGGTGGGTCCCTGGTGGTCACTGGCCAGCCACACTAGTCAACTCAGTGACTTCCAGGCCTATGAAGAGACCCCTATCCCCAAAACCAAGGTGGATGGGGAAAGACAGCTGAGATTGACTTCTGACCTCAACTTATATATAGGCACATGGATGTACACATACACATTCACAAACACACAGTATCACAACCATTAAATGTTTAAGAAGAAGGAACAAGAAGACTGGGGAGCGAGTCTACTGGTAGAATACTGGCTTGACTTACATATGTGAAGTTTTGAGTTCCCTGCACTGTGAGATTGAGGGGACACCACTCGGGAAGGGAGGAACCGTCTGCAGCTCAGGCATCTTGTCTTATTCAATGATCTATTCCTGTGAAGAAACACCATGACCATGGAAACTGTTATAAAGTAAAAAACTTAATTGGTGCTGGCTTAAAGTTGATAGGTTTAGTCCATTATCATCACAGCAGGAAACATTGCTGAATCCAGGCAGTCATGGTGCTGGAGTAGGAACTGAGAGTTCTACATCAGTATCCTTAAGCAGCAGAATCAAAAGCCACATTAGGCCTAGCTTCAGCACATGAAACCTCAAGGCCTGTGCCCCAGTGCCATACTTCCCTCTGCAAGACCACACCTATTGCAAGAATGCCATGCCTCCTAATGATGCCACTCCCTATGGGCCTATGGCCATTTTCATTCAAACCATGACCTGTCTGTACCTACAATCCTGAAAAAAAAATCTAACAGTTTGATAACAAAAGCCTGGACCTTTCTTCAGCTCTTATGTCACTATGTCCCCCAGCCAGGTTGGCTCTTGGTCAGCCGCGACCAAAGCTGTGTTCATGGAGAGAATGGACATCACGTGGCTGGTCTGGTTCAGACTTCTGGCTTGGTTCAGCATTAGCTAGAGGTGTGCAGTCTTGCATCTTGCAGAGAAGACAGTCAACAACAGGGCTCACCTCAAGAGGTGCTGGTGAGTTTATAGCAGGGACTTAGGAAGGAAGGATGGGGGAATTGAGATGTCCATCATGGTCTCCGTAAGGTGAAATAAAGAAGGGCAGGAAGGGGGAAGGCCTGACTAAGGAGGAATCCACTGTAAGACACTGCTATGGTGTTGAAAAGTCCCACATGAGACAGTCATTGGCAACAATGCTATGAAAAGGCCATTAAAGGTTTAAGCACCTTTATTGGCCACACCCAGAGTGGGTTCCTGCCTCTCAAATTTTTGTGCCTAAGCTCAGTGGCACAGCACATTAAAGACAAAAACCACAAAGATAACAATTTACATACAAGTTAGATGAGGGGCAGATGAAGTTTAAGTATGATTGTTCCAGAGCTTAGTCCTTATTTTAGTCATAACACGACAATCATGACTTATAACCCTTTTTTGAAAAACTTATGTTCTTAATATCTTTACATCTAGATCACAGTCCCCACTCCCTCTTCTCCTCCCAGTCCTACCGTTACAAATCCATCCACCCACTGCCTTCTTGCCTTCTCCTCAGAGAAGGGGAAGCCCCCACTTGGGTACCACCCCACTACAGGACATCCAGTTCTAGCAGGATTAAGCAGTCCCTCTCTGGGACAGAAGAAGGAGTCTATAAAGGACTGAGTGACACTGTCTATGACTTGGAGTTTTGGTTTGGAGAGGATGAGGAGTTGTTTCTGGGGCGCTGGTTTGGATTCTAGGAGATTTCTACAGTGCATAACAGTCTTTCCTCTTGTCTGGGTCTTCATGGTTAAGGAAGGTGCAGGTGCCATGGGCTATGCTCCTGGAAAGTGAATGGAGCCTGCTCCTTCTGACCTCCACATGTCCATACTGAGAACTTGCTAATTCAGGTGCTGATATAGGATCCAGGAGGGGACAGGACTGTCACAGAGTCACACTGCAGTCACCCCCACTGCCATGCTCATGTCAGATTGCACAGGCCTTAGGTTCAGGGACCCCACTTCCTCTGTAAATCCCGTGGGCAGAGTAGAAGAGACACACTCTCTCCTAGACTGGAGGATAAGGCTGCTCCACTACTGCGTCCTTTCTACTGTTCCACAAAGGGAGTAGTCTGTTTTCTCTGGTGGTAAGTTTGAAATAAAGCGTTATTCCATGCTTTTCCAAAAAACAAAATGTTGCATCAGTATGACAGACAGTGTAGGTTGCTGAATCTCCTGGCTCCTCTGCAGACATGTCACTGCCCTGGGGACATGAGTCAAAACTCCAACACATCCCTCTCCTGCTCTCCATTCTCCTATACTCTTCCTGTCTCCTCTCCCCTCCATCTTTTCCTTGACTCCCTCATCCTATTCTCTAACCCTCACATCCTTCGTCACTCTCTCACTTCCACATTCTTCCTCTCCTTCCCATTGTTTCTCCCCTCTCTATTCCTCTCCTTCCTCCTCCCATTCCTATAGCATCTGTATTTCCTCTGATGTCACCTTTAGTGTGGACAGAGACTGAAGTGAGCAGCTGTGTTTACAAAGAACACAAGCCATCAGGTGTAGTGTTTTAGGTGCCTTTGGCCCCGACACTAGGTATGTATGGAGGAGATGGCCCTTTGGACATGTTCCATGTCCACCCCCATGTTGATGACAAGACAGATACTGTTGCTTATTGTGTAACCTGGGTCCCTCAACAGCTCACCCAGAGAGAGCTTCTCATATGCTTGCTACCACCTAGATATCCTCACTACCAGAATAAAATCTGATTCTGGAATAGGAGTTTCAGACTTCACTCAGTTTTCTTCCTACCAGAAAGCATTTCAGGCCTGAGGTACAAACTACTATGTGGTAAGTTGGCAGAAGTAGAAACCTTCCCTTATCGGTCCTTCTAATTAGAAACTTGTTCTAAGAGGTCCCAAGGCTCTGTCATTGAGCCAGATATATACAGTTCTTCCTCTCATTTGACTCTTCACTCTTAGAAACTTCCTCTGGATTCAGATCAGTGTCATGAGATTCCTTAGACAGGTCACCTGGAGGTTGGGCAGGGTCCTGTCCTACCTAACTGGCCCAAGAGTCTTGACTCCACACTAAAGGGTGGTGAGGAGGTGTTTGCATACAATTGCGAAGGATGATGATTCCTACTTCCTAGTCAGCCCTTATGCCAATCTAAGAAAAGGAGAGGAGACATTCAGATAGCACAGGCTCATGCTCAGCCCCACATTTTTTTTCTTCTTTTCACTATGACCCTGACAAGTCTCTATTTCTTTGGATAATGGTTCTCTATTAAGAAAATAGCTACAACAATGGCAGTTCCTCCATTGGTAATGGAAACAGGGAACATGCTTCTGTCATTAGAGAGGCCAGAGCATCTCCCATGATGGTCACAAAGGCAACAAAGTGCAGCACAGCAGGGAAACACTGCAGGCCAGATGGGAGACCTAGGAGATGATCAGGGCAACACCTGCTTCTCATAGAATTACAGGATCTTTTATTTTCACACGGGATAACACAGTAATGGCTGATATCTGCCCCACTGTCCTTGGCTGCCCTGATGGCACATTGGGAAGGGACACTGCAGTCCAGGAAGTCCAAGACAATTTGATGCAAGTGGACAGTTTAACACTGTCCTCTTGCAACACTGCCTTTGGCCTCAGTCTCTACAAGGAGCTGGTTTTGAAGAATCTGGATAAAAATATTATCTTCTTCCCATTCAGCATCTCCACTGCCTTGGCCTTTCTGGCCCTGGGAGCAAAGAGCAACAACCTGTAGGAGATTCTACAAGGTCTCAAGTTCAATCTTACAGAGACACCTGAGTCAGATGTCCATGTTTATTGAAAAGTGCCTACAGATTCTGGCAGAGTTCAAGGAGCGGGTAAGGTCCCTTTATCAGGCTGAGGCCTTCTCAGCTGACTTGCAGAATCCTCGTGAGACCAAAAAGCTCATCAATGACTATGTGAAGAGACAGACCCAGGGGAAGATCAAGGACATGGTCTTACACCAGTGAAGCAGACATCCATGGTCCTGGTGAATTACTTCTACTTTAAAGGTGAGAGTGGTCACTACCTGAGGAGTGGAGGGAGAGGATCTTGGCGGGGTAACTTGTGTCCTTTATGCTGCCCATTTTAAAGGAGGTATTTGAAGCTTTGGAGACATGGGTGCCTAATTTTATTACACACAGGCCTTTTCTCTCTGAAACTATTTTGATATCATTATAATTCCTCGAACATACATGTTATCTATGCCTTAATAGGACCACTGTCAGTGGATTCCTTGTAATCCGAGTCTGAGTTGCAGGACCCAGGAGATTCAATCTAAACCCACCCTAGGCTCTCATTACTGCCTTCCATTAATTTTTTTCACACACGGGAGCACCATCAACAGACCTCAGAGAGGGAGGACTCAGTGTCTTGCTGATTTCCAATGCCTTCTAGACATGCTTCCACTAAGGACAAGAGGCTCCCAATCTCCCTCCAGGTTCTAGTCTCACCATTTGCACTTTCATCTCTTGCTTACACACCTGGTTCTCAGGAGCTCAATTTACCAGGCTGAGGTTTAGAGGTTTTCCTTTCCAAACCAAACCTGTGGATCACCTCTCATTAGTTGGTCTGCATCTGCCAAGGGTTTTCCAATTCTGATTATGCAACCACTAAGGGACACAGTGATGATAAAGGTTAATTGACGCTGTCATAACTCAGGGGTTGGGGCAATACAGAGTGGATATGAGGTCCCTTGTGCTGTTGTTACAGTGTGATGATTTGCTCCACACTTAGGAAATGTAAAATGCCCTTTGATCCCTGTGACACATTTAAGTCCAAGTTCTACCTGGATGGGAAGAAATCTGTGAAGGTATCCATGATGAAAATTAAGGAACCGACTACATCTTACTTTCAAGACGAGTTGTCCTGCTCTTTGGTGGAGCTGAAGTACACAGGAAATGCCAGGGTCCTGTTCATCTTCCTGGACCAGGACAGGATGCAGCAGGTGGAAGCCAGCTTGCAACCAGAGACCCTGAGGAGGTGAAAGGACTCTCTGAAAACCCGGTGCACGTCCTCAGGACCCAGAACTTGCCTGGATCCCTGTACTGCAGTTGTCCTGATGGCTAGTGTCCCTGTACCTTAGAGTCACATTTATGCCCAATGTAATGGTTAAAGTGTCAGCAGGGGACAGGTGGAGAAGAACTGAATTCCCCTCTGCTGTCTCAGTGGTTTGGGGCCTGATTTACTGTGGTTTCTGTTCTTCACAACATTAGATGAGAAGGAACAAGGAGCTGAGGTTTCCTTCTTCTCTAACAGGCTGTAAATTATATGAAGTCTTGACTGAGTCAAGATTTGTTCGGCAGAGGGAACTGTGATTGACAGGAGATGAGCCCTGATGACCAACTGTGCCCTGTGGAAGTCTCTCATCTTCTTATCACTCATTCACTCAGCATTCTTGGGATGGTGACTTGAAGACCTAATACATGCCAAGCTTAGATTAGAACCTCAGGTTATATCAGAGACTAAAGTGCAAAATTCTTATCCTATGGGCTTTGTTGTAATTGAGGAAGGGGTGTGGGAATGCTAATATTTTGAATCTTTATTTGAATACATGTGAGAAGAGGTGATGTAGAGACAGGGAGTGTCAGAGGATAAGCAGCGCTGGAGTGTGATGCAGTGTCCTCTGTTGAATAGAAGGCTCATTAAGTGATATCTGAGGGTCAGCATGGCAGGGAAGAACTACATGTGTGGATCTAGGAGGAAAGTTTTCTTAGTCAAGGAACAGGTAACAGCAAGCCAGGTTGCCTGTCCACTTTACACACTCTCAGCCACTGATGGATAATTAATGCATTAGAGAGAGCAAAGTCAAGGTGTCTAGTCATGGGTGGGAAGGGGTCTTCACTATAGGGAGAGGGCTGTCTGTGAAGAGGAGCCCCAGCTACGCAATAGATTGAAGGAGCCACAGAGTCCAGGGACTCTTCATTTCTCTTTCATTCTCAGGTTGATAGATGAGCTCCACCTGCCCAAGTTCTCAGTCTCTACTACAGCCTGGAGAACGTCCTTCCAGAGCTGGGCATCAGGGAAGTCTTCTCCACACAGGCTGACCTGTCTGCCATTACAGGAGCCAAGGACCTGAGGGTCTCTCAGGTAAAACAAGAAACGTCTGGTGGTCCTAAATATGAATGGTCCTAAATATCTGGGCATTTGGGATTGGCTCTTGGTAAGAACACCTCTATTTCTGTTTTCCTCATGCTGGGAAGAGCTTTATTATAGCCTAGATACTCCTGCTGAGAGCATGCAGCCAGTCCCTACTTTATCCCTTGGACAGAACCTCACCAAGAAATCCATCTTCGGGAAATACCTCTGCTAGTTAGATCACCATGGGTATCAAACTGTGCTGCATTGCAGGTGTTACCCACAATCCATTGCATGGACAAAGCAAGTCCAGTCTCGACTTCTTCACTACAACAGCCAGTATTTCTTCTCTAGCACATAGAATAGCACCTCTAAACATAATAAAAACGCCTGGCACTGCCTACTCCTGCCCTCTTGTTGTAGTGGTTTGAGGCCAGCACTGTTTCAGACACTGAGCAGACTAGGGTGTGTCACATCTCTCATCCTGAACAGAGACTTAGGAAATCCAGGCTTAGAGCTCATGAAAAGAAGAAAACATTCATGAGCAGATGAGGCCAGCACTCACTGCTTGCTCCAGACCCCTCTCCTGCCCTCCCTGGTCTCCAGTGAGTGATGTGTTTCTCTCCCCACAGGTGGTCCACAAGGCTGTGCTGGATGTGGCTGAGACAGGCACAGAAGCAGCTGCTGCCATTGGAGTCAAGTTCATCCTATGTTGTGGAAAATGCTACTTTGTGACTATGTATTTCAACAGACCATTCCTGATACTTATCTCTGATGCTAATATGCATATTGCCCTCTTTATGGCCAAAGTTGCAAATCTCAAGTGAGTCTAGAACTTGCCAAATGGGGAGGGTGCTTCTTCCCAAAAACTGAGAAATGAGCCTGTATGTAGATCTGTCTACGACTTTTGAATTCCATGCTCTACTTGGCTGTGGCATGCCTGGACTGCACAGTGACACTGACTAACTGTGTGATTCTCCCATGCAGAGAAGCCTGTGGCTGCACAGTGGCAGGCTCCCTGTCATCTTTCAGCATTCGCTCAGGCTCCTGACTTGGATTTTGTGTTATTCCCTGTCCCTGCTCTCTCCCCTGTACATGTCTCTACACAAAAGCTTGGACCTGTGAGGGAGACTCAGTCCCATTTAGGCTCTGGTCATGTCTGCCTTCAGTTTTCAGTCATGATCGGACTAAGCCCAGGCCAACTCATATGGACCAAGAAGGGATCCTGCCACCTTAGGTCGATTTACAGCATCTGAGACACTTAATGTCCAGTTCTGCCTTACTCTTTCCTTCCTGTGGACATTGCTAACACAGCCCTTTGCAGAGTCTCCTGGCCCTGTCCATATCTGTCACAGTTGGAGCCCTAACCCTGCAGCTGCCTGGAGCCTGTGGTCAGAGCAGCTCCTCTCCCCCTAGCACTCCTGCTCAGGGTAGAGTGATAACCTTACCCTAAATTCCAAGCTGACCAACCTCACTGGACAGATGGACAGCTCCACCTTCCTCACCAAAATGAAAGGAGCAAAGAATCAATAAACATGTAATTGCATTGACTGTGACAGTGTTCTCATAGCTTCTATTTGCACTGTATACATTCCAGTGACAAGAGGGACATAGAGATTCTCACTCATACTCTGTGACTCCTGTGAAGGCCCTCTGACCTACCTGCTATTATGAGCCCCATTATGGATGAGGAAACTGAGGCACATAAAAACTTATCCATTTCCCATGACACACGGCTATTATTGTATTCCAAGTTTCCTGATGACAAGGGACAAGCTTCATCCAGCAGTGATTCTGTTCCTGAGGCTTCACAGTGGTGGTGGGCAGGTGGATGATGATAAGACAAGGCTCTGGATGTTTCACAGAGAGCATCGACAGAGACCTGGGTTTAGGAGGTGAGCTTTGTGGTGAGGACAGAGCCTGAGGATGAGGATGACAATGATGATGGTGTGTTGGTTGAGGTGAGGAGGAGGAGGAAAAGGAGGAGAAGGAGGAGGCAGAGGCCGTGGTGGTACTCATATAACCAAAAAGTTTATTTTTGCAGGGCAAAGAACAATGGAGCCTTTTCTTAGAATCCGAGATAAGGTCCATTTAGGAAAAGGACAGAACTGACGCTAGATGGTAAAGTGCCTGGCCCTGTGTGATCCTCTAATGTCTTGGCCCACAGGGAAGTGGGTAGGGTCAACCACTGTTCCTGTCTTAGGAATGTAACATGGGTGGCTAAAAGGCAGGGAACTTGGCAGAGCAGAGGTTGTGGGGTTTGTCATAGAGTGAAACTTCAGGGAACATCAGGCCACATTTGGAGAGAGGAGTGGGTGATTCAGTTCAAGGGCTGAGCTAAGTTAGAGCCTAGATAGAGGAGGACAGGAGGTCAAGGTGTATCTGTGTCAGGTGCTGGACGTCCACAGAGAATCCTGTGAGCCTGGAAAAACA
Source organism: Tokudaia tokunoshimensis (assembly GCA_036184795.1). Taxonomy (NCBI): domain Eukaryota; kingdom Metazoa; phylum Chordata; class Mammalia; order Rodentia; family Muridae; genus Tokudaia; species Tokudaia tokunoshimensis. The sequence goes on along the minus strand of BTHU01000012.1, from coordinate 119,898,441 downwards.
ACCAGAGGCCTGCAGACAAAGGGAAAGCTGTCCATCCAGGTTGAGACACACCAGAGCCTCAAGGGTCCTGAAAACACACAGTGACAGGTGGAGCTGTGGTCATCACTGTATCAACAAAAATGTAAGAAGAGGGCTGTGCACATGGAAGCACACATATACTTTCACAAACACACAGACACACATTAAACACCTGTTCAAGAATGACTCGGTGGCAGGGCATTTTCTGAGTATGTCAGGGTCTAAGTTCAAACTTATATATATGTATAAACACACACACACACACACACACACACGTGTGTGTGTGTTTGTATGTGTAGGTGCATGTATATATACTTGCATAAATATATATACATATACATTTACTTGTGTGAATATGTGTATATGAGTGTGTGTATATAGACACACAAATGTGCATGTATACATATAGATATACGTGTGTGTGTGTCTGTGTGTGTGTGTATCCCATATTTTGAAAATGGATAAATATGTTGATGTAAGGATGTACAGGTTCTTTTAATTTTCCACACTTTTCATTTGAACAAGGGGCTTTTGGTCTTGAACTTGAGCCATTTGTGTTGCTACAAGCAGAACATAAAAGAAGAAATAAATTAGGGACTGTCACAGCAAACCCACATGTTTCCCAGAGAGGTGACTGTGACTGCTGGCATCAGGTAGACTGCCTAGGGCTGCTGCAAGGAAGAACAGGAGGAAAAGGACACCTGGCTCACACACTTCTCTCTGTCCTTAGTCAGCCAGGTCACTTTTACTCCATCTTTGGCCTGAGTCAGCTGAGGAAGAACCAGGAATGCAATTGCTAAGGTTTATCTTCTGACTTAAAATATAAACTCATTTTTTCTGCATCCCAGCATCAGGTCTTACTGACTGGTCATTCTCCATCATTAGATTGATATATAACCCACTATCACAGCGCTAAAAGCACCAGAGCCCACGGGATGAGCAGGTAGCACATGCTTTAACAGTCATGGAGCTCCCTAGAGACAAGGCTTGTCAGTCCCAGGAATAAGCAGCAGGTGTCCACAATGTGCTGTGCAGAAAGGGAAACCAGAAGAGGGTGGCTTTCTGCATTTTCTGCTGGTTCAGGATGTGTGTGTCACTAAAGGTAACCTTCATGTCATCCTGGAGCAGAGAGGAGGCAGGAGGGGAAACTGAGGCTCAAGAGTGTATTACACAGCAAATAATAGGATGTTTCAACCCTCACCCTGAACACTAACCCTGTTCTGAAAGTACCCTGCTCCCCAGCCGTCATCGGAAAGGGCAGGACAGGGCAGAGCTACTGTCCACCACATATTTGTGCTGCGGACTCTGAGCCATGTGTAGCCTCCACTCAACCTCTGTATAGCAGAAGTCCAGCTTCCCAGTGCCTCGCTGTGGACAAACATCTGTGTCAGGGCCATGCTGATCTGTTGAGACTTTTTAACTCCTTGGAAGATTCGTAGGAAACATTCACTTCAAGGGAATGTGGAGCCAGGATGCCCACATAGCTGATTTGAACACAGTCCATCATAAATCACACTCCTGTACACGAACAGAGAGACAGAGAGACAGAGAGACAGACAGACAGACAGACACACACACACACACACACACACACATTCAAGACACACACTCTCTTCCAATAGTATGGATGCTTTCCAATAGCCCACTGAAGGCAGTGGGAGGAGGGAACAGCGATGCAGGCTCACCCTGCTCTGGGAGCTCCCAGCATGTGCCCCACATCCTCTGAAGCCCTGCTCCCTTCTCTTCCTTTACAACTTCTCAGCAGAGTGGATTCTCCTCAGGGAAGCCTGCTGGAGCTCCTCACTCTCCATGCCCCTGTTCCCTTCTCTCAAGGTACCTGCATTTGCATTGACCTCTCAGAGCTCTGGTCAGCACTCTGCCACCTACAATACTAGAACAGATGTAGGACCACTGTCTGCCTATGTGCTGACAGGCAGATGCAGGCTACCATGCCTCCAGCCTTGCCTGCTAGGCATCCTTTTAAGGAGGACTCAGTGGGGGAACTGAGCAGTTTTTCACTAGTCCTTATAGTACAGGGAAGGCTCAGCTCAAGTTCAGAGATTTGGGGACCATGAAGAATGCATTGTCCACAACCAGAAACTTTACCAACAAGTCATAGTGAAATAAGGGAAATAAGGATTGGATAGGAATCTAGACTTCAGATAGTCTGTCTTCAGCCTGACAATACAGCGGGTACCGCACCATCACAATCTCCATGTGCTGTCCCCACCTCCAGGACCCAAACAAAGCTCAAGGTCAGCAGCTATGGACAATTGCCTATCCTCTGCATACAGGTCAGATCCAGATGCAGAGGAGCAGTGAATGAATAATGAATGAATGCATGAATGTGTGAATTCAGAAAAGTGTTTATAAGGAGCTTATGAATGTTAATGTAGTGAGAATGAAGCCTATGTCTTATCAGCAAGCTAGTACATTCACTGAGGCAGATGGCCATGCACAGATGGGAACAGACCTCTGCTTTTGATGGAGGAAGCCCTGATGACAAGAGACTTCCCAGCAACCTCAGCTTCTGAGGCTCTTGGCTCTTCCTACACCTATATTAACTGAAGTTCAGAAAGTTCCAGACTGTCCAAGTTCACATGGAAGAAAGGTATTAGGGAATTTGTTGGCATGATGACATGTTCTGGCAATAAGTAACCATAATAGAGAGGAAAAAAATACTGCAGGGGAATTAGTTTATGATAGTGGGAGATGGAGATGGGTCAGTGAAGTGATTGTGATCTGAGGCAGGGGTATGGATTCCTAGGATGAGATCCTCAAATTTGGGTGCATGAACCAGCTGGGACATCTGCAACCACTCGATGTTAGTCATGGGACATAAGCAGTACATGAGACAGGAGAGTACCTCCCTGTGAACTTACCTTCTCACTGGGAAAGCTTGACCAACAGAAGACAGCATTCGAGAAGCATGTAGGAAAAACAAAAATGGAGACAGCAAAAGCAGAAGTGAGACAGTTTCACATGAGTCAAGAATTCAAGGGAATGAGCAACTGAGCTGTGCAAATGGACACAGAACTGGGCTCTCAGGAGATGACAGCAAGAGCCAAGGTCCTGAGGCAGGATACACTTGGTAAGTTAGAGCAAGGGAATGAGGAGACAGATGGTTCTAGAAGGTTGACCAGAAGCAGATCATGCAATGCAGAGTGTAGGATTCTTCTTGCACATTACAGGGCCACGGGATAGCTCAATGAGTGTAAAAGGAATCATAAAGATCTTTCTGCAGGAGTGTACAGGCTCAGTAAGTAGAGCAAAGATATGTTTAGGCTTTAATAAAACAAACGCCATTCTCTGATGTAGACTCAATTGTAATGATTCAGTGGAAAGGTTAAAGATTCCACCAGAGTCAACAGAGGGACCCTATCCTGTAAATTAAACATGAAAGGAGGGGGAGTCAAAGTTCCACATTCTGAATGGCTTTGTGAGGAATTAGGTTTTTGTCAGGTAAATCTGGTAAATATGGCATGGGGCATGGGGCGGGGAGCAAAAATAGAAGCCAAAGAAAGACTGAACATGGGTACTCAGACCACATGCTGCCACCTTGGTAGAATTTGATAACCAAATATGGCATTTCCTGCCTGTTGAGAATATTTGTCAAGATTTTCTTGTGGCAGTGACATATCACAGTGAAAAAGAAGGTGGTGAAACTTAATGGAGGTTCTAATTCTGAGGTGGGAAAGAGACATAAGAGACAAGCAAAAGGAGAGGCAGAGTCCAGTGTGGAATGGGAAGAGTCCAGGACTGAGCAACTGAGAGAGTCAGAGCATGGAGGAGAAAGACAACCTTGCAAAGGTGCCAGTAGAGACCTTCAGAGGGAGAAGGAAATAGGAAGGACTTGGGAAAGAGTCTGGAGGAATCCCACCAGAAGGCAGACTCCATTAGCTTAGGAACTGAGACAGGGTAAGGGAGACGCTTTAGGGACAGAGTCTCAATCTAAGTGTGTCCCCATAAAGAGAGAATTCCCAGAAAGATGCTCAGAACTACAACGGACCAGCATCCCTTTGTTCAGCACGGAGTGTGCAGGAGTGCAATGGGGAGCTGCCTGAAGTATCCAATGGACTTTTGTTCAATAGGATCCAGGAGTCCAGAAAGACAGGGAGAGAGAGAGGGAGAGAGAGAGAGAGAGAGAGAGAGAGAGAGAGAGAGAGAGAGAGAGAGAGAGAGAGAGAGAGAGAGATCAGACTTCAGTGATATATGAGGGAGACAGACCCTGATGAGTCAGCCACAAAATGTCACTTAACCTAGTAGGTGTAGAGAGATGAGAGGACTGAGTGGAGGATGCCTCACTTATGGTTTATTTTCACTTACGGTTTATTTTGCTGTCATGAAACACTATGACCAGTAAGCATGTCGGGGAGGAAAGGGTTTCCATGGCTTATACAATGTTCATCATTGAAGGAAATCAGGGCAGGAATCCAAACAGGGTAATAACCCAAATGGAACAGAAACCTGGAGGCAGGACCTGATGTAGAAGCCATGAAGGGGTGCTACTGTCTTGCTTTACATGGCTTGCTCAGCCAGCTTACTTATAAAGTCTCAGCACTACCAACCAGAAATGAGAGCACCCACCATGGGCTGAGCCCTCTAATTTAATATAATTAAGAATATATCTGACAGACTTGCTTACAATCAGGTCTTATGAAGGCATTTGTCAGCTCAGATTCCTTCCTCTCAACATGGTCATGGTTGGATTGAGTTGACATAAATCTAGCAGGAAGAGTAGAGGAGAAAACCAGCTAGAAAGGCCAGCTCTAAATTTTAGTCGAATATGGTGGGCAGCAGCAGGCAGCTGAATCAAGTGATCTACCCTGAGAAGAGTACAAACATAGTAATTCAGTTTAGTTAGAGGCAAATATTAGCCAGGAAGCAGTGATGTCACCAAACTAGACAGTTTGTAGGTGAAAACAAAGATTTATTGAGGATGAAATGACCAAGGCACTCCTCTCACTCTCCCTCTCTTCCTCCATCCCTCTCAATCTCCCTTTCCCTCCCTCTCTCCCTTCCTCAGTCCCTCTCTTTCTTCCTCCTCTCTCTCTCTCTCTCTCTCTCTCTCTCTCTCTCTCTCTCTCTCTCTCTCTCTCTCTCTCTCTCTCTCTCTCTCCCCCCTGTGGGTGTGTGTCACTGTGTAGGAGAAGAACCATAATGTCAGAGGAAAAAAACAGATGTTCTGGGGCAGCAGGTAGGGAGCTGTGAGCTGACTGAGACTGTGAGGCTGTCGGGACTGAAGCAGATCTAGGTGTCCCTGCCTGAATTAGCAGATTTTGTGGGAATATTAGGGCGCCTCACAGAAAACAGGAATGACCATGGGTGACCTACTTTTTTGTATGAAGAGAGCCCCAGCCCTATTCCTTCTTGCTATCACCTGCACTTACATTTGAGGGACAGCGACTTTGGACCTAACAAATATCTACTGAGACTCACAGCACTGGTGACAGAAAACCCACAACTCTCATTCATAAAAGAATAAGATTCTCAATGATCAGAGAACACAGATTTCTGTTACCTAAATACCATGTTCCAATGTGGAAGCAGTTTCACAAAAAAAAACAAACAAAAAAACAAAAACAAAAACAAAAACCTTTGTGGCTTTACAAAAGGAAGAATGTCACAGATGAAAACAGGTTTAAGAGGCATGGGTGGATACCTGAGAGAGGCAACCACATCAAGAGGGGGGAAGCTTCTCTCTAAGCTCAAAGTGTCATCGGCTTCTTCCTATGCCATCTCCTCTCTCTGTGGATAAACTTCTATTTATGAACTAAGTTAGCTCCTTTTCTCACTCTCTCAGTCCATCATTGTCCTTTCATTACTACCTTGTATATTCTCCCTTTGAAGCCCTCATGTGTTTATTACATTTTCTTCGTGGTAAATTTAAAAAAAAAAAAAAAACCAGCCATCTGCTGTCTTCTTAGCATTTCGGTTGCAGCATGTCGTCTGCTGAGGTTATCGTTTCTAATGTCACAGGCACTGATTCTGACATACAGGGAAGGAGAACATGGATGTTCCACAGAGCCAGAACTGTGACTATGAACTGTTCCTCCATGCCACAGTTCCTGAAATAATGGCTCTGAGATATTATTTATGAATAAAATGCCTAGGTCACAAGCTTTGGATCCCTTCTGCTAGCTTGCAACTCAATTGTTCTGTTTAAACTAGTCTAAGGTCTGACAGGAGGCTGGCTATATCTCATCTGTTTCGTGACCTGTATCCTCAAAGTCCAGGGTGACTCTCTTCCTCCACCTGACTCTATCCCAGAGTTCCTTACCCCGTACCAAAAGGCCAAACTTCTACACACTGCCTCAGCTTATAGGCCATTAATTTTTTGTTGACAGGTAATGCTTCCATATATACAGTACACAAGAGATTCTCTCTACAGGGAACTTAGCACATGATAAGTTAACAGAAATCAGGATGGACCTGCAAGTCTCCAATCTTTCTACTGAACTGAAATTGTCATCAGCTAGTTAGAAAGGAAGGAAATATAGATGCAGGCAAAGGCCTGTCAGCAATGAGATATGTTTATTATTCTGTGAGTTTCCATGAAGAGACCAAGGAGCACGGATATAGAGCTGTATCCTTTTTGAAGGGACTTGGAAATCACAGAACAAAGGTTAGCTGCAGCTTTTCCTGGTGACAAGTGGCTGAGGGCTGGTGCCCTATCTTTTTACCAAGAATGCTCACCTGTTCCATACTGACATTTGAACTATTACAGAAAGAGAAGCCACAATGAGGACATCCACTGGGCCTATTGGTTATAGCAATGTTAGGTGTTTTCACACCAGGAGGTGTTTCTGCATGATAGTGCCTGTAAGTCATTCTCACCACAAATCATCCTGCCTGTCCATTTGAGTGTGAGCACAGAGCACAGCTTGTCTTGATCTGCATTTCATAAGAGGTGGGAAGAGTCCCTGGAGATAAATGGGCATTAGTGTGCAAGAGGAAAAAACGCACCAGAAAAACAGCACAGCCAAACATCAGGACTCACCTAACAGATACTGGCAGCTGGCTTCAGGTCTGCAGGTAGTACCCAGGAAACCTGCCTGGTGCCAGAGGAAGGAGCCTTCCCCAGAATAGTGTTACTGACTGTGACCTGGAGTCTTGGTTTGATGTAGGTAGTATGAACTTGTTCTTAGGGAACCTGGGTTGAATCAGGGTCATTTCCACAGTGCATAAAAACTTCTCTCTTGTCTGGGTCTTCATGGCTCTGGAAGTCTCAGGTGCCATGGGCTATGCTCCTGGAAAGTGAATGGAGCTTGCTCCTTCTGACCCTATACAGGGGTAAGCACCGAGACCTTGCCTAGTCCGGGTGCTGATGTAGGAGCCAGGAGGGGACAAGACTTTACAGAGTCATCTGGGAGAGGTGGCATCGCTGCCAGGCTCACATCAGACAGGAGATGCCTTGGGGTTGTGGACCACAATTCCCTGGAAAATCCATGGCCCAGAATAAGGGCTACATTCTGTCCTAGAGAGAAATGAAGACAATAGCTCAAACACTGACCCTGGCCTTCTCCTACACAGACAGACTAGCCTGCTTTCTGTGGATGGCATTTTGAAATAAAATATTGTTGAATGTTTTCCTGAAAATGGTTGCAGAGGATGAAGGCGGCTGAAGCCTCTGGCTCCTCTGCAGACATGTCACTGCCTGGGGACATGAGGCAAAGCTCCAACACCTCCCTCTCCTGCTCTCCGTTCTCCTACACTCTTCCTGTCTCCTCCCCTCCATCCTTCCCTTGGCTCTCTCATCCTATCCTCTCTTCCCCATCCTATAGCCCTGCCATCTCTTCTCTACACTTCCTCACTCCTCCTTCTCCCATAACCCATCTTGTCCCCTCTCTTCCCTATCTTTCTTGGCCTTTCCATACACTCTCTCAAATCTACTTTTCTATCTGAACATCCATATGGCCTTGACAGAAGCCACAGCTGGGTGGCCATATTTACCATGATCACAGGATTCAACTGTGTTCACTACTGAAGGGGAGTATGGATGAGTTAGCCCTCTTCATATTCTCCATCTCCACTCCCATGCCTGTGATGAGTCAGACACTTTTGACAATTATGACAATGGGCCATTCAACAGCTTCTTAAAGAGGTCTAGATATTTGCTGTCTATCACACAGCCAACCCAACAGACAAATTTAAAACTGGAACAATTGTCAGGAGTCTTAAACACCATTTATTATTGTTTGTTCAGGAGGCTTCCAAGCCTGAAGCCATGAGGAAATTTGGGAGGATTGAAAAGACATCTCACTATTCATCTTTCTTATAGCTGTTCTGGGGAGTGACAGGGCTTAGGCTCTGAGCCAGATGTCTCCAGTGTTTTCTCTCAATTAGTGTCACCACTCCCAGAAACATGCACTAGATTTAGTGGTACAAACTTTGTCCAAGGTTCCTTCAGTCTGGACTGGAGCTTGTTGAAAGGAGAGGGCACAAATGCAGAGGAAGTGCGATCCCTGCCTTCTAATGGGGCCTGATGCCAATCCAGAATGGAAGAAGAGACATTAAGATTACACATGGCTTGTGCCCCATTCCAGGTTTTTCTCTCCCTTTATCCATGGGGCTGAAATGACTCTTCCACTTTCTGGATGCTGGTTCTCTTAAATAGGAAAATTGGCTCTTGCAATAGCACTTCCTCCATGGTAGGAGGGAGCTCATGATGAACTACTGACATCTGAGAGGCCAGAGGAACTCCTGTGGTCAGTCACAGAGGCAGGCAGGGCAGCAGAGCAGGGGACATTGCCAGTCAGGTCACTAGGAGATGGTCAGAGCACTAGCTGGTCCTCCCAGCCTCAAAGGATGTTTTTCTTTCAGCCTGGAGAACAAAGAAGATGATGGCCTTCATTGCAGCTCTAGGGATCTTGATGGCAGGGATCTGCCCTGCTGTCCTCTGCTCTTCAGATGGCACACTGGGAAGAAACACTTCAGTCCACCATGACACTCGAAAACATTTAGACAGTCAAACGTTGGTCTCCTTCAACACTGACTTTGCCTTCAGCCTCTACAAGAAGCTGGCTTTGCAGAATCCAGATAAAAATATTGTCTTCTCCCCAATTAGCATCGCACTTTTCTTGGCCTCCTTGTCTCTGGGAGCAAAGGGCAACACCCTGAAAGAGATTCTAGAAGGTCTCAAGTTCAATCTCACAGAGAACCCAGAGACAGACATGCATCAGGGCTTTGGGCACCTTTTCCAGAGAATCAGTCAGCCAGGGGACCAGGTACAAACCATCCCAGGCAACACCCTGTTCGTTGAAAAGTACCTGCAGATCTTGACAGAGTTCAAGGAGAAGGCAAGGACTCTGTACCAGACTGAGACCTTCAGAGTAGACTTCCAGCAGCCTCGTGAGGCCATAAATTTCATCAATGATTATGTGAGCAATAAACCCAGCGAAAGATCAAGGAAGTTGTCTCAGACCTGGATGTGAACACATGCAAGGCGATAATGAATTTCCTCCTCTTTACAGGTGAGAGTGGTCATTGGGTGTCAAATGGAGGGTGAGGATGTTACCTGGGAATCTGTGTTCTTATAATAGCAACTGGAGAGGAGGTGCTCAGGACCTCATAGCCGTGTGTGTGTGTGTGTGTGTGTGTGTGTGTGTGTGTGTTTTCAACTGCTTATTACACCAAGCCCTTAATTCTCCTCTAAGATGTTTTTAGATATTGGTTTTATTCCTGGGACATGCCTAACAGAAACACTGAACTGCCCATCCAAGAAGGTTGATCTGAGCAGTGACTTAATCTTACTGACTAGCAGAATGCCATGTCTTCTACTTCCAGACCACCTGAGTAGGCCAAAGCCATGGCTATTCCCTAACAAATGGGATTCCTCAGTCTTACCAGAGCAGACAGTTCTAATATGCTCCTACATGATGTAGCCCATGCCTAGGTCTAGAACAGGGTCCTGGTGAGCTGGAACTTCTTGAACTAAAGGAGCCTAGGGATACCAATCTCAAGGGGGAAAGTAGTATAACCCAAAACTAGTGAAAAGCCCTGGGGGCAGTTCCTACATAGGAATTCTCCCTTGAGCCTATTGTGTATGAGCTGGTTTGGAGCATGGAGATGCAGAGACTGAGGAAAGGGCATTAGAAAGGTTTAATGTTTTGATTTGCATTTCCCTAATGACTAAGGATGATGAACATCTCTTTAGGTGCTTCTCAGCCATTAGATATTCTTCAGGTGAGAACTCTTTGTTTAGCTCTGTACCCCATTTTTTAATAGGGTTACTTGCCTCTCTGGAGTTTAACTTCTTGAGTTCTTTGTATATATTGGATATTAGCCCTCTGTCGGATGTAAGGTTGGTAAAGATCATTTCCCAGTTAGTTGGTTGCCCCTTTGTCTTTTTGACAGTGTCTTTTGCCTTGCAAAAACTTTGTAATTTAATGAGGTCCCATTTGTCTATTCTTGATCTTAGAGCATAAGCTATTGGAGTTCTGTTCAGGAAATTCTCCCCTGTGCCCATATGTTCAAGGTTCTTCCCTAGTTTCCCTTCTATTACTTTCAGTGTGTCTGGTTTTATGTGGAGATCTTTGATCCACTTAGAATTGAGCTTAGTGCAAGGAGATAAGAATGGGTCAATTTGCATTCTTCTGCATGTTGACCTCCAGCTGAGCCAGCACCATTTGTTGAAAAGGCTATCTTTTTTCCACTGGATGGTTTTAGCTCCTTTGTCAAAGATCAAGTGACCATAGGAGTGTGGATTCATTTCTGGGTCTTCAATTCTGTTCCATTGATCTACATGTCTGTCACTGTACCAATACCATGCGGTTTTTAACACTATTGCTCTGTAGTACAGCTTGAGGTCCGGGATACTGATTCCCCCAGAGGTTCTTTTACTCTTGAGAATAGTTTTAGCTATTCTGGGTTTTCTGTTATTCCAGATGAATTTTTGAATTGCTCTTTCTAACTCTATGAAGAATTGAGTTGGGATTTTGATGGGGATTGCATTGAATCTGTGTATTACTTTTGGTAAGATGCTCATTTTTACTATATTAATCCTGCCAATCCATGAGTATGGCAGATTTTTCCATCTTCTGAGGTCTTCTTCAATTTCTTTCTTCAGAGACTTGAAGTTCTTGTCATACAGATCTTTCACTTGTTTGGTTAGAGTCACGCCAAGATACTTAATATGGTTTGTGGCTATCGTGAAAGGTATTATTTCTCTTACTTCTTTCTCAGCCTGCTTATCCTTTGAGTATAGGAAGGCTTCTGACTTGCTTGAGTTGATTTTATATCCGGCCACTTTGCTGAATGGCTGAGAAGCACCTAAAGAGATGTTCATCATCCTTAGTCATTAGGGAAATGCAAATCAAAACAACCCTGAGATTCCATCTCACACCAGTCAGGATGGCTAAGATCAAAAACACAGGAGACAGCAGTTGTTGGCGAGGATGTGGAGAAAGAGGAACACTCCTCCACTGCTGGTGGAATTGCAGGCTGGTACAACCACTCTGGAAAGCAGTCTGGCGGTTCCTCAGAAAACTGGGCATAACACTCCCAGAGGATCCGGCTATACCACTCCTGGGCATATACCCAGAGGCTTTACCTGCATGCAATAAGGACACATGCTCCACTATGTTCATAGCAGCCTTATTTATAATAGCCAGAAGCTGGAAAGAACCCAGATGTCCCTCAACGGAGGAATGGATTCAGAAGATGTGGTATATCTACACAATGGAATACTACTCTGCAATTAAAAACAATGAATTCACGAAATTCCTAGGCAAATGGTCAGATCTTGAAAATATCATCCTTAGTGAGGTAACCCAATCACAAAAGAACACACATGGTATGCAGTCACTGATAAGGGGATATTGACCCAGAATCTCGGAATACCCTAGACACAATCCGCATATCAATAGATTTCCAAGAAGATGGAAGGAGAGACCCCTGGTCCTGGAAAGACTGGATGTAGGGGAACGCCAGGACAGAGAAGCGAGAGGGGGTTGAATGGAGAAAAGAGGGAGGGAAGGGGGCTTATGGGACTTTTGGGGAGGGAGGAAATGGGAAAGGGGAAGTGATTTGGAATGTAAATTAAAAAAATAAAATAAAATAAATAATAATAATAAAAAAAAGGTTATCTGCTGTCTTCTTAGCATTTGGGTTGCAGCAAGTCATCTGCTGAGGTCATCGTTTCTATTGTCACAGGCAATGGTTCTGACACACAGGGAGGTAAAACATGGATGTTCCACAGAGCGAAAACTGTGACTGTGAAGTGTTCTTCCATGTAACAGTTCCTGAAATAATGGCTGTGATACATGATTTATGAATAAAATTCCTAGGCCATTAGCTTTGGATCACTTCTGCTAGCTTGTAACTCAATTACCCCGTTTAAACTAGTCTAAGTTCTTCCATGAGTCTGGTTATCACTCACCTGTTGCATAATCTCTCTCTTCAAAATCCATGGTGAATCTCTAACTGCACCTGATTATCCTAGATTTCCTCTCCCCATCCCAGAAGGCTCACCTCCTATATCCTGCCTCCATTTATAGGTTCTCAGTTTTTTGTTGACAGGTAATGCTTCCATATACAGTACATAAGAGAGTCTCTCTACAGGGAACTTAGTGCATGATAAGGTAACAGGCCTCAGGATGGAGCTGCAAGGCTCCAATCTCTCTACCGAACTAAAATGGTCATCAGCCAGTCAGAAAGGAAGGTAATATAGAAGCAAGTAAAGGCCTGTCAGCAGTGAGATATGTTCATTATTCTGCGAGTTTCCGTGAAGAGACCAAGGAGCACAGACATAGAGCTGTATCCTTTTGGCAGGGACTTGGGAATCACAGACAAAGGTTAGCTGCAGCTCTTCCTGGTGACAAGTGGCTGAGGGCTGGTGCCCTGTCTTTTTACCAAGAATGCTCACCTGTTCCATACTGACCTTTGAACTATTACAGAAAGAGAAGCCACAATGAGGACATCCACTGGGCCTATTGGTTATAGCACTGTTAGGTGTTTTCACACCAAGAGGTGTTTCTGCAAGATAGAGCCTGCAAGTCATTCTCATCACAAATCATCCTGTCTGTCCATCTTGAGTGTGAGCACAGAGCACAACTTGTCTTGATTTGCATTTCATAAGAGGTGGGAGGAGTCCCTGGGGATAAATGGGCATTAGTGTGCAAGAGGAAAAAACGCACAGGAAAGACAGCAAAGCCGAACATCGGGACTCACCTAACAGATACTGGCAGCTGGCTTCAGGTTTGCAGGTAGTGCCCAGGAAACCTGCCTGGTGCCAGAGGAAGGAGCCTTCCCCGGAGTTGTGTTACTGACTTTGACTTGCAGTCTTAGTTTGAGGTAGGTAAGAACTTGTTCTTAGGGAACCTGGGTTGAATCAGGAGTCCTTTCCACAGTGCATTGTCTGAGTCTTCATGGTTAATGGAAGTCGCAGGTACCATGGGCTATGCTCCTGGAAAGTGAATGAAGCCTGCTCCTTCTGACACTACACAGGGGTAAGTACTAAGACCTTGCCTAGTCCGGGTGTTGATGTAGGAGTCAGAAGGGGACAGAATTGTTACAGAGTCATCTGGGAGAGGTGGCATCGCTGCCAGGCTCACATCAGACAGGAGATGCCTTGGGGTTGTAGACCACAATTCCCTGGAAAATCCATGGCCAAGAATAAGGGCTACATTCTGTCCTAGAGAGAAATGAAGACAATAGCTCAGACACTGACCCTGGCCTTCTCCTACACAGACAGACTAGCCTGCTTTCTGTGGATGGCATTTTTAAATAAAATATTGTTGAATGTTTTCAAAAAATAAAATGGTTGCAGAGGATGATGGTGGCTGAAGCCTCTGGCTCCTCTGCAGACATGTCACTGCCTGGAGACATAAGACAAACTCCAACACCTCCCTCTCCTGCTCTCCGTTCTCCTACACTCTTCCAGGCTCCTCCCCTCCATCCTTCCCTTGACTCCCTCATCCTATCCTCTCTTCCCCATCCTATAGCCCTGTCATCTCTTTCTTGAACTTCCTTACTCCTCCTTCTCCCATAACCCATCTTGTCCCCCTCTTCCCTATCCTTCCTGGCCTTTCCATACCCTCTCTCATCTACTTTTCCATCTGAATATCCCTACAGCCTGGACAGAGGCCAAGCTGGTTGGCCATGTTTACCATGATCACAGGATTCATCTGTGGTCATTACTGAAGGGGAGTATCAATGAGTTAGCCCTCTAGACATTCTCTATATTCACTGCCATACCTGTGATGAGCCAAACACTTTTTCCAATTATGACAATGGACCACTCAACAGGCTGCCCAGAGAGGTCTAGATATTTGCTTGCTAACACACAGCCAACCCAACAGACAAATTGAAATCTGGAAAAATTATCAGTGACTCAAACACCATTTATTTTTGTTCAGTCAGGCGGCCTTCAAAGCCTGAAGCCATGGGGAAACTTGGAAGGATTGAAAAGACATCTCCCTACTCATTTCTCTAATAGCTATTATGAGGGTTGGCAGGGCTTAGGCTCTGAGCCAGATGTCTCCAGTGTTTTCCCTCAATTAGTGTCACCACTCCCAGAAACATGCACTAGATTTAGTGGTACAAACTTTGTCCAAGGTTCCTTCAGTCTGGACTGGAGCTTGTTGAAAGGAGAGGGCACAAATGCAGAGGAAGTGCGATCCCTGCCTTCTAATGGGGCCTGATGCCAATCCAGAATGGAAGAAGAGACATTAAGATTACACATGGCTTGTGCCCCATTCCAGGTTTTTCTCTCCCTTTATCCATGGGGCTGAAATGACTCTTCCACTTTCTGGATGCTGGTTCTCTTAAATAGGAAAATTGGCTCTTGCAATAGCACTTCCTCCATGGTAGGAGGGAGCTCATGATGAACTACTGACATCTGAGAGGCCAGAGGAACTCCTGTGGTCAGTCACAGAGGCAGGCAGGGCAGCAGAGCAGGGGACATTGCCAGTCAGGTCACTAGGAGATGGTCAGAGCACTAGCTGGTCCTCCCAGCCTCAAAGGATGTTTTTCTTTCAGCCTGGAGAACAAAGAAGATGATGGCCTTCATTGCAGCTCTAGGGATCTTGATGGCAGGGATCTGCCCTGCTGTCCTCTGCTCTTCAGATGGCACACTGGGAAGAAACACTTCAGTCCACCATGACACTCGAAAACATTTAGACAGTCAAACGTTGGTCTCCTTCAACACTGACTTTGCCTTCAGCCTCTACAAGAAGCTGGCTTTGCAGAATCCAGATAAAAATATTGTCTTCTCCCCAATTAGCATCGCACTTTTCTTGGCCTCCTTGTCTCTGGGAGCAAAGGGCAACACCCTGAAAGAGATTCTAGAAGGTCTCAAGTTCAATCTCACAGAGAACCCAGAGACAGACATGCATCAGGGCTTTGGGCACCTTCTACAGAGAATCAGCCAGCCATGGGACCAGGTACAGATCATCACAGGCAACACCCTATTTGTCGAAAAGGACCTGCAGATCTTGACAGAGTTCAAGGAGAAAGCAAGATCTCTGTACCAGACTGAGACCTTTAGAGTAAACTTCAAGCAGCCTCGTGAGGCCATAAATTTCATCAATGACTATGTGAGCAATCAGTCCCAGGGAGAAATCAAGGAGGTGGTCTCAGATCTTGTTAGGAACATATCTACGGTGATGATGAATTTCCTCATATTCACAAGTGAGAGTGGTCACTGGGTGTCAAATGGAGGGTGAGGATGATCCCTAGGAATCTGTGTTCTTACAAAAACTACTGGAGAAGAGGTGCTCAGGGCCTCAAAGCCGTGTGTGTGTGTGTGTGTGTGTGTGTGTGTGTGTGTGTGTGTGTAACAAAGCACTTAATTGTCCTCTAAGATTTTTTTAGATAGTGATTTAATTCGTGGGACACGCCCAACAGAAACACTGTACTGTCCATCCAAGAAAGTTGTTCTGGGCTATGACTTAAACTTACTGACTAGCTGAATGCCATGTCTCCTACTGCCAGCCCAACTGAGTAGGAAAAAGCCATGGTTACTCTCTAACAAATAGGATCCCTCAGTCTTACCAGTGCAGGCATTTCTAATATGCTTCTACATGATGTAGCCCATGCCTAGGTCTAGAACAGGGTTCTGGTGAGCTGGGACTTCTTGATCTAAAGGAGCCAAGGGATACCAATCTCAAGGTGGAAAGTAGCATAACCCAGAACTATGAACAGCCCTTGGGGCAGCTCCTACATAGGACTTCTGCCCTGAACCTATTGTGTAATGAGCTGGTTTTGGAGCATGGAGAAGCAGGGACTGACAAAAAGGCATTAGAAAGGCTGAATGTCAGCCAGGCAGGGTTCTGTGTTAATATCTGGATGCTTCTTGGAATTTTACTTTTGTAAAATTAGTATATGAAAGGTCAGAATTCACAAGACACATTCCTGGGGCAGGGAATCTGCTGGGGCTTGGGTCCAAGATGGTTGTAGACTCAACTAGAAACATTATGGGTAAGGGTAGTTGGAGAAAATCTAGGGAACACACACCCACCAGTCCCTGCCTGATAGAGAGCAGGGATCACAGTGACAGCCCAGAAATTGCTGCCTGACAGAATGCATGATATAACCAGACATTGGGTGGATTTGGAGCCAATTAAAGTTAGTCCAGGATACAGGGAGGGCAGGCCTGGGCTATAGGCAGAAAATCAGGGTGACAATGGACAAAAATATAGGAAAGGAGGTCTTAGCACAGGAGGACAGAGGACAGGGGCAGAAGGACAGGAGGTCAGGAGGATAGAAGACAGAAGGACAGAGAACAGAGGAGGACTGGATGGCAGGAAGACTAGAGGACAGAAGGACAGGAGGAAACGAAGAGAGAGGAGAGGAGGACAGAAGGACAGAGGACAGGAGGACAGGATAACAGAGGACAGGAAGACAGGAGGACAGAGGACAGGGGAACAATATGACCCCAGAGCTACTGTGGGTAGGGTATGGTGCAGGCAGAACGACATTCTGACATGTTAGACTGCAGGATATGGCTCTCTCAACTCTCCTCAGGACACAGGCTCAAGACTGCTTGGTGTGAGATGGGATGTATTTCTAGGCTGCGAGGTGCCAAGAGTATTGAATTTTCTCACTATCAAGTCCCGCAGAGTGTTGGTAGTAGGGACAGAAACTAGAAATCTAGAATAAGCTTGAGGTGATATCTTTGATTGAATTGTCAGGGTGACAATTTCCCATATGTACGATGAAGATTAATTACACATGTTTTATTTACAGTCTAAGAGATGGCAGACTGCTCACAGTGTGGGAGATCTCAGTCTGTTCTGTGTATTTCTACTAAAACCTATCCCACAAACCATTGCCTGCTAGACTTGGCTCCCCTGAGGAAGATGGGACCCTCTAGTCTCCCAAGACTCCAGTTTCACCACCTTCACTCTTGTCTTTCTTACACACTGCACCCCAGATCCCTGAATGTGTCAAGAGCTCAAGTAGCTAAGCTGTGGTTTTGATGTTCTCTTTACAAAGTAAGCTTGGATCTTCATTGCTATCAGATTGTTGACCTAGCAAGACTTTTTCAGTTCAGCATATGCCATTCAGCAGGACATTCTGAGTGACTGAAGATGGATAGATTGCTGTCACAACTCAGAAGCTGAGCATAGATGGGGTGGGGAAGAGGAGTGTATTTGCTATTCTTACTTCTAATGATTTTCCTCACCTTTAGACCAATGGAATGTGCCCTTTGACCCTGATGCCACATTCATGGGAAAATTCACATTGGACAGGATGAGGCCTGTGATGGTGCCCATGATGAAAATTAAGGACCTGACCACACCCTACTTCCGGGATGAGGAGCTGGATTGCACTGTGGTGGAGCTGAGTTACACAAGCAATGTAAAGGCCATGTTCATCCTCCCTGACCAGGGCAAGATGCAACAGGTGGAAGCCAGCTTGAAACCAGAGACCCTGAGCAAGTGGAAGAAATCTTTGAGTCCCAGGTACATGTCCTCAGGACCCAGAACTAGCCTGGATCCCTGTCCTGCAGTTGTCCTGATGGCCAGTGTCCCTCTACCTCAGAGTCTCACTTGTACCCAGGCCAATGGTTAAAGTGTCAGCAAGGGATAGTTGGAGTTGAGTTGAATACCCCTCCTCTGTCTCAGTTATTTGGGGCCTGATTTTCCTGTGTATTTTGTTGTTGAACAGGTAAGATAACCTCAAACAAAGGCATGAGATTTTCTGTGTTTCAAGTAGACTATAAATGACAGGGAATCTTGAATGAGTTTTTGGAAGGCAGAGGCTTGGGACATCAACTTTGAGAATCAGTTGTGTCCTGTGTAGACCTCTCATCCCCTTATCAGTCATTCATTCACCACCCATAAAATGGTGACTAGAAGACCTACTATGTGCCATGCTATGGCTTAGACCCTGAGAGAGTCCTGGAGAAGAAGGTACAAAATTTCTCATCCTTGTGGGCAATCATGTAATTAAGTAAGGGACAGTGAGAGATAAAAATAGAACTAATCTTATTTAGTGACAGTCAGGTTGGATGCTCTAGTGAGGTTGAGATGGACAACCATGGGTAAATAAATATGGAGTCTGATGCAATGTCCCATTGTGAATAGAAGAGTCATTGGGTGATGTTAGCATGACAGGGAAGGGCTGCATTTTGTGGATCTAGGTGGAAAATATTCTTCAACAAGGAGCAGCTAGTATCAAGCCTTAATACAAATTCTCAGGCCCTGATGAACATTTAATTCACTAGGAAATCTAAAATCACAAGGTCTACGCATGGGTGGAAAGAGTTCTCCTCTCCAGTGAGAGGGCACTCATAGAAGGGTACACAGGAGACATAAGTTGTGTAGATTGGGCACAGATTCCAGTGGCTCTTCAATTTCTTATTTTTATTCTCAGGATGATAGATGAGCTCCACCTACCCAAGTTCTACTTATCCAAAAAATACAGCCTGGAGAACATCCTTCCAGAGCTGGGCATCAGGGAAATCTTCTCCACACAGGCTGACCTGTCTGGGATCACGGGAGTGAAGAATATAAGAGTCTCTCAGGTAGGACAAGAAACATGGTTCATTCACTTTGGGTACTGAATGTAGACAGTGAAGTCCACGTGGACATGTGGGGATGTTCAATGTGTGAGAAAACCTGCATGCCTGAGATCCCTCATGCCTGGGAGAGAGAAACCATAGCCCAGATACACCTTCTCAGAGTGTGCATCCAGTGGCTCCTTTACCCTCAGGACTTGAACTCATCCAGAAGTCAATGCTGGGGAAAGTGACTGTGCTTGGATTCAGACCACATGGGTCCCATCCTGTGCTGTGCTGCAGGGCTTCTCACAACCCACTGCAGAGGCACCCAAAGTCCACTGTGGGGCACCAACAATCCACTAGAGGGCCACCCACAGTCCACAGCAGGGCCTCAGCTTCTTCAATGCAACGCTCGGCCATTACTACTTGACCAGTACACATAATAGTAGCAGTAAAGTAATAACAAGGGGTCAATGGCAGTTCTGATGAAAAGCCTGAGAATAGGAGAGAAGATGCCCTTAGACCCTCATACCACATTCTTGGGTTCACAGCCTCTTGGTGCTTAGTGTTCTGTCCAGTGCCCACTCAGAGACCTGGGCTGAGATCTGTACCACCAGGGCATGGTATCTGGAAATGTGAAGCCATACCCTGTGCAATGCTCATGTATATGCCAAAGTGGTTCTAGCAGGAGAGATGCTAAAACATTTTGTAGAAATTATTTAATTCCAGTCAAGGTTTCTGCTCCACCTTAGCTATTTAATTCATGGATAAAAAAGCATACACTACCTTTACATTAACAATGAGCCTGAAACAGCACAATAGCTGTGCAGTGGCCTAGCCTCTACTCTATTAAATCTACTTTCCTATCAATATCCAGAGTAATTACTTCCTTTGTTCAGCTGGGCTGCTCTTAACTCAATTGGTCAGCCCTCAGAGCCACGTTTTTTTTTGACTCCTAGCACACAGTGGCTTGTCCTTCCTCCTCCTGTACTTCCTCCTCATGGTTCTCTGCAGAACCCAAGCCTAGGAAACCCCAAACCCCACCTATGTCTCTTCTGCCCAGCTATTAGTTCTTGGCATCTTTATTTACCAATCTGAAATAATTTGGTGATACCGTAACTCAGTATCTACACACCTTGTCTCTGGTCCAAGCAAATCTTGGGAGTCCATAACTTAGCCTTACAATAGATAGCAAAAGACCAAGCCTCAACAATTCCCCGTTTTAGTCCAATAAAAGGCTCCTTTTCTCTCAGATATGAAGTGAATACAATTATAACAATTATTATCTGCTTCCTGCTGAAGTGGGGCAAAGAATTCCTAGCCCAAAAGGAAACTGAAACATTGGTTAAATCAAAATGGAGCTAGCGGCATTATTTGTTGTCCAGTCTTTATGTGTTGTGAAAGTTCAGAGCTTAAGTGAAGTCCCAACTGAAGTCATGAAATCTGGATGAACCAAGGTCATCAGGGAAAAGCAGCCCTTGTGAAGCTGTTCTCAAAGCAAGTCTCTGGAAACAGCATCACTTGAGACAGGATCAGGCAGGAAGCTGGAACCTCAGCTCATTTCAGCATCCCCAGGTTCAATCTTGTCAGGGTTGACCTCTTGGTATTTCATTCTGCAATACATTAGCCTTATAACCAATATTTATTTCTAGCAAGATATTTGTATGGAATGTGCAAGGTGCACTGATCAGTTAAAGATGGTATTTTGCTCCTTATTTGAGCAGGTGAAAGACAGCTGTCCTTTTATGAGTTAGTTTAATTAATAACCAAGTCATAATACATCTTCATTCATGCTATGTGAAAGGATAACATGGTGAATTTTGAGGATTCTATAACCAACAAGATTTATAAGCTGTGTATAGCTGAAGTTCTGACGAGACATATTTTTAAGTCTCAGCCAGTTTCAGGGCTGTTCCCATGTAGAGAGATTAGCGAGTCACGTCACTGTCCTGTTTGGTCTTCTTGATTTTTTGCTTCCTGTCTGCAGTCAAGATCTTCAGGGACTCTTCCTCTATCAAACTTTATCCTATTACTCTTGAAGGAGTCCAGGACCTGTTTTCTATCCTGTCAACACAAACGCAGAGCCTTTCTGCTGTGTCCAGCAACCCGAACTCATCAAAAGCAGACAGACCCACTTTACAGGCTCCTTTTTGTTTAGGCTGGGTCCACTTTGACCTCTCTCACAGAGGATATTAATACTTTATAACCTCGGAACTTATAACAACCTCATAGGCAGCCTCCCAACAGACCCACACGGAATGGCCAGTGGGCAGGCAGCTCAGGTTCCTGAACTGAAATTTGAGTTATTCCCTGTCCCTGCTCTCTCCCCTGTATCTGCCTTTACACAAACGCCTGGACCTGGGAGGGAGACTCAGTTCCAACATAGGCTCTAGTCATATCGGCCTTCAGCTTCTCAGTCATGATGGGACTATACAAGTTTACAGGCCAACCCATAAGGACCAAGAAGGGAACCCACTACCCTGGTATATCTGCAATATCTGAAATACTCGATGCCCAGGTCTGCCTTACTCATTCTTTTCTGTGGGCAAAGGAAGAGTCTCCTGGCCCTGCGCACATCTGGCACAGTTGGAGCCCTTACTCCTACAGCTGCATGGGACCTGGGGGTCAGAACAGCTCCTCTCCCCCTAGCACTCCTACTCAGAGGAGAGTGATAGCCTTACCCTAAGTTCCTAGATGACCAATCTCACAGGACAGATGGACACCTCCTCCGTCCTCTCCCAAAATGAAAGGATTGGAGGAAAGGATCAATAAATGTAGCTGCACTGAATGTGGCAGTGTTCAGTTAGCTTCTGTTTCCAGATTGCACACTCCAGTGACATCATGGACATAGAGATTATCACTCAAACTCTGTGACTCCCGTGATGGCCCTCTGACCTACATGCTACTATGAGTCCCTTTATTGATAAAGAAACTGAGGCATATTTCCCCTGGATACACAGCTAGACATGGTGTTCCAATTTTCCTGATGACAAGGGACAAAATTCATCCAAAATGAGTCTGCTCCTGAGGCTTCACAGTGGTGGTTGGGCAGGTGGATGATAAGACAAAATGTTTCATAGAGAGCATCCACAGAGACCTGGGTTTAGGAGGTGAGCACTGTGGTAAGGACAGACAATAATGATGATGATGGTGATGATGATGATGATGATGATGATGATGATGATGATGATGTGGTGGTGGTGGTGAGGAAGAGGAAGAGGAGTAGGAGGAGGAGGAGGAGCCAGTGGTGGTACACCTATAACCAAAAAGATTATTTTTGCAGAGAAAAGAACAATGGAGCCATTTCTTAGAATCTGAGATATGGTCCAATTAGGAAAAGGGCATAACTGACACTAGATGGTAAATAACCTGGCCCTGTGTGATCCTTTAATATCTCAGAGCCACAAGGAGCTATGCATGGGTCAGCCACTGCTCCTGTCTTAGGAACATAACATGTGTGACTACAAGGCCAACAGTTTGTAAGTGGGGTCTTGGGGATTGTCAGTGAGGGAAGGTTCAGGGACCATCAGGCCACATTTGGAGAGAGGAGTGAGTGATTCAGCTCAAGGGCTGAGCCACGTTAGCGTCTTGACAGAGGAGGAAAGGAGGCAGAGGTGCATTTGGTTCAGGTGCTGGACGTCCATGGAGAATCCTGTGAGCCTGGAAACACAGGGAGAGGCTGCAGGCAGAGGGAAAGCTGTCCATCCAGGTTGAGACACACCTGAGCATCAAGGCTCCTGAGAACACACAGTGACAGGTGCGACCTGTGGTCAGCAGAGAATGACATGCAGGAAACATCTGGCATTGCCTACTCCTGTCCTCCTGTTGTAGTGGTTTGTGGGAAGCACAGATTTAGACACTGAGAAAACCAAGGGCATGCCTCATCTCACACCCTGAGCAGAGTCTTGAGAAATCCAGCTCATGGAAGGAACAAAGAAATTCCCCAACAGATGTGCATGGTGGTCACTGCTTGCTCCAGGCCTCTCTCCTGCCCTCCCTGGTCTCCACTGAATGATGTGTTTCTCTCTCCACAGATGGTCCATAACACTGTGCTGGACATGACTGAGATGGGCACAGAAGGAGATGTTGCCACGGTAGTCCAATATAATACTCTATCTGCAAAGATTGACCCTATATTTGTAAACATTGACAAGAAATTTCTATACATTGTTTTAGAACCAAGTTCTGAGTTTATCTGGTTTTTAGGGAAGGTTATTAACCCTTTAGAAAACTAGAACTTTCCTAGTGTTGGAACTTTTTTCCAAGTTAACAAATTGAGTCTTTATGTGATGTTTGACTTCCATCTTCTGATAGGCTGTGGCATGCTTGTAATTCAACAGTGACCTTGACTAACTTTACTGGTCACACATCACAGGAGCTTGTGCATGGTCTGTGTCAGGATCCCAGGCTTCTTGGCAACACTCGCTCATACTCCTGAGCCTGAACTCTACCTTCCTTCCACTCCCCGGTTGACTCCGCTTTACCTGCCTCTACCAAAAGCCTGAGCCCAACAAGTATACCCATGCTCCAGATATGCTTTGACCATGTCTGCCTCCCAATTCTGCAGCCTTGGTAGAACTAGGCAAACTTACAGGACAACCCAGATGGGCAACAGGCCAAGGCACAAGACAGGAAATTTCTGCTCTCTCTATTTGCAGCATCTGGAACACTTGGTGCCCACTTTTTGCCTCACTCTTTCCCTACTATAGTCTATATGACCCATTGACCCTTGCAGGGACTACTGACCCTCTCCACATAACTGGAGCCCTCACTTCTGCAACTGCATGGTACCCATTGGTCACACCAGCTCCTTTCCTGCTAGCACTCCTAATCAGAGCAGAGTAGCAGCCTCTCACTCAGTTCCCATCCAACCAACCTCACAGGTCAGCTGGAAACCTCCACCTTCATCACCCAAAATGAAAGGGAGGAGCAAAGGATCAATAAATGAATTCCCGCACAGAAAGTGTCCAGGTGTGTTCCCTCAACTCCCTTTACATATGAAGAACACTGGAGCTTAGTCTTTTCCCCATGACACACAGCAAGACCCATGGTTTCCACGTTCCCTGATGCCACAGGGACAAACTTCATCAAGCAAAGAGTCTTGTCCTGAGGTGTCACAATAGTGGTGGGCAGGTGGATGATAAAACAGGATGCTTCACAGAGAACGCCCAAAGATACCTGGGAACAGGAGGGGAGTAATGAGCTGAGATCAGAGGAGGAAGAAGAAGAGAAGGAGGAAGAAGACAAGAAAGAGGAGAATGAGGAGAATGAGGAAGAGAAGAAGGAGTATGATGATGATGATGAGGAGGAGGAGGATGAGGAGGACAAGAAGGAGGAGGTGGTCTGATGACCAGGAAGAAAATTTTGTGAAGGAAAAGAGCAATGGAGCCATTTCCACGAATCTGAGATGACATTGGTTTAGCAAAACAGCATCACAGACACTGGATGGCAAAGAGCCTGGCCCTGTGTGATTCCCCCAAACACTCAGAGCTACAGGGAGTTTGCAGGGGTCAAGGCTCAATCACTATTCCTGTCTTACAAATGTAGCCATGAGTGGCTACAGTGCAGAGAAATGGGCAAGACCAAGTTGGGGGACGTTGTCATTCAGGTCAGCTTCTGAGAACATCAGGGCACATCTAGAGAGAAGAGTGGGTGATTCGCTCAAGGGCTGAGCCTGGCTAGTGCCTAGATAGAGGAGGAAGGCAGGCCAAGTTGTATCTGGTTCAGGTGCTAGACATCCGGGGAGAATCCTGTGAACCTGGAAACACAGGCAGAGGCTGTAGGCAGAGGGAAAGCTGTCCATCCAGGTTGAGACACACCTGAGCCTCAAGGCTCCTGAGATCACACAGTGACAGGTGGACCTGTGGTCATCAAAGAACCAGACATACAGGTTTCCCTTGCCACTGAACATTGAGATACCACACATAGGACCATGGGATGATAAAAGAAGGGACCCATCTTTTGACAGCTGTGAATGACCCCACAATGACCATGTGCCTGCCAGTCAAGACCCTGAGCTGGACACTACATGCACTCCATGAGTATTGACATGTCCCTACTATATCCCTCCATCTGTTGAAACTTCAGCCAAGCTGTCTAATGAGCATTGTGCTGAACACTTCTCATCTGACTATGGTCTAGATCTGAAACTTATGGCCAAATTCTGAGTCCACCTCTTACTGGAGTGGAAAGGGGAGAATGGGGTGACTCACCAATGGGTATGCTGAAGAGGTCAACTCAGGAACTTTGGAAAATTCTACCAGATCCCTCCCCTCCTGGAAATGAAAGCTCATGAAACACATAGGCACCCCATCTCCTCCAGAAGGGAGCAGCTAATTACAATCCTCAGACCACAGGGAGGAAGAACTGATCATAGGCCACCTGTGGGTAGGGCAGACCCATAACTCATAGACACATTCCTCAACTGTTGGCCACCTACTTCATTCACTAAAGACTAATCACTTTAAATGTCACTCTGTTCTGCCTATCACATTGTGGCTAATGGCTGCTGCTTTAAGAATTGTATAAATGCTTGCCAGATGGGCTGCACTGGGTCATTCTTTCTCTCCATGTGCAGGGAGACCCCAACATGTTGGGACAATAAATTCCTCTTGCTTTTTGCATTGATTACCAAGTATGAGTTGTTCACTCAGGTAGCCCCCAGTAAACTAAGGCTCACCAGAGTCTTCCAAGGCAATGCAATCTGTTCCTAAGTAACTAAACCAGTTTGAAGCAAGACACTGGAAAAATCATGTCATAGGTGGATAGCTTAGGTGACTACAAGGCCCAGGCAGGAATGAAATGTGAGACCTGAGGGGAGGTTCTCTGAGCTTTAAGAATGGAAAAAGGGTTGGGCAGCAGAGGAAAGGCCCAGCTGCAGGGGAAACATTTGTGAAATATGGAGTGGGGAACACAAGGCTCCACCCAGAGCCTTCGGCACCAGGGAACAGAGCTCTGCTCTGTAACTTCCAGGAATGATTAGGAGGACTTGGCAAGCTGCCTTCCCTCCTTGTTACTGCCCTGGCTTTGCCCTTTCACAGTGAGGAGAAATAGAAGTGCATTTTAGTATCTTTTGAAACATTCTACCCTCTGAGGCAAGGAAAAAATACCTCATAGTGAGTTTAAGTTCAGTAGGGCAGCCTAGTGTGGCACTGCCCAAAACAAAAATGTAAGAGGGATGTCCACATGTGTGCAAACATACACATTCACAAACACATAGGCATCTGCTCAAGAATAACTCAGTGATAAGGCATTTTCTATTTCCAAGCTCTGAGTTCAAGTTCCAGTGCACTCCCAGAAGGAAAACCCATCTTAGGAGGATTGTGGGAATAATTAGTGACATTTTTAATCTTGTCCTGGGTAAATATTTTGGCTTTGCTGCCACTGACAAACCGTTTGAGGGTTTTTGTTGCTTGAGGACAGACCTGTCCTTTGCACCCTACCCAACCCCAGCTCCCTTCACTTTTAATGGCTGCACAACATTGTGAACTCCCAGAAGTAAATGCTACTGTGCCTAGGAGTTCAGAATGTCTTCTTTCATTACCTGAGTCCATAAGGTGGGGAAGAGGAAAAATTCTTTTTGTTTGTTTGCTTGTTTGCCTGTTTGATTGGTTGATTTTTTTTGAAACAGCATTGCCCTGTACAGTTCAGGATACCCTGTAACTTATTCTATAGACCAGGCTGGACTCAACGAGATCCATTTGTATCTACTCTAAGATCAAGAAAAGACAAATGGGACTTCATTAAATTACAAAGTTTTTGCAAGGCAAAAGACACTGTCAAAAAGACAAATCAGCAACCAACTAACTGGGAAATGTTCTTTACCAACCCTACATCCTACAGAGGGATAATATCCAAGATATACAAAGAATTCAAGAAGTTAAACTCCAGAGAGGCAAGTAACCCTATTAAAAATGGGGTACAGAACTAAACAAAGAGTTCTCACCTGAAGAATATCTAATGGCTGAGAAGCATCTAAAGAGATGTTCATCATCCTTAGTCATTAGGGAAATGCAAATCAAAACAACCCTGTGACTCCATCTCACACCAGTCAGGATGGCTAAGATCAAAAACACAGGAGACAGCAGTTGTTGGCGAGGATGTGGAGAAAGAGGAACACTCCTCCACTGCTGGTGGAATTGCAGGCTGGTACAACCACTCTGGAAAGCAGTGTGGCGGTTCCTCAGAAAACTGGGCATGACACTCCCGGAGGATCCAGCTATACCACTCCTGGGCATATACCCAGAGGCTTTACCTGCATGCAATAAGGACACATGCTCCACTATGTTCATAGCAGCCTTATTTATAATAGCCAGAAGCTGGAAAGAACCCAGATGTCCCTCAACGGAGGAATGGATTCAGAAGATGTGGTATATTTACACAATGGAATACTACTCTGCAATTAAAAACAATGAATTCACGAAATTCCTAGGCAAATGGTCAGAACTTGAAAATATCAGCCTTAGTGAGGTTACCCAATCACAAAAGAACACACATAGTATGCAGTCACTGATAAGGGGATATTAACCCTGAATCTCGGAATACCCTAGTCACAATACGCATATCAATAGATTTCCAAGAAGATGGAAGGAGAGACCGCTGGTCCTGGAAAGACTGGATGTAGGGGAACGCCAGGACAGAGTAACGAGAGGGGGTTGAATGGGGAAAAGAAGGAGGGAAGGGGGCTTATGGGACTTTCGGGGAGGGAGGAAACGGGAAAGGGGAAATGATTTTGAATGTAAATTAAAAAAAACTTAGAAAATAATTAAAAAAAAATTAAAAAAAAAAGTTGTACACCACCATCAAGCAGCTTTGAAAATTTCTTGGAAACAAGAATGTGTAGCATTTACGTCAATATATTTTAGAGGGGTAATGAGGTGGAAAAACATCAGGTATATGAGAGGCAACAACTGTGCACATGTACATATCACATATATGTGATGTGATATATACATATGATGTGATATATCTACATGTACAGATTAAATTATAGGAACATGGTGGGGAAAACCACTTGGCTCTCAGACTTCTCTCTGAACTTATTCAGCAATGGGGCTTTTTTTTTTGTTTTGTTTTTTGGTCATTTTTTAAAATTTTTTTTAATTTTATTTTATTTTCTAAGTTTTTTTTTTACATTCAAAATCATTTCCCCTTTCCCATATCCTCCCTCCCCGAAAGTCCCATAAGCCCCCTTCCCTCCCTCTTTTCCCCATTTAAACCCCTCTTGCTTCTCAGTCCTGGCATTCCCCTACATCCAGTCTTTCCAGGACCAGGGGTCTCTCCTTCCATCTTCTTGGAAATCTATTGATATGTGAATTGTGTCTTGGGTATTCCGAGATTCTGGGTTAATATCCCCTTATCAGTGACTGCATACCATGTGTGTTCTTATGTGATTGGGTTACCTCATTACAGATGATATTTTCCAGTTCTGACCATTTGCCTAGGAATTTCATGAATTCATTGTTTTTAATTGGAGAGTAGTATTCCATTGTGTAAATATACCACATCTTCTGAATCCATTCCTCTGTTGAGGGACATCTGGGTTCTTTCCAGCTTCTGCCTATTATAAATAAGGCTGCTATGAACATAGTGAAGCATGTGTCCTTATTGCATGCAGGTAAAGCCTCTGGGTATATGCCCAGGAGTGGTATAGCTGGATCCTCCGGGAGTGTCATGCCCAGTTTTCTGAGGAACCGCCAGACTGCTTTCCAGAGTGGATGTACCAGCTTGCAATCCCACCAGCAGTGGAGGAGTGTTCCTCTTTCTCCACATCCTCACCAACAACTGCTGTCTCCTGTGTTTTTGATCTTAGCCATTCTGACTGGTGTGAGATGGAATCTCAGGGTTGTTTTGATTTGCATTTCCCTAATGACTAAGGATGATGAACATCTCTTTAGGTGCTTCTCAACCATTAGATATTCTTCAGGTGAGAACTCTTTGTTTAGCTCTGTACCCCATTTTTTAATAGGGTTACTTGCCTCTCTGGAATTTAAGTTCTTGAGTTCTTTGTATATATTGGATATTAGCCCTCTGTCAGATGTAGGGTTGGTAAAGAACATTTCCCAGTTAGTTGGTTGCTGCTTTGTCTTTTTGACAGTGTCTTTTGCCTTGCAAAAACTTTGTAATTTAATGAGGTCCCGTTTGTCAATTCTTGATCTTAGAGCATAAGCTATTGGAGTTCTATTTAGGAAATTCTCCCCTGTGCCCATATGTTCAAGGTTCTTCCCTAGTTTCCTTTCTATTTGTTTCAGTGTGTCTGGTTTTATGTGGAGGTCCTTGATCCACTTGGAATTGAGTTTAGTGCAAGGAGATAAGAATGGGTCAATTTGCATTCTTCTGCAAGTTGACCTCCAGTTGAGCCAGCACCATTTGTTGAAAAGGCTATCTTTTTTCCACTGGATGGTTTTAGCTCCTTTGTCAAAAATCAAGTGACCATAGGAGTGTGGTTTCATTTCTGGGTCTTCAATTCTGTTCCTCAGAAAACTGGGCATAATGCTACCAGAGCACTCTGTTATACCACTCCTGGGCATATATCAAAGGATTCTCCAGCATGTAATAAGGACGCATGCTCCACTATGTTCACTGCAGCCCTATTTATAATAGCCAGAAGTTGGAAAGAATCCAGATGTTCCTCAACGGAGGAATGGATACAGAAAATGTGGTATACTTACCCAATAGAATACTATTCAGCTATTAAAAACAATGAATTCTAACCAAACAAGTGAAAGATCTGTATGACAAGAACTTCAAGTCTCTGAAGAAAAAATTGAAGAAGACCTCAGAAGATGGAAAAATCTGCCATGCTCATGGATTGGCAGGATTAATATAGTAAAAATGACCATCTTGCCAAAAGCAATTTACAGTTTCAATGCAATCCCCATCAAAATCCCAATTCAATTCTTCATAGAGTTAGAAAGAGCAATTCAAAAATTCATCTGGAATAACAGAAAACCCAGGATAGCTAAAACTATTCTCAAGAGTAAAAGAACCTCTGGGGGAATCAGTATTCCGGACCTCAAGCTGTACTACAGAACAATAGTGTTAAAAGCCGCATGGTATTGGTACAGTGACAGGCATGTAGATCAATGGAACAGAATTGAAGACCCAGCAATGGGGCTTTTATTTATCCCAGTCACAAAGCCAGCTGTGGAAGGACCAGGGATATAATTGCTAAGGATTTTCCCCTTTCTCAAAGCACATACTCTCTTTGG
Organism: Tokudaia tokunoshimensis; assembly: GCA_036184795.1. Lineage (NCBI taxonomy): Eukaryota > Metazoa > Chordata > Mammalia > Rodentia > Muridae > Tokudaia > Tokudaia tokunoshimensis. Next base: position 119,868,267 of record BTHU01000012.1, on the reverse strand, counting down.
TGCATCTGAGTGTCAAGTCTTACTGACTGGTCCATTTCCATCATTAGTTTGGTATGTAACCCACATCACAGTGTGGAAAAACACAAGAGCCCAGAGAGAAGAGCCGTTAGGACATGGCTTTAAGAGTTGCAGATCTAAGTGGACACAGGGCATGGACCCAGGCAGCTCTGTCCCAGGCATGAGCAGCAGGCATTTATAATGTGCAGTGCATAAAGGGAAACCAGCAGAGGTGAGAGAGAGAGAGAGAGAGAGAGAGAGAGAGAGAGAGAGAGAGAGAGAGAGAGAGGTGAAGGGGTAAAGGCTCCCTATACTCTCTCTCCTTTAATCCCTCACCTGAAAAATGTACCTTGAACCAGAACTACCCATACTCTCCAGCTGCACACCACAGGCAGTGGGAGGTAGGGACAGTGATGCAGGCTCACCCTGTCCTGTGACCTCCAGCATGTGCCCACAGCCTCTGAAGCTCCTCCCCCTTCCCTTCCTCTATTCTCCTCAGCAGAGAGTCTCTCCCCAGGGCAGCCTGCTGGAGCTCCCTACCCTCCATGCCTCTGCCCTCCTCTCAGGACACCCGCACTTGCCTTCCCCTCTCAGTGCTGATCAGCATGCTGTCCCCTCCAATCCTGGAACATCTGTAGGGCAAATGTCTGGCACGATGCTGCCAGGAAGATGCAGCTACCATGCCTCCTGCCATGACTGCCGAGCATCCATGTAAGGAGGGGTTCGGTGGGGAATGGAGCAGCTTTTCACTGAGCTTCACGTACAAGGCAGGCTTGGCTCAAAGGTTCTGAAATTTGGAAACATTGAAGAATGCATTGTCTACAAACAGAAGCCTCCCAACAAGACACACTTAAAGTGGAGAACGTAAGCCCTTGGCAGAACACTAGACTTGAGACAGTCTATCATCACCATAACTAAACAGTAGCTACCAAACCATCACAATCTCCATGCTTCTGTTCACACCTCCCAGACCCAAGTCCCAGAGCCAGCAGCTATGGCACTTAGCCCAGCCTTTCCTCTGCATAGATATCAGATCCAGAGGGAGAGCAGCAGAGAAAGAATGAATGCCGGAATATATGAATGAATGCAGGAATATATGAATGAAGGCAGGAAAGTATGAATGAGTGCAGGCATCGGTGTATGAGGAGTGAATGATTGTTAATATGATGAAATTGAAGCCTCAGTCTTATCAACAAGCCAGGAAATGCACCGAGGCAGATGGCCATGCAACAAAGAAAACAGACAGGTACTCTTCATGGAGGAGGCTCTGATGACCAGAGGCTTCCTGGCAAGCTCTGGTTCCAGGAGAGTTGTGCTTCTCTGGGTTCCTCCTACACATATATGAACTAGACTCTAGAAAGTTCCAGACTGCCCAAGGTAACATGGAAGAATGGCATCAGGGAATAAGTTTGCGTGGCGAAAAATTCTGGCAATAAGAAACCCAAACACAATAACCACTACTGAAGGGAATTAGTTTATGATCATGGGAGATGAGGATGGCTCAGGAAGTGCCTGTGATCTGAGGCAGGGGCATGGATCCTTAGAATTAGATCCTCAAAGTTGGGAACATGAAACAGCTGGGACATCTGCAGCCACTCAGTGCCAATCATTGGATATAAGCAGTACACGAGGTAGGAGCGTACCTCCCCGTGAACTTACGTTCTCACTGGGAAAGCTTGACCAATACAATACAGCATTCCAGAAGCATGTAGGAGAAGTAAATATGGAGACAGTAAGAGCAAAAGTGAGGTAGCTCCACATTAGACAAGAATTCAAGGGAAAGAGTAACTGAACTGTGCAAATGGACACAGAACTGGGCTCTCAGGAGCTGAGAGCAAGAGCCAAGGTCCTATGGCGGGATACACTTGGTAAGTTAGATCAATGGGAATGAGGAGACAGATGTTTCCAGAAGACTGACATGAAGTAGATCATGCATTGCAGAGCATAGGATTCCTCCTGCACGTCATAGATCTTTGATATGTCTCAGTGAGAGTGGAGAAATCACATAGATCTTTCTTTCTTTTCTCTTTTTTTCCAATTTCAGTACATGTGCCTTAATTAATTTTTAACAACAGCATTGATTTTTTATTATATATATTCTTAATTTACATTTCAAATGATTTCCCTTTTCCTGGTTCCCCCACAAAGTCCCATCAGACATCTCCCCTTCCCCTGTTCCCCAATCAACCCCCTCCCACATACCTATCCTGGTATTCCCCTACACTCCTGCATCAAGCCATTCCAGGACCAGGGGCCTCTCCTCCCTTTGATGTCCAACAAGGTCATCCTATACTACCTATGCCTCTGGAGCCATGGGTCCCTCCATGTGTACTCTTTGGTTGGTGGTTTAGTCCCTGAGAGCTCTGGGGATACTGGTTAGTTCATATTGTTGTTCCTCCTATGGGACTGCAACCCCCCTTGGCTCCTTAGGTCCTTTCTCTAGCTCCTCAATTGGAGACCCTGTGCTCAGTACAATGGCTGGTTGTGAGCATCCAACTCTGTATTTGTCAGGCTCTGGCAAATACAGAGTTGGTCTGCCTTTGTATGTTATTTAACCTTTTTCCCTTACTGTTTTTAATATTCTTTCTTTATTTTGTGCATTTGGTGTTTTGATTATTATGTGATGGGAGGAATTTCTTTTCTGTTCAAGTCTATCTGGAGTTCTGTAGGCTTCTTGTATGTTCATGGGCATCTCTTTCTTTAGGTTATGGAAGTTTTCTTCTATACTTTTATTGAAAAATTAGAGCTTGGAATACCCAAGATGCAATTCATAGACCACATGAAGCTCAAGAAGAAAGAAGACTAAAATGTGGGTCCTTCGGTCCTTCTTAGAACAGGTTACAAAATACTCAAAGGAGCAAATACGGAGAGAAGGTGTAGAGCAGAGATTGAAGGAAAGCCATCCAGAGACTGCCCCATCTGGGGATGCATCCCAAATACAGTCAGCAAACACAGACACTATTGTAGATGATAAGAAGTGCTTACTGACAGGAGCCTGATATAGCTGTCTCCTGAGAGGCTCTGCCAGAGCCTGACATATACAGAGGCGGATGCTCTCAGGCAACCTTTGAACTGATAACAGGGTCGTCAACGGGGGAGTTAGAGAAAGGACTGAAGGAGCTGAAATGGTTTCCAACCCCATAGGATGAACGATATCAGCCAACCTGAGCTCCCAGGGTCTAAACCATCAAGAAGTAGACATGCTCCAGCCTTATTTAGCAGAGGATAGCCTTCACTGGGAGAAGAATTGGTCCCAGGAAGGCTTGATGCCCTCGTGTAGGGGAATGCCAGGGAAGGGAGGTGGGAGTGGGAGGGTGGGTTGGGGTACACATTCATAGAAGCAGGAGGAAGAGGGGTGGGATAGGGAGTTTCTGGAGGGGGGAAATCAAGAAAGGGGATAACATTTGAAATGTAAATAAATAAAATATCCAATGGAAAAAAAACCTAGAAACAAAGAGAGAGAGGTGGGAGAAGAAAGAAAGAGAGAGAGAGAGAGAGAGAGAGAGAGAGAGAGAGAGAGAGAGAGAGAGAGAGAGAGAAAGGAAAGTTAACTAAAGAACTTGGGGACAGTGTCATTAGCATCTAAATGCAGATCCTTTCTTCTCTGGAACAACCAGACCCAGGAAGCCCACATTAGCTTTACAATAGGTAGCAAAGCTCAACAGAAACCTGCACTGTCTGCCAGCTCACTGGCTGCTCCCTGTGGGACTCTTGGGAGGCTGCCTATGGGGAAACACCTGCCACTGCCTACTCCTGTCCTCCTGTTGTAGTGGTTTGAGGACAGCACAGATTCAAACACTGAGCAGATGGCAGGTATGCCTCATCTCATACCCTGAGCAGAGACTTGAGAAATCCAGCTCATGGAAGGAACAAAGAAATTCCCCAGCAGATGAACGCAGTGCATGCTCTAGGTCTCTCTCCTGCCCTCCCTAGTCTCCAGTGAGTGATGTGTTTCTCTCCCCACAGGTGGTCTACAAATCTGTGCTGGACATGACTGACAAAGACATCAAAGTAGATGCCACCATGATAGTCAAATATAACGCTCTGTTTGCAAAAATTAACCTTATGTTTGTAAACATCGACAGGAAATTTCTTTTTTTTATTTTATTTTCTAAGTTTTTTTTATTTACATTCAAAATCATTTCCCCTTTCCTGTTTCCTCCCAAAAGTCCCATAAGCCCCCTTCCCTCCCTCTTTTCCCCATTCAACCCCCTCTCGCTTCTCTGTCCTGGCGTTCCCCTACATCCAGTCTTTCCAGGACCAGGGGTCTCTCCTTCCATCTTCTTAGAAATCTATTGTTATGCGGATTGTGTCTAGGGTATTCCGAGATTCTGGGTCAATATCCCCTTATCAGTGACTGCATACCATGTGTGTTCTTTTGTGATTGGGTTAACTCACTAAGGATGATATTTTCAAGTTCTGACCATTTGCCTAGAATTTCGTGAATTCATTGTTTTAAATTGCAGAGTAGTATTCCATTGTGTAAATATACCACATCTTCTGAATCCATTCCTCTGTTGAGGGACATCTGGGTTCTTTCCAGCTTCTGGCTATTATAAATAAGGCTGCTATGAACATAGTGGAGCATGTGTCCTTATTGCATGCAGGTAAAGCCTCTGGGTATATGCCCAGGAGTGGTATAGCCGGATCCTCCGGGAGTGTCATGCCCAGTTTTCTGAGGAACCGCCAGACTGCTTTCCAGAGTGGTTGTACCAGCTTGCAATTCCACCAGCAGTGGAGGAGTGTTCCTCTTTCTCCACATCCTCACCAACAACTGTCTATTTTCAGCATCTGGAATACTTGGTGCCCAGTTTCTGCCTCAATCTTTCCCTCCTACCATCGGTACCACTCACTGGTTGTGGGTCAGGGTCTCCTGACTCTGTCCACACACTTGGAGCTCTCACTCCTGCAGCTGCATGGGGCCTGTTATTCAAACCAGCTCCTCTCCCCCTAGCACTCCTAATCAGAGCAGAGTAGTAGCCTTTCTCTCAGTTTGCAGGTGACCAACCTCACAGGACAGATGGAAACCTCCACCTTCATCACCCAAACTGAAAGGGAGGAGCAAAGGATCAATAAACATATACCTGCACAGAAAGTGTGCAGGTGTTTTTCAATCAGCTCCCTTTAAATAAGAGAAGCACAGGGGTTTAGCCTTTTGCCCATGACACACAGCAAGACACCATGGTTTCCAAGTTTCCTGACACCACAGGGACAACCTTCACCAAGCAGGGTATCTGACCATGGGGCATCACAGTTGTAGTTGGCAGATGGATGATAAAACAAGACTCTGTGTGCTTCACAGAGAGCATACAAAGAGACCTTGGAACAAGAGGGGAGTTATGTGCTGACGTCAGAGGAATAGGAGGAGGAAGAAGAAGAGGAAGAAGATGAAGACAAGGAGCAGGAGGAAAAGGAGGAAGAAGAGAGGGAAGAGAAAGAGGAGGAGGAAATGGAGGTGGTCAGATGACCAGGACAAAAAAATTGTGCAGGACAAAAAAACAATGGAGCCATTTCCACGAATCTGAGATGACATCAGTTTAGCTAAAGTGCATCACAGACACTAGATGGCAAAGAGCCTGGCCCTGTGTGATCCTCCAAACACTCAGAACCACAGGGAGCTTTGCACGATTCAAGGGTCAATAATTGTTCCTGTCTTAAAAATGTAGCCGTGAGTGGCTACAGGGCAGATAAATGGGAAGGACCAGGTTGGGGAAGATTGTCATTGAGGGCAGCATCTGAGAACATCAGGGCACATCTGGAGAGAAGAGTGGGTGATTCAGCTCAAGGACTGAGCCTGGCTAGTGCCTAGACAGAGGAAGAGGGGAGGCCACTGGACATCCTTGGGGTATCCTGTGAGCCTTAAACACAATCACAGACCTGCAGGCAGAGGGAAAGCTGTCCATCCAGGTTGAGACACACCTGAGCCTCAAGGCTCCTGAGAACACACAGTGACAGGTGGACCTGTGGTCATCAAAGAATCACACACAGGATTCCCTTCCTAGTGAGCACTGAGATACCATACATAGGATCATGGGGTGAGAGAAGAAAGGCCCCATCTATTGACAGCTGCACATGTCCCCAAAATGACCATGGGCCTGTCAGCCAAGGCCCTGAGCTGGACACTCCATGCACCCCATGAGTATTGACATGACCCTACTGTATCCCTCTACCAACTGAGACTTCAGCCCAGCTGTCTAAGGAGCATTGTGTTGAACATGTCTCATCTGACTGTTAGCTAGATATGAAACTTGTAGCCAAATTCTAAGTGCACCTCTCACTGGAGCGGAAAAGGGAGGATGGGGTGAATCATCAATGGGTATGCTGAAGAGGTCAACTCAAGAACTTTGGAAAATTCCACCAGACCCTTCCCTTTCTGGAAGAGAAAGCTCATAAGGAACATAGGTACACTCCCCTCTGGAACTGAGGAGCTAATTACATTCCTCAGGCCACAAGGAGGAGGGACTGACCACAGGCCACCTGAGAGTCGAGGAGGCCCAGAGTTCATTGACACATTCCTCAACTATTGGTCACCTACCTCATTCCCTAAAGACCAATCGGTTTAAAAGTCACACTGGATGGTTGTAGCTCCTTTGTCAAAGATCAAGTGACCTTAGGTGTGTGGGTTCATTTCAAGGTCTTCAATTCTATTCCATTGATCTACCTGCCTGTCATTTTACCAATCCCATGCAGTTTTTTTAACACTATTGTTCTGTATTACTGCTTGAGGTTGGGGATACGGATTTCCCCAGAAGTTCTTTTAGTGTTGAGTATAGCTTTAGCTATCCTGGGTTTTTTGTTATTCCAGATGAATTTGAGAATTGCTCTTTCTAACTCTATGAAGAATTGAGTTGGGATTTTGATGGGGATTGCATTGAATCTGTAGATTGCTTTTGGCAAGAAAGCCATTTTTATTTATTAATCCTGCCAATCCATGAGCATGGAAAAATTTTCCATTTTCTGAGGTCTTCTTCAATTTCTTTCTTCAGAAACTTGAAGTTCTGCCATACAGATCTTTCACTTGTGTGGTAAAAGTCACACCAAGATACTTTATAATGTTTGTGACTATTGTGAAGGGTGTCATTTCCCTAATTTCTTTCTCAACCTGTTTATTCTTTGAGCATAGGAAGGCTACTGATTTGCTTGAATTAATTTTATATCCGGCCACTTTACTGAAGTTGTTTATCAGCTGTAGGAGTTAGGTGGTGGAAGATAGCCTTTTCAACAAATGGTGCTGGTTCAACTGGAGGATACCATACAGGAAGAATGCAAATCAATCCATTCTTATCTCCTTGTACTAAACTCAAGTCCAAGTAGATCAAGGGCCTCCACATAAAATCAGACACACTGAAACTAATAGAAAAGAAACTGGGGAAGAGCCTTGAGCACGTGGGCACAGGGGAACATTTCCTGAATAGAACACCAATCGCTTATGCTCTAAGATCAAGAATTGACAAACGGGACCTCATAAAATTACAAAGTTTCTGTAAGGACAAAATGGCAACCAACAAATTGGGAAAAGATCTTTACCAACCCTACATCCGACAGAGGGCTATATCCAATATATACAAAGAACTCAGGATGGTAGACTCTAGAGAGCCAAATAACCCTATTAAAAATGGGGTACCAAGCTAAACAAAGAATTTTCAGCTGAGGGATATCGAATGGCTGAGAAGCACCTAAAGAAATGTTCACCATCCTTAGTCATCAGGGAAATGAAAATCAAAACAACTCTGAGATTTCACCTCACACCAGTCAGAATGGCTAAAATCAAAAACTCAGGAGACAGCAGATGCTGGTGAGGATATAGAGAAAGAGGAACACTCCACCACTCTGGAAATCAGTATGGCGTTTCCTCAGAAAATTCGTCATAATACTACCGGAGGACTCTGCTATGCCACTCCTGGGCATATACCCAGAGGATTCCCCAGCATGTAATAAGGACACATGCTCCACTATGTTCATAGAGGCCCTATTTATAACAGCCAGAAGCTGGAAGAACCCAGATATCCCTCAACGAAGGAATGGATACACAAAATGTGGTATATTTATACTATGGAATACTACTCAGCTATTAAAAACAATAAATTCATGAAATTCTTAGGCAAGTGGGTAGAACTGGAGAATGTCATCCTGAGTGAGGTGACCCAGTCACGAAGGAACACACATGGTATGCACTCACTGATAAGTGGATATTAGCCCAGAAGCTCAGAATACCCAAGACACAATTCACATATCAAATGATACCCAAGAAGGAAGGAGAGGCACCTGGTCCTGGAAAGGCTCAATGCAGCAGTCTAGGGGGATTCCAGGACAGGGAAGTGGGAAGGGGTTGATTGGGGAACAGGGGAAGGGAAGATGGCTTAAGGGACTTTCAGGGATGGGGGGATCCAGGAAAGGGGAAATCATTTGAAATGTAAATAAAGAATATATCTAATAAAAAACATAAAAGAAAAAATTCACACTGTTCTGGCAATCACATTGTGCCTAATGACTGCTGCTTAAACAACTGTATAAAGGCTCACTGGACAGGCTGTATGGTGTCATTCTCTCTCTCCATGTGCAGGGCAACCCCAACATTGTTGGACCAATAAATTCCTCTTGTTTTTTGCATGGATTGCAAACTCAAAGTTGTTCACTCAGTAAGTTAAAGCTCACCAGAATCTTACAATGGAATACAATAAACTTGCAAATCCCAAGTGAGACTAGAACCTCCCAAATGGGGAGGGTGCTTCTTCCCAAGAGCTGGGAACTGAGCCTGTATGTAGGTCTGTCTGCTCATTTTGGTTTCCACGCTCTGCTTGGCTGAGATATCCCTGGACTGCACAGTGACACTGACTAACTGTGTGACTCTCCCATGCAGAGAAGCCTGTGACTGCTCAGTGGCAGACTCCCTGTCATCTTGACAGCACTCGCTCAGGCTCCTGACCTGACATTTGTGTTATTCCCTGTCCCTGCTCTCTCCCCTGTACCTGCCTCACCCAAAGCCTGGGACTAACAGAGAGACTCAGTTCCAACTGAGGCTCTGGTTGTGTCTGCCTTCGTCTTGGCTGTCTTGATGGGATGTGCAAGCTCACAGGCCAACCCATGTGGACTAAGAAGGGAACCTGCTGTGCTGTGTCTATCTGCAGCATCTGGGACCATTTGGTGCCCAGTTCTGCCTTCCTCTTTCCCTCCTCCAGACTCTGCCAATCACTGACCCTTGCAGAGTCTCCTGACCCACAGAGTTGGAGCCCTCACTCCTACAGTTCTAAAGGCCTGTTGATCAAAACAGCTCACTTACCCCTTGCACTCCTACTCAGGGCACAGAAGTAACTTTACACTAAATTTTCAGCTGACTAACCTCCCAGGACATATGGACTCCTCCACCTTCATCACCCAAAATTAATAGGTAGGAGGAAAGGATCAATAACCATATACCTGCACAGAAAGTGCCCAGGCAGCGTTTACATGGATCCTGTTGACAGAGGGTGTCCTCCAGTGACAACAGGGCAGTAGAGGTTGTCACTCACACTCTGTGACTCCTGTGATGGCCCTCTGACCTACATGCTATTATGAGTTCCTTTATGGATGAGGAAACTGGGGCACAGAGAAGCTTAGCCATTTCTCCAGGACACACAGCTAGACATTATGGTATTCCAAGTTTCCTGATGACAAGGGACAAGCTTCATCCAGCAGTGATTCTGCTCCTGAGGCTTTACAGTGCTGGTGAGCAGATGGATGATAAGACAAGACTCTGGATGTTTCACAGAGAGCATCCACAGAGACCTGGGTGTAGGAGGTGAGCGCTGTGGTAAGGATGGAGGATGAGGTTGATGGTGGTGGTGGTTGGGAGGAGGAGGAATAGGAGGAGAAGCAGGAAGAAGAGTAGGCAGTGGTGGTAGTCAGATGACCAAAAAGAATATTTTGTGCAGGGGAAAGAAAATGTAGCCATTTCATAGAATATGAGATAAAGTCCACTGAGGAAAAGAACAGAACAGACACTAGATGGTAAGGAGTATGGCCCTGTGTGATCCTCTAATGTCTCAGAGCCACAGGGAGCTATGCACTGGTCAACCACTGCTCCAGTCATAGGAATGTAAGATGTGTGGCTACCAGGCAGAGAAGTTGGTGGAGCAGGGATCCTGGGGATTGTCATTGAGGGAAGCTTCAGGGAGCATCAGGACAAATATGGAGACAGGAGTGAGTGATACAGTCAAGGGCTGAACCAAGTTAGAGTCTAGACAGAGGAGGAGAACAGGCCAAGGTGCATCTGGGTCAGGTGCTGGACGTCCATGGAGAATCCTGTGAGCCTGGAAACACAGGCAGAGGCTGCAGGCAGAGGGAAAGCTGTCCATCCAGGTTGAGACACACCTGAGCCTCAAGGCTCCTGAGAACACGCAGTGACAGGTGGACTTCTGGACAGCAGAGAATCACATACACAGCATTCCCTCTGAGTGAGCACCAAGACATCACACATAGGACCATGGAGTGAGAAAAGAAGGGACCATCTACTGACAGCAACATGTGTCCCCACAATGACAATGTGCCTGTCAGTCAAGATTCTGAGCTGGCCACCACATGCACTCCATGTGTAGTGACTGACCCAGAGGTATCCTCCTTCTCTTTGTGCCTCTAACCAGGTATCTAAGGATCCTAGGGTTAAATAATTCTCAGGATGTCCATGGGGTGGCTCAGGAACCTGTGGCCAAAATCTGAGTCTATCACTTAAGGGGGTCTAGAACCTACATATCAAGGTTTACTTCTCCTCATTCCTTCAGAGCTGATATTTTGCATGCCTCTTGACAACAGAAGAGAGACCCAGCGTGCAGCAGAGGTGACAGACTGTGGAGGAGAAAGATAGGAGCCTGGAAACACTGCTGTTCACTGCGGCTCAATGCCTGGGGACTTCCTGCACGACGCAGTGGTTTCTGCATGCTGAGCATCCATTTCTTACAATGTAACAATGGGGAGAAACTGAGGGGTGGAGTCTAAGACACACAATGTGTCCTTCCTTCCCTGGTTCTGCCAATAGCACACTGAGTCTAACGAAACTCTGACATATAGTCACCTTGAGGTTTTCATCCAACTACGTGACAGAGGTCATTCCCAAGGTCTCACAATTGCACATCAATGATCACAGAATGTCCGCCATGCAGCCTGTGGGACAGGGAGTAATAGTGCTAACAATAGTCATGACAACCATCAATGTCCTGGCTGCCACCTCCACCCTCGCACTATTCCAACCCCTGCAGTTATGTCATAGAAACTGATTCAAAATGCAGGCATATGAGGGGAAATTGTGTTTCTAGGTGATGTGTGGTTGCAGGGCTAGAAACCAAAGCCTTCCTGTGCAGCAGTAGGAATGGAGAATGGTGCAGTCTTTGGAAGGTTGATGCAGCAACTGTGCTGTAGGCAGGGACTCAGAGGAACAGGAAGCAAGGACATGGCAGGCACTGCAGCCAGCGTCCACCAGGCTTCTTCACAATCAGCAAAGGGCTGGTGACTCAAGTGTCCCCAACAGATGAGTGGACGAGCAGAGCTTGCTCAGGTCACACACTATTACTGCATTAGACAAACAAGGGAGGAGCCATTTCCTGCTGCCCTGTGTGTGAGCCTGCCAATGTGCTCACAGGGAAAGAGAGAGACACAGTAGGGCCTGTGGGATGTGACCCATAGGCATGTGATATCCAGAACAAGGGAGATCATGTACATACAGAGCATTCTTATTGTTGTCAGGAGCTATGGGGAGGGCAGGTTGGGGTGACTCATCAAGGGATATGAAGTCTGTTCAGCAGTCACTAACAGCTTAAAACTAGACACTGGAAAACCAGCCCTAGCAGGAAAGAAATGCGAGTCCTGAGGGGAGGCTCTCTTTGCTTAAGGGATGTGAAAGGGCTGGGCAGTAGAGGGAAGGCCCAGCTGCTGGATGTGAAGTTTGTGTGCGTTGTTGGAACATGGGGACAATAATACAACATGATAGAGGGAACAAACACCAGATTGTGCCAGAGCCTTGGGAATGGGGAGCAGAGCTCCTCTGTGTCACCACCAGGCCTGCTGAGGAGGACTTGGCCAGCTGAAGTCCCTCCTTTCCACTACCCTGAGTTTGCTCTTTCACTGTGAGGAGACAGTGAAGTGTGCTTAATGTCACCTCATCCACTTCTCCTTTGAGCCAAGGAGGACACACCTGAGAGTGAGTTTCAGGTCAGTAGGGTAACCGAGTGAGGAGCTAGGCCAAACAAAATAGTAAGAAGAGGGCTGTGCATATGGATCTACACACACACATTCACAAACACACAGACACACAGAAAACACCTGCTAAAGAATGACTCAGTGGTAGGACGTTTTCTGAGTATATGTCAGGCTCTGAATTCAACCATATATATATATGTAGATCTATATGTGTGTGTATGTAGGTATGTGTATATGCATGCAAACATACATATACTTGTGTGAGTATGTGTATATAATTGTGTATATGTATGTATATATTCCTACATATATGTATGATATTTATATGCATATACATATATTGAAAATGGACAAGTATGTTGATGGGTATAAGTGTGTTCACATTCTTCTAATCTTGCCCAAATTTAATTTGAACAAGGGGCCTTTGGCCTTGAACTTGAGTAATTAAAGTTGCTACAAGCAGAACATAAAAGAAGAAATAAATATATGACTGTCATAGCAAACCCACAAGTTTCCCAGAGAAATACTGAGGGTGCTAGGACTCAGATAGACTGCCTAGGGCTGCTGGTAGGAAGAACTGGAAGAACAGGACACCTGGCTCACACACTTCTCTCTGTCCTTAGTCAACCAGGTCACTTTTACTCCATCCCTGACCCCAAGTCAGCTACGGAAGGACCAGGGATGCAGTTGCTAAGATTTATCCTCTTCCTTAAGTACAAACTCGCTTTTCTGCATTCCAATGTCAGGTCTTACTGACTGGTCGTTCTCCATCATTAGATTGATATATAACCCACTATCACAGTGCTAAAAGCACCAGAGCCCACTGGATGAGCAGGTTGCACATGCTCTAACAGCCATGGAGCTCCCTAGAGACAAGGCTTGTCAGTTCCAGGAATAAGCAGCAGGTGTCCACAATGTGCTGTGCAGAAAGGGAAACCAGAAGAGGGTGGCTTTCTGCATTTTCTACTGGTTCAGGATGTGTGTGTCACTAAAGGTAACCTTCATGTCATCCTGGAGCAGAGAATAGTCAGGAGGGGAAACTGAGTCTCAAGAGTGCATTAAACAGCAAATAGGTTGTTTCAACCCTCACCCCGAACACTATCCCTGTTCTGAAAGTACCCTGCTCCCCAGCTGTCATCTGAAAGGGCAGGGCAGGGCAGGGCTACTGTCTATGACATATTCGTGCTGCGAATTCTGAGCAATGTGCAGCCTCCACTCAACCTCTGTATAGCAGAAGTCAGGCTTCCCATTGGCTCACTGTGGACAAACATCTATGTCAGGGCCATGCTGACCAGTTCTGGTTTTTTAGCTTCTTGAGAAGATTCATAGGAAACATTCACTTCAAGGGAATGTGGATCAAGGATGCCCAGCTAGCTGATTAGGACACAGACCTCTACAAATCACTCCTGCGCACACACACACACACACACACACACACACACACACACACACACACCCAATTCCAAAACTACCCAAGCTCTCCAGCAGCACACCAAGGGGAGTGGAAGGAGGACTAGAGATGCAAGCTGACTCCCTGTTGGGAACACCCACATTATCTGAAGCCCCTCCCCCTTCCTTGAGAGGATTCTCCTCAGGGCAGCCTGATGGAGCTCCTCACTCTCCATGCCTCTGATCTCTTCTCTCAATATACATACATTTGCATTAACCTCTCAGAGCTCTGGTCAGCCCTCTCCCACCTACAATACTAGAACAGATGTAGGACCACTGCCTGTCAAGATGCTGCCAGACAGATGCAGGCATGGATTCCTGGGATGAGATCCTCAAATTTGGGTGCATGACCCAGCTGGGACATCTGCAACCACGACATGCCAATCATGGGACAAAAGCAGTACACCAGGCAGGAGAATACCCCCCTGTGAACTTACCTTCTCACTGGGGAAGCTTGAACAACACCACACAGCCTCCCAGAAGCATGTAGGAAAAGCAACCATGAGAAAACAAGAGCAGGAGTGAGGCAGCTCCACATGAGCCGTGAATTCAAGGGAGTGAGCAACTGAGCTGTGCAAATGGACACAGAACTGGGCTCTCAGCAGCTCAGAGCAAGAGCCAAGGTCCTGAGTCAGGATACACTTGGTAAGGTAGAGCAAGGGAATGAGGGCACAGATGGTTCCAGAAGGTTGACATGAAGCAGATCATGCAATACAGAGTGTAGGATTCCTCCTGCACATATTAGGGTCAGAAAATGTCTCAGTGAGAGTGAAGGAATCACACGGATCTTTCCAATGGACTCTAGAGGCTCAGAGAGTGGATCAAAGCCTAGTTCAGGCTTTGATAAAGCAGACCCCATGCTCTGATGTGGCCTTGCTTGGAATAATCCAGAGGGAAGGTTAAGACTCTACCAAGGCCCACGTAGCTGAAAGTAGATCGAGCCTAAAGCTTGAGGTTCTGATCGGCTTTGGAAGGATGTTCTGTTTTTGCCACGTAAATCAGGTAAATATGGCATAGGGCACATCAGGGAAGGGCAAAAATGAAGGCCAAAGAAAACCTGAACATGGGTTCTCATACCACGTGCTGCCACCTTGACAGAAATTGTCAAGATAGTGAGAACATGATAACCAAATATGTTGGTAAGTCTTCTGGTTGTGGACAACTGAACTTGGGCTGAGCCTGACCTGTACTGTGAAGACTAGTGAAAAGCTGATCAGTTCCCCCACTGAATCCCTACTTAAACTTTCTCTTTCTGCATGCTGGTTCTTTTAAATAGAAAAATTGGCTTCTGCAACAGGGTAGGAGGGAGCTCATGATGTAGTACTGCCATCTGAGAGGCCAGAGCACCTCTCATGGACAGTCATAGAGGCAGGAAGGGCAGCAGAACAGGGCACAATGCCGTCCAGGTCCCTAGGAGATGGTAAGAAAACCAGCTGAAGTCCCAGACTCAAAGGATGTTTTCTTTTCAGCCTGGAGAAAAGAGAAGATGGCCTTCATTGTAGCTCTGGGGCTCTTGATGGCTGAGATCTACCCTGCTGTCCTCTACTGCACAGATGGAACACTAGGGAGTCACACTGTGGTCCAGAAAGGCCAAGACACTCAAAAACAACTGGACAGTCTAACATGGGCCTCCATCAACAATGATTTTGACTTTTTGTCTCTTCAAGAAGGTAGTTTTGAATTATCCTGATAAAAATATTGTCTTCTCCCCACTTGGCATCACAACTACCTTGTCCTCTGTGTCTCTGGGTGCAAAGGACAACACCCTGGAAGAGATTCTAGAAGGTCTCAAGTTCAATGTCACAGAGATGCCTGAAGCAGACATCCAAAGGGGCTTTGGGCACATCCTACAAAGGCTCAGCCATCCAGGGGACCAGGTACAGATCAGCACAGGCAACACCTTGTTTGTTGAAAAGCACTTGCCGATCCTAAGAGTTCAACGAGAAGGCAAGGGCTCTGTACCAGACCGAGGCCTTCACAGCAGACTTCCAGCAGCCTTGCGAGGCCAGAAAGCTCATCAATGACTATGTGAGGAAAGAGACCCAGGGGATGATCAAGGAACTGGTCTCAGACCTGGATAAGAGGACATCCATCGTGATGGTGAATTATATGCCCTTTAGGGCTGAGAGTGGTGAATGGTTGGTGAGTGGAGGGTGAGGATGTTGCCTGGTAACCTGTGTCCTTACACTGACCTCTAGAGAGGATGAGCTCTTGGCCTCAGAGTCATGTGTATCTAACTACTTACTACACAAAGCCCTTACTTCTGCTCTGATATCTTTTTTAAGATATTGATGTAATTCCCAGGACAAGTCTAACAGAAACCCTGAGCTGCCAATCTAGGAAGGCTATTTGGGCTGGGACTGAATCTTATGACTGTCAGAATGCTATGTCTTCAACTGCCAGACCTAATGAGAAGGCTGAAGTCATGGCTACTCTATAGACAAATGGGATCCCTCAGTCTGTCCACAGAAGGCATTTCTAGTATGTGCCTACAGGAAGTATCTATCTGTCTGTACATCTAGGTCTCCAGTAGGGTCCCAGTGGTCTGGGAATTCTTGACCTAAAGGAGACTAGCAATAGTAATCTTAAGGAAGAAAGTATCAAAACCCAAATGTAGTGAAGAGCCCTGGGGGTAGCTCTTACATAGGACTCTCTCCTGAGTCTGTTGGGTCATGAGCTGGTAGTTTTGGGCATGGACAAGCAGGAACTGGGAAACACTAAACAGAAAAGGGAAATGTCAGCCAGGCAGTGTTCTGTGTTAATGTCTGGCAGCTTCTTGGTATTTTACTTTTATAAAATTAAATTTGAAAGGTCAGAATTCCCAAAACACATTCCTGGGTAGGGAATGTGCTGGGATTTGGATCAATGATAGTTAGAGACTCAGCTGGAGGCATTATGGGTAAGGGTAGTTGGGGAAAATCCAGGGATCCCACATCCACTATTCCTTGCCTGATAGAGATCAGGAAGCAATGCAACAGCCCAGAAAGTGCTGCCTGACAGAAGTCATGATGTCACAAGACATTGGGTCATTTGGTACAAATTAAAGTTAGTCCAGGATACTGGGAGGGCAGGCCTTGGCTCTTGGCAGAAAATCAGGTTGACAACGCATATAAATATAGAACACGAGGTCAGAGCACAGGAGGAAAGAGGACCAGAGGACATGGGACAGGAGGACAAGAGGACAGGAGGACTGGAGGACAGAGGACAGTAGGACAAAGGACAGGTGGACATGGGACAGGAGGACAGGAGGACAAGAGGACAGGAGGACAGAAGACAGGAGGACAGGATGGCCCCACAGCTGCTGAGGGCATGGGATGGTGCAGTCTGAGTGACAACCTAAAAGGATAACATTCAGAGAATGGCTCTCTCACCTCTCCCCAGGACACAGGCTCAAAACTGCTTGGTTTTAAGCGGGATGTATGTCTAGGCTGTGAGATATCAAGAGCAAGAAATTCTTTCATCATCATCTCCCAGAATGTACACTGGTTGAGCAGACATACATTAGAAATCTGGGATAAGCCTGAGCTGAACCTCTTATTTTTGGTGGTGGCCATGGCCCATGTCTGGGATGAGACTCCATTACCCATGTATTAGCCACAATCTATGGGATTATGAACTGATCACTATATAGGAGAACTTAGTATGTGCTGTTCTATTTCACTTAAAACCTGTACCATAAGCTATAGCGTTCTAGACATGGCTCCCCTGAGGAAAACAGCACCCTCAAGTCTCCCTGGTCTTCAGTCTCACTGCAGTCATTCTGGTCTCTCTTACACACTCCACAATAAATCCCTTACTGCTTCAGGAGTTCAACTAGCCAGACTGTGGTTTTGAGGTTCCCCTTTCCAAACTAAGCCTGAATCATCATTGTTAACACTTTTTCCACATGCCAAGATTTTTCTAGTTTAGCATGTGCCACCCTGAGGGACATTCTGAGTGACTTAAGATGCATGGATGCTGTCACAACTCAGAACCTGAGCATAGATGGGGAGGAGGAGTGTCTCTGCTGTTACAATCTGTTGATTTGCCTCATATTTAGGCAAATGGAAAGTGCCCTATGACACTGATAAGACGTTCATGGGACAATTCATATTGAATGATAGGAGGCCTGTAATGGTGCCCACAATGAAAATTGAGGACCAGAGGACAGGGATGAGGAGCTGCACTGCACTGTGGTGGAGCTGAAGTACACAGGAATTGAGAAGACCATGTTCATCCTCCCTGACCAGGGCAAGATGAAACAGGTGGAAGCCAGCTTTCAATCAGAGACCCTGAGGAAGTGGAAGAAATCTTTGAGGCCCAGGTGCATGTCCTCAGGATGTAGGACATTGATCCCTGTACTACAGTTGTCCTGATAGCCATTGTCCCTGTACCTCAGATTCTCACTTATATCCAGTGTAATGGTTAAAGTGTCAGCAGGAGACAGGTGGAGTTGAGGTGAATTCCCCTCCTCTGTTCCAATTATTTGAGGCCTGATTTTACTGTGGTTTTTGTTGGCGGTGAGATTTGCTCAAACAAGGAATGAGATTTCCTGTGTCTCTAAGAGGATAAAAATGACAGGTAATGTTGAATATGACTTTGGAAGACAGAGAGAATTGTGGTGAGATATTAACCTTGAGAATCATCTGTGTCCTGTGTAGCCCTCTCATCCCCTTATCACCCATTCATTCATCATTCATGGAATGGTGACTTGAAGATCTATTATGTGAAAATCTCTGACAGACCCAGAATAAGAGAAGAATGGACCAAATTTTCATCATTGTGGGCTCTCTTGTAATTGAGGAAGAGACAGAAGGGTAATGAAAATGGAACTAATTATCATTTAATAAGTTGAAGATGATGGTGAGTTGCAGTAGCAGACTAGAGAAGAGAACCAATGGTAAGGAAAGCTGGAGAGTGATGCAGTGTCCACTGTGAATAGAAGGATCACTAGGTGATGTCTAAAAGCAGGCATGACAGGGAAGAACTGCATTTGTGGATTTAGAAGGAAAGCATTCTCAGTCAGGGAACAGCTAGTTTCAAGCCAGGTTGCCTGTCCACTGCAAACTCTCTGACTCTGATGAATACTTAATATACCTGAGGAAGAATAATACCTCATGGTCTTGGCATGGGTGGAAAGAGAACTCTGCTCCAGTGAGGGAGCTGTTACAGAATGCAGCTCATGGGACATAAGGTAGTCTGAGTGGGGCACAGATTCCAGTGACTCTTTCATTACTCTGAATTTTTCTCAGGATGATAGACGAGCTCTACTTGCCTAAGGTCTCCATATCCAAAAACTACAGACTAGAGAAAATCCTTCCTGAGCTAGGCATCAGGGAACTCTTCTCCACACAGGCTGACCTGTCTGGGATCACTGGAGATAAGGTTATAAGATTCTATAAAGTAAGACAAGAAACATGAGGTCATTGACTTTGGGTCCTAAATGTAGACAGTGAAGGCCCTGTGGGCATGTGGGGATGTCCAGTGTGTGAGAAAACCTGCCTTCCTGATATCACACATGCCTGGGATAGATAAATTGCAGCTCAGATAGTCCTTCTCAGAGTGTGCAGCCAGTCACTCCTTTACCCTCAGGACTTGAGCTCATTCAGAAGTCAATGGTGGGGAATGTGACTGTGCTTGGTTTTAGACCTCACAGTTCCCAACCCATGCTGCACTGCAAGGCTTTGCACAATCCACTGCAGACCACCCACAATCCACTGTAGGGCCACCTACAATCCAGTGCATTGCCAAACACAATCTACTGTACAGCCAAAGTAACTCTGGTATTAGATTTTTCAATGTAGTGCCAAGCCACTACTATTTAATAGCATACAGAATATTTCTGTAAATGTAATAAGAAGGGATCAATGGCAGTTCTAATAAAATCCCTGAGGATAGGAGAGAAGATGCCCTTAGACCCTCATCATACAGTCATAGGATGTTGATGCCTAATGTACTATCCAGTGCCCACTCAGACCTCAGGCCTCAGATCTGTACCAGCAAGATATATAGTCTGGGAATGTGAAGTCCTGCCCTGTGCATTGCTGTTGCAAATCCCAAGGAGGATGGAGCAGGGAGCATGCTGAATCCTGCACTGTTGGTCAGCACACTGGCTGTTCTCTGTGGTATTTTTAGTAGGCTGCCTGTGGGGATCGCCTGGCATTGCCTACTCCTGTCCTCCTGGTGTACAGATTCAGACATTGAGCAGACCCAGGGTGTGCCTTACCTCACACCATGAGCAGAGACTTGGAAAATCCAAGGTTAGAGCAAAAAAAATTAGATGAGGCCAGCAGTCACTCCAGGCCTCTCTCCTTCCCTCCCTGGTCTCCAGTGAGTGATGTGTTTCTCTCCCCACAGATTGTCCACAATGCTGTGCTGGATGTGACTGATACAAGCACAGACGCAGATGCTGCCCAAGATGCAAAATTGTCCCATTGTATGCAAAATTGGACTCTGTGAAAGTGATAATGAACGTTGTGAATCCCAAGGGAGTCTAGAAATTCCCTAATGGGGCGGGGGGGGGGGGGAGGCTTACGTCCCAAGACCTGGGAACTGAGCCTGTATATAGGTCTGTCTGCTCATTTTGGCTTCCATGCTCTGCTTGGCTGTGGCATGCCCGGACTGCTCAGTGACACTGACTAACTGTGTGACTCTCCCATGCAGAGAAGCCTGTGACTGCTCAGTGGCAGACTCCCTGTCATCTTAGCAGCACTTGCTCAGGCTCTTGAACTGAAATTTGTGTTATTCCCTATCCCTGCTCTCTCCCCTGTATATGCATCTACTGCAAGGCCTGGGCCTTGGAGGGAGACTCAGTCCCAATTTAGGCTATGGTTATGGAACCTGCAGCATCTGAAACACATGATGCCCAGGTCTGCCTTACTCTTTTCTTCCTGTGGGCATTGCTAACCACAGCCCCTTGCAGAGTCTCCTGGCCCTGTCCACATCTGTCACAGTTGGAGCCCTAACCTTGTAGCTGCCTGGAGCCTGTGGTCAGAGCAGCTCCTCTCCCCTTAGCACTCCTGCTCAGAGCAGAGTGGTAGCCTTACCCTATGTTCCAAGCTAACCAACCTCACAGGACAGATGGATAGCTCCACCTTCCTCACCCTAAATGAAAGGATTGGAGCAAAGGATCAATAAACATGTAATTGCATTGAATGTTCACATAACTTCTGTTTGCAGATTGTACCCTCCAGTGACAATAGTGACATAGAGATTGTCACTCACGCTCTGTGCCTCCTGTGATGGCCCTCTGACCTGTGTGCTATTATGAGACCCTTTATGGATGAGGAAACTGAGGCACAGAGAAGCTTAGCCATTCTCCATGACACACAGCTAGACATTGTTATTCCAAGCTTCCTGATAACAAGGACAATCTTCATCCAGCAGTGAGTCTATTCCTGAGGCTTCACAGAGGTGGTTGGCAGGTAGATGATAAGACAAGACTGCATGTCTCACAGAGAGCATCCAAAGAAACCTTAGTTTAGGAGTTGAGCACTGTGGTGAGGATGGATGATGATGATGATGGTGGTGGTGGTGGTGGTGGTGGTGGTGGTGGTGATGGTGGTGGTGGTGGTGGTGATGGTGGTGGTGGTGGTGGTGGGGATGGTGGTGGTGGTGGTGATGGTGGTGGTGGTGGTGTTTCTGATGAGGAGAATGAAGAGGAGGAGTAGAAAGGGGAGACAGCAGTGGTAGTCAGATGACAAAAAAAGAAACCAATATTTTGTGCAGGGCAAAGAACAATGGAGCCATTTCTTATAATCTAAGATAAGGTCCATTTAGTAAAAGGGCAGAACACACACTAGATTGTAAAGAGCCTGACCCTGTGCTGTCCTCTAATGTCTCAGAGCTACAGAAACCTGTGCAGAGGTCAACACCTGCTCCTGTCTTAGGAATGTAACATTGGTGGCTACAAGGCAGAGAACTTGGTGGAGCAGAGGTGGTAGGGAATGTCATAGAGGGAAGCTTCAGGGAACATCAGGCCACCTTTGGAGAGAGGAGGGGCTGATTCAGCTCAAGGGCTGAGCCAGATTAGAGTCTAGATAGAGGAGGGGAGGAGGCCAAGGTGTATCTGGGTCAGGTTCCTGGAGAATCCTGTGAGCTTGGAAACACAGCCAGAGGCCTGCAGGCAGAGGGAAAGCTGTCCATCCAGGTTGAGACATACCTGAGTCTCAAGGCTCCTGAGAACACACAGTGACAGGTGGCCTTGTGGTCAGCAGAGAATCACACACACAGAATTCCCTTCCCAGTGAGCACTGAGATACCACACATAGGACCATGGAGCAAGCAAACAAGGGACCATCTATTGACAGCAGCAAGTGTCCCAACAATGGCAAAATGCCTAACTATCAGTCAAGGCCATGGACCACATGGACCAAGGCCATGGACCACATGAAGAAGACCAAAGAGTGGATGCTTCAGTCCTACTTAGAAGAGGGAACAAAATAATCAACAGAAATAGAGGGTGGGAGGGAATTAGGAGGCCGGGCAGTGGTGGCGCACGCCTTTAATCCCAGCACTTGGGAGGCAAGGGCAGGCGGATTTCTGAGTTCGAGGCCAGCCTGGTCTACAGAGTGAGTTCCAGGACAGCCAGGGCTACATAGAGAAACCCTGTCTTGAAAAATGAAAAAAAAATGTGTGGGAATTAGGAGGAAGAGAAGAGGGGGAGGAGAAAAAGAAATTCAACAGAGGTGTGTAGCAATGGGGGATAGGGAACTAGGAGTAGCAATGAGAAAGTCCCAGATGCCAGGAAAGCAAGAGCCTCCCAGGATACAATGGGGATGACCTTAGCTGAAATATCCCACAAAGGGAAGGGAGAACCTGTCGAGAACATATCTAGAGGATAGGTATGTCCCCCTGATTGATGGATGGGGCTGCCCACCCATCTCCAAAATTTTAATCCAGAATTGCTCCTGTATAAATGAAATACAAGGACAAAGAGTGAAGCAGAGACTGAAGGAAAGGCCATCCAGAGACTGCCCCACTTAGGGATCCATCCCACATGCAGACACCAAACCCAGACACTATTGCTGATGCCAAGAAGTGCTTGCTGACAGGAGCCTGTTACAGCTGTCTCCTGAGAGGCTCTGCCAGTTCCTGACAAATACAGATGCAGATACTCAATTATCTTTTCATATAACTTTCATTGCTGAAAAACAAATAAAATATGGGACATATTTTGAGTATTTACCCAGGTTCTGTATAGCTAGCTCTTTAGGTAGAATTATTTGCAATTTTCTGAGGAACTGCCAGACTGATTTTGAGAGTGGTTGTACCAGTTTGCAATCCCACTAGCAATGGAGGACTGTTCCTCTTCCTCCACACCCTTGCCAGCATGTACTCTCACTTGTGTTTTTGATCTTAGCCATTCTGATTGGTGTAAGGTAGAATCTCAAGGTTGTTTTGATTTGCATTTCTTTAATGACTAAGGACTCTGAACATTTCTTTAACTGTGTCTTGGCCATTCCAGATTCTTCTGTTGTGAATTCTCTGTCTAGCTCTGTACCCCATTTCTAAATTGGCTTTTTTGAGGTTAACTTCTTGAGTTCTTTATATACTTTAGATATTAGCCCTCTATCAGATGTAGGGTTAGTGAAGATTTTTCTCAATTTGTAGATTGCAGTTTTGTCCTATTGTCTATGTCCTTTGCCTTACAGAAGCTTTCCAGTTTTATGAGGTTCTATTTATCAATTGTTGATCTTAGAGGCTGAAACATTAGGGTGTAGTGGTTATTCCTGGCTGTCAACTTGACTAAATCTGGAATGAACTAATCAAGAATTGGAAGGCTCACCTATAATCCTAATCTGGAGGCTCAGAGATACAAGTTTCTGACCTGGATATTGGCATGGAGATCTTGAAGCATAGTGACTATGAATTCCAGAAGATTAAGATTAGGAGATCTCTAAATTCAAGGTCATCTGGGATTAAAGGCACGGTGGCACATGCCTTTAATCTGGGCCACACCCTCTGCTGGAGACCTATATAAGGACATTGAAAGAAGGAAGATTCACTCTGGCTTTTCCTGGACTCCCTCTTGTGACTGAGCAACTGCTAGATCCTTGGACTTCCATCCACAAGTACTGCTGACTATTGTTGGGGAGTTGGACTACAAGTTGTAAGTCATCGACAAATTCCCTAACTATATAGAGACTACCCATACATTCTGTGACTCTAGAGAACCTGGACTAATACAATTAGGGTCATGTTCAGGAAATTTTCCCCTGGGCCTATGAGTTCTAGGATCTTTCCCACTTTCTCTTCTATTAGATTCAGTCAATGTGGTAGCCTTAGCCAAAATGAAAAGCAATGGGGAGAAGGAACTCAGAGAGTTCAATTCCAGTAGATAGACAGGGCTTCAAGTGAAGAAAATGGGGTTACCAACCTAACCCACAGAAAAAATTTCTGACTCAGAATAGTTCCTGTCTTAAATAACTGCAGAGACAAAAATGGAAAAGAAACTGAAGGAAAGACAGTTCAATGATCAGCCCAAATTGTAAACTGTCTCAAGGGGAGAAGGGGCACCAAGCTTTGACACTATTACTGATGCTATGATGTGCTTACAGATAGGAGCCTAGCATGGCTGTTCTCTGAGAGGCCCTACCAGCAGCTGACTGAGACAGATGCAGATACTTACACCCAACCATTGAATTGAAGTCAGAGACCCCTGTGATTAAATTAGGGGAAGGGCTGAAGAAGCTAAAGGGAGGGTAGCCCCATAGGAAGACCAGAAGTCTCAACTAACCTGGACCCATGGGTCTGGCCTCAGTGGGAGAAGATATGATTAATCTTCCAGAGACTTGAGGCCCAGGGGAAGGGGATGCCTGTTGGGGGGAGCATCCTCAAAGAGGTAAGGGAAAGGAGGAATGGGATGAGGAACTGTGGGAGGGGGTTGGCAACTGATGGAATGTAAATAAATAAAATAACAACAAGAAAAAACACATAAGAAGTTTACAAAGCACCAACTGTATTCTATCAGAAAAGAAAATCCTCCCACCACATAATAATCAAAACACTAAATGTACAGAACAAAGAAATAATATTAAAAGGTGTAAGGGGAAAAAGGCCAAGTAACATATAAAATCAGTCATGTCAGAATTACACCCAATATCGCAACAGAGATTCCAAAACCTAGAATGAACTGGAGAGATGTTCCACTGCCTCTAAAAGACCACAGATAACAACCTAGACTACTATACTTAGCAAAATTTTAATCACAGTAGATGGAGAAAACAAGATATTCCAAAACAAAACCAAATTCAATCTACCCACAACTACTAACCTACAGAAAACCATAAAAGAAAAACTCCAAGGAGCTTAAATAATTCCACACAAGCAGAAACAAAAGAAAGAAAACACACACACACACACACACACACACACACACACACACACACACACACACACTAATGCTACCAAAATGAAAACAACAGGCCGGAACTAACAATCATTGGTCATAATATCTCTCAGCATCAGTGGACTCTCAATTTCCCATTAAAAAGACACAGGCTAACAGAATGTAGGCAAAAAACAGTATCCATCATTCTGCTGCACCCAAGAAACACACCTCAGCAATAAAGAAAGACATTATCTCAGAGTAAAGGCCTGGAAAAAGATTTTCCAAGAAAACAGTCCCCAAAACCAAGCTGGGGTAGCCATTCAGATATCTAATAAAATATACTTTCAACCAAAATAAATCAAAACAAATTACACTCATCAAAGGAAGAATTCACCAAGATTATGTCTCAATTCTGAACATCTGTGTCCTAAATGCAAGGACATTCACATTTGCAAAAGAAACATTACTAAAGCATAACTCTCACCTCAAAACCATGCATTAATAATGGGAAACTTCAACACCCCACTCTCACCAAAGGACAGGCCATTTAGACAGAAACTAAAAAGAGAAATAATGAGACTTATAGGTGTTGTGAATCAAACGGACCTAACATATCTAATCAACATTTCACCCAAACACAAAAGAATATACCTTCTTCTCAGCACCTCAGGGAACCTTCTCCAAAATTGACCATATAGTCTGTCACAAAGCAACCTTAACAAGTACAAGAAAATAGAAATAACCCTTGTATCTTATCAGAGCACCATGCTTTAAAGCTGGATTTGAACAACAAAAGGAAGAGAAAGCCTATAAACTCATGGAAACTGAATGACTCTCAACTCAATAACCACTGGGTCAAGGAGGAAATAAAGAGAGAAATTAAAGACTTTCCAGAATGCATTGAAAATGAGTGCACTACATTCCCAAACCTAAGGGACACAATGAAAGCAGAGCTAAGAGGAAGTTCAGACCAGTAAATCCATTCATAAAGAAACTGAACAGATCTCATACTAACAATTTAAAAGTACACTTGAAAGCTTAACAAAAAGAAGCAAACACACCAAAGAGGAGTAGATGGCAGGAAATAATCAAACTAAGTGCTGAAATCAATCAATTACCAAAAAAAGAGAACAATACAAAGGATCAAGTAAACCAAGAGCTGGTTCTTTGAGAAAATCAATAAGGTAGACAAACACTTAGCCAATCTAACTAAAAGGCAGAGAGACAGCATCAAAATTAACAAAATCAAAAAGAAAAGGGAGACATGACTACAGACATTGAAGAAATCCAAAGAATCTTTAGGTCTTACTTCAAAAGCCTATACTCAACAAAAATGGAAAAATCTAAGTAAAATGTATAGTTTTCTAGACATATAACACTTACCGAAGTTAAATCAAGATCAGATAAACTACTTAAATAATTCTATAATCTGTAAGGAAGTAACACTCATTAAAAGTTTCCCAACACAAAACAAAACAAAACAAAGCAACAACAATAAAATAAACAAAAACCCAGGACAAAATGGTTTTAGCACAGAATTCTACAAGACTTTCAAAGAAGAGTTAAAACTAGTACTCCTCAAACTTCTATTCTACAAAATATAAACCAAATGAACATTGCTAGAATAGCTCTATGAAGCCACAGACATCCTGATACCTAATCCACAGATTCAACAAAGAAAGAGTATTTCACACCAATTTCTGTCATGAACATTGATGCAAAAATACTCAAGAAAAACCTCACAAACTGGATCCAAGAACATATACAAAACATTATCCATTGTAATCAATTTGACTTCATTTCATGAATGCAGGCACAAGATACAAAAATCCATGAAAATAACCCACCATATAAACAAACTGAAAGAAAAAAATCATATGATCATCTCATTAGATGCTGAAAAAGCTTTTAATGAAATCTAACACCCCTTCATGATAAAAGTTTTGGATCACTTTGGAGTGCAAGATGCATACCTAAACATAATAAAAGCAATCAATATGCACCAAACAAATAGCCAACATAAAATTAAAGGGAAAGAAACTTAAAGTAACTCCACTGTTATCTGCCCACTCTCTTTGTAACTATTCAAAATAGTTCTTGATGCTCTAGCTAGACCTTTAAGACAACTAAAGGAGATCAAGTGCTTCAAATTGGAAAGGAAGAAGTCAAAGTGTATCTATTGGTAGATGATACGATATAATACATAAGTGTGCCCCAAAATTCTATCAGAAAACTCTTACAGATGATAAACATCTTTCAAAATGTGACTTGATCTAACATTAACTAAAATAACTATCCTGTGTTTTTAAATTTAAGTTTTTTTAATTGGGTTAATTTTCTTAGAGTTCAACGTTTTGTATTCTTTATATATTTTGGATATATACCTTTATATATTTTGCATCTATACATACCTCTATCGGATGTAGGGTTAGTGAAGATCTTTTCCCAACCCATAGGTTGCCAATTTGTCCTACTGATACTGTCTTTTGCCTTACAGAAGAAGCTTTTCAATTTCTTGAGGTTCCACTTATCAATTGTTGATCTTAGAGACTGAGCCATTGGTGTTCTGTTCAGGTAAATTTCCCCTATGCAATGCATTCAAAGTTGTTTCCCACTTACTTGTCTATTAGATTCAGTGTGTCTGTTTTTATTTTGAGGTTTTATTTGTACTGAGGTCCTTGATCCACTTGGATTTGAGCTTTGTACAAGGAGATAAGAATGGATCAATTTGCATTCTTCTAAAAGCAGATCACCAGATAGACCAAGACTATTTATTGAAGATGCATTCTTTTTTCCACTGTATGGTTTTGGCTCCTATTTGAAAATCAAGTTTGTCTCTGGGTCTTTAATTCTATTCCATTGATTGACCTGTCTGTCTCTGTACCAGTGCCAAACAGTTTTAATATCTACTGTTCTGTAGTACAGCTTGAGGTCAGGGATGGTGATTCCTCCAGGAGTCCTTTTATTGATGAGAGTTGTTGTCACTCTCTTGGGGTTTTTTTTTTGTTTTGTTTTTGTTTTTCCACATAAAGTTGAGAATTGCTCTTTCCATGTTTGTGAAAGATTGAATTGGCATTTTGGTGGGCATTGCATTGACTCTGTAGATTGCTCTTGGTAAGATATTCATTTTCACTGTGTTAATCCTACTGATCCACGAACATGGGAAATCTTTCAATCTTCTGAGGTATTCTGTTTCCTTTTTTAAGGTCTTGAAGTTCTTTTTTTTTTTTAATTTACATTCCAAATCATTTCCCCTTTCCCGTTTCCTCCCTCCCCGAAAGTCCCATAAGCCCCCTTCCCTCCCTCTTTTCTCCATTCAACCCCCTCTCGCTTCTCTGTCCTGGCATTCCCCTACATCCAGTCTTTCCAGGACCAGGGGTCTCTCCTTCCATCTTCTTAGAAATCTATTGCTATGCGAATTGTGTCTAGGGTATTCTGAGATTCTGGGTTAATATCCCCTTATCAGTGACTGCCTACCATGTGTGTTCTTTTGTGATTGGGTTACCTCACTAAGGATGATATTTTGAAGTTCTGACCATTTGCCTAGGAATTTCGTGAATCCATTGTTTTTAATTGCAGAGTAGTATTACATTGTGTAGATATACCACATCTTCTGAATCCATTCCTCCGTTGAGGGACATCTGGGTTCTTTCCAGCTTCTGGCTATTATAAATAAGGCTGCTATGAACATAGTGGAGCATGTGTCCTTATTGCATGCAGGTAAAGCCTCTGGGTATATGCCCAGGAGTGGTATAGCCGGATCCTCCGGGAGTGTCATGCCCAGTTTTCTGAGGAACCGCCACACTGCTTTCCAGAGTGGTTGTACCAGTTTGCAATTCCACCAGCAGTGGAGGAGTGTTCCTCTTTCTCCACATCCTCGCCAACAACTGCTGTCTCCTGTGTTTTTGATCTTAGCCATCCTGACTGGTGTGAGATGGCGGTCTTGAAGTTCTTATCATTCAAATCTTTCACTTGCTTGTTTAGAGTTACACCGAGATAATTTATATTGTCACTATTGTGAAGGGTGTTGTCTCCATAATTTCTTTCTCAGCCTGTTTATCCTTTCTTTAAAGGAAGTTTCCTGATTTGTTTGAGTTAATTTTAAATCCAGCCACTTCGCTGAAGTTGTTTATTAGCTGTAGGAGTTCTCTAGTAGAATTTTGGGGGTTGCTTATGTAAATTATCATATCATCTGCAAATAGGGATATCTTGACCTTCTTTCCTATTTGTATCCCCTTGATCTCCTTTTGTTGTCTAATTGCTCTATGCAGAATTCAAGGATTGAAATGAATAGATATGGAAAGAATGGGCAGCCTTGTATAGCCCCTAATTTTAGTGGGATTGCTTCTAGTTTCTCTCCATTTACTTTGATGTTGGGTTGCTGTGTATTGCTTTTATTTTGTTGAAATACAAGCCACCAATTCCCAATCTCAGCAATTCTTTTAACATGAGAGGGTGTTGCATTTCACC
Source organism: Tokudaia tokunoshimensis (assembly GCA_036184795.1). NCBI lineage: Eukaryota > Metazoa > Chordata > Mammalia > Rodentia > Muridae > Tokudaia > Tokudaia tokunoshimensis. The sequence continues at coordinate 119,838,872 of BTHU01000012.1, read as the reverse complement.
ACAGACTTTTTCAGCACCTAATGAAACGATCATGTGGTGTCTTTTGAGTTTGTTTATATAGTGGATTAAGTTGAAGGATTTTTATATATTGGACCATACCTACATACCTGGGACGATGATATTTTTGATGTGTTCTTGGACACAGTTTGCGAAAATTTTATTGAGAAATTTTGCATCCACATTTATAAGTAAAATTGCTCTGAAGTTTTCTTTGTGTGGATTAGCTATCAGAGTAACTGTGGCTTCATAAAATGACTTGTAGTGTTCCTTCTGTTTCTGTTTTGTGGAATAGTTTGAGGAGTATTGGTATTAGCTCTTCTTTAAAGGTCTGATAGAATTATGCACTAAAAGCATCTGGTTCTGTTTTTGTTTGTTTGCTTTGTTTTGTTTTGTTTGTTTGTATGGTAGGTTTTTTTTTTTTTTTTTTTTTTTTAATTTAATTTTATTTTATTTTTTTAATTTACATTCCAAATCACTTCCCCTTTCCCGTTTCCTCCCTCCCCGAAAGTCCCATAAGCCCCCTTCCCTCCCTCTTTTCTCCGTTCAACCCCCTCTCATTACTCTGTCCTGGCGTTCCCCTACATCCAGTCTTTCCAGGACCAGGGGTCTCTCCTTCCATCTTTTTAGAAATCTATTGATATGCTGATTGTGTCTAGGGTATTCTGAGATTCTGGGTCAATATCCCCTTATCAGTGACTTCATACCATGTGTGATCTTTTGTGATTGGGTTACCTCACTAAGGATGATATTTTCAAGTTCTGACCATTTGCCTAGGAATTTCGTGAATTCATTGTTTTTAATTGCAGAGTAGTATTCCATTGTGTAAATATACCACATCTTCTGAATCCATTCCTCCGTTGAGGGACATCTGGGTTCTTTCCAGCTTCTGGCTATTATAAATAAGGCTGCTATGAATATAGTGGAGCATGTGTCCTTATTGCATGCAGGTAAAGTCTCTGGGTATATGCCCAGGAGTGGTATAGCCGGATCCTCCGGAAGTGTCATGCCCAGTTTTCTGAGGAGCCGCCAGACTGCTTTCCAGAGTGGTTGTACCAGCCTGCAATTCCACCAGCAGTGGAGGAGTGTTCCTCTTTCTCCACATCCTCGCCAACAACTGCTGTCTCCTGTGTTTTTGATCTTAGCCATCCTGACTGGTGTGAGATGGAATCTCAGGGTTGTTTTGATTTGCATTTCCCTAATGACTAAGGATGATGAACATCTCTTTAGGTGCTTCTCAGCCATTAGATATTCTTCAGGTGAGAACTCTTTGTGGAGCTCTGTACCCCATTTTTTAATAGGGTTACTTGCCTCTCTGGAGTTTAACTTCTTGAGTTCTTTGTATATCTTGGATATTAGCCCTCTGTCGGATGTAAGGTTGGTAAAGATCATTTCCCAGTTAGTTGGTTGCCGCTTTGTCTTTTTGACGGTGTCTTTTGCCTTGCAAAAACTTTGTAATTTAATGAGGTCCCATTTGTCTATTCTTGATCTTAGAGTATAAGCTATTGGAGTTCTGTTCAGGAAATTCTCCCCTGTGCCCATATGTTCAAGGTTCTTCCCTAGTTTCCCTTCTATTAGTTTCAGTGTGTCTGGTTTTATGTGGAGATCTTTGATCCACTTAGAATTGAGCTTAGTGCAAGGAGATAAGGATGGGTCAATTTGCATTCTTCTGCATGTTGACCTCCAGCTGAGCCAGCACCATTTGTTGAAAAGGCTATCTTTTTTCCACTGGATGGTTTTAGCTCCTTTGTCAAAGATCAAGTGACCATAGGAGTGTGGATTCATTTCTGGGTCTTCAATTCTGTTCCATTGATCTACATGTCTGTTACTGTACCAATACCATGCAGTTTTTAACACTATTGCTCTGTAGTACAGCTTGAGGTCCGGGATACTGATTCCCCCAGAGGTTCTTTTACTCTTGAGAATAGTTTTAGCTATTCTGGGTTTTCTGTTATTCCAGATGAATTTTTGAATTGCTCTTTCTAACTCTATGAAGAATTGAGTTGGGATTTTGATGGGGATTGCATTGAATCTGTGTATTACTTTTGGTAAGATGCTCATTTTTACTATATTAATCCTGCCAATCCATGAGCATGGCAGATTTTTCCATCTTCCGAGGTCTTCTTCAATTTCTTTCTTCAGAGACTTGAAGTTCTTGTCATACAGATCTTTCACTTGTTTGGTTAGCGTCACGCCAAGATACTTAATATGGTTTGTGGCTATCGTAAAGGGTATTATTTCTCTTACTTCTTTCTCAGCCTGCTTATCCTTTGAGTATAGGAAGGCTTCTGACTTGCTTGAGTTGATTTTATATCCGGCCACTTTGCTGAAGTCGTTTATCAGCTGTAGGAGTTCTCTGGTGGAGTTCTTTGGGTCGCTTATGTATACTATCATATCGTCTGCAAATAGTGATAGTTTGACTTCTTCCTTTCCAATTTGTATCCCTTTGACCTCTTTTTCTTGTCTAATTGCTCTAGCTAGAACTTCAAGTACTATATTGAAAAGATATGGAGAGAGAGGGCAGCCTTGTCTAGTCCCTGATTTTAGTGGGATTGCTTCAAGTTTCTCTCCGTTTAGATTGATGCTGGCTACTGGTTTGCTGTAAATTGCTTTTACTATGTTTAGATATGGGCCTTGAATTCCTGATCTTTCCAAGACCTTTAGCATGAAAGGATGCTGAATTTTGTCAAATGCTTTCTCAGCATCTAATGAGATGACCATGTGGTTTTTTTCTTTGAGATTGTTTATGTAGTGGATTACATTGATGGATTTCCTTATATTGAACCATCCCTGCATCCCTGGGATGAAGCCTACTTGATCGTGGTGAATGATCGTTTTGATGTGTTCTTGGATTCGGTTGGCAAGAATTTTATTGAGTATTTTTGCATCGATATTCATAAGAGAGATTGGCCTGAGATTCTCTTTCTTTGTCGGATCTTTGTGTGCTTTTGGTATTAGTGTAATTGTGGCTTCATAGAACGAGTTGGGTAGTGTTCCTTCTGTTTCTATTTTGTGGAACAGTTTGAAGAGTATTGGTGTTAGGTCTTCTTTGAAGGTCTGATAGAATTCTGCACTAAAACCATCTGGACCTGTGCTTTTTTTGGTTGGAAGACTTCCAATGACAACTTCTATTTCTTCAGGGGTTATAGGACGGTTTAGATGGTCTATTTGATCCTGATTTAATTTTGGTACTTGGTATCTGTCAAGGAAATTGTCCATTTCCTCAAGATTTTCTAGTTGTGTTGAATACAGGTTTTTGTAGTAGGATCTGATGATTTTTTGAATTTCCTCAGTTTCTGTTGTTATCTCTCCCTTTTCGTTTCTGATTTTATTAATTTGGATACTATCTCTGTGCCCTCTGGTTAGTCTGGCTAAGGGCTTATCTATCTTGTTGATTTTCTCAAAGAACCAACTCCTCGTTTTGTTGATTCTTTGTATGGTTTTATTTGTTTCTACTTGATTGATTTCAGCCCTGAGTTTGATGATTTCCTGCCTTCTACTCCTCTTTGGTGTATTTGCTTCTTTTTGTTCCAGGGCTTTCAGGTGTGCCATTAAGCTGTTAGTGTATGCTGTCTCCCGTTTCTTTTTGGCGGCACTCAGGGCTATGAATTTTCCTCTTAGCACTGCTTTCATTGTGTCCCATAAGTTAGGGTATGTTGTGCCTTCATTTTCATTAACTTTCAAAAAGTCTTTGATTTCTTTCTTTATTTCCACCTTGACCAAGTTATCATTGAGTAGAGCATTGTTCAGCCTCCATGTGTACGTGGGTTTTCTTTTGTTTTTGTTGCCATTGAAGACCACCCTTATTCCATAGTGATCTGATAGGAGGCATGGGATTATTTCTATCTTCTTGTATCTGTTGAGGTCTGATTTGTGACCAATTATATGGTCAATTTTGGAGAAGGTACCATGAGGAGCTGAGAAGAAGGTGTATTCTTTAGCTCTAGGATGAAATGTTCTATATATATCAGTTAGTTCCATTTGGTCCAAGGCTTCAATTAGATTCACTGTGTCCCTGTTTAGTTTCTGCTTTCCTGAACGATCCATTTCAGAGAGCGGGGTGTTGAAGTCACCCACTATTATTGTGTGCGGTGCGATGTGTGCTTTGAGTTTTAGTAAAGTTTCTTTTACGAATGAGGGTGCCCTTGCATTTGGAGCATAGATATTCAGGATTGAGAGTTCTTGATGGTGGATTTTTCCCTTGATCAGTATGTAGTGTCCTTCTGTGTCTTTTTTGATGACTTTGGGTTGAAAATCAATTTTATCCGATATTAGGATGGCTACTCCACCTCGTTTCTTGGGGCCATTTGCTTGTAAAATTGTTTTCCAGCCTTTTACTCTGAGGTAGTGTTTGTCTTTGACACTGAGGTGCGTTTCCTGCATGCAGCAAAAAGCTGGGTCCTGTTTACGTATCCAGTCTGCTAGTCTATGTCTTTTAATTGGGGAATTGAGACCATTGATATTAAGAGAGATTAAGGCATAGTGATTATTGCCATCTGCCATTCTTGACGCTATCTTTATGTTTGAGTGGTTATCTACTTTTGGGTTTGATTCAAGAAGGTTATTATCTCATTTTTTCCAGGGTGTTGTTTCTCTCCCTGTATTGGAGGTTTCCACCTATTATCCGTTGCAGGGCTGGATTTGTGGAAAGATATTGTGAAAATTTGGTTTTATCATGGAATATCTTGGTCTCTCCATCTATGGTGATTGAGAGTTTTGCTGGGTATAGTAGTCTAGGCTGGCATTTGTGCTGTCTTAGTGTCTGCATGAGATCTGCCCAGGATCTTCTGGCTTTCATAGTCTCTGGTGAGAAGTCTGATGTGATTCGGATAGGTCTTCCTTTGTATGTTACTTGGCCCTTTTCTCTTACTGCATTTAGTATTCTTTCTTTGTTTAGAACATTCGGTGTTTTGATTATTATGTGACGGGAGGTATTTCTGTTCTGGTCCAGTCTGTTTGGAGTTCTGTAGGCTTCTTGTATGTTCATCGGCATCTCTCTCTTTAAGTTAGGGAAGTTTTCCTCCATAATTTTGTTGAAGATGTTTACTGGCCCTTTAAGTTGCAAATCTTCACTCTCATCTATACCTATAATCCTTAGGTTTGGTCTTCTCATTGTGTCCTGGATTTCCTGGATGTTTTGGGTTACGCGTTTTTTGCATTTTGCATTTTCTTTGACTGTTGAGTCGATGCTTTCTATGGAATCTTCAGCACCTGAGATTCTTTCTTCCATCTCTTGTATTCTATTGTTGATGTTTGCATCTATGACTCCTGATTTCTTCCCAAGGTTTTCTATCTCCAAAGTTGTCTCCCTTTGTGATTTCTTAGTTGTTTCTACTTCCTTTTTTAGTTCCTGGATGGATTTGCTGAGATCCTTCACTTGTTTGTTTGTATTTTCCTGTATTTCTTTAAGGTATTTTTGCATTACCTCTTTCAGGATTTCTTCCTGATGACCCACGTTCTCCTGCATTTCTCTGAGCGATTTTTGTGTTTCCTCCTCATGGGATTCCATCTGTTGATCCATCGTCTCCTGCATTTCTTTAAGCAGTTCTCGTGTTTCCTTTGTAAGGGCATCTAACCGTTGATTCATTTCTTTAAGCAATTTTTGTGTTGCCTCCTTATGGGCATCCGTCTGTTGACCCATATTCTTCTGCATTTCTTTATGCAAATTTTGTGATTCCTTTGTGAGTGCATCTACCCGTTGATTCATCTCGTTAAGCGATTTTTGTGTTGTCTCCTTGTGCGCCTCCATCTTTTGATCCATGTTCTCCCGCATTTCTCTAAGCGATTTTTGTGTTTCCTTTGTAAGGGCTTCTAACCGTTGATTCATGGTCTCCTGTAACTCTTTATGAGATTTATTTGTGTCCTTCTTGTGATCCTCTAATAGCATCATGAGAAGTGATTTTAAATCCAGATCTTGTCTTTCGGGTGTGGTGGGGTATCCAGGACTTGCTGCTGTTGGAGAGTTGGGTTCGGATGGTCCTACATTACTTTGATTACTGTTAGTAACATTCCTACGTTTGCCTTTTGCCATCTGGATACCTCTGGTGTTAGTTGGTCCTGCTGCCACTGGCTGTTGGTTGGACCTCCTGTGAGCCTGCAAAGCTATTTCTGCCCCCCCCCTGGATTACCAGGATTCCCCTGGCACCGATTTCTGGGGCCTGCCTGCTCCTGAGTGACTTTGGAGCCCTAATGTGCTTTGCCCCAAGTGATCTTATATTGGGGAGGCCTTGCACATCTAAAGGCTCAGCCTAGTGGATTCCTGGAGCAGAGGTCGCCAAAGGGAGGCTGGCAGGCTCCTGCCCTGTGCAGGGGTGTGTGATCTCTCCTGGGGGGGGGAGGGGGCGTCCCTCTGCCAGGCAGAAGTCCCACAGCAGATCTGGCGCGCTGGTCACTGCAGATCAGCCCAGCACCTGGGAGCAGGTTACACACAAGCTGCCTGAACCCGAAGCGATATTATGCCTGTCTGTCTCTGAGCCTGGTGGTCCCAACTACCTGGTCACTGGAGCAAAGATGGCGGAGGGCACTCTCCGTGGCGCCGCTCACCCTGTGGTCACGATGGCCCGCCGATCTGGCACCCAGACGACCACAGCGCCAACCCGCCCTCGGGCACAGAAGGAAGCCCCAACAGGCCGTGTCCCAAGTGATGTTATATTGGGGGGAGAGCCTGGGTACCGGTCTCTCCAGCGCAGTCCGCGGGAACAGAGGTCGCGGAAGGGAAGCTGGCGGGCTCCCTCCCTGCGCAGGGTCCCTCCACCAGGCAGAAGGTCCCACCGCGGAACTGGCGCGCTGGTTACTGCAGATCAGCCCAGCACCTGGGAGCAGGTTACACCCAAGCTGCCTGAAACTGAAGCGATATTATGCCTGTCTGTCTCTGAGCCTGGCGGTCCCAACTACCTGGTCACTGGAGCAAAGATGGCGGAGGGCAGTCTCCGTGGCGCCGCTCACCCTGTGGTCACGATGGCCCGCCGATCTGGCGCCCAGACGACTACAGCGCCAACCCGCCCTCGGGCACAGACGGAAGCCCCAACAGGCCGTGTCCCAAGTGATGTTATATCGGGGGGGAGAGCCTGGGTACCGGTCTCTCCAGCGCAGTCCGCGGGAACAGAGGTCGCGGAAGGGAAGCTGGCGGGCTCCCTCCCTGCGCGGGGTCCCTCCAGCAGGCAGAAGGTCCCACCGCGGAACTGGCGCGCTGGTTACTGCAGATCAGCCCAGCACCTGGGAGCAGGTTACACCCAAGCTGCCTGAAACCGAAGCGATATTATGCCTGTCTGTCTCTGAGCCTGGCGGTCCCAACTACCTGGTCACTGGAGCAAAGATGGCGGAGGGCAGTCTCCGTGGCGCCGCTCACCCTGTGGTCACCCGTATGGTAGGTTTTTTGATGATTGCTTCTATTTCTTTAGGGGTTATGGTATTGTTTAGATAGTTTAATTGATCTTGATTTAACTTTGGTATGTGGTCTATGTCATGAAAATCATCCATTTCATCTAAATTTTCCAGTTTTGTCAAGAATAGACTTTAGTAGTATGAACAGATGATTCACACTACCCTCTTTATGGCCAAATTCACTAACCCTAAGCGAGTCTAAAGCTCTCCAAGTTCTGAATGTTTTGCCCAGGAACCTGTAATGGAGCCTGCATGTGGATCTCTGTGTACATCCCAGAATTCATGTTCTGATTGGCTGTTGCAAAGGTAGCTTAGACAGTGACATTGACTGTCTCTGTGGCTGCCACATGCACAGGAGCCTTTGGACTGTCAGTGTCAGGCCCTCAGGCCTCTTGGGAGCATCTGCACATGTTTCTGAACCTAGAATCTGCCTTTACTCATCTTCCCTGGTGATTCCTCCTTATGTGTCTGTTCCCCAAACCTAGGTATTGGAATACACCCAGTCCCAGTATAGGCTCTGAGCACATCTGTCTTCAGCTTCCACAGTCTTGATAGGACCATGCTAACCTCTGGGCCAACACATGAGAATCAGACCCAGGACTGAGAGGGGAACCTGCTGCACTGAGTGTCATTCCAGCATCTCAGGACACCTGGTTTCATGCTCTTAGGTTATGCTTTCCCCTCTGCAGACATTGCCTCTCAGTGTCCCTTGCAGGGTCCCCTGGCCCTGCCTGCAATCTGGCACAGAGTTAGAGCCCAAATTCCTGCAGCTGCATGGGACCTGGGGGTCAGACCAACTCCTCTCCCCCTAGCACTCCTACTCAGGGCAGAGTAGTAGCCTCTCTCTAAGTTCCCAGATGACCAACCTCACACAAAAGATGAATACCACCAACCAAAATGAAGAGTTAGAACAAAGGATCAATAAACAATACACCTGCACAGAAAGTGCCCAGGCAGTGTTCCCTCAGCTTCTGTTGGAAGGGGTTGCCTTTAGTGACAACAGGAACATAGAGATTGTCGCTCAGTCTGTGACTCCTGTCTTGGCCCTGTGACCTACATCCTATTAACAGTTCCTTTATGGATGAGAAACCTGAGGCACAGAACAGCTTAGTCATCAAGATCATCAAGATCAAGGTGCATTTGGGTTGGGGCACCTGATATTCATTGAGAATCCTCTGGGCCTGGAAATATAGTCAGTGGTGTACATGGACAGAAACATCTATACATTTAGGGTGAGATTTGTTCAACTCTTAAGAATCTTGAGAACACCTCTTGAGCAGTGAACATGAGATAATCAGTGAATTGGAGCCTGGTGGCCCACACTCAGGACCCCAGGCCCCTGTGATCAATCATGTACCATTCCCTGATTGCCATGAGATAAGAGAAGAGGACTCATCTATTGAAACAATCAAATGTTCCAACAATCTTACTATGTCGTTAGGCAGCACCCTGAGACTGGGACACCATGTGCACTCAATGAGTGCTGACAAACCCCAGCTGTATCTCTTTCCATCCTTCCTGGATTCAGCCCTGGTGTCTAAGGAGCCAGGTGCTGAATGCATCTCCTTCAGTCAGAGAGCTAGTTCTTGAACTTGCGACCAAATCCATGCCCATCTCTTCTCCAGTCTAGCACCTAGATATTAGGGTTCACTTTTCCTCATTCCCTGGGCATTGAGGATTTCTCCTCTCTTGTCCATCAATTGTTGCCTTGGTGATGAACCCTCTACAGTGAGCGATCCAGTGTTCGATCAAGGTAACAGACAGCGGTGGGGGAAGATATGGGGGAAAACACAGCCATTCACTGAGGTTGAATACCTGAGAACTTCCTGCATAGCTCAGTCATTTCTACATGCTGAATATCCATTTTATACTAATTCAACAGTGGGAAGGTACCAGGAGACTTTGAGCCTGGACAGGGCAATGGTGGGGCAGAGAGTAGGACTCTGGTGTGGCTAAAGTCTGAGGACCTCTGAGGACATTCTAGCTCTATAACTGTACTAAAATGCTAAAGATAACATCTAAAAAATCCTAAAAACTTTATTGCTCTTTCTGAGGGTAAAGGGCTGTTGCCTTAGGTAGCCCAACAGTGGAGGGTTAAGTAATGTGGCCTTTGTTCTATCTCAGAAGGACCTGCCAGGCTCTAACTTTCAGCCAACTAGTAGGAACTCATAGGAAGAAAAAGGGACACTTAGGAAAGTGATTATAATTATAGCCTTTATTACTAAGTTGTAAAAAGTTTCCTTTTAAAGCTATCTAAGAAAAAGGGGAAAAGCAGAAAGATCCTAGGCACTACAAGGGAAAAAAATCTTCTCTAAACAGAGAAAGGGAGAAAATTTCTTCTCTCTTTTCTCATCTCTTTGTCCTCAGTACTTATATATCTTTCAGAATACATTATCACATGTTAAACAGATCATCCTAAAGTTCACACAAAAAAATCAAATCATAAATTGTAATAGAAGTTTACAACAGAGAATGTTTATATGCATAACCATTAGGGGTAATTATCTGGCTAAACATCCATTACCTCTCATAGCTCCATTGAACATCGAAAACCATAACTAAGTTATTAGTGAAATTTTGTATAGATAAACCCAGTCAGTATTTTATCTTCTGTCCTAGCACCTGTAATAAATCATTAATTCCCATTTTATGACCTCTGGTTAGTTGTTTTACAAGCTCTTGGAATGTGCTCTTTGTAGGATAAAGTCAGGTTACTATCTAAGAACAATTAACTGGTCACACTTGGGAGACTGGCAGAGTTCTCATTGCAGTTTTGACAAGCAGAAAAGGACCTAATAGCAGTCCCAATCTAAAAGAGCTTAATAATCACTGATATAATTATAACAATTCTTATAGGATTATCATTAAGACTTAAGACATCATCTATTTGTCAACAAGTCAGTACATATTTGCAGATCTGCTCGAAAGGGGTGGGCTAATACCTAGTGATTGCTATATATGTTTAATAATAATAGGAAAAAAGCATATTAATAGCAGAAATCTTTCCTAAAATGAATTCTCTTAGGCCTTGACTATAAGAGCAAATTTGTCTCAGATTAATCCAAAGATGACCATCTCAGAAAGATCACCTACTAGTTATTAACTTGCCCTAGTATGGCTCCTCAGAGATGTCCCAATTGGTTTATTTACCCAACTTTTGAGATTTCATCCTAGGGATCCATACCCCTGCCTCAGATGACAGGCACTTCCCTGACCTATCTCCATCTCCCACTATCAGAAAATAATTCCCCTGCAGTAGTGGTTCCTCTGTGTTGGGGTTACCTATTGCCAAAACCTGTTGTCATGCCAACCTTTCCTGATGCCATTGTTCCATATGACCTTGGGCAGTCTGGAACTTTCTGCAGTCTAATTCATGTCTGTGTAGAAGGAACCAGAGAAGATCATCCAGAAGCTAAGCTTACCAGAAAACCTCTTGTCATTAGAGCCTCCTCCATGAAGAGGACCTGTCTGTTTCCTTCTGTGCATGCTCATCTGCCTCGGTGCATGTCCTGGCTTGCTGATCATACTGAGGCTTCATTCTCATTATATTAACATTCATATGCTCTTTATACATAGATGTGTGCTTTTATTCATATATTTCTGCATTCATTCATTCATTCATTGCTGCTCTGCATCCGGATCTGATATTTATGCAGAGGATAGACTGGGCTAAGTGCCTTAGCTGCTGGCCTTGAGTCATGGGTCTGGGAGTTGGGACAGAATCATGGAGATTGTGATGGGCATGGTATCAACTGTATAACCATGCTGATGATAGACCATCTCAAGTCTAGTGTTCTGGCCAGCACTTATGTTCTCCTACTTAAGTTTATCTTGTTGGGAAGGGCTCTGGTTGTAGATAATGTATTCTCCAAGGTTCCTAAATTTCAGAAACTTTGAGCCAAGCCTGCCTTGTGCAGTGAAGCTCAGTGAAAAGCTGCTCCATTCCCCACTGAACCCCTCCTTACATGGATGCTCGGCAGTCATGGCAGGAGCCATGGTAGCCGCATCTTCCTGGCAGCATCATGCCAGACATTTGCCCTACAGATGTTCCAGGATTGGAGGGGACAGCATGCTGGTCAGCACTGTGAGGGGAAGGCAAGTGCGGGTGTCCTGAGAGGAGGGCAGAGGCATGGAGGGTAGGGAGCTCCAGCAGGCTGCCCTGGGGAGAGACTCTCTGCTGAGGAGAATAGAGGAAGGGAAAGGGAGGAGCTTCAGAGGATGTGGGCACATGCTGGAGGTCACAGTTCAGGGTGAGCCTGTACCACTGTCCACACCTTCCACTGCCTGTGGTGCGCAGCTGGGGAGCATCGGGACTTTTGGTTCAAAGTATGTTTTTTTTTCCTTGTGAGGAAGTAAGGAAGAGAGAGGGGAAAGGACCTTTTCTCCTTTCTCTCTCTCTCTCTCTCTCTCTCTCTCTCTCTCTCTATGCAGGAGTTGAGCTGTGGTGGACTGTTTCATGATGATCTGGCTGAGAAATCCTGGCACCTTGTTCAGTTGAAGTGAATGTTGTCTATGAACCTTGCAAGGATCTGAAAAGTCTCAGCAGGTGAGCATGGCCCTACACAGAGGTTTGTTTGCAGGAGAGTGTTGGCAGGCTGGACTTCTACAAGTGCAGAGTTTGAGCAGAGCCTACACCTGGCTCAGAGTCCACAGCACACACATGCTGAGGGCAGCATCCCTGCCCTGCCCCTTCAGATGACAGCTGGGGATCCTGGTACTTTGGTCAGCGTGAGGCACTAAACAACCTCTTACTTGCTCTTTAACACTCTCTTGCTCCTCCTGCCCCAGGTTGCCATGGAGATTACATCTAGGGACACTCACATCCTGAGCCACCAGTGTCACCTCCGCTGGTTCCCTGTGTGCACTGCACACTGTGGATGCTGCTGCTCATGCCTGGACAGAGCTGCCTGGGTCCCTGCCCTGTGTCCACTTAGATCTGCAACTCTTAAAGACGTGTAGACAAGTAGGACTTGACACTCAGATGCAGAAAAGTCAGCATGTGCTTTGAGAAAGGGGAGAATCCTTAGCAATGGTATCCCTGGTCCTTCCACAGCTGGCTTTGGGGACAGGGATAAATAAAAACTAAATGGCTGAATAAGTTCAGAGAGAAATCTGCAAGTCAGGTGTCCTTCCCCACCATCTTGCTATCATTTTATCTGCATCACATCATGCAATGTACATGTACATATATCACATCATATGCACATATCACATTACATATATGTGATATATACATATCACATCATATATCCATATCATATACACATCACATCGAATATCCATATCACATACTTATATGTGGTATGTAGATATGCATAGTTGTTGCCTCTCATATATAATGATGTTTCTCTACCTTTTTTACCCCGCTGGAAGGTGCTGAAGTAAATGTTGCGTATTTATGTTTTCTAAGAATTTTTCAAAGCTGCTCGATGATGGTGCATGCCTTTAATCTCAGGTCTCTAGAAGTAGAGGCAGATGAATCTCTTTGAAGCCAGCCTGGTCTACAGAGTGAGTTACAGAAAATCCTGAACTACACAGGGCAATGCTGCCTCAAAAACAATAACAACAACAACAACAACAAAAACAACCAATTAAACAGACAATCCAAAAAAGTATTTTCCCTCTTCCCCACCATATAGACTCAGGTAACATAGGGCAGATATTCTGAAATCCTTGGCACGGTAGCATTTAGTTCTGGGAGCTCACAGTGTTGTGCAGCTGTTGACTATGCAGGGAACTGGGGTTGGGTAGGGTTCAAAGCACAGGCCTGTCCTCAAGAGACAAAGACCCTCAAACTGTTTGTCAGTGACAGCAAAGTCAAAATATTTACCCACGATGAGAGTAAAAATGTCACTAATTATGCCCACAATCTTCATAAGATGGGTTTTCCTTTTGGGGAGAGCACTGGAATTTGAACTCAGAGCCTGGCACATAGAAAACTCCCTAGCACTGAGTCATCCTTGAGCAGGTGTTTAAAGTGTGTCTGTGTGTGTGTGTGTGTATTGACACAGCACCCGGTACTGATCTTAAGCTCACTATAAGATATTTCTTCCTTGTCCCTACAAGGTGGAATGTTTCAAAAGATACTAAAATGCACTTCTCTTTCTCCACACTGTGCCAAGGAACTGGCAAGGAGGGACTGCAGCTGGCCAAGTCCTCCTCAGCAGGCCTGGGAGTGACACAGAGGAGCTCTGCTCTCCAATCTCACAGAATCAGGGTGGGATCTGGTGTCCCCCACTCCATACCTCAAGAAAGGTCCCAGTGAAGCTGGACCTTTCTTCTGCTGCTCAGCCCTTTCCCATTGTTAAAGTTCAGAAAGCTTTGCCTCAGGTCTCATATTTTATTGCTGCCAGGGTTTACCTATGAATGATTTTCCAGTGTCTTGCTTCAAACTACTTTAGTAACTTCTGAACAGATTGTGCTGCATATCCATCAATGAGTCACCTCACCCCACCCTCCCCATAGCTCCTAACATCCATGAGAATGCTCTGCTCTGTATGTACATGAATTCCCCTGTTCTGGATATCACATGTCTATGGATAACATCACACATGCCCTACTGTGTCTGGCTCTTTCCCTGTGAGCACATTGGCAGGCTCACACACAGGACAGCAGGAAATGGCTCCTCCCTCGTTTGTCTAATGTAGTAATAGCGTGTGACCTGAGCAAGCTCTGCTCGTCCACTCATCTGTTGGGGACACTTGAGTCACCAGCCCTTTGCTGACTATGAAGAAGCCTGGTGGACACTGGCTGCAGTGTCTGCCGTGCCCTTGCTTCCTGTTCCTCTGAGTCCCTGCCTACAGCACAATTGCTGCATCAACCTTCCAAAGACTGCACCATTCTCCATTCCTACTGCTGCACAGGAAGGCTTTGCATTCTAGTCCTCCTAGGTTGGGCCAACCACACGTCACCTATACTGACAAGTTCTTGTTTTTCCTGCATTTGGAATGAGTTTCTGTGATGAAGCTGCAGGACTTAGGGTGGCATGAGGGTAGAAGTGGCAGCCAGGACATTGGTGGTTGTCATAACTATTGTCAGCACTATTACTCCCTGTCCCACAGGCTACATGATGGACATTCTCTGGTCATTGATGAGCAGACCTGAGACCTTGGCAATGACCTCTCTCAGGTAGTTGGGTTAAAACCTCAAGGTGACTATGTGTCAGAGTTTCATTAGAGGCAGTGGGTCACTGGCAGAAGCAAGGAAGAGGGACATATCATGGGTCTGAGACTTCAACCCCTCAGTTACTTCCCATTGTTCAATTTTAGGAATTGGATGCTCAGCATGCAGAAACTACTGCGTTGTGCAGGAAGTCCCCAGGCATTGAACCGCAGTGAACAGCACTGTTTCCAAGCTCCTATCTTTCCCCTCCACACTCTGTTGCCTCTATTGCACACTGGGTCTCTCCATTTAGAGGCTTCTTCACCTGGACAATATTTGGTTGCCAAGAAGCATGCAAAATGTCAGTCCTGAAGGAATGAGAAGTGAACCTAGCTTCATGACTCCCTTATTAGATGGACTCTAATTTGGCCACGAGTTTCAGAATCACTGCATGGGCAGCATGAGCTTTAATGAATCCCAGGCTCCTTAGCTACCTGGTTAGGGTCCCAAATGGATGAAGGGATACATCTAGGTCATGGAACTACACATGGAGAGCATGTAGTGTCCAGCACAGGGTCTTGACAGACAATTAGACACATGGTCATTGTGGGGACACTCGCTGCTGTCAATAGACTGTCCCTTGTTCGCTTACTCCATGGTCCTATATGTGGTATCTCAGTGCTCAATGAAAAGGGAATTCTGTGTGTGAGATTCTCTGTTGACCAGAGGTCCACCTGTCACTGTGTGTTCTCTAGAGTCTTGAGGCTCTGGTGTGTCTCAATCTGGATGCACAGCTTTCCCTCTGCCTGCAGGCTTCTGCCTGTGTTTCCAGGCTCACAGGATTCTCCATGGGCATGAAGCACCCGACACAGATGTAACTTGACCTCTTGACCTCCTGTCCTACACTATCTGGGCTCTAACCTGACTCAGACCTTGAACTGATTCACCCCCTCCTCTCTCGAAATGTGGCCTGATGTTCTCTGAAACTTCCTTCCCTCAATGACAATCTCCATGACCCCTGTACTGCCAAGTTCTCTGCCTTGTAGCAACCCATGTTACATTCCTTAGACAGTAGCAGTGGTTGACCCCTGCCGAGCTCCCTGTGGCTCCAAGACATTAGAAGATTGCACAGGGCCAGGCAATTTACTATCTAGTGTTTGTTCTACCCTTTACCTAAATGGATCTTCTCTCCGATTCTAAGAAATGACTCCATTGTTCTTTGCCCTGCAAAAATATACTTTTTGGCTATATGCATACCACCACTGCCTCCTCCTCCTCCTCTTCCTCCTCCTCGTCACCACCAACACCAACACCAACAACACCTTTTTGTCATTGTCATTGTCATCATCCTCAAGCTCTGTCCTTACCACAAAGCTCACCTCCTAAACCCAGGTCTCTGTTGATGCTCTCTGTGAAACATCCAGAGCCTTGTCTTATCATCATCCACCTGCCCACCACCACTGTGAAGCCTCAGGAGCAGAATCACTGCTGGATGAAGCTTGTCTCTTGTCATCAGGAAACTTGGAATACCATGATAGCTAGCTGTGTGTCATGGGAAATGGCTAAGCTTCTATGTGCCTCAGTTCCCTCATCAATAATGGGGTTTATAATAGCATGTAAGTCAGAGGGCCATCACAGGAGTCACAGAGTATGAGTGAGAATCTCTATGTCCATCTTGTCACTGGAGGGTGCAATCTACAAATAGAGGCTATGAGAACACTGTCACAGTCAATGCAATTACATGTTTATTGATTCTTTGCTCCTTTCATTTTGGTGATGAAGGTGGAGCAGTCCATCTGTCCTGTGAGATTGGTCAGTTTGGAATTTATGGTAAGGCTATCACTCTACCCTGAGCAGGAGTGCTAGGGGAAGAGGAGCTGCTCTGACCACAGGCTCCAGGCAGCTGCCGGGTTAGGGCTCCAACTGTGACAGATGTGGACAGGGCCAGGAGACTCTGCAAGGGGCTGTGGTTAGCAATGCTCACAGGAAGAAAAGAGTAAGGCAGACCTGGGCATTAAGTGTTTCAGATGCTGTAAATAGACCCAGAGGAGCAGGTTCCCTTCTTGGTCCATATGTGTTGGCCTATAAATTTGCTTAGTCCCATCATGACTGAAGAGCTGAAGGCAGACATAACCAGAGCCTAAATTGGGACTGAGTCTCACTCCAAGGCCCAGGCCTTAGGGTGGATGCATATACAGAGGAGAGAGCAGGGACAGGGAATAAGACAAATTTCAGGTCAAGAACCAGAGCGAGTGCCGTCAAGATGACAGGGAGTCTGTCACTGAGCAGTCACAGGTACTGGTGCATGAGGGAATCACACAGTTAGTCAGTGTCACTGTGCAGTCGAGTCATACCATAGCCAAGCAGAGAAATGAGCAAAGACATTTACATACAGGCTCAGTTCCCAGCTCTTGGGAAGAAGATCCCACCCCCCAATTTTGGAAGTTCTAGTCTCCCTTAGGATTCAGAACTTTTGTTATTAAGAGTGGAATCTGAGTATTTGAAGAAGCGATAACAATCAGGAATGGCCTAGAGAAAATCACTTTCACAGAGTCCAATTTTGCAGACGGTGGGACTATTTTGAACCTTGTGGCAGCATCTGCTTCTGTGCCTGTCTCAGCCACATCCAGCACAGCCTTGGGGACCACCTGTGGGGAGAAAAACACATCACACAATGGAGACTATGGAGGATCTGGAGCAAGCAATGAGTGCTGGTCTCATCTGCTGGGGAATTTCTTTGCTCCTTCCAGGAGCTCTAACCATGGACTCCCAAGTCTCTGCTCAGGGTGTGATATGTGACACGCCCTGATCTGCTCAATGTCTGAATCTGTGCTGCCCTCTAACACACTACAAGAGGAGGACAGGAGTAGGCAATGCCAGGCGGTCCCCACAGGGAGCCTCCTAAAAATACCACAGAGAGCAGCCAGTGTGCTGGCCAACAGTGCAGAATTCAGCATGCTCCCTGCTCCAGCCTCCTTGGGATGTGCAACAGCAATGCACAGGGCAGGACTTCACATTCCCAGACTGTCACATCCTGCTGGTCCAGATCTGAGCCCTAAGCTTGGAATGGGCACTGGACAGAACATTAGGCATCAACATCCTAGGACTGTATGGTGAGGGTATAAGGGCATCTCCATAGATGTTACAGAGTTAGTCACTGTCACTGTCCATTTCAGGCATGCCACAGCCAAGCAGAGCATGGAAACCAAAATGAACACAGAGACCTAAATATATGCTCAGTTCCCAGCTCTTGGGAAGACCTCACCCTCCGATTTGGGAAGTTCTAGTCTCCCTTGGGATTCACGACTTTTATTATAAGAGTGGAATCTGAGTATGTGAAGACTCGATAATAATCAGGAATGGCCTATTGATAATCACCTTTACAGAGTCCAATTTTGCAGACAGTGGGACAATTTTGCATCTTGTGGTAGCATCTGCTTCTGTGCCTGTCTCAGCCACATCCAGCAAAGCCTTGTGGACAATCTGTGAGGAAAGAAACATATCACTCACTGGAGACCAGGGAGGAAAGGAGAGAGGCCTGGAGTGACTGATGGCCTCATCTGCTATTTTTTTCTCTAACTTTGGAATTTCCAAGGCTCTGCTCATGGTGTGAAATAAGGAACACCCTAGGTCTGCTCAATGTCTGAATCTGTGCTGCCCTCTAACCCACTAAAACAGGAGGACAGGAGTAGGCAATGCCAGGCGGTCCCCACAGGCAGCCTCCCAAATGTGCCACAGGGAACAGCCAGTGTGCTGGCCAACAGTGCAGGAATCAGCATGCTCCCTGCTCCAGCCTCCAGTCTCCTTGGGATATGCAACAGAAATGCACAGGGCAGAGCTTCACATTCCCAGACTATACATCTTGTTGGTACAGATATGAGGCCCGAGCTCTGAGTGGGCACTGGACAGAACATTAGGCATCAACATCCTAGGAATGTATGATGAGGGTCTAAGAGCATCTTCTCTCCTATCCTCAGAGATTTCATCAGAACTGCTATTGATCCCTTCTTATTACATTTACCGATACTATTCTGTGTGTCGTTAAATAGTAGTGACCTAGCACTGAATTGAAGAAGCTAAGACCAGAGTTGCTTTGGCTATACAGTAGATTGTGTTTGGTAGTGCACTGGATTGTAGGTGGCATTGCAGTGCATTGTGGGTGGCACTACATTGGATTATGGGTGGCCTGCTGTGGATTGTGGGAAGCCTTTCAGTGCAGCATGGGTTGGGAACTGTGAGGTCTGAATCCAAGCACAGTCACATTCCCCACCATTGATTTCTGGATGAGTTCAAGTCCTGAGGGTAAAGGAGTGACTGGCTGCACACTCTGAGAAGGACTATCTGAGCTGCAATTTATCTCTCCCAGGCATGTGTGATATCAGGAAGGCAGATTTTCTCACACATTGAACATCCCCACATGCCCACAGGGCCCTCACTGTCCAAATACAGGACCCAAAGTGAATGACCCCATCTTTCTTGTCTTACCTGATAGACTCTTATATCCTTGTCTCCAGTGATCCCAGACAGGTCAGCCTGTGTGGAGAAGAGTTCCCTGATGCCCAGCTCTGGAAGGATGTTCTCTAGTCTGTAGTTTTTGGATAAGGAGAACTTGGGTATGTAGAGCTCATCTATCATCCTGAGAATAAGGCAGAGAAATGAAAGAGTCACCGGAATCTGTGCCTCATTCAAACCACCTTATGTCTCAGGAGCTGCATTCTGTAACAGCTCCCTCACTGGAGCAGAGTTCTCTTTCCTTCCATGCCAAGACCATGAGGTTTTGCTCTTCCTAAGGTATATTAACTATCCATCAGAATCTGAGAGTGTTTACAGTGGACAGGCAACCTGGCTTGAAATTCGCTGTTCTTTGACTGAGAATGCTTTCCTCCTAAATCCACAAATGCAGTCCTTCCTGTCATGCCTGCCCTCAGACATCACCTGGTGATCCTTCTATTCACACTGGACACTGCATCACTCTCCAGCTCTCCTTACCATTGGATGTCTTCTCAAGTCTGCCATTGCAACACTCCATCATCTTCAACTTATTAAATAATAATTACTTCTATTTTCATCCCCCGAATCTCTCTTCCTTGCTTACAAGACAGCCCACAAGGATGAAAATTTTGGTCCATTCTTCTCTTATTCTAGGTCTAAATCAGTGATTTGCACATAAAGGTCTTCAAATCACCATTCCACGAATGGAGAATGAATAGGTGATAAGGGGATGAGAGGGCTACACAGGACACAGCTGATTCTCAAAGTTAATATCTCACCACAATTCCCTCTGTCTTCCAAAGACACATTCAACATTCACTGTCATTTTCATCCTGTACAAGACACAGGAAACCTCATTCCTTGTTTGAGCAGATCTCATCTTACCAAAAACAAATACCACAGTAAAATCAGGCCTCAAATAACTGAGACATAGGAGAGGAATTCACCTCAACTCCATCTGTCTCCTGCTGACACTTTAACCATTACACTGGATATAAGTGAGAATCTGAGCTCCAGGGACACTGGCCATCAGGACAACTGTAGTACAGAGATCAATGTCCTACATGCTGAGGACATGCACCTGGGCCTCAAAGACTTCTTCCACTTCCTCATGGTCTCTGTATCCAAGCTGGCTTCCACCTGTTTCATCTTGCCCTGGTCAGGGAGGATGAACATGGCCTTGTCATTGCCTATGTAATTCAGCTCCACCACAGTGCAGTGCAGCTCCTCATCCCGGAAGTAGGGTGTCCTCAGGTCCTCAATTTTCATCGTGGGCACCGTCACAGGCCTCCAACTGCTTAATATGAATTTTCCCATGAATGTCTCATCAGGGTCAAAGGGCACCTTCCATTTGCCTAAATATAAGGCAAATCATCAGATTATAACAGCAGAGACACTCCTCCCCCTAACCCCCCTCTATGCTCAGCTTCTGAGTTGTGACAGCATCCATGCATCTTCAGTCACTCAAGATGTCCCTCAGGGAAACGGAAAAGGGGAAATGATTTTGAATGTAAATAAAAATATAAAAAATAAAAAAAAATTTAAAAAAAGATGTCCTTCAGGTTGGCAAATGCTAAACTAGAAATACCTTGGCAGGTAATAAAAGTGTTAGCGATGGTGATTCAGGCTTTGGAAAGGGGAACCTCAAAACCACAGTCTGGCTAGTTGGTCTCTCGACACAGTCAGGATTTATGGTGGAGTGTGTAAGAGAGACCAGAGTGACAGGGGTGAGACTGAAGACAAGGGAGACTTGAGGGTGCTGTTTTCCTCAGGGGAGACACGTCTAGAAGGCAATGGCTTATGGGACAGGTTTTAGGTGAAACAGAACAGCACGTACTAAGTTCTCCTATATAGTGATCAGTTCATAATCCCATAGATTGTGGCTAATACATGGGTAATGGAGCTTCATCCCAGTCATGAACCATGACCACCACCAAAAATAAGAGGTTCAGCTCAGGCTTATCCCAGATTTCTAATGTATGTCTGCTCAACCAATGTACACTCTGGGAGATGATGATGAAAGTATTTCTTGCTCTTGGCATCTCATAGCCTAGACATACAACCCACCTCATACTAAGCGGCCTTGAGCCTGTGTCCTGGGGAGAGGTGAAAGAGCCATTCTCTGAAGACTAACCCTTCAGGCTGTCACTCTGCCTGCACCATGCCCTGCCCTCAGCAGCTGTGGGGCCATCCTGTCCTCCTGTTCTCTGTCCTTCTGTCCTCTGTCCTCCTGTCCTCCTGTCCTCTTGTGCTCTTGTCCTCTTGTCCTCCTGTCTCCTGTCCTCCTGTCCTCCTGTACTCTTTCCTCCTGTGCTCTGACCTTCTGTCCTATATTTATGTGCATTTTCAACCTGATTTTCTGCCAAGAGCCCAGGCCTGCCCTCTCTGTATCCTGGATTAACTTTAACTTGCACCAAATGACCCAAGGTCTAGTTACATCATGACTTCTGTCAGGGAGCACTTTCTGGGCTGTCACCTTCCTCCCTGATCTCTATCAGGCAAATAATAGTAGATGTGGAATCCCTGAGTTTTCGCCAACTACCCATATCCATAATGCCTCCAGCTGAGTCTCTAACTATCATGGATCCAAGTCCCAGCAGATTCCCTGCCTTAGGAATGTTTTTTTGGGAATTCTGACCTTTCAAATACTAATTTGATAAAAGTAAAATTCCAAGAAGCTGCCAGACATTAACACAGAACGCTGCCTGGCTGACATTTCCCTTTTCTGATGACTTTTCCCGAGTCCCTGCTTCTCCATTCGCAATAGCACCAGCTCATGACACAACAGAATCAGGGCAAAATCTTATGTAGGGGTTACCCATAGGGCTCTTCACTACTTTTAGGTTATGATACTTTCCTCCTTAAGATTTCTATTGTTAGTCTCCTTTAGGACAAGAAGTCCCAGACCACTGGGACCCTGCTGGAGACCTAGGATATACAGACAGATAAATACCTCCTGTAGGCGCATACTAGAAATGCCTGCTCTGGACAGACTGAGGGATCCCATTTGTGTATAGAGTAGCCATGACTTCAGCCTGCTCAGGAGGGCGGGCAGTGGAAGACTTGGCATTCTGATAGTCATAAGTTTAAGTCCCAGCCCAGATAGCCTTCCTAGAATGGCAGCTCAGGGTTTCTGTTAGACTTGACCTGGGAATTACATCAATATCTTAAAAAGATATCAGAGCAGAAGTAAGAGCTTTGTGTAATAAGTAGTTAGATACAGATGGCTCTGAGGCAATGAGCACCTTCTCTTACACCTCAGTTTAAGTACATGAACCCCTCATCTTACACCTCATGTAAAGTCATGAGCACCTCCTCTGTATTGATCAGTGAAAGGACACAGGTTACCAGGCAACATCCTCACCCTCCACTCACCAACGGTTCACCACTCTCACCTCTAGAGAAGAAATAATTCACTGCCACCATGGATGTCCTGTTATCCAGGTCTGAGACCAGTTCCTTGATTTTCCCCTGGGTCTCTTTCCTCACATAGTCATTGATGAGCTTTCTGGCCCCACAAGGCTGCTGGAAGTCTGCTGTGAAGGCTTCGGTCTGGTATAGAGACCTTGCCTTCTCCTTGAACTCTGTCAGGATCTGCAAGTGCTTTTCAACAAACAAGGTGTTGCCTGTGCTGATCTGTACCTGGTCCCCTGCATGGCTGAGCCTTTGTATGAGTTGCCCAAAGGCCTGGTGGATATCTGCCTCAGGTGTCTCTGTGACATTGAACTTGAGACCTTCTAGAATCTCTTCCAGGGTGTTGCCATTTGCTCCCAGAGACATGAGGGCCAAGGTAGTTATGATGCCAAGTAGGGAGAAGACAATATTTTTATCAGGATGATTCAAAGCTACCTCCTTGAAGAGACGAAAGGTAAAGTCATTGTTGATGGAGGCCAATGTTAGACTGTTCAGTTGTTTTTGAGTGTCTCGGCCTTTCTGGACCACAATGTGACTCCCTAGTGTTCCATCTGTGCAGTAGAGGACAGCAGGGTAGACTGCAGCCATCAAGAGCCCCAGAGCTACAATGAAGGCCATATTCTCTTTTCTCCAGGCTGAAAAGAAAACATCCTTTGAGTCTGGGACTTCAGCTGGTTTTCTTACCATCTCCTAGGGACCTGGACGGCATTGTGCCCTTTTCTGTTGCCCTTCCTGCCTCTATGACTGTCCATGAGAGGTGCTCTGGCCTCTCAGATGGCAGTACTACATCATGAGCTCCCTCCTACGCTGTTGCAGAAGCCAATTTTTCTATTTAAAAGAACCAGCATGCATAAAGGGGAGGGGGTCATTCCACCCTCACAAATAAAGGGAGAGAAAAACCCTGAGCTGATCACAAGCTATGTGTAATTTTAATGTCTCTTCTCCCTTTCTAGATTGGCATAAGAAACCATTAGAAGACAGGGAGCACATTCCTCTGCACTTGTCCCCTCTCCTATCAACAACCTATTGTGCAAACCGAAGGAAGGAACCTTGGATGAATTCTGTAACCCTGGATCTAGCGCATGTTTCTGGGAATAGGGAGATTAATTAAATGGAAACACTGGAGACATCTTGCTCAGTGTCAAATCTCTGTCACTCCTGAGAATAGATATTAGAAGGACCAAAAGGGAGAGGTTCTTTTTACTCACCAATGTACTACATGACTTAAGGATAGGAATGCCTCCTGACCAGAAGAAAAATCCATTTTTCCAGTCTCTAATGACTTGTACCAGACTTCAGTTCATCTGCTTGGGTGGCTGCATGGTGGCAAGCAAATATCTACACCTCTCTGAGAAGCCTGTTGTGTGGCCCAGTGACATAACTGACAAAAGTATTGGGCTCATCAAAGGTATGGGAGTGGATATGGAGAATGTCCGGAGGGCTACTCATCCATACTCAGTTTCAGTAGTGAGCACATTTGAATCCTATGATCATGGAAAACATGGCTGCCCAGCTGTGGTCTTTGTCCATGCTGCAGGTGAGTTTAGATGTGAAAGTTGATGAGAGAGGAATGGAAAGGCAAGGAAGGATAGGCAAGAGAAGGGACAGATTGGTTGTGGGAGAAGGAGGAGTGGGGAAGTGCATGGAAGAGATGGCAGGGCGATAGGAAGAGAAGAGGGGTAGCATGAGGTAACCAAGCAGAAAATGGAGGAGAGAGGAGACCAGAAGAATGTAGGAGAATGGAGAGCAGGGGAGGGAGGTGTTGGAGCTTTGCCTCATGTCCCCAGGGCAGTGACATGTCTTCAGAGGAGCCAGGGGCTTCAGCAACCTTCATCCTCTGCAACCATTTTTTTTCTGAAAATCATTCAAAAATACTTTATTTCAAAACATTCTCCACAGAAAACACACTGATCTATTTGTGTAAGAGAAGGCCTAGATCAGTGGCTGAGCTGTTGACTTCTTTTTCTTGCTAAGTCAGATTGTAGCCCTTCTTGGTCATGGTTTTACCAGGGAATTGTGGTCCCTGTCCCCATGGCATCTCCTGTCTGATGTGATCCTGGCAGCAATGCCACCTCTCCCAGAGGGACCCTGTAAAGTCTTGTCCCCTCCTGGCTCCTACATCAGCACCTGGACTAGGCAAAGTCTCAGTATCTCCCCTGTGGAGGGTCAGAAGCAGCAGACTCCATTCACTTTCCAGGAGGAAAGTGCACCTGCACCTTCCATAGCCTTGAAGACCCAGACATGAGAGAAGTTTATTTGCACAGTGGAAATGACCCCTGATTCAACCCAGGTTCCCTAAGAACAAGTTCTTACCTATTTCAAACCAAGATTTCAGGTAACAGTCAGTAACACAACTCCGGGGAAGGCTCCTTCCTCTGGCAGGTTTCCTGGGCACTATCTGCAGTCCCAAAGCCAGCTGCCAGTATCTGTTAGATGAGTCCTGGTGTGTGGCTTTGCTGTCTTTCTGATGCATTTTTCCTCTCATGCACACTAATATCCATTTATCCCCAGGGACTCCTCCCTCCTCTCATGCAATGTAGATCAAGATAAGTTGTGCTCTGTGCTCACACTCGAGATGGACAGACAGGATGATTTGTGGTAAAAATGACTTACAGGCTTTATCTTGCAGAAACACCTCCTGGTGTGAAAACACCTAACAGTGCTCTAAACAACAGGCCCAGTGGATGTCCTCATTGTGGCTTCTGTTTCTGTAATAGTTCAGGGGACAGTATGGAACAGGTGAGCATTGAAGACAAAAGGACAGGGCACCAGCCCTGATCTACTTGTCACCAGGAAGAGTTGCAGCTACCCTTTGTTCTGGGCTTCCCAAGTCCCTTCAAAAAGGGCACAGCTCTATGTCTGTGCTCCTTTGTCTCTTCATGGAAACTCACAGAATAATGAATACTTGTCTCAATGTTGACCAGCATTTGTCATCCTTTCTGCCAGAAAGGCTATTACTGTAGGTACATCACCTGTGCTTGGCAGTGGAGGATATCAAAAAGTGTCTGTGTCTGCACAGACTGACTGGCTGATGAGCGTTTCAGTTTAGTAGAGAGATTGGAAACCTGAAATCCCTGAGACCATCCTGAGGCCTGTTACCTTATCATGTACTAAGTTCCCTGTAGAGAGAATCTCTTGTGTACTATACGTATGGAAACATTGACTGTCAACAAAACTGATGGCCTATGAACTGAGGCAGGATATAGAAGGTGAGCCTTTGGGAATGGGGAAAGGAACTCTGGGATAGAGTCAGGTCAGGGAAGAGATTCATCCTGGACTTTGAGGATACAGATCACAAAACAGACAAGAGATAGCCAGCCTCCTGGCAGACCTTAGACTAGTTTGAAAAGGACAATTGAGTTACAAGGTAGCAGAAGTGGTCCAAAGCTTGTGACCTAGGCATTTTATTCATAAATAATGTCTCAGAGATATTATTTTGGGAACTGTGGTGTGGAGGAACAGTTCACGTCACAGTTCTGGCTCTGTGGAACATCCATGTTCTGCCTCCCTGTGTGTCAGAACCAGTGCCTGCGACATTAGAAACGATGACCTCAGCAGACGACATGCTGCAACCCAAATGCTAAGAAGACAGCAGATGACATTTTGAGTTAGAGAGAAACTTCCCCAATCTTGATGCAGCTGCATCTCTCAGGAAACCACCCATGCCTCTGAAATCTGACTACATCTGTGACATTCTTCCTTTTGTAAAGCCATAAAGGTTTTGTGAAACTGCTTCCATGATGGAATATGGTATTTGTGAAAAGGAAATCTGTTTTCTGATCACTGTTTCTCAAATGGCTCCAGAGTGAAGGATCTTATTGCCTTTAGGATGAGAGTTGTGGTCTTCTTGTCAACACTGCTGTGATAGACTCAATAAGACACTTGTTAGGTCCAAAGTTGCTGTCCCCCAAAGGGAAGTACAGGTTCTAACCAGAAGGAATAAGGCTGGGGAAACAAAGTCTTTTTTATAAATTTATTTATTTTTTTCGCTTTACATCATTTTTTATTCGATATTTTCTTTATTTACATTTCAAATATTATCCCCTTTCTAGGTTCCCGCTCCCTGGGAAAACTCCTATCCCATCTCCACTGCCCTGCTTCTATGAGGGTGTTCTCCCACCCACCCACTTGTGCAACCCCTCCCTCACATTCCCCTACATTGAGGCATTGAGCATTCACAGGAACAAGGGCCTCTCCTCCCATTGATGCCCTATAAGGCTATCCTCTGCTACATATGCAGCTGGAGCCATGGGTCCCTCCATGTGTGCTCTTTGGTTGGTGGTTTAGTCCCTGTGAGCTCTGGGGACTCTGATTGGTTGATATTGTTGTTCTTCCTATGGGGTTACAAACTCCTTCAGCTCCTTCAGTCCTTTCTCTAAGTCTTGCATTGGGGACCCCCCACTCAGTCCAATGGATGGCTGCAAGCATCTGCCTCTGTACTTGTCAGGTCCTGGTAGAGACTCTCAGGAAACAGCTATATCAGGCTCCTGTCAGCAAGCACTTCTTGGCATCCACAATAGTGTCTGGGTTTGATGACTGTATATAGGACGGATCCCCAGGTAGGTCAGACTCTGAATGGCCTTTCCTTCAGTCTCTACTCCATACTTTTTCTCTGTATTTCTTCCTGTCAGTATTTTGCTCCATCTTCTAAAAAGGACAAAAGTGGTGTTTTGATTATTGTGTGATGGGAGGAATTTCTTTTCTGGTCCAGTGTGTTTGGAGTGCTGTATGTTTCTTGTGTATTCATGGGCATCTCTTTCTTTAGGGTAGGGAAGTTTTCTTCTATAATTTTGTTGAAGGTATTTGTTGGCCATTTAAGTTGGGAATCTTTGCTTTCTCCTAGACCTATTATCCTTATGTTTGGTCTTTTCATTGGGTCCTGGATTTCCTGGGTGTTTTGGACTAGGAGCTTTTTGAATTTTGCATTTTCTTTGACTGTTTTGTGTGGGTTTTTTTTATGGCATTTTCTGCACCTGAGATTCTCTCTTCTATCTCTTGTCATCTGTTGGTTATGCTTGCATCTATGACTCCTGATCTCTTTCTCAGGATTTCTACCTCCAAGTTGTCTCCCTTTGTGATTTTATTAATGTTTCTATTTCCAATTTTAGATTCTGGATGGTTTTGTTCAGTTTCGTCACCTGTTTGGTTGTGTTTTCCTATAATTGTCTAAGTGATTGTTTTTGTGTTTCTTCTTTAAGGGCTTTTAACTATTTAACTGTGTTCTCCTGTATTTCTTTAAGGGAGTTATGTCCTTCTTGATGTCCTCTATTATCATCATAAGAATTGATTTTACATCTGAATCTTGCTTTTCAGGCATGAAGAGGTATTCAGGACCAGCTGTGGTAGGAGAACTGGGTTCTGATGATGCCAAGTAGCTTTGGTTTCTGTTGGTTATGTTCTTGTGTTTGCCTCTTGCCATCTGATTGTCTCTCATGCTAATTGCCCTCGCTGTTTCTGACTGGATCCTGTACCTCCTGTGACCCTGATTGTGTCACAACTCCTCAGAGTTCAGCTGTCTCTGTGATCCTGTGATTCTGGGATCCTATGATCCTGGGCATTTCAGAGCGCCTGGGAGTCAGGCTCCCTCTGGGTATTTTAAGTGTCTGTGCAGAGCCAGCACACCAGGTCTGCTTCAGATGCAAGCTACCATGCCTCCTGCCCTGCCTACTAGGCATGCTATTAAGGAGGGGCTGAATGGGGAACTGATCAGCTTTTCACTAATCTTCACTGCACAGGGCAGACTCAGCTCAAGTTTAGTTGTCCACAACCAGAAGCCTTACCAACATATTTGGTTATCATATTCTCACTATCTTGACAAATACTGCCAAGGTAGCAGCATGTGCTCTGAGACCCCATGTTCAGGCATTCTTTGACCTCCATTTTTGCACCCCCATGCCCCATGCTGTATTTACCAGATTTACCTGGCAAAAACAGAACATCCTTCCAAAGCTGATCAGAACCTAGAGCTTTCACCTTCCTCTACTTTCAGCTCCATGGGCCTTGGTAGAGTCTTAACATTCTGAATCATCCCACGGAAGTCCACATCTGAGCATGGGGTATGATTTATTAAAGCCTGAAATTGTCTTTGGATCTACTCACTGAGCCTCTAGAGTCCATTGGAAAGATCCGTGTGATTCTACCTCTCTCTCTGAGACATTTTCGGCCCTAATATGTGCAGGAGGAATCCTACACTTTATATTACACGATCTGCTTCATATCAACCTTCTGGAACCATCTGTCTCCTCATTCCCTTGCTGTAACTTACCAAGTGTATCCTGCCTCAGGACCTTGGCTCTTTCTATCAGCTCCTGAGAGCCCAGGTTCTGTGTCCATTTGCACAGCTCAGGTGCTCATTCCCTTCAATTCTTGATTCATGTGGAGCTGCCTCACTTCTGCTCTTATTTTCTCATGATTGTTTTTAATACATGTTTCTGGAATGCTGCATTGTATTGGTCAAGCTTTCCCAGTGAGAAGGTAAGTTCACAGGGAGGTACTCTCCTGCCTCATGTACTGCTTATGTCCTATGATCAACATTGAGTGGTTGCAGATGTCCCAGCTGGTTCATGCACCCAACTTTGAGGATCTCATCCCAGGAATCCATGCTCCTGCCTCAGATCACAGGCACTTCCCTGAGCCATCTTCATCTTCCTCTATCATAAACTAATCCCCCTCCCATAGTGGTTCATCTGTGATTGGGTTATTAATTGCCAGAATTTGTTGTCATGGCAACATTTTCCCTGATGCCATTCTTCCATATGACCTTGGACAGTCTGGCACTTTCTGGACTTCAGTTCATATCTGTGTAGGAGGAGCAGTGAGAAGTTCAGCCCTGCCAGGAGCTAAGCATGCTGGGAAGCCTCTTGTCATCATGGCTTCCTCCATCAAAAGGAGAGGTCTGTTCCCATCTGTGCATGGCCATCTACCTCAGTGAATGTCCTGGCTTACTAATAAGAATGAGTCTTTGTTTTCATTATATTAACACTCATAAGATCCTCATACACATGTTTCTGAATTCACTCACACATTCATTCATTCACTCATTCATTCATTCACTGATGCTCTGAATATGGATCTGATCTGTATGCAGAGGATAGTCCATAGCTGCTGGCCTTGAGGTTTGGGGCATGGAGGTGGGGACAGACACATGGAGATTGGGTTGGTGTATTGTCAGACTGATGACAGATCATCTGAAGTCTAGATTCCTATTCAGTCCTTATTTCCATTATTTCGCTGAGATTTGTTTGTAAGGGTTCTGGTTGTGGACAATGCATTCTCCATGGTCCCAAAATCTCTGAACTTGAGCTGAGACTGCCCTGTGCTGTGAAGACTAGTGAAAAGATGCCCAGTTATCCACTGAGCCCTTCTTTAAAAGGATGCCTAGCAGGCAAGAAAGGAAGCATGGTAGCCTGCATCTGCCTGGCAGCAACTGGACAGATGTTGGTCCTATAACTGTTCTAGTGTTGTAGGTGGCAGAAGGCTGACCAGAGCTCTGAGAGGTCAATGCAAATGCAGGTAACTTGAGAGAAGAGATCAGAGGCATGGAGAGTGAGGAGCTCCAGCAGGCTGCCCTGAGGAGAATCATTTCTACTGAGAAGTGTAAAGGAAGGGAAGGGGGTGGGGCTTCAGAGGATGTGGGCACATGCTGGGAGTTCCCAGAGCAGGGTGAGCCTGCATCACTGTTCCCTCCTTCCACTGCCTTCAGTGGGCTATTGGAAAGCATCCATAGTATTGGAAGAGAGTGTGTATCTTGAACGTGTGTGTGTGTGTGTGTGTGTGTGTGTGTGTCTGTCTGTCTGTTGTTCAGTCTGTCTGCCTGTGTTTCTGTCTGTGTACAGGAATGTTATTTATGGAGGACTGTGTCCTAATCAGCTAGCTGGGCAACCTTGATCCACATTCCCTTGAAGTGAATGTTTCCTATGAACCTTCCAAGGAGTTAAAAAGCTTCAACAGGTCAGCATGGCCTTGACACAGATGTTTGTCCACAGCGAGGCATTGGGAAGCTGTACTTCTGCATATACAGAGATTGAGTGGAGGCTACACATAGCTCAGAGTCCACGGCACAAATATGTCCTGGACAGTAGCCGTGCCATGCCATGCCTTTTCAGATGACAGCTGGGGAGCAGGGTACTTTCAGAACAGAGTTAGTGTTCAGGTTGGGGGTTAAAACAACCTATTTGCTGTTTAATACACTCTTGAGACTCAGTTTCCCCTCCTGCCCCATCACTGCTCCAGGATGACATGAAGGTTACCTTTAGTGACACACACATCCTGAACCAGTAGAAAATGCAGAAAGCCACCCTCTTCTGGATTCCCTTTCTGCACAGCACATTGTGGACTCCTGCTGCTTATTCCTGGGACTGGCAAGCCTTGTCTCTAGGGAGCTCCATGACTGTTAAAACATGTGCTACCTGTTCATTCCATGGGCTCTTGTGATTTTAGCACTATGATGGCAGGTTATATATCAATCTAATGATGGAGAAGAACCATTCAGTAGGACTTGACACTCAGATGCAGAAAAGTAAGTTTATACTTTAAGTCAGAAGATAAACCTTAGCAATTGCCTTCCTTGTCATTCCTCAGCTGACTCAGGCCAGAGATGGAGTAAAAGTGACCTGGTTGACTAAGGCCAGAGAGAAGTGTGTGAGCCAGGTGTCCTTTTCCTCCTGTTCTTCCTTGCAGCAGCCCTAGGCAGTCTACCTGATGCCAGCATTCACAGTCACCTCTTTGGGAAACATGGGTTTGCTATGACAGTCCCTAATTTATTTCTTCTTTTATGTTCTTCTTGTAGCAACACAAATGGCTCAAGTTCAAGGCCAAATGCCCCTTGTTCAAATGAAAAGTGTAGAAAACTAAAAGAACCCGTACATGTACATGTGTGTGTATATACATGTATATGTATACACACACATTTGTGTGTCGATATACACACACTCATAAACATATTTACAAAAGTAAATATATATGTGTATATATTTATGCAAGTATATATACACACACATATATATATACATATATATATATATACATATATATATTATAGTTTGAACTCAGACCCTGAAATACTCAGAAAATGCCCTACCACTGAGTCATACTTGATCAGGTGTTTAGTGTGTGTGTTTGTGTTTGTGTTTGTAAATGTGTATGTGTGCTTCCATAAGCACAGCCCTCTTCTTACATTTTGTTGATATAGTGTCTCACTACATTGACCTAATGACATTAAACTTGCTATCAGCTATTTCCTCCTTGTCCCAAAAGGAGGAGTGGATTAGATGACACTAAACATGCTTCAATTTCTCCTCACAAGAAAGTGGCCCAGAGGAACTGCAGCTGACCGAGTCTTCCTTGGCAGTCCTGAGAATGACAGAGAGGAATGCAGCTCCCCACTCCCACAGTGCTGGCAGAATCTGGTTTTGGTCCCTATATCATGTTGTATCATTTTCCCCAAGTTCCAACAACACACAAAGAAATGTCACATCCACCAGCTGGGCCTTCCTTCTTTCACATCCTTAAAGCTCAGAGAACCTCCACATTTGATTTGTGCTTAGGCTAGTTTCCCAGTGTCTAGTTTCAAGCTGTTAGTCACTGCTCAACAGACTTCATATGCATTGATGAGTCACTCTACCCTTCTCTACCCATAGCTCCACACAACCATTAGAATACATGTTATATTCATGAATCCCCCTGTTCTGGATATCTCATATCTATGGGTCACATCACACAGGACCTACTGTGTCTGGCTCTTTCCCTGTGAGCACATTGGCAGGCTCACACACGGGGCAGCAGGAAATGGCTCCCCCCTCGTCTGATACAGTAATAGTGAGTGGCCTGAGCAAGATCTGCTCATCCACTCATCTGTTGGGGACACTTGAGTTACAAGCCCTTTGTTAACAATGAAGAAACATGGTGGACGCTGGCTGCAGTGCCTGCCGTGTTCTTGCTTCCTGTTCCTCTGAGTCCCTGCCTACAGCACAATTGCTGTATGAACCTTTCCAAAGATGATGCATCATTCTCCATTCCTACTGCTGCACAGGAAGGCCTGGAATTCTAGTCCTCCTAGGCTGGGCCAACCACACATCATCTAGACTGAAAAGTTCTCATCCTTCCTGCATTTGGAATCAGTTTTTGTGAGGAAGCTTCAGGACTTAGCATAGTGTAAGGGTGGAGGTGGCAGCCAGGGTGTGGATGGTTGTCATGACTATTGTCAGCACTATTACTCCCTGTCCCACAGGCTGCATGGAGGACATTCTCTGATCATAGATGAGCAGACCTGAGACCTTGGCAATGATCTCTGTCAGGTAGTTGGGTTAAAACCTCAAGGGGACAATGTGTCAGAGTTTCATTAGAATCAATGTGTCATGGGCAGAATCAAGGAAGAAGAACATATCATGGGTCTGAGGCTTCTATCCCTCAGTTACTCCCCATTGTTACATAGTAAGAAATGGATGTTCAGCCTGCAGAAACCACTGCATCATGCAGGACGTCCCCAGGCATTGAACTGCAGTGAACAGCACTATTTCCAGGTTCCTATCTTTCCCCTCCACAGTCTGTCACCTCTGTTGCACACTGGGTCTCTCCCTTTAGAGGCTGCTTCACCAGGGAAATATTTGGTAGCCAAGAAGCATGCAAAATGTGAGCCCTGAAGGAATAAGGAGAAGTGAACCCTGATATCTAACTTCTTGACTCCCTTATTAGATAGACTCTAATTTGGTCACAAATTTCAGAACCACTTCATATGCACAGCATGATATGTATTCAACCCCAGGCAGTGTAGACACCTGGTTAGAGGCCCAGATGAATGGAGGGATACAGCTGTGCCATGTAACTACACATGGAGAGCATGTGGAGTTCAGCACAGGGCCTTGACTGACAATTCGATACTTGGACATCATGGAGACACTTGTTGCTGTGAATAGATGGTCCCTTATTCTCTTGCTCCATGGTCCTATGTATAGTATCTCAGTGCTCACTTAGAAGGGAATCCTGTGTTTATGATTCTTAGATGACCACAGGTCCACCTGTCACTGTGTGTTCTCAGGACCCTTGAGGCTCAGGAGTGTCTCAACCTGGATGGACAGCTTTCCCTCTCCTTGCAAGCCCCTGTGTGTGTTTTCAGGTTCACAGGATTCTCCATGGACATCAAGTACCTGACCCAGATACACCCTGACCTCCTGTCCTCCACTATCTAAACTCTAACCTGGCTTAGCCCTTGAGCTGAATCAGCCCCTCCTCTCTCCAAATGTGGCCTGGTAATCCCTGAAGCTTCCCTCTATGACAAACCCCACCTCCTCTACTCTGTCAAATTCTCCTCCTTGTAGCCACCCATGTTACATTCCTAAACAGGAACAGTGGTGGAGCACTGCACAACTCCCTATGGCTCCAAGACATTAGAGGATTGCACAGGGCCATGCATGTTACTATCTAGTGTCAGTTCTGCTCTTTTCCTAAATGGACCTTATCTCAGATTCCAAGAAATGGCTCCATTGCTCTTTGCCCTACAAAAATAAACTTCTAGGTTACATGCATACCACCACTGCCTCTTCCTCCTCCTTTTCCTCCTCCTCCTCACCGCAACCAACACACCATCATCATTGTCATCCTCATCCTCAGGCTCTGTCCTCACCACAAAGCTCACCTCCTAAACCCAGGTCTCACTGGGTGCTCTCTGTGAAACATCCAGAGCCTTGTCTTATCATCATCCACCTGCCCACCACCACTGAGAAGCCTCAGGAGCAGAATCACTGCTGGATGAAGTTTGTCTCTTGTCATCAGGAAACTTGGAATACCATAGTTAGCTGTGTGTCATGGGAAATGGCTAAGCTATGTGTCTCAGTTTCCTCATCCATAATTGGGCTCATAATAGCAGGAAGGTCAGAGGGACATCATAGGAATCACAGAGTGTGAGTGAGAATCTCTATGGCCCTCTTGTCACTGGAGGGTATACTCTGCAAATAGAAGCTATGAGAACACTGTCACAGTCAATGCAATTACATGTTTGTTGATCCTTTGCTCTTGTGGACGTGTCCATCTGTCCTGTGAGGTTGGTCAGCTTGGAACATAGGGTAAGGCTACAACTTTGCCGTGAGCAGGAGTGCTAGGGGGAGAGGAGCTGCTCTGACCACAGACTCCAGACAGCTGCATCGTTAGGGCTCAAACTGTGACAGATGTGGGGAAGACCAGGAGACTCTGCAGAGGGCTGTGTTAGCAATGCCCACAGGAAGGAAAGAGTAAGGCAGAACTGGGCATTAAGTGTCTCAGATGCTGTAAATTGACCCAAGGCGGCAGTTTCCCTTCTTGGTCCATATGTGTTGGCCTGGGCTTAGTCCGATCATGACTGAAAAACTGAAGGCAGACATGACCAGAGCCTAAATGGGACTGAGTCTCCCTCCCAGGTCCAGGCTTTTGTGTAGAGACATGTACAGGGGAGAGAGCAGGGACAGGGAATAAGGCATAGACAGATCTACATACAGGCTCATTTCCAAGCTCTTCAGAAGAAGCACCCTCCCCATTTGGGAAGTTCTAGTCTCACTTGAGATTTGCAACTTTGGCCATAAAGAGGGCAATATGCATATTAGCATCAGAGATAAGTATCAGGAATGGTCTGTTGAAATACATAGTCACAAAGTAGCATTTTCCACAACATAGGATGAACTTGACTCCAGTGGCAGCAGCTGCTTCTGTGCCTGTCTCAGCCACATCCAGCACAGCCTTGTGGACCACCTGTGGGGAGAGAAACACATCACTCACTGGAGACCAGGGAGGGCAGGAGAGGGGTCTGGAGCAAGCAGTGAGTGCTGGCCTCATCTGCTCATGAATGTTTTCTTCTTTTCATGAGCTCTAAGCCTGGATTTCCTAAGTCTCTGTTCAGGATGAGAGATGTGACACACCCTAGTCTGCTCAGTGTCTGAAACAGTGCTGGCCTCAAACCACTACAACAAGAGGGCAGGAGTAGGCAGTGCCAG
Organism: Tokudaia tokunoshimensis; assembly: GCA_036184795.1. NCBI lineage: Eukaryota > Metazoa > Chordata > Mammalia > Rodentia > Muridae > Tokudaia > Tokudaia tokunoshimensis. The sequence goes on along the minus strand of BTHU01000012.1, from coordinate 119,803,527 downwards.
GCGTTTTTATTATGTTTAGAGGTGCTATTCTATGTGCTAGAGAAGAAATACTGGCTGTTGTAGTGAAGAAGTCGAGACTGGACTTGCTTTGTCCATGCAATGGATTGTGGGTAACACCTGCAATGCAGCACAGTTTGATACCCATGGTGATCTAACTAGCAGAGGTATTTCCCGAAGATGGATTTCTTGGTGAGGTTCTGTCCAAGGGATAAAGTAGGGACTGGCTGCATGCTCTCAGCAGGAGTATCTAGGCTATAATAAAGCTCTTCCCAGCATGAGGAAAACAGAAATAGAGGTGTTCTTACCAAGAGCCAATCCCAAATGCCCAGATATTTAGGACCATCCATATTTAGGACCAACAGATGTTTCTTGTTTTACCTGAGAGACCCTCAGGTCCTTGGCTCCTGTAATGGCAGACAGGTCAGCCTCTGTGGAGAAGACTTCCCTGATGCCCAGCTCTGGAAGGACATTCTCCAGACTGTAGTAGAGACTGAGAACCTGGGCAGGTGGAGCTCATCTATCAACCTGAGAATGAAAGAGAAATGAAGAGTCCCTGGACTCTGTGGCTCCTTCAATCTATTGCGTAGCTGGGGCTCCTCTTCACAGACAGCCCTCTCCCTATAGTGAAGACCCCTTCCCACCCATGACTAGACATCTTGACTTTTCTCTCTCTAATGCATTAATTATCCATCAGTAACTGAGAGTGTGTAAAGTGGACAGGCAACCTGACTTGCTGTTACCTGTTCCTTGACTAAGAAAACTTTCCTCCTAGATCCACACATGTAGTTCTTCCCTGCCATGCTGACCCTCAGATATCACCTAATGAGCCTTCTATTTAACAGAGGACACTGCATCACACTCCAGCGCTGCTTATCCTCTGACACTCCCTGTCTCTACTTCACCTCTTCTCACATGTATTCAAATAAAGATTCAAAATATTAGCATTCCCACACTTTCCCTTCCTCAATTACAACAAAGCCCATAGGATAAGAATTTAGCACTTCAGTCTCTGATATAACCTGAGGTTCTAATCTAAGCTTGGCATGTATTAGGTCTTCAAGTCACCATTCCAAGAATGCTGAGTGAATGAGTGATAAGAAGATGAGAGAGTTCCATGGGGCACAGTTGGTCCTCAGGGCTCATCTCCTGTCAATCACAGTTCCCTCTGCCGAACAAATCTTGGCTCAGTCAAGACTCCATATAATTTACAGCCTGTTAGAGAGGAAGGAAACCTCAGCTCCTTGTTCCTTCTCATCTAATGTTGTGAAGAACAGAAACCACAGTAAATCAGGCCCCAAACCACTGAGACAGCAGAGGGGAATTCAGTTCTTCTCCACCTGTCCCCTGCTGACACTTTAACCATTACATTGGGCATAAATGTGACTCTAAGGTACAGGGACACTGGCCATCAGGACAACTGCAGTACAGGGATCCAGGCAAGTTCTGGGTCCTGAGGACATGCACCTGGGTTTCAGAGAGTCCTTTCACCTCCTCAGGGTCTCCGGTTGCAAGCTGGCTTCCACCTGCTGCATCCTGTCCTGGTCCAGGAAGATGAACAGGACCCTGGCATTTCCTGTGTACTTCAGCTCCACCAAAGAGCAGGACAACTCATCTTGAAAGTAAGATGTAGTCGGTTCCTTAATTTTCATCATGGATACCTTCACAGACTTCTTCCCATCCAGGTAGAACTTGGACTTAAATGTGTCACAGGGATCAAAGGGCATTTTACATTTCCTAAGTGTGGAGCAAATCATCACACTGTAACAACAGCACAAGGGACCTCATATCCACTCTGTATTGCCCCAACCCCTGAGTTATGACAGCGTCAATTAACCTTTATCATCACTGTGTCCCTTAGTGGTTGCATAATCAGAATTGGAAAACCCTTGGCAGATGCAGACCAACTAATGAGAGGTAATCCACAGGCTTGGTTTGGAAAGGAAAACCTCTAAACCTCAGCCTGGTGAATTGAGCTCCTGAGAACCAGGTGTGTAAGCAAGAGATGAAAGTGCAAATGGTGAGACTAGAACCAGGAGGGAGATTGGGAGCCTCTTGTCCTTAGTGGAAGCATGTCTAGAAGGCATTGGAAATCAGCAAGACACTGAGTCCTCACTCTCTAAGGTCTGTTGATGGTGCTCCCGTGTGTGAAAAAAATTAATGGAAGGCAGTAATGAGAGCCTAGGGTGGGTTTAGATTGAATCTCCTGGGTCCTGCAACTCAGACTCGGATTACAAGGAATCCACTGACAGTGGGCCTATTAAGGCATAGATAACATGTATGTTCGAGGAATTATAATGATATCAAAATAGTTTCAGAGAGGAAAGGCCTGTGTGTAATAAAATTAGGCACCCATGTCTCCAAAGCTTCAAATACCTCCTTTAAAATGGGCAGCATAAAGGACACAAGTTACCCCGCCAAGATCCTCTCCCTCCACTCCTCAGGTAGTGACCACTCTCACCTTTAAAGTAGAAGTAATTCACCAGGACCATGGATGTCTGCTTCACTGGTGTAAGACCATGTCCTTGATCTTCCCCTGGGTCTGTCTCTTCACATAGTCATTGATGAGCTTTTTGGTCTCACGAGGATTCTGCAAGTCAGCTGAGAAGGCCTCAGCCTGATAAAGGGACCTTACCCGCTCCTTGAACTCTGCCAGAATCTGTAGGCACTTTTCAATAAACATGGACATCTGACTCAGGTGTCTCTGTAAGATTGAACTTGAGACCTTGTAGAATCTCCTACAGGTTGTTGCTCTTTGCTCCCAGGGCCAGAAAGGCCAAGGCAGTGGAGATGCTGAATGGGAAGAAGATAATATTTTTATCCAGATTCTTCAAAACCAGCTCCTTGTAGAGACTGAGGCCAAAGGCAGTGTTGCAAGAGGACAGTGTTAAACTGTCCACTTGCATCAAATTGTCTTGGACTTCCTGGACTGCAGTGTCCCTTCCCAATGTGCCATCAGGGCAGCCAAGGACAGTGGGGCAGATATCAGCCATTACTGTGTTATCCCGTGTGAAAATAAAAGATCCTGTAATTCTATGAGAAGCAGGTGTTGCCCTGATCATCTCCTAGGTCTCCCATCTGGCCTGCAGTGTTTCTGCTGTGCTGCACTTTGTTGCCTTTGTGACCATCATGGGAGATGCTCTGGCCTCTCTAATGACAGTAGCATGTTCCCTGTTTCCATTACCAATGGAGGAACTGCCATTGCTGTAGCTATTTTCTTAATAGAGAACCATTATCCAAAGAAATAGAGACTTGTCAGGGTCATAGTGAAAAGAAGAAAAAAAAATGTGGGGCTGAGCATGAGCCTGTGCTATCTGAATGTCTCCTCTCCTTTTCTTAGATTGGCATAAGGGCTGACTAGGAAGTAGGAATCATCCTTCGCAATTGTATGCAAACACCTCCTCACCACCCTTTAGTGTGGAGTCAAGACTCTTGGGCCAGTTAGGTAGGACAGGACCCAGCCCAACCTCCAGGTGACCTGTCTAAGGAATCTCATGACACTGATCTGAATCCAGAGGAAGTTTCTAAGAGTGAAGAGTCAAATGAGAGGAAGAACTGTATATATCTGGCTCAATGACAGAGCCTTGGGACCTCTTAGAACAAGTTTCTAATTAGAAGGACCGATAAGGGAAGGTTTCTACTTCTGCCAACTTACCACATAGTAGTTTGTACCTCAGGCCTGAAATGCTTTCTGGTAGGAAGAAAACTGAGTGAAGTCTGAAACTCCTATTCCAGAATCAGATTTTATTCTGGTAGTGAGGATATCTAGGTGGTAGCAAGCATATGAGAAGCTCTCTCTGGGTGAGCTGTTGAGGGACCCAGGTTATACAATAAGCAACAGTATCTGTCTTGTCATCAACATGGGGGTGGACATGGAACATGTCCAAAGGGCCATCTCCTCCATACATACCTAGTGTCGGGGCCAAAGGCACCTAAAACACTACACCTGATGGCTTGTGTTCTTTGTAAACACAGCTGCTCACTTCAGTCTCTGTCCACACTAAAGGTGACATCAGAGGAAATACAGATGCTATAGGAATGGGAGGAGGAAGGAGAGGAATAGAGAGGGGAGAAACAATGGGAAGGAGAGGAAGAATGTGGAAGTGAGAGAGTGACGAAGGATGTGAGGGTTAGAGAATAGGATGAGGGAGTCAAGGAAAAGATGGAGGGGAGAGGAGACAGGAAGAGTATAGGAGAATGGAGAGCAGGAGAGGGATGTGTTGGAGCTTTGACTCATGTCCCCAGGGCAGTGACATGTCTGCAGAGGAGCCAGGAGTTTCAGCAACCTACACTGTCAGTCATACTGATGCAACATTTTGTTTTTTGGAAAAGCATGGAACAACGCTTTATTTTAAACTTACCACCAGAGAAAACAGACTACTCCCTTTGTGGAACAGTAGAAAGGACGCAGTAGTGGAGCAGCCTTATCCTCCAGTCTAGGAGAGAGTGTGTCTCTTCTACTCGGCCCATGGGATTTACAGAGGAAGTGGGGTCCCTGAACCTAAGGCCTGTGCAATCTGACATGAGCATGGCAGTGGGGGTGACTGCAGTGTGACTCTGTGACAGTCCTGTCCCCTCCTGGATCCTATATATCAGCACCTGAATTAGCAAGTTCTCAGTATAGACATGTGGAAGTCAGAAGGAGCAGGCTCCATTCACTTTCCAGGAGCATAGTCCATGGCACCTGCACCTTCCTTAACCATGAAGACCCAGACAAGAGGAAAGACTGTTATGCACTGTAGAAATCTCCTAAAATCCAAACCAGCGCCCCAGAAACAACTCCTCACCCTCTCCAAACCAAAACTCCAAGTCATAGACAGTGTCACTCAGTCCTTTATAGACTCCTTCTTCTGTCCCAGAGAGGGACTGCTTAATCCTGCTAGAACTGGATGTCCTGTAGTTGGGTGGTACCCAAGTGGGGGCTTCCCCTTCTCTGAGGAGAAGGCAAGAAGGCAGTGGGTGGATGGATTTGTAATGGTAGGACTGGGAGGAGAAGAGGGAGTGGGTACTGTGATCTAGATGTAAAGATATTAAGAACATAAGTTTTTCAAAAAAGGGTTATAAGTCATGATTGTCATGTTATGACTAAAATAAGGACTAAGATCTGGAACAATCATACTTAAATTTCATCTGCCCCTCATCTAACTTGTATGTAAATTGTTATCTTTGTGGTTTTTGTCTTTAATGTGCTGTGCCACTGAGCTTAGGCACAAAAATTTGAGAGGCAGGAACCCACTCTGGGTGTGGCCAATAAAGGTGCTTAAACCTTTAATGGCCTTTTCATAGCATTGTTGCCAATGACTGTCTCATGTGGGACTTTTCAACACCATAGCAGTGTCTCATAGTGGATTCCTCCTTAGTCAGGCCTTCCCCCTTCCTGCCCTTCTTTATTTCACCTTACGGAGACCATGATGGACATCTCAATTCCCCCATCCTTCCTTCCTAAGTCCCTGCTATAAACTCACCAGCACCTCTTGAGGTGAGCCCTGTTGTTGACTGTCTTCTCTGCAAGATGCAAGACTGCACACCTCTAGCTAATGCTGAACCAAGCCAGAAGTCTGAACCAGAGCAGCCACGTGATGTCCATTCTCTCCATGAACACAGCTTTGGTCGTGGTTGACCAAGAGCCAACCTGGCTGGGGGACATAGTGACATAAGAGCTGAAGAAAGGTCCAGGCTTTTGTTATCAAACTGTTAGATTTTTTTTCAGGATTGTAGGTACAGACAGGTCATGGTTTGAATGAAAATGGCCATAGGCCCATAGGGAGTGGCATCATTAGGAGGCATGGCATTCTTGCAATAGGTGTGGTCTTGCAGAGGGAAGTATGGCACTGGGGCACAGGCCTTGAGGTTTCATGTGCTGAAGCTAGGCCTAATGTGGCTTTTGATTCTGCTGCTTAAGGGTACTGATGTAGAACTCTCAGTTCCTACTCTAGCACCATGACTGCCTGGATTCAGCAATGTTTCCTGCTGTGATGATAATGGACTAAACCTATCAACTTTAAGCCAGCACCAATTAAGTTTTTTACTTTATAACAGTTTCCATGGTCATGGTGTTTCTTCACAGGAATAGATCATTGAATAAGACAAGATGCCTGAGCTGCAGACGGTTCCTCCCTTCCCGAGTGGTGTCCCCTCAATCTCACAGTGCAGGGAACTCAAAACTTCACATATGTAAGTCAAGCCAGTATTCTACCAGTAGGCTCGCTCCCCAGTCTTCTTATTCCTTCTTCTTAAACATTTAATGGTTGTGATACTGTGTGTTTGTGAATGTGTATGTGTACATCCATGTGCCCATACATAAGTTGAGGTCAGAAGTCAATCTCAGCTGTCTTTCCCCATCCACCTTGGTTTTGGGGATAGGGGTCTCTTCATAGGCCTGGAAGTCACTGAGTTGACTAGTGTGGCTGGCCAGTGACCACCAGGGACCCACCTGTTTAAAACTCCTTAGAGTTGGGATCACAAGTTCATGCTACCACACTTGGGTTTTTATTTGACTTCCATTTCATTTAATTCATTAGTACGAATTAAAATTTATACCCTAACGAATGAGGGCCCAGCATTTTATTCACCTTCCCTCATGCTCTTCATAGTGTCCTTCGATGCACAGAGCTTGACCTGCTGAAGCCCCCCGCACCTCCCCAAAATGATCCAGCAGAGCCTAGACTGAACTCTCTGAAACTGTGGTTTCATGCAAACCTTTACATTCCTCAGTGGGTTGTCCCCTAGGTGCTGTCACAGCGACCAGAGGCCAACGGACATACCCTCCATATAATGTCTCATCTTGTTCTGAAGGAACACAAATAGAAGACACACAGAGGGGCTGGAGAGATGTCTCAGCGGTTAAGAGCACTGACTGTTCTTCTGAAGGTCCAGAGTTCACAACCCAGCAACCACATGGTAGCGCACACCATCCATAACAAGATCTGATGACCTCTTCTGGAGTGTAAAGACAGCTACAGTGTACTTATATATAATAAAAAATAAAACTTAAAAAAAAGAAGACAGACATAGACAACTATATAGATGGCTCCTGGGCATTCTTTCAGAAGCTTCTGGAGTCAGACTATGATGATTTTAGGGGCAGAAAGCACAGTGAGGATTTGCAGACTAGGCAGTTTATAGAGGTTGTCCATTGGGAATCCATACATTTGGGTGGAGTTACCCTTAGAGAACTTGTCATGGGCTTACCTTGGAGCACAGATATCTGAGCACATTGCTGTCAGCAGACTGCAGACCTTGGACATGTTACAAGTCTTAGGCTGGGTATGAAGGATTTGTTGTGTGCCTCCTCCTACAGTCTGCTTGGTAAGTTACAACTTGCAAACCTTCCTAGGAGTGACAATTATTGTCTGAGAGAGGATGTTGCAGCCATTTGGGGAGAGAATGGAAACCATGGAGGATCTCATGAACTGGGAGGTCAATCTCAATTCTCTGTAGCAGCTGCTTGTTTGCACTCCTGGGCTATGCCAAGCACACATCACCTGAAGGGACAAGTGTTCTTCATTGCTTGCATTCTGGGTGAGGTTTCTAATATGGCTGTAGGGCTGGGAGGAAAGGTGAGGGTGAAATAGGCAGCCAGACCTTTGACAGTTATTATAATTATTGTCTCCATTATACCTACCTATCCCATAATGCTCCGTGGCAAATATTCTCTGATCATTGATGTGTAGACATGAGACGTTGGCAATTACTTGTGTCAGATAATTTGGCCAAAGACACAAGATGATTACGTGTCAGACTATGATTAGACAAGATTGGCTGTGTGGCAGAAGCAAGGAAGGAAGGACAAGATGTATGGTGATTCTGAGACCTCCGTGCCATGCTACCTCACAGACCCTTCCTGTCAGAAGCCTTAACAGGACAAACTAATAACCAGCAAGTGATCTTCCTGAGATGGTCTGCTTCTGATTAATCCATGACAGATTTGCTCTTACTAGCATGGCCTAAGAAAATTCAGTTTAGGAAAGATTCTCGTTATTAATATGCTTTTCCTATTACAATTAAACTTATATAACAATCACTAGGTATTAGCCCACCCCTTTCAATGAGATCTCTGCAGATCTACGAAGAAGTACTGCCTTGTAATGATGATATATAGACAAATAGATGACTTGTTAAGACTTAATGATGATCCTATAAGAATTCCTAAAATTACATCAGTGATTATGAAGATCTTTTAGAGTGGGACTGCTACTAGATCCTTTTCTGCTAGTCAAAACTGCAATGAGAACTCTGCCAGTCTCCCATGTGCCACCAGTTAATTTCTCTTAGATAGTAACCATACTTTCTCCTACTCAGAGCACATTCCAAAGGTTGTAAAACAACTAAACAAAGGTCATAAAAAGAGAACTAACAATGTCTTACAGGTGCTAGGACAGAAGATAATATATTAACTGGGTTTATTTATACAAAATTTCACTAATATCTTAGTTATGGGTTTCGATGTTCAATGGAGCTGTGACAGGTGATGGATGTTTAGCCAGATAATTACTCTTAACAGATATGCACGTAAATATTCTCTGCTGTAATCTTCTATTTCAATTTATGATTTGATATTTTTGTGTGAACTTTGAGATGATCTGTTTAACATGTGATAGTGTATTCTGAAAGATATATGAGTACTGAGGATAAAGAGATGAGAAAGATAGAAGAAATTATTTCTCTTTCCCCGATTAGAATAGAATTGTTCCCTTGCTCCTCTTAGAATCTTTCCGTTTTTCCATTTTTTCTTAGATAGCCTTAATAGGAAACTTGTTACAACTTAGTAATAAAGGCTATACTCACTTTTCTTTTTTTGAAATTTGCTTTGTTTTATTTTTTATGGAACACAGTGAAGATATATTTAAAAGTTAAGTTCTTAGGGCTAATTAAACAACACAATTTAAATGTATTATTTGCATCCTACACCCAAATGAAGTTTTTAAAGAAACTGTGATTGAATACACTTATAAGTCCAGCTTTTAGATAGTGGAAGCATAGGAGTTCAAAGCCAGGCTAGGCTATGTAGTCTCAGCTATATGAACTTGTGTCCAAACAAGAAAGACAAATAGGGAAAAGACAGCAGTACCAAGGTCTTCATATGAAGGCTGAAGCATAATGTAGTAGAGGAGAACAATGAGAAAGATTTCAAGGTGGGGGTAAGGAAATGTTTATTGAAGGAGTGGGGTACTGTTTCTAGTGCAGGAGTTTCCTCTTTATTCTGTTACTACACCTCAATATCTCTATTTATAAATAATGCTTTATTTGAGTACAACCATGGCCAGCTACGTAGCATGATATGGCTGCTTTCACTGTAAATGGAGAATTGTGTACTTATGAAGTTAGCATATGATCAGTACATCATAACATATTTACAATATGGTCCTGCACAGAGATGGATGTCTTGTCCTTACTGCTAGGTTTAAAGTTTACCCCAAAGTCGATGTGCCAGAAACAATCATCCCACATTCATGTCCAAATACTCCTTAGAAAGGGAATTGGAAAGTAAATGGGATTGGATGAGAATATAAAGTTGAAATCATAAAATTGAGTTGGTGGCTTTATAAAGCAAGAACTAGAATGTTTGCTCTGCTCCAGATGACTTTCCCTCATTAAGATGCAGAATGAGGCCCTCTATTCTTTTTTTTCTTTTTTTCTTAGATATTTTCTTTATTTACATTTCAAATGTTATCCCCTTTTCTGGTTTCCCCTCTGGAAATACCCTATCTCATCCCCCTGCTCACTGACCTACCCACTCCTGCTTCCCTATCCTGTCATTCCCCTACACTGGGGCATCGAACCTTCACAGGACCAAGGCCATCCTCTGCTACATATGTGGATGGAGCCATGGGTCCCTCCATGTGTACTCTTTGGTTGGTGGTTTAGTCCCTGAGAGTTCTGGGGGTACTGGTTAGTTCATATTATTTTTCCTCCTATAGGACTGCAAACCCCCTCAGCTTCTTGGTTCCTTTGTCTGGCTCCTCCATTGGAGACCCTGTGCTCAATTCAAAGGTTGGCTGTGAGCATCCACCTCTTTATTTGTCAGGAACTGGCAGAGACTCTCAAGAGACAGCTATATTAGGCTCCTGTCAGCAAACACTTGTTGGTATACACAATAGTGTCTGGGTTTGGTGACTTTATATGGGATGGATCCCCAGGTAGGACAATCTTTGGATGACCTTTCCTTCAGTCTCTGCTCCACACTTTGTCTCTGTATCTCCTCCCATGAGTATTTTTTTCCCCCTTCTAAGAAGGACTGAAGTATCCATGCTTTGGTCTTACTTCTTCTTGAGCTTCATGTGGCCTGTGAATTGTATCCTGGGTATTCTGAGCTTTTGGGCTAATATCCACTTAGCAGTGAGTGCATGCCATGTGTGTTCTTTTGTGACTGGTTTACCTCACTCAGGATGATATTTTCTAGTTCCATCCATTTCCCTAAGAATTTGATGATGTCATTTTTTTCCTGGCTGAGTAGTACTCCTTTGTCTAAATGTATCATATTTTCTGTATTCGTTCCTCTGTTGAGGGACATTCCAGCTGGGTTCTTTCCAGCTTCTGACTATTATAATGAAGGATGTTATGAACATAGTGGAGCATGTGACTGTATTACATGTTGGAGCATCTTCTGGGTATATGCCCAGGAGTGGTATAGCTGGGTCCTCAGATAGTATTATGTCCAATTTTCTGAGGAACTGCCACACTGATTTTCAGAGTGGTTGTACTAACTTCAATGCCACTAACAATAGAGGAGTGTTCCTCCTTATCAACATCTTCATCAGCATTTGCTGTCAACTGAGTATTTGATCTTAGCCATTTTGACTGGTATAAGGTCGAATCCTAGGGTTGTTTTAATTTGCATTTTCCTGATGACTCAGGATATTGAGTATTTCTTTAAGTGCTTCTCAACCATTTGGTATTCCGCACTTGAGAATTCTTTTTTAAGCTCTGTACCTCATTTTTAATAGGGTTATTTGGTTCTCTGGAGTCTAACTTCTCAAGTTCTTTGTATAAATTAGATATTATCCCTCTACTAGATGTAGGGTTGGTAAAGATCTTTTCCCAATCTGTTGGGTTGCCATTTTGTTCAATTGACAGTGTCCTTTACCTTTCAGAAGCTTTGAAATTTTATGAGGTCCCATTTCTCAATCCTTGTTCTTAGAACATAAGCTATTGGTGTTCTGCTCAGAAAATCTTCCCCTGTGCCCATGTGCTTGAGTCTCTTCCCCACTTTCTCTTCTATTAGTTTCAGTGTATCAGGTTTTATGTGGAGGTCCTTGATCCACTTGGACAAGGAGATAAGAATGGATCTTTGGGCAAGGAGATAAGAATGGATCTATTTGCATTCTTCTACATGCCAACTGCCATTTCAACCAGCACCATTTGCTGAAAATACTGTCTTTTTTCCACTGGATAATTTTAGCTCCTTTGTCAAAGATCTAGTGTGTGGGTTTGTTTCTGTGTCTTCAATTCTATTCCATTGATCTACCTGCCTGTCACTGTACCAATGCCATGCAATTTCTATCACAATTGCTCTGTAGTAGAGCTTGAGGTCAGGGAGTAAATGCTATACTCACTTTTCAAATCATCCCTTTTTTTTCCTTCAACTTCCAACTAGGAGGCTGATAGTTAGAGTCAAGCCTTTCCTGCTGAGAAAGGACAAAGACCACTTTACTTAAACCTCCACTTTTATTTTCCCATTTGTATTTTTTTTTATTGTCTAAGTTTTTTTATTTGCATTCCAAATCATTTCCCCTTTCCCCTTTCCCATTTCCTCCCTCCCCGAAAGTCCAATAAGCCCCCTTCCATCCCTCTTTTCCCCATTCAATCCCCTCTTGCTTCTCTGTCCTGGCATTCTCCTACATCCAGTCTTTCCAGGACCAGGAGTCTCTCCTTCCATCTTCTTGGAAATCTATTGACATGCAAATTGTGTCTAGGGTATTCCGAGATTCTGGGTTAATATCCCCTTATCAGTGACTGCATACCATGTGTGTTCTTTTGTGATTGGGTTACCTCACTAAGGATAATATTTTCAAGTTCTAACCATTTGCCTAGGAATTTCATGAATTCATTGTTTTTAATTGCAGAGTAGTATTCCATTGTGTAAATATACCACACCTTCTGAATCCATTCCTCTATTGAGGGACATCTGGGTTCTTTCCAGCTTCTGACTATTATAAATAAAGCTGCTATGAATATAGTGGAGCATGTATCCTTACTGCATGCAGGGGAAGGCTCTGGGTATATACCCAGGAGTGGTATAGCCAGATCCTCTGGAAGTATCATGCCAAGTTTTCTAAGGAACCACCAGATTGCTTTCCAGGGTGGTTGTACAAGCTTGCAATCCCACCAGCAGTGGAGGAGTGCTCCTCTTTCTCCACATCCTCACCAACAACTGCTGTCTCCTGTGTTTTTGATCTTAGCCATTCTGACTGGTGTGAGATGGAATCTCAGGGTTGTTTTGATTTGCATTTCCCTAATGACTAAGGATGATGAACATCTCTTTAGGTGCTTCTCAGCCATTAGATATTCTTCAGGTGAGAACTCTTTGTTTAGCTCTGTACCCCATTTTTAATAGGGTTACTTGGCTCTCTGGAGTCTGACTTCTTGAGTTCTTTGTATATATTGGATATTAGCCCTCTGTTGGATATAGGGTTGGTAAAGATCATTTCCCAGTTAGTTGGTTGCTGCTTTGTCTTTTTGACAGTGTCTTTTGCCTTGCAAAAACTTTGTAATTTAATGAGGTCCCATTTGTCAATTCTGTATCTTAGAGCATAAGCTATTGGAGTTCTGTTCAGGAAATACTCCTCTGTGCCCATATGTTCAAGGTTCTTTCCTAGTTTCCTTTCTATTAGTTTTAGTGTATCTGGTTTTATGTGGAGGTCCTTGATCCACTTGGAATTGAGCTTAGTGCAAGGAGATAAGAATGGGTCAATTTTCATTCTTCTGCATGTTGACCTCCAGTTGAACCAGCACCATTTGTTGAAAAGGCTATCTTTTTTCCACTGGATGGTTTTAGCTCCTTTGTCAAAGATCAAGTGACCATAGGAGTGTGGATTCATTTCTGGGTCTTCAATTCTGTTCCATTGATCTACATGCCTGTCACTATACCAATACCATGCAATTTTTAACACTATTCCTCTGTAGTAGAGCTTGAGGTCCGGGATACTGATTCCCCCAGAAGTTCTTTTACTCTTGAGAATAGTTTTAGCTATCCTGGGTTTTCTGTTATTCCAGATGAATTTTTGAATTTCTCTTTCTAACTCTATGAAGAATTGAGTTACGATTTTGATGGGGGTTGCATTGAATCTGTATATTGCTTTTGGCAAGAGGGATATAAAGTATCTTGGTGTGACTCTAACCAAACAAGTGAAAGATCTGTATGACAAGAACTTCAAGTCTCTGAAGAAAGAAATTGAAGAAGACCTCAGAAGATGGAAAAATCTTCCATGCTCATGAATTGGCAGGATTAATATAGTAAAAATGGTCTGCACATTATAAAACTTATTTGAGAGAGAAGGTCATGGTCCCTAAGATTAATAGGGAGTCCTTCTATTAAATACAGCTGAGCATGTCCTGAGTGACCCTCAGAGTCTGTCCAAGATAACATTTTTGATCTCTGGGGTTTTTACTTTGTCCCAAACCTTGTAAATATGTCAAGGTCTCTTCTACTGGCCTGTTAGAAGGCCAATCCCTTTGCCTTATAATGGTGACATCAGCACCAGTGTCCATCCAGCCAGAAAAGTTTTCTTCATCTAACTTTAAAACAATGGTAGGTTTATTATTGGTTATAGCCTGAATCCAAAATGCATCAGCGGACCCGGGGCCAGTATTTCCTGGAGACTGAGAGATATCTGCATTATTAGTGGGGAGTAGTGCTAGTAATAGAAGCTGGGAAAAGTGCTGACCCAAGGAGAGCTTACTGATAGTTGTGGGGGAAGAGACCATGAACTTAATTTCTCCAGTATAATCACTGTCAACAATCCGTGGGAAAGCTTGAAGACCACTCAGCATTGTATCCTATAATGAGTCCAAAAGTATTTGGGGGAGGGGAGCAGCCCAAATATGCCAGGAGAAATGGCTTGAGCACCCATTTCTGGTGTTAGACTTGTGGTGGTGGGGAAACTGAGGATCAATCCTGCACTCCCTGGTGAGGCTCTGTAGAGGTTTGGAATGGATTGGTCTTTGTTTCTGAAACATAGCTGAATGCCCCATATGCCTGTGTGGGTTTGGGTGCCTGGGGCTGGCCTCTGAACCTGATTCCCAGGTTATTGGATGTGATTGGTTGGCCTTGTGCATCAGTTTTAGATCTGCATTCCTTAGCCCAGTGCTTACCCCCCCCCCCCTTCAATTTAGGGCATAAGCCAGGAGAGGCTTTTTTTTGATAGACCTTTTGTTGTTTTGTGGGCAGGATCTTGAAAAATAGCCAAATTCTCCACAATGAAAGCACTTATTTCTATCTATACAGGCTCTATTTTGATTAATTAAAACTTGTTTGACTGTAGTTCCCTGCATAGCTGCTGCCATAGCAAGCCCCGGTTGGTAGGCTGCTCCTATTTCTGTGCACAAGCGAAAACATATATCAGAGAGTGCCCCTAGCTTCTGATGAGGACAAATGGCAGCTTGGCAGGCAGGATTTACATTTTCAAATGCCAATTGTTTGATAAAGTCAGAGTTGCCCTCAGTTGACCTAAACAGTCTGGTGGCCTTGGTAACTGGGAGGTGGAAAAAATCGGAGAAAGGTTCATCAGGCCCTGCTTTACATTTGTTATGGAGAAATCTGAGCTACCCTTAGCAGGAATTTTTTTTCCAGGCCTTAAGGGCAGCAACTCTGGTCTATTCAAAAATACCAGGATTTAAATTGATCTGATTTTCTTTAGCATATGCACCAGTTCTCTCTAGCATTTCCTGGGATCCAGCTATTTCCTGCCTGAGCATTTCATTTGGCAATTTGTTTATAGACCTCTGAGAATTCTGATTTCCATAGGAGAAAATCCCTCGCCCCCCCCCCCCACCACATAGGGCAGCCCAGGTTAGACTAAACCAATCAGAAGGTGTGAGCTACCATTCTGATGTGGTTTCCATGAGGGTGACAGTATACAGGGCAGTAGCATCCTAGGTGGTCACAGTCTGTTTAATTTCTTTGACCAAATTAAAATCAAAACCAATATGATAGTGCCAAGCATTTCCTTGAGCATTGAAATGCTCTATAACTGTGAAAGTGAAAGTGGCACTGTGTTTATTCTCTCCGGCCCAGGACCTGGTCCTGGGCAGTGCATGAGAGGCTCTGAGCTCTTGTAGCTGGTTTAGTAATTCTAAATGTTCTTTTTCCAATTTAATCTGTTCACGCAGCTGTTGATTCGAATTATGGGTGATTATAAGCTGTGTAACAGGAAAAGCTGATTGAAAGGCTGGAGCAGCTGCTGGGGGAGCATAATGGGGCGGCCAGTCAGGATTATGGTATGTCACAGCTTGTTCATCTAAGTCTGCCCAGTCTGATTCATGTAGGTTGTCACTCTTGTGAGACTGACAAGCTTTGAAGTCCTTTAAGGACGGATAAATCTTTTTTATTAATTTTATTTTTTATTAGATATATTCTTTATTTACATTTCAAATGTTGTCCCCTTATACCCAAGAAACAATTCACATATCAAATGATGCCCAAGAAGAAGGAAGAACAAAGTATGGATACTCTGGTCCTTCTTAGAAGAGGGAACAAAATATCCACAGAAGGAGATACAGAGACAAAGTGTGGAGCAGAGTCTGAGGCAAAAACCATCCAGAGACTACACCACCTAGTGATCCATCCCATATACAGTTACAAAACCCAGACTCTGTTATCAATGCCCAGAAGTACTTGCTGACCAGAGCTGGATGTAGCTGGATGGGAGGCTCTGCTAGTGCATGACAAATACAGTGGGGGACACTCTCAGCCAGCCATTGAACTGAGCAAAGGGTCCCCAATGGGATAGCTAGAGAAAGGACCCAAGGAGCTGAAGGAGTTTGCAGTGCCAATAGTAGGAACAATGATATGAGCCACCCAGTGCTCCCAAAGCTCCCATGGACAAAAACATCAACCAGATAGTACTCATGGTGTTACCCATGGCTCCAGCCACATAGGCAGCAGAGGATGACCTTGTTGGACATCAAAGGAAGGAGAAGATGCTGGTCTTGGGAAGGCTCAATGCAGTGTAGGGGAATACCAGGACAGGGAAGCCAGAGAGTGTTGGTTGGGGAATATGGAGAGGGGAGATGTGTTATAGGATGGAAAAAATTTATGGTTGGCCTTAATTTTTGTTTTATGGTAGCATTTGGTGCTGCCCTGAATTTTTGGCCAAGAGCCACAAGGAATTATCGACCTGGTGCCCCAGGAGGTTTTCACTGCAGAGCCACAAGGGGTCAGTCTAGATTCTGTGAATTCCTTTTTCCTACTTTCATTTTTAGGCAGAGAAGTATCATTCCCTGCATCACTGTCAAAAGGCCATGTCTTGTGGGAGGACACACCATTGAATTCTTTTTCAGTGTCATCTATGGTAAGACCTTTCTGTAGTGGTTTATTTTTTAAAGAGGAGTCAGATTTCAAACATTTCTTTCCTTCTCTAATTGTTTCTGCTAGCTGCAGGTCAGCACCACTGTGGCCAAGAATTTCTTGAATGAGATTCCAGTGCGACCAGATATTAATAGGAATCTTTTCAGGTACAAAAATCTTATAAAAATCTTTTAAAGCATCCCCAATGTGCTGCCAGTGGTGTTGATCTATAGCGCCCTCAGGAGGGAACCAGGGATAAACTTCACGAATAAAATCAAAAAATTTTAAAAGTTCTTTAGTCTCTACCTTAACCCCTCTGACCTTGTGGGCATGTCTCATTCCATCCACAAAGAGTTCTTGGCTAGTAACTGCTTGCCCCATAATCGCTGCCTTCTCACTAAGGTCCTAATAGATAGGCAGCCTATAGCGGAGTCCTCCAGGAAATTCACCAGCTGTTCTCTTGAAGTGGTGTCCTTCACCAAATCCCTCGGGCTTTGAGACTCATGTCTGGGCACCAGTTTGCCTTGGCCTGTAGGGACAGTAGATAGGGTCTTAAGAGAGGGGGTGGGGATGAGGAGGCAAGAGAGATGGATGCAAGACAACATTCTGACCAAGCCTCGTTTACTATAAGCAAAAGCAGCCCCTTTTAAAGGCAAAAAGGAACTATTTGGGGAATATCAGCTGGTAGAAGATGTTCTTCCAGGCAGATCTGTGGCTAGACAAGGGTTATTCTAAGCCAAGTCCCAACTGCAAGTTCATCATGAATTCTGAGAAGAGCTTCTTCTACCAATAAATGAAACCCGAGCAGAATAGAAGTTTAACTTGTTAGTGCCATGCAGGCCTTAAGAGATAAAATGGTGATGCTTAGGTCAAGCATCCGGGGTTCCAGGCAGGTCCCCTTTCTTTTATATTAGGTAGCCAGAAGCCCAGTCCCATAACACCCAGAGTAAGCTCGACTCCCAGGTGATTTAATATGCCAAGGATCACAGGAGATGACACTACATCAGCCCCAACACCTAGAGTAACTGAGTCCCCCAGGATCCAGGGATGTGGGAAGCCCCATCTAGCCAGTGGTATGGATTCCTTCTGGTCTGAGTCTGCATCTGGAGTAGACCTGTGGTGCTGCCTCTGCACGCACACTTAAAATACCCAGAGGGAGCCCAAATCCCGGGTGCTCTGAAATGCCCAGGATCACAGGATCACAGAGGATGCTTGACTCCCAGGAGAATGGACACACCCAGGAGCACTGGAGCTCTGATATGCTCAAGATCACAGCTGAGGCCACAACATCTTTCCCAACAACCAGTGTAACTGGAACCCCCTCAGGATCCACAGAA
Organism: Tokudaia tokunoshimensis; assembly: GCA_036184795.1. NCBI lineage: Eukaryota > Metazoa > Chordata > Mammalia > Rodentia > Muridae > Tokudaia > Tokudaia tokunoshimensis. Next base: position 119,785,686 of record BTHU01000012.1, on the reverse strand, counting down.
ACACAAATCCCAGCCCAGTCAGAAGCATGGGTTCTGTCCAGCTTGCACATGTTCTCAGAGCAACCACAGAGCTTTGGCTCCCCAACCACCCCTGCAACACCCAGAGAAATCTTGGCACCCAGCAGCTCTGACACAACAGGATCTCAGGACCCCAGAGGCAGCTTGACTCTCAGGATTCTGACAAACACAGGATCTCAAGATCACAGGGTCCCAGAATTACAGGATCACAGAGACAGCTAGACTCTGAGGAGTTCTGACACAACCAGGATCACAGGAAGGAAAGGATCCAGTCAGAAACAGCAAGAGCAGGTAGCATGAGATAACCAGATGGCAAGAGGTAAGCTCAAGAACATAATCAACAAAAACCAAGGCAACATGGCATCATCAGAACCCAATTCTCCCACTACAGCAAATGCTGGATACCCCATCACACCAGAAAATTAAGATTTGGATTTGAAATCAATTCTCATGATGATAATAGAGGACTTTCAGAAGGACATAAACAAATCCCTTAAAGAAATACTGGAGAACACAAGTAAACAGGTAGAAACCCTTAAAAAAGAAACACAAAAGTTGCTTAAAGAATTATAGGAAAACACAAACAAACAGGTGAAGGAACTGGACAAAACCATCCAGAATCCTAAAATGGAAATAAAAATAATAAAGAAATCACAAAGGGAGACAACTCTCAAGATAGAAAACCTAGGAAAGAGATCAGGAGTCATAGATGCAAGCATCACAAACATAATACAAGAGATGGAAGAGAGAATCTCAGGTGCAGAAGACACCATATTAACATTGACACAACAGTCACAGAAAATACAAAATGTCAAAAGCTTCTAACCCAAAACATCCAAGAAATCCAGGATACAATGAGAAGACCAAACCTATGAATAATAGGTATAGGAGAAAGTGAAGATTCCCAACTTAAAGGGCCAGTAAATATCTTCAACAAAATTATAGAAGAAAACTTCCCTAACCTGAAGAAAGAGATGCCCATGAACATACAAGAAGCCTACAGAACTCCGAATAGACTGGATCAGAAAAGAAATTCCTCCCATCACATAATAATTAAAACACCAAATGCACAAAGAAAGAAAGAATATTAAAAGCAGTAGGGAAAAATGTCAAGTAACATATAAAGGCAGACCAATCAGAATTACACCAGACTTCTCACCAGAGACTATAAAAGTCGGATGATCCTGAGCAAATGTCATACAGATGATAAGAGAACACAAATGCTAGCCCAGGCTACTATGCCCAACAAAACTCTCAATTAACGTAGATGGAGAAAACAAGGTACTCCAAGACAAAAATAAATTTACACAATATCTCTCTACAAATCCAGCCCTACAAAGGATAATAGATGGAAAACTTCAACAGAAGGAGGAAAAGTACACCCTAGAAAAAGCAGGAAAGTAATCTTTCAACAAACCCAAAAGAAGATAGCCACACAAACGTAATTCCACCTCTAACAACAAAAATAGCAGAAAGCAACAATCGCTTTTCCTTAATATCTCTTAATGTCAATGGACACAATTCCACCAATAAAAAGACAGACTAACAGGCTGGATACATAAACAGGACCCAGTATTTTGCTGCATACAGGAAATGTACCTCAGTGACAAAGGCAGACACTACCTCAGAGTAAAGGCTGGAAAAAAAATTCCAAGCAAATGATTCCGAGAAACTATCTGGAGTAGCCATTCTAATATGGAATAAAAATCAACTTTCAACCTAAAGTTATTTAAAAAGATAAGGAAGGACACTTCATACTAGTCAAAGTGAAAAGGTCAGCTCAGAGCTGTTTGAAAATTCCAGGAGACCTTAGAGCACATAGGCAGCCCTCCCCTCATGAAAGACACAGTTCAGAGAGCACATAGCCACCCCTCCTCTCCTGGAAAGACAGGTCACAGAGCATGTACACCAGAAAGGAGAGGCTGATTAAGTCCCTTCTGCAACATCCCCTAAAGAACAACCAGTTTAAAGGGCGTACTGTTCCTCCATCATATTGTGCCTCATTGCTGATGATTTATTCTTCCCCTGGAAACTGTAAAAAACTCAACAAACGGGTCATCCAGGGTTAGCTCCTCTCCTTCTGAGATGACCCCATCATGCTAGAACAATAAATTCCTCTTGCTTTTGCATCGAACCCTGTTGTTCACTGTGGGCAAGGTCTCTTCTCACGATGCTGTTAGAGGACATCAAGAAGGGCATAAATAACTCCCTTAAAGAAATACAGGAGAACATGGGTCATGGTCATGGTAAAGGCCCCTAAAGAGGAAACATAAAAATCCCTGAAAGAAATACAGGGAGCATGGGTGAACAGATAGAGGCCCTTAAAGAGGAAACACAAAAATCCCTTAAAGAATTACAGGAGAACACAAACAAAGAAGTGAAGGAACTGAACAAAACCATCCAGGATCTAAAAATGGAAGTAGATACAATAAAGAAATCACAAAGTGAGACATCTCTGGAGATAGAAAATCTAGGAAAGAATTCAGGAGTCATAGATGTAAGCATCAACAACAGAATACAAGAGATAGAAGAAAGAATCTCAGATACCATAGAAAATATTGACTCAACAGTTAAAGAAAATGCAAAATGCAGAAATCTCCTGAGCCAAAACATCCAGGAAATCCAGGACACAATGAGAAGACCAAACCTAAGGATTATAGGTATCAAGAGAGTAAAGATTTCCAACTTAAAGGGCAGTAAATATCTTCAACAAAATTATAGAGGAAAACTTCCCTAACCTAAAGAAAGAGAAGTCCATGAACATACAGGAAGCCTATAGAACTCCAAACAGATTGGACCAGACCAGAAAGTCCTCCCGGCACATAATAATCAAAACACCAAATGCACTAAACAAAGAAAGAATACTAAAAGCAGTAAGAGAAAAAGGTCAAGTAACCTATAAAGGCAGGCCTATCAGAATTACACCAGACTTCTCACCTGAGACGATGAAAGCCAGAAGATCCTGGGCAGATCTCATACAGACCCTAAGAGAACACAAATTCCAGCCTAAACTACTATACCCAGCAAAATTCTCAATTACCATAGATGGAGAAACCAAGATATTCCATGATAAAACCAAATTTACACAATATCTTTCCACAAATCCAGCCTTACAAAGGATAATAGATCGAAAACGCCAACATGAGGAGAGAAACTACACCCTAGAAAAAGCAAGAAAGTAATCTTTTTCCAACAAACCCAAGAGAAAGTAACTAACCAAACATAAAAAGAACATCAAAAATAACAGGAAGCAACAATCACTATTCCTTAATATCTTATAACTTCAATAGACTCAATTCCCCAACAAAAAACATAGTATAACAGAGATGTTTTTCATGTGGATCTTCGATTTTATCAGAAAATGTTTGTGACTCCACTTTCAATTTAGTAATGCTTTTTGTGTCTACCATTTTGACTGCATTATTTTCCATGATAATCTTTAATTTTCACATTTTTTCTGTGTATTTCTTCGATTTCATCAGAAGGGTTTTTCATGGAGATCTTCAGTTTCGTGCGAGGGGGGGGGGTTGTAGTTCCATTTTCAATCAATTTAGGAATTTACCATTTTGTCGGTATAATTGTCCATGATAATCTTCAAATTAACGTTTTTCTGTATTTTTCTTCAATTTTGTCAGGAGTATTTTCCATGTGGATCTTCAGTTTTATCAGACAATGTCTATAATTTTACTTTTAATCAACTTGGGAACATTTTTATACCTTCCATTTTATCTGTATAATTTTCCAGGTAATAGTTTTAGCATGTTTTTCTATATATTTCTTGAATTTTTTCAGGAATATTTTCCTTGTAGATCTTCAATTTTATCAGAAAGTGTTTATAATTCCACTTTCAAAAAACTTAGGAATATTTTTCTGCCTACCATTTTATCTGTATAATTTTTCCATGAAATACTCAATCTTAATGCGTTTTTATATATTTCTTCAATTTTATCAGAGATATTTTCCATGTAAATCTTCAATTTTATCAGAAAATATTTATAATTTTACTTTCAATCAACTTAGAAATATTTTTATGCCTACCATTTTATCTGTATAATTTTCCATGATAATCTTCAATTTTAATGTATTTCCATATTTTTTTTCAATCTTATCAGAAATATTTTACATGTAAATCTTCAATTTTATCAGAAAATGTTTATAATCCTACTTTGAATCAACTTAGTAATATTTTAATTCCTACCAATTTATCTATATAAATTTCTTCAATTTTGTCAGAGATATTTTCCATGTAAACCTTCAATTATATCCGAAAATGTTTTTACTTCTACTCTCAATCAATTTAGGAATATTTTTATGCCTACCATCTTATCTGTATAATTTTTCATGAAATAGTCAGTTTTAACGTGTTTTTCTATATATTTCTTGAGTTTTATCAGAAATATTTTCCTTGTAGATTTTCAATTTTATCAGAAAATGTTTATAATTCCACTTTGAATCAACTTAGGAATATTTTTATGCCTACCATTTTATCTGTATAATTTTTCCATGAAATAGTAAATATTAATGTGTTTTTCTATATATTTCTTCAATTTTATCAGAGATATTTTCCATGTATATTTACACAATGGAATACTACTCAGCAATTAAAAACAATAAATTCATGAATTTCTTAGGTAAATGGGGAATAAGGGGAGGGAAGAGGGCTTATGGGACTTTCAGGGAAGGGGGGAACCGGGAAAGGGGAAATCATTTGGAATGTATATAAAGAATATAGAAAATTAAAAAAATAATAATAATAATAAAAAAGAATAGCTATACAAAAATACCCAATAAAATTCTTGCCAAACTGAATCCAAGAACATATCATAACAATCACTCATCACAATCAAGGAGGCTTCAACCCAGGGATGCAGGGAAGGTTCAATATAAAAAAATCCATAAATGTAATCCACTACATAAACAAACTCAAAGAAATAAAAAACCACATGATCATTTCATTAGATGCTGAGAAAGCATTTGACAAAATTCAACAACCCTTCATGGAAAAACTCTTGAAAAGATCCAAAATTCAAGGTCTATATCTAAACATAGTAAAAGCAATGAACAGCAAACAAGTAGTCAACATCAAACTAAGTGGAGAGAAACTTGAAGCAATCCTTTAAAAACAGGGAGTAAACAAGGCTGCTCACTCTCTCCCTATGTATTAAATATAGTACTCAAAGTCCTAGCCAGAGCAATTAGACAGCAAAAAGAGATCAAAGGGATACGAATTGGAAAAGAAGAAGTCAAAATATCACTATTTGCAGATGATATGATAGTATGCTTAAATGACCCCAAAAATTCCACCAGAGAACTTCTAAACCTGATAAACAACTTCAGCAAACTGACTGGATATTAAATTAACTCAAAAAAAATTCAGTAGCCAACCTATACTGGAAGAATAACCTGGATGAGATAGAAATTAGGAAACAACATCATTCACAGTAGTCAAAAATAATATAAAATACCTTGAGTGACTCTAATCAAGCAAGTAAAAGATCTGTATGATAAAACTTCAAGTCTCTAAGGAAAGAAATTAAAGAATATCGCAGAAGTACGAAAGATCTCCCGTGCTCATGGGTTGGGAGGATTAATATATTAAAAATGGCCATCTTGCCAAAAGCAATCTACAGATTCAGTGTAATCCCCATCAAAATTCCAACTCAATTCTTCATAGTTAGAAATAGCGGCCGAGAGAGTGCAGAGTGTACTCCTCCATCTTTGCTCCAGTGTCCAGGTAGTTAGGACCGCCAGACTCGGAGACAGACAGGCATAATATTGCTTCGGTCTCAGGCAGCTTGTGTGTAACCTTCTCCAAGAGCTGGGCAGATCTGCAGTAACCAGCGCACCACCTCTGCTGTGGGACTTCTGCCTTGCAGAGGGACCCCCCCCCCTGCACTGGGCGGGAGCCTACCAGCTTCCCTTTGGCGACCTCTGTTCCGGGATCTACCGCACTGAGGAGACAGGTACCCAGGTTCACCCCAATATAACATCGCTTGGGACACGGCCTGTTGGGGCTTCCATCTGCTCCCAAGAACTGGACAGCGCTGTGGTTGTCTGGGCGCCAGCTCTGCTGTGGGCCATCCCCCCTGCAGGGTGACCTGCGCCGCCAAGAGAGTGCAGAGTGCACTCCGCCATCTTTGCTCCAGTGTCCAGGTAGTTGGGACAGCCAGGCTGGGAGACAGACAGGCATAATATTGCTTCAGTCTCAGGCAGCTTGTGTTTAAACTGCTCCAAGAGCTGGGCAGATCTGCAGTAACCAGCGTGCCAGCTCTGCTGTGGGACTTCTGCCTTGCAGAGGGACCCCCCCTGCACTGGGCGGGAGCCTACCAGCTTCCCTTTGGCGACCTCTGTTCCAGGATCTACCGCACTGAGGAGACAGGTACCCAGACGCCCCCTCGCCACCCCCCCCCCCGGAGAGATCACACAACCCTGCACAGGGCGGGAGCCTACCAGCCTCCCTTTGATGACCTCTGCTCCAGGAATCCACTACACTGAGCCTTTGGATGTGCAGGGACTCCCCAATATAACATCACTTGGGACAAGGCACATCAGGGCTCCAAAGTCACTCAGGAGCAGGGCAGGCCCAAGAAATCGGTGCCAGGGGAATCCTGGTAATCCAGGGGGGCCAGAAATAGCTTTGCAGTCTCACAGGAGGTCCAACCAACAGCCAGTGACAGCAGGACCAACTAACACCAGAGGTAACCAGATGGTAAAAGGCAAATGTAGGAACGTTATTAACAGAAATCAAAGTAATATGGCACCATCCGAACCCAACTCTCCAACAGCAGCAAGTCCTGGATACCCCACCACACCTGAAAGACAAGATCTGGATTTAAAATCACTTCTCATGATGCTATTAGAGGATCACAAGAAGGACACAAATAAATCTCATAAAGAATTACAGGAGACCCTGAATCAAGGGTTAGAAGCCCTTATAAAGGAAACACAAAAATCGCTTAGAGAAATGCAGGAGAGCATGGATCAACAGATGGAGGCCCACAAGGAGACAACGCAAAAATCGCTTAAAGAAATGAATCAACGGTTAGATGCACTTTCAAAGGACTCACAAAAATTGCATAAAGAAATGCAGAAGAATATGGGTCAACAGATGGATGCCCATAGGGAGGCAACACAAAAAGTGCTTAAAGAAATGAACCAACAGATAGATGCCTGTACAAAGGAAACATGAGAACTGCTTAAAGAAATGCAGGAGATGATGGATCAACAGATGGAAGCCCATGAGGAGGAAACACAAAAATCGCTTAGAGAAATACAGGAGAACTTGGGTCAACAGGCAGAAATACTGAAAGAGGAAATGCAAAAATACCTTAAAGAAATACAGGAAAATACAAACAAACAAGTGAAGGATCTCATCAAATCCATTCAGGATCTAAAAAAAGGAAGTAGAAACTACTAAGAAATCACAAAGGGAGACAACTTTGGAGATAGAAAATCTTGGGAAGAAATCAGGAGTCATAGATGCAAACATCAACAGTAGAATACAAGAGATGGAAGAAAGAATCTCAGGAACTGAAGATACCATAGAAAGCATCAACTCAACAGTCAAAGAAAATGCAAAATGCAAAAAACGTGTAACCCAAAACATCCAGGCAATCCAGGACACAATGAGAAGACCAAACCTCAGGATTATAGGTATAGATGAGAGTGAAGATTTGCAACTTAAAGGGCCAGTAAACATCTTCAACAAAATTATGGAGGAAAACTTCCCTAACCTAAAGAGAGAGATGCTGATGAACGTACAAAATTCAGCATCCTTTCATGCTAAAGGTCTTGGAAAGATCAGGAATTCAAGGCCCATATCTAAACATAGTAAAAGCAATTTACAGCAAAACGGTAGCCAGCATCAATCTAAATGGAGAGAAACTTGAAGCAATCCCACTAAAATCAGGGTGGTTGCACCAGCCTGCAATTCCACCAGCAGTGGAGGAGTGTTCCTCTTTCTCCACATCCTCGCCAACAACTGCTGTCTCCTGTGTTTTTGATCTTAGCCATCCTGACTGGTGTGAGATGGAATCTCAGGGTTGTTTTGATTTGCATTTCCCTAATGACTAAGGATGATGAACATCTCTTTAGGTGGTTCTCAGCCATTAGATATTCTTCAGGTGAGAACTCTCTGTGTAGCTCTGTACCCCATTTTTTAATAGGGTTACTTGCCTCTCTGGAGTTTAACTTCTTGAGTTCTTTGTATATCTTGGATATTAGCCCTCTGTCGGATGTAAGGTTGGTAAAGATCATTTCCCAGTTAGTTGGTTGCCGCTTTGTCTTTTTGACGGTGTCTTTTGCCTTGCAAAAACTTTGTAATTTAATGAGGTCCCATTTGTCTAAAATCAGGGACTAGACAAGGCTGCCCTCTATCTCCATATCTTTTCAATATAGTACTTGAAGTTCTAGCTAGAGCAATTAGACAACAAAATGAGGTCAAAGGGATACAAATTGGAAAGGAAGAAGTCAAACTATCACTATTTGCAGGCGATATGATAGTATACTTAAGCGACCCAAAGAACTCCACCAGAGAACTCCTACAGCTGATAAACAACTTCAGCAAAGTGGCCGGATATAAAATCAACTCAAGCAAATCAGTAGCCTTCCTATACTCAAAGGATAAGAAGGCTGAGAAAGAAGTAAGAGAAATGATACCCTTCACGTTAGCCACAAACCATATAAAGTATCTTGGTGTGACTCTAACCAAACAAGTGAAAGATCTGTATGACAAGAACTTCAAGTCTCTGAAGAAAGAAATTGAAGAAGACCTCAGAAGATGGAAAAATCTGCCATGATCATGGATTGGCAGGATTAATATAGTAAAAATGACCATATTGCCAAAAGCAATATACAGATTCAATGCAATCCCCATCAAAATCCCAACTCAATTCTTCATAGAGTTAGAAAGAGCAATTCAAAAATTCATCTGTAATAACAGAAAACCGAGGATAGCTAAAACTATTCTCAAGAGTAAAAGAATCTCTGGGGGAATCAGTATTCCGGACCTCAAGCTGTACTACAGAGCAATAGTGTTAAAAACCGCATGGTATTGGTACAGTGACAGGCATGTAGATCAATGGAACAGAATTGAAGACCCAGAAATGAATCCACACTCCTATGGTCACTTGATCTTTGACAAAGGAGCTAAAACCATCCAGTGGAAAAAAGATAGCCTTTTCAACAAATGGTGCTGGCTCAACTGGAGGTCAACATGCAGAAGAATGCAAATTGACCCATTCTTATCTCCTTGCACTAAGCTCAATTCCAAGTGGATCAAGGACCTCCACATAAAACCAGACACACTGAAACTAATAGAAAGGAAACTAGGGAAGAACCTTGAACATATGGGAACAGGGGAGAATTTCCTGAATAGAACTCCAATAGCTTATGCTCTAAGATACAGAATTGACAAATGGGACCTCATTAAATTACAAAGTTTTTGCAAGGCAAAAGACACTGTCAAAAAGACAAAGCAGCAACCAACTAACTGGGAAATGATCTTTACCAACCCTACATCCAACAGAGGGCTAATATCCAATATATACAAAGAACTCAAGAAGTCAGACTCCAGAGAGCCAAGTAACCCTATTAAAAATGGGGTACAGAGCTAAACAAAGAGTTCTCACCTGAAGAATATCTAATGGCTGAGAAGCACCTAAAGAGATGTTCATCATCCTTAGTCATTAGGGAAATGCAAATCAAAACAACCCTGAGATTCCCCCTCACCCCAGTCAGAATGGCTAAGATCAAAAACACAGGAGACAGCAGTTGTTGGCGAGGATGTGGAGAAAGAGAAACACTCCTCCACTGCTGGTGGGATTGCAAGCTGGTACAACCACTCTGGAGAGCAGTCTGGTGGTTCCTAAGAAAACTGGGCATGACACTCCCGGAGGATCCTGTTATACCACTCCTGGGCATATACCCAGAGGCTTTACCTGCATGCAATAAGGACACATGCTCCACTATGTTCATAGCAGCCTTATTTATAATAGCCAGAAACTGGAAAGAACCCAGATGTCCCTCAATGGAGGAATGGATTCAGAAGATGTGGTATATTTACACAATGGAATACTACTCTGCAATTAAAAACAATGAATTCACGAAATTCCTAGGCAAATGGTCAGAACTTGAAAATATCATCCTTAGTGAGGTAACCCAATCACAAAAGAACGCACATGGTATGCAGTCACTGATAAGGGGATATTAACCCAGAATCTCGGAATACCCTAGACACAATTCGCATATCAATAGATTTCCAAGAAGATGGAAGGAGAGATGGTCCTGGAAAGACTGGATGTAATGGAATGCCAGGACAGAGAAGCGAGAGGGGGTTGAATGGGGAAAAGAGAGAGGGAAGGGTGCTTATGGGACTTTCGATGAGGGAAGAAACGGGAAAGGGAAAATGATTTTGAATGTAAATAAAAAAAACTTAGAAAAGAAAAAAAAAAGAAATAGCAATTTACAAATTAATTTGGAACAACCAAAAACTCAGGATGGTAAAAACTATTCTCAACAATAAAAGAACTTCATGGGATGGGGGGGGGGAAACACCATACTTAAATTAAAGCTCTATTACAGAGCAATATAGATAAAAACTGCATGATATTGGTACAGACACAGGCAGGTAGATCAGTGGAATAGAATTAAAGATCCAGAAATGAATCCACACACCTATGGTCACTTGATCTTTGACAAAGGAGCTAAAATCATTCAGTAGAAAAAAAAAAGACAACATTTCCAAAAAATGGTGCTGGTTCAACTGGTAGTCAGCATATAGAAGAACGCAAATAGATCCATTCTTATCTCCTTGTACAAAGCTCAAGTCCAAGTGGATCAAGGACCTCCACATAAAACCAGATACACTGAAACTAATAGAAGAGAAAAGTGGGGAAATTCTTGAACTCATGGGCACAGGAAAAAATTTCCTGAACAGAACACCAATGGCTTATGCTTTAAGATCAAAAATAGATAAATGGGACCTCACAAAACTTCAAAGCTTCTGTAAGGCAAAGGACACTGTCAATAGGAAAAAAGAGCAACCAACATATTGAGAAAAGATCTTTACCAACTCTACATCTGATAGAGGGCTAACATCCAATATAGACAAAGAACTCAAGAAGTTAGACTCCAGAGAACCAAATAACCCTATGAAAAATTGGGTACAGAGCTAAACAGAGAATTCTCTATTGAGGAATATCAAAAGACCAAGAAGCACCTAAAGAAATGTTCAACATCCTTAGTCATCAAGGAAATGAAAATCAAAACAACCCTGAGACTCCACCTCACACCAGTCAGAATGGCTAAGATCAAAAACTCAGAAATGAATCCACACTCCTATGGTCACTTGATCTTTGACAAAGGAGCTAAAACCATCCAGTGGAAAAAAGATAGCCTTTTCAACAAATGGTGCTGGCTCAGCTGGAGGTCAACATGCAGAAGAATGCAAATTGACCCATCCTTATCTCCTTGCACTAAGCTCAATTCTAAGTGGATCAAAGATCTCCACATAAAACCAGACACACTGAAACTAATAGAAGGGAAACTAGGGAAGAACCTTGAACATATGGGCACAGGGGAGAATTTCCTGAACAGAACTCCAATAGCTTATACTCTAAGATCAAGAATAGACAAATGGGACCTCATTAAATTACAAAGTTTTTGCAAGGCAAAAGACACCGTCAAAAAGACAAAGCGGCAACCAACTAACTGGGAAATGATCTTTACCAACCTTACATCCGACAGAGGGCTAATATCCAAGATATACAAAGAACTCAAGAAGTTAAACTCCAGAGAGGCAAGTAACCCTATTAAAAAATGGGGTACAGAGCTCCACAAAGAGTTCTCACCTGAAGAATATCTAATGGCTGAGAAGCACCTAAAGAGATGTTCATCATCCTTAGTCATTAGGGAAATGCAAATCAAAACAACCCTGAGATTCCATCTCACACCAGTCAGGATGGCTAAGATCAAAAACACAGGAGACAGCAGTTGTTGGCGAGGATGTGGAGAAAGAGGAACACTCCTCCACTGCTGGTGGAATTGCAGGCTGGTACAACCACTCTGGAAAGCAGTCTGGCGGCTCCTCAGAAAACTGGGCATGACACTTCCGGAGGATCCGGCTATACCACTCCTGGGCATATACCCAGAGACTTTACCTGCATGCAATAAGGACACATGCTCCACTATATTCATAGCAGCCTTATTTATAATAGCCAGAAGCTGGAAAGAACCCAGATGTCCCTCAACGGAGGAATGGATTCAGAAGATGTGGTATATTTACACAATGGAATACTACTCTGCAATTAAAAACAATGAATTCACGAAATTCCTAGGCAAATGGTCAGAACTTGAAAATATCATCCTTAGTGAGGTAACCCAATCACAAAAGATCACACATGGTATGAAGTCACTGATAAGGGGATATTGACCCAGAATCTCAGAATACCCTAGACACAATCAGCATATCAATAGATTTCTAAAAAGATGGAAGGAGAGACCCCTGGTCCTGGAAAGACTGGATGTAGGGGAACGCCAGGACAGAGTAATGAGAGGGGGTTGAACGGAGAAAAGAGGGAGGGAAGGGGGCTTATGGGACTTTCGGGGAGGGAGGAAACGGGAAAGGGGAAGTGATTTGGAATGTAAATTAAAAAAATAAAATAAAATTAAATTAAAAAAAAAAAAACTCAGGTGACAGCAGAAGCTAGCAAGGATGTGGAGAAAGGGGAACATTCCTTCATTGTTGGTGGGACTGCAAGCTGGTACACTACTCTGGAAATCAGTCTGGCAATTCCTCAGGAAACTAGCATAGTATTACCTGAGGACCCAGCTATACCACTCCTGGGCATATTCCCTAAAGATGTTCCAACATATGACGAGGTCACATGTTCCACTATGTTCATAGCAGCCTTATTCATAATAGCCAGAAGCTTGATAGAAGCCAGATGTCCCTCAAGAGAGGAATACAGAAAATGTGGTACATTTACCCAATGGAATACTACTCAGCTATTTAAAACAATGAATTCATTAAATTCTTAGGCAAAAGGATGAAACTAGAAAATATCATCCTGAGTGAAGTAACCCAGTCAGAAAAGAACACACATGGCTTACACTCACTGATAAGTGGATATTATTCCAAAACCTCAGAATACCTAAAATCCAATTCACAAACCACATGGAGCTCAAGAAGGAAGACCAAAGTGTGGATACACTGGTCCTTCTTAGAAGGAGGAACAAAATACTCACAGGAGGAAATACGGAGACAAAGTGTGGAGTAGAGACTGAAAGACAGGTCATGCAAAGACTGCCCCACCTGGGAATCCATCCCATATACAGTCACCAAACTATTGTGACTAGACACTATTGTGGATGCCAAGAAGTGCTTGCTGACAGGACCATGATAAAGCTGTCTCCTGAGAGGTTCTGCCAGGGTCTGACATGTTCAGAGACAGATGCGCACAGCCAACTATGGGACTAAGCGTGGGGTCTCCAATGAAGGAGTTAAGAGAAAGGACTGAAGGAGCTGAGGGGGTTTGCAACTCCATAGGAAGAACAACAATAGCAACCAACCAGACCCCCCACCCCAATCTCCCAGGGTCTAAACCACCAACCAAAGAGCACACATGGAAGAATCCATGGCTCCAGCCATGTATGTAGTAGAGGCTGTCCTTGTAGGGCATAAATGAGAGGAGAGGCCCTTGGTCCTGTGAATGATTGATGCCCCGGTGTAGGGAAATGCCAGGGCAGTGAGGCAGGAGTGGGTTGGTGGGTGGGGGAGTACCCTCATAGAAGCAGCAGGAGGGAGAAGGGATAGGGGGTTTCAGGGGGAGACGTGGAAAGGGGATAACAGTTGAACTGTAAATAAAGAAAATATCAAAAAAAGAGAGAAAATATTCCATGAAAAAGTATGTAAAATGAAATAAATAAATAAACAGATAAATAAGTTTTATATATATATATATACATATACACATATATATACATATACATATATATATAAAAGACTTTGTTTCACCATCCCTATTCCATCTTGTTAGAACCTGCACTTCCGTTAGGGGAAAAGTGGCCTTGGACATAACAAGTGTTGACTGAGTCTCTCACCTCACTGTTGACACAAAACCCACAACTCTCATTAATAAAAGAATAAGACCCTCTATTCGGGAGCCATTTTGGGTGACAATGATCAGAGAACCAGATTTCTGTTACCTAAGTACCATGTTCCAATGTGGAAGCAGTTTCCCAAAACTTTTATGGCTTTACAAAAGGAAGAATGTCACAGATGAAGGCAGGTTTAAGAGGCATGGGTGGATACCTGAGAGATGCAGCTGCATCAAGATGGAGAAGATTCTCTCTACACCCACATGTCATTGGCTGCCATTCTTAGCTTTTGGGTTGCAGCTAGGTATCTGCTGGGGTCATCATTTCTATTGTCATAGACATCAGCTCTGACACACAGGGAGGCAGAACACGGATGTTCCACAGAGCCAGAACTGTGATGTGAACTGTTCCTCCATGCCACTGTTCCTGAAATAATGACTCTGAGACATTATTGATGAATAAAATGCCTAGGTCACAAGCTTTGGATCATTTCTGCTAGCTTGTCACTCAATTATCCCATTTAAACTAGTCTAAGATCTGCCCCAAGGCTGGTTACCTCTCACCTGCTTCATGATCTGTCTCCTCAAAATCCAGGGTGAATCTCTTACTGCACGTGACTATCCAAGAGTTCCTCTCCCTGTACCAAAAGGCTCACCTCCTATTTCCTGCCTCATCTAATAGACCATCAGTTTTTTGTTGACAGGTAATGCTTCCATACACACAGTACACAAGAGATTCTCTCTACAGGGAACTTATCACATTGTAAGGTAAAAGGGCGTCAGGATGGACCTCCAAGGATTCAATCTCCCTACTGAACGGAAGTTCTCATCAGCTTGTCAGTCTCTGCAAACACAGACTCTTTTTGATATCGTCCACTGTCAAGCAGAGGCGACTTACCTTCAGAAATAGGCTTTCTGGCAGAAAGAAAGGTAATAGAGATGCAGACTTTTGCCTGTCAGCAGTGAGAAGTGTTTATTATTCTGTGAGTTTCCATGAAGAGTCCAAGGAGCACAGACATAGAGCTGTATCCTTTTGGCAGGGACTTGGGAATCACAGAACAAAGGTTAGCTGCAGCTCTTCCTGGTGACAAGTGGCTGAGGGCTGGTGCCCTGTCTTTTTACCATGAATGCTCACCTGTTCCATACTGTCCTTTGAACTATTACAGAAACAGAAGCCACAATGAGGACATCCACTGGGCCTATTGGTTATAGCACTGTTAGGTGTTTTCACACCAGGAGGTGTTTCTGCAAGATAGAGCCTGTAATCCATTTTCATCACAAATCATCCTGTCTGTCCATCTTGAGTGTGAGCACAGAGCACAGCTTGTCTTGATCTGCATTGCATGAGAGGAGGGAGGAGTCCCTGGAGATAAATGGATATTAGTGTGCGAAAGGAAAAATGCACCAGAAAGATAGCAAAGGCGCACACCAGGACTCACCTAACACAGATACTGGCAGCTGGCTTAAGGTCTGCAGGTAATGCCCAGGAAACCTGTCTGGTGCCAGAGGAAGGATCCTTCCCTGGAGTTGTGTTACTGGCTGTGACCTGCAGTCTTGGTTTGAGGTAGGTAAGAACTTATTCTTAGGGAACCTGGATTGAATCAGGAGTTATTTCCACTGTATAAAAACTTCTCTCTTCTCTGGGTCTTTATGGTTATGGAAGTCGCAGGTGCCATGGGCTATGCTGCTGGGAAGTGAATGGAGCCTGCTCCTTCTTACACTACACAGGGGTAAGTACTGAGAACTTGCCTAGTCCGGGTGCTAATGTAGGAGCCAGGAGGGGTCAAGACTTTACAGAGTCACTCTGGGAGAGGTGGCATCGCTGCCAGGCTCACATCAGACAGGAGATGCCTTGGGGTTGTGGACCACAATTCCCTGGAAAATCCATGGCCCAGAATAAGGGCTACATTCTGTCCTAGAGAGAAATGAAGACAATAGCTCAGACACTGACCCTGGCCTTCTCCTACACAGACAGACTAGCCTGCTTTCTGTGGATGGCATTTTGAAATAAAATATTGTTGAATGTTTTCCTGAAAATGGTTGCAGAGGATGAAGGTGGCTGAAGTCCCTGGCTCCTCTGCAGACATGTCACTGCCTGGGGACATGAGGCAAAGCTCCAACACCTCCCTCCCCTGCTCCCCATTCTCCTACACTCTTCCAGGCTCCTCCCCTCCATCCTTCCCTTGGCTCCCTCATCCTATCCTCTCTTCCCTGTCCTATAGCCCTGTCATCTCTTTCTTGAACTTCCTCACTCCTCCTTCTCCCATAGCCCATCTTGTCCCCCTCTTCCCTATCCTCCCTGGCCTTTCCATACCCTCTCTCATCTACTTTTCCATATGAACCCCCCTAGTGCCTTGACAGAGCCACAGCTGTGTGGCCATGTTTACCATGATCGCAGGATTCAACTGTGTTCACTACTGAAGGGGAGTATGGATGAGTTAGCCCTCTGCACATTCTCTACATTCACTCCCATACCTGTGAGAAGCCAGACACTTTTGCCAGTTGTGACAATGAGCCACTCAACAGGCTGTCCAGAGAGGTCTAGAAATATGCTTGGTACCACACATCCAAACCAACAGACAAATTGAAATCTGGAAAAATTGTCAGAACCTCAAACACCTTTTATTTTTGTTCAGTCAGGAGGCCTTCGAAGTCTGAAGCCATGAGGAAAATTAGAAGGATTGAAAAGACATCTCCCAATTCATCTTTCTAATAGCTGTTCTTAGGGGTGGCAGTGCTTAGGCTCTGAAGCAGATGTCTCCAGTGTCTTCTCTCAATTAATGTCACAAACATGCACTAGATTTAGTGCTACAAAATTTGCCCAAGATTGTTTCCTTCAGTCTGCACTATAGGTTGTTGATAGGAGAGGGCACAGGTGCAGAGGAAGAGTGCTCCCTGACTTCTAATGGGGCCTTATGCCAATCCAGAAAGGAAGAAGAGCCGTTAAGAATGCACATGGCTTGGACCCTGCTCCAGATTTTTCTCTCCCTTTTTCTGTGAGGGTGGAATGACCTTTCTGAATGCTGGTTCTTTTAAATAGAAAAATTGGCTTCTGCAACAGAACTTCCTCCATGGCAGAAGGGAGCTCATGATGTAGTACTGCCATCAGAGAGGCCAGAGCACCCTCGCAGGGCAACAGAGCAAGATACAGTGCAGACCACGTGGGAGAACTAGAAGATGGTCAGAGCACCAGCTGGTACTCCCAGACACAAAGGATGTTTTTCTTTCAGCCTGGAGAACAAAGATGATGGCCTTCATTGCGGATCTGGAACTCATGACAGCTGGGTTCTACCCTGCTGACTTCTGCTTCCCTGATGGCACACTGGGAAGGCACACTTCAGTCCTGAAAGACCAAGACACTCGAAAACAATTAGACAGTCAAGCTTTGGTCTCCATCAACACTGACTTTGCCTTCAGCCTCTACAAGAAGCTGGCTTTGCAGAATCCACATAAAAATTTTGTCTTCTTCCCAATTAGCATTATAAATTTCTTGGCCTCCTTGTCTCTGGGAGCAAAGGGCAACACCCTGAAAGAGATTCTAGAAGGTCTCAAGTTCAATCTCACAGAGACCCCTGAGGCAGACATGCATCAGGGCTTTGGGCACCTTCTCCAGAGAATCAGCCAGGGGACCAGGTACAGATCATCACAGGCAAGACCCTATTTGTCAAAAAGGACCTGCAGATCTTGACAGAGTTCAAGGAGAAGGCAAGGGCTCTGTACCAGACTGAGGCCTTCAGAGTAGACTTCCAGCAGCCTTTTAAGGCCAGAAAACTCATCAATGACTATGTGAGCAATCAGACCCAGGGAGAAATCAAGGAGGTGGTCTCAGATCTTGTTAGGAACACATCCACGGTGATGATGAATTTCTTCCTCTATTGAGGTGAGAGTGGTCATTGGTTGTCGAATGGAGGGTGATGATGTTGCCTGGAAACCTGTGCCCTTGTACTAACCACTGGAGATGAGGTGTTCAGGGCCTCAGAGTCGTGTGTGTGTGTGTGTGTGTGTGTGTGTGTGTGTGTGTGTGTGTGTGTGTGTAACTGCTTATTACACAAAGCTTTTAAATTTCCTCTAAGATTTTTTTAGATATTGATTTAATTCCTGGGACATGCCCAACAGAAACACTGAAATGCCCATCCAAGAGGGTTGATCTAGACTATGACTTAAACTTACTGACTAGCAGAATGTTATATCTTCTACTGCCAGCCCACCTGAGTAGGCCAAAGTCATGGCTACTCCCTAACAAATGAGATCCTTCAGTCTTACCAGAGCAGACAGTTCTAATATGCTCCTACATGATGTAGCCCATGCCTAGGTCTAGAACAGGGTTCTGGTGAGCTGGGACTTCTTGATCTAAAGGAGCCAAGGGATACCAATCTCAAGGGGGAAAGTAGCATAACCCAGAACTATGAACATCCCTCGGGGCAGCTCCTACATAGGGCTTCTGCCCTGAACCTATTGTGTAATGAGCTGGTTTTGAGCATGGAGAAGCAGGGACTGACGAAAAGACATTAGAAAGGCTGAATGTCAGCCAGGCAGGGTTCTGTGTTAATATCTGGATGCTTCTTGGAATTTTACTTTTGTAAAATTAGTATATGAAAGGTCAGAATTCACAAGACACATTCCTGGGGCAGGGAATCTGCTGGGGCTTGGGTCCATGATGGTTGGAGGCTGAACTAGAGACATTGTGGGTAAGGGCAGTTGGAGAAAATCTAGGGAACACACACCCACCAGTGACAGCCCAGAATTTGCTGCCTGACAAAATTCATGACGTAATCAGAACTTGGGTGGACCCGGGGCTAATTAAAATTAGTCCAGGATACAGGGTGGGCAGGCCTGGGCTATAGGCAGAAAATCAGGGTGACAATGGACAAAAATATAGGAGAGGAGGTCAGAGTACAGGAGTACATAGGACAGAGAACAGTAGGACAGGACAACGGAGGACAGGAGGACATAGGACAGAGGAAAGGAGGACAGGAAGACAGAGGACAGGAGGACAGAGGACAGGAGGACAGTGGACAGGAGGACAGGAGGACAGAGGACAGGAGGACATAAGACAGAGGAAAGGAGGACAGGAAGACAGAGGACAGGAGGACAGAGGACAGGAGGACAGTGGACAGGAGGACAGGAGGACAGAGGAAAGGAGGACAGAGGACAGAGGAAAGGAGGACAGGAGGACAGAGGACAGGAGGACAGAGGACAGGAGGACAGTGGACAGGAGGACAGGAGGACAGAGGAAAGGAGGACAGAGGACAGAGGAAAGGAGGACAGGAGGACAGAGGACAGGAGGACAGTGGACAGGAGGACAGGAGAACAGAGGACAGAGGAAAGGAGGACAGGAGGACAGAGGAAAGGAGGACAGAGGACAGAGGAAAGGAGGACAGGAGGACAGAGGACAGGAGGACAGTGGACAGGAGGACAGGAGAACAGAGGACAGAGGAAAGGAGGACAGGAGGACAGAGGAAAGGAGGACAGAGGACAGAGGAAAGGAGGACAGGAGGACAGAGGACAGGAGGACATAGGACAGAGGAAAGGAAGACAGGAGGACAGAGTACAGGAGGACAGAAAGACAGAGGACAAGAGGACAGAGGATAGAAGAAAGGAGGACAGAGGACAAGAGGACAGGAGAAGTTCCACTGTGCATTGGTAGTGGGGACAGAAACTAGAAATCTGGAATAAGCTTGAGCTGATATTTCAGATTATCAGGGTGGCCATTTCCTATGTGTACGATGAGGACTACTTACCCATGTTTTACCTACAGTCTAAGAGATGGCAGACTGCTCACAATGTGGGAGAACTCAGTCTGTGCTGTTTATTTCCACTAAAACTTATCTCACAAACCATTGCCTGCTAGACTTGGCTCCCCTGAGGAAGATGGGACCCTCAAGTCTCCCCAGACTCAAGTATCACCACCTTCACTCTTTTTTTGTTTTTTCTTTTTTATTGAATATAATCTTCATTTACATTTCAAATGATAAAAACTTTCCAGGTTTGCCCCCTCCCCAAAACCCCCAACCCTTTCTCCCACCCTCTGCTTCCAAATATATGCCCCTCCACCCGACCACTCCCACCTACCCCCCCACCCTTGATTTTCCTTTGTTGGGGCATCTATTGAGCCTTCACAGGACCAAGAATCACACCTGCCATTGATGCCCAACAAGGCATTCCTCTGCCACATTTTTGACTGGAACCATGTGTACCCCTTGGTTGATGGTTTAGTCCCTGGGAGTCCTGGGGTGGCTGACATTGTTGTTTTCCCATGGGGCTGTAAACCCCTTCCATTCCTCTGGACCACTCTCCAACTCCTCCCTTGGAGACCCCACGCCCAGTCCAATGGTTGGCTGCTAGCATCTGCCTCTGTATGTGTAAGGCTCTGACAGGGTCCCTCCAGAGACAACCATCGCATGCTCCTGTTGGTATGTACTTTTGTCATCCATAGTAGTGTCTGGGTTTGGTGACTGCTTTTAGGATGAATCCCAGGTAGGGCAGTCTCTGGGTGGCCTTTACTTCAGTCTCTGCTCCACACTTTGTCTCCATAATATCTCCTGTGAGTATTTTGTTGCCTTTCTCAGAGGAACCAAAGCACCCTCACTTAAGTCCTCCTTCTTCATGAGCTTCCTGTGCTGGGTGAATTGTAACTTGTTTATTTTGGCTTTTTGGCTAGCATCCACTTATCAGTGAGTGCATACCATGTGTGTTCTTTTGTGACTGGGATACCTCACTCAGGATGACACTTTCTAGTTCCATCCATTTGCCTAAGAATTTCATGAATTCATTGTTTTTAATAGCTGAATAGTACTCTATTGTGTATATATACCACAGTTTCTGTATCCATTCCTCTGTTGAAGGACATCTGGGTTCTTTCCAGCTTCTGGCTATTACAAATAAGGCAGCTATGAACATAGTGGAGCATGTATCCTTATTACCTGTAGGAGCATCTTCTGGGTATATGCCCAGGAGTGGTATAGCTGGGTCCTCAGGGAGTATTATGTCTAATTTTCTGAGGAATCGCCAAACTGATTTCCAGAGTGGTTTAACCAACTTGCAATCCCACCAACAATGGAGAGATCCTCTACAGCATCTGCTGCCCCCTGAGTTTTTCATCTTAGCCATTCTGACTGGAGTGAGGTGGAATCTCAGTGTTTTTTTGATTTGTATTTCGCTGATGACAAAGGATGCTGAACATTTCTTTAGGCACCACCTTCACTCTTATCTCTCTTACATACTGCACCCCAGATCCCTGACTATGTCAGGAGCTGAAGTACCTAAACTGAGGTTTTGAGGTTCCCTTTATGAACTAAGCCTGGATCTTTATTGCTACTAGATTGTGTACTTGCCATGACTTTTCCAGTTCAGCATATGCCATTCAGTTCCAGTTCAGCATATGCCATTCAGAGAGACATTCTGAGTGACTGAAGATGGACGGATTGCTGTCACAACTCAGAAACTGAGCATAGCTGTAGGAGGTAGGGGAGGACTGTATCTGTTATTCATACTTCTGATGATTTGCCTCACCTTTAGGCAAATGGAATGTGCCATTTGACCCTGATGACAGAATCATGGAAAAATTCATATTGGACAGGAGGAAGCCTGTGATGGTGCCCATGATGAAAATAGAGGACCAGACCACACCCTACTTCTGGGATGAGGAGATGGATTGCACTGTGGTGGAACTGAGCTACATAGACAATGGCAAGGCCATGTTCATCCTCCCTGATGAGGGCAAGATGCAACAGGTGGAAGCCAGCTTGAAACCAGAGACCATGAGGAAGTGGAAGAAATCTTTGAGGCCCAGGTGCATGTCCTCAGGACCCAGAACAGCCAGTGATCCCTGTCCTGCAGTTGTCCTGATGGCCAGTGTCCCTGTACCTCAGAGTCTCACTTATATCCAGTGTAATGCTTAAAGTGTCAGCAGGGCACAGTTGGAGTTGAGTTGAATTCCCCTCCTCTGTCTCAGTTATTTGGGGCCTGATTTTCCTGTGTATTTTGTTGTTGACCAGATAAGATGGCCTCAAACAAAATATGATATTTTCTGTGTTTCCAGCAGGTTATAAGTGACAGGGAATCTTGAATGAGTTTTTGAAAGGCAGAGGCTTGGGATATCAACTTTGAGAATCAGCTGTGTCCTGTGTAGACCTCTCATCCCCTTATCAGACATCCATTCACCATCCATGGAATGGTGACTAGAAGACATAGTATGTGCCAATCTCTGACTTAGACCCTGAGAGAGTAATGGAGAAGAATGGACAAAATTTCTCATCCTTGTGGGCTATATTGTAATTGAGTAAGGGACAATGGGGAATGAAAATAGAACTAATCATACTTAATAAAGGTCAGGTTGAATGCACTGGTAAAGTTCAGATGGAAAACCATGGGTAAAGAAACCTGGAATCTGATGCAATGTCCCATTGTGAATAGAAGGGTCACAAGGTGATATCTCAGGGTCTGCATGGCAGGGAAGGGCTGCATTTTTGGATGTAGGAGGAAATCATTCTCAGAAAAGGAATAGCTAGTATAGAATAGCCAGGAGTGCAAATACACTCAGGGCATGATGAACAATTAATGCACTAGGAAAACCAAAATCACAAGGTCTACACATGGGGGGAAAGAGGACTCCTCTCCAGTGAAAGAGCACTCATAGAAGGGTATCCCTCAAACATAAGTCATGTTGATTGGGCACAGATTCCAGTGGCTGTTCAATTTCTCATTTTCATTCTCAGGGGGATAGGTGACCTCAACATACCCAGGTTCTACTTATCCAAAAGACACAGCATGGAGAGCATCCTTCCAGAGCTAGGCGTCAGGGAACTCTTCTCCACACAGGCTAACCTGTCTGGGATCACAGGAACGAAGAACATAAGAGTTTCTCAGGTAAGACATGAAACATAGTTCATTCACTTTGGGTCCTGAATGTAGACAGTGAAGTCCATGTGGACCTGTGGGGACATTCAATGTGTGAGAAAACCTGCATGCCTGAGATCCCTCATTCCTGGGGGAGATAAATCATAACCCAGATACTCCTTCTCAGAGTGTGCAGCCAGTGGCTCCTTTACCCTCAGGACTTGAACTTATCCAGAGGTCAATGGTGGGGAAAATGACTGTGCTTGGATTCAGACCACATGGGTCCCATCCTGTGCTGTGCTGCAGGGCTCCCCACAATGCACTGCAGAGCCACCCATAATCCACTGTGGGGCACCAACAATCCACTAGAGGGCCACCCACAGTCCACAGCAGGGCCTCAGCTTTTTCAGTGCAAGGCTCGGCCATTACTACTTGACCAGCACACGTAATAGTAGCAGTAAAGTTATAACAAGGGATCAATGGCAGTTCTGATGAAAAGCCTGAGAATAGGAGAGAAGATGCCCTTAGACCCTCATGCCACATTCTTGGGTGCACAGCCTCTTGGTGCTTAGTGTTCTGTCCAATGTTCACTCAGAGCCCTGGGCTGAGATCTGTACCACTAGGGTGTGGAAGTCTGGAAATGTGAAGCCATGCCCTGTGCAAGGCTGGTGTATATCCCAAGTGGTTGGAGCAGAAAAGATGCTAAAACATTTTGTAGAAATTATTTAAACCCAGCCAAGGTTTCTACCCCACCTTAGCTATTTAATTCATGGATTAAAAAAAAACACAACCTTTATATTTACAATAAGCATGAAAAAGCACAATAGCTGTGCAATGGCCTAGATTTTACACTGTTAAATCTAATTTCCTATCGATACCCTGAGTTATTACTTCCTATGTTCAGCTGGGCTGCTCTTAACTCCAATTGGTCAACCCTCAGAGCCACGTTCTTTTGACTCCTAACACATCGTGGCTTTTCCTTCCTCCTCCTGTACTTCCTCCTCATTGTTCTCTGCAGAACCCAAGCCTAGGAAACCCCAAACCCCACCCATGTCTCTTCTGCCCAGCTATTAGTTCTTGGCATCTTTATTTCCCAATCTGAAATAATTGGGTGATACCATAACTCAGCATCTACACACCTTGTTTCTGGGACAATCAAATCTTGGGAGCCCACAACTTAGCCTTACAATAGACAGCAAAAGACCAAACCTCAACAATAACCCTTTTTAGGACAATAAAAGCCTCCATTTCTCTCAGATGTAAATTGAATACAATTATAACAATTATTATGTGCTTCCTGCTGAAGTGGGGCAAAGAATTCCTAGCCCAAAAGGAAACTGAAACATTGGTTAAATCAAAATGAAGCTAGCGGCATCATTTGTTGTCCAGTCTTTATGTGTTGTGAAAGTTCACAGCTTAAGTGAAGTCCCAACTGAAGTCATGAAATCTGGATGAACCAAGGTCATCGAGGAAAAGCAGCCCTTGTGAAGCTGATCTCAAAACAAGTCTCCAGAAACAGGATCACTTGAGACAGGATCAGTCAAGTAGCTGGGACATCAGGTCATTTCAGCATCCCAAGTTTGAATCTTGTCAGGGCTGCCCTCTTGGTATTTCATTCTGTAATATATGAACCTTACAACCAATATTTATTTCTAGAAAGATATTTGTATGGAATATGCAAGGTGCACAGATCAGTTAAAGATGATATTTTTTTCTTTGTTTGAGCAGGTGAAAGTCAACTGTCCCTTTATGAGTTAGTTTAATAAATAACTAAGTCATAATACATCTTCATTCATGCTATGTGAAAGGATAACATGGTGAATTTTGAGGATTCTACAACCGACAAGATTTATAAGCTGTGTATAGCTGAAGTTCTGATGAGACATATTTTTAAGTCTCAGCCAGTTTCAGGGCTGTTCCCATGTAGAGAGATTAGCGAGTCATGTCACTGTCCTGTTTGGTCTTCTTGATTTTTTGCTTCCTGTCTGCAGTAAAGATCTTCAGGGACTCTTCCTCTATCAAACCTTATCCTTATTACTCTGGAAGGAGTCCAGGACCTGTTTTCTATCCTGTCAACACAAATGCAGAGCCTTTCTGCTGTGTCCAGCAACCCGAACTCATCAAAAGCAGACAGACCCACTTTACAGGGTCCTTTTATTTGGCAGGCTCTATTTGACCCCTCTCACAGAGGAGTTGTAATACCATTATAACCTCTGAGCTTACAACAACCTTCATTTTAATAATTAAAACAATTATTATTATTTATTAAGATAGGGTTTCTTTCTATCTGTGCCCATGCTTTTGTCTCCTATACATTGAGATCAAAGGCATGAATTTATTCATTCACCAATTTCAATTAATTTCTCCCTGTTTTCTTAAAACAATCATATAATTTTTTTCTCCCTTCTTTGGTGATTAATATCTCTGCAGATAAATATCCTGATATCCCTCCCTCTCTATACTTCAAGACTTTACATTTCCCTTGATTCTGGACCCATAGTGACGGCTTCCCTTCCTCCTCTTGTACTGCTTCTTCCTGTGGTTCTCCTTGAACCCCCAGCCCAAGAACCTAAACCCCAATTATGTCTCCTCTGCTCAGCTATTGGCTGCTGGCATCTTTATTTACCCATCAGAAATAACTTGGGGACAATTTCACTAAGTCTACATGTAGACTCTCTCCTCTCTGGAACAACCTGGTCCTGGGGACCCACACTGAGCATTATAACAAATAGCAAAAGACCAAACCTCAACAGAACATGCACTGTCTGTCAGCACACTGGCTGTTCCCTGTGGGTCTGTTGGGAGGCTGCCTATGAGGAAACACCAGCCACTACTTACTCCTGTCCTCCTGTTATAGTGGTTTGTGGGCAGCACAAATTTAGACACTGAGAATACCAAGGGCATGCCTCATCTCACACCCTGAGCAGAGTCTTGAGAAATCCAGCTCATGGAAAGAATGAAGAAATTCCCCAGCAGATGAAGCCAGCACTCACTGCTCACTCCAGACTCCTCTCCTGCCCTCCCTGGTCTCCAGTGAATGACGTGTTTCTCTCCCCACAGATGGTCCATAGCACTGTGCTGGACATGAGACTGAGATGGGCACAGAAGTAGCTGCCAACACAGTAGACAAATATAACACTCGGTCTGCAAAAACTAATCCTACATTTGTATACATTGACAGGAAATTTCTATACATTGTTTTTAGACCAAGTTCGGAGCTTATCTCCTTTATCGGCAAGGTTAACAACCCTTTAGAAAACTAGAACTTCCCAAATGGTGGGACTTCTTTCCAAGTTAACAGATTGAGTCTCCATGTGCTTTTTGGCTTCCATCCTCTGATAGGCTGTGGCTTGCATATAATTAAACAGTGACCTTGACTAACTTTACTGGTCACACATCACAGGAGCTTGTGCATGGTCTGTGTCAGGATCCCAGGCTTCTTAGCAACACTCGCTCATACTCCTGAGCCTGAACTCTACATTTCTTCCACTCCCCTATTTATTCCCCTTTACCTGCCTCTACCAAAAGCCTGGGTTCAACAAGTGTACCCATTCCCCATATATATTTTGATCATGTATGCCTTCTACTTCTGCAGCTTTGGAGAAAATATGCAAACTTAAAGGACAACCCATGTGCACAACAAGGCAAGGCACAAGACATGAACTTTCTGCCCTATTTGCAGCACTTGGAACACTTGGTGCCCAGTTTCTGCCTCACTCTTCCCTCACTACAGTCTGTACAATGCATTGGCCATTGCAGGGTCTACTGACCCTCTCCAAACAGTCGCAACCCTCAATTCTGCAGCTGCATGGGGCCTGTAGGTCACACCAGCTCCTTTCGTGCTAGTGTTCCTAATCAGAGCAGAGTAGTGGCCTCTCTCTCAGTTCCCATCTGACCAACCTCACAGGACAGCTGGAAACCTCCCCCTTCATCACCCAAACTGAAAGGGAGGATCAAAAGATCAATAAATGGATTCACATACAGAAAGTGTCCAGGTGTGTTCCCTCAGCTCCCTTTATATATGAGGAACACAGGAGCTTAGCCTTTTCCCCATGACACACAGCAAGACCCATGGTTTCCAAGTTCCCTGATGCCATTGGGACAAACTTCATCAAGCAATGAGTCTTGTCCTGAGGTGTCACAATAGTGGTGGGCAGGTGGATGATAAAACAGGATGCTTCACAGAGAACACCCAAAGATACCTGGGAACAGGAGGGGAGTAATGGGCTGAGATCAGAGGAGGAAGAAGAAGAGAAGGAGGAAGAAGACAAGAAGGAGGAGAATGAGGAAGAGGAAAATGAGTATGATGATGATGAAGGAGGAGGAGGAGGAGGTTGAGGAGGAGGAAGAGGAACAAGAGGAGGAGGATGTGGCTGGATAACCAGGAAGAAAATTTTGTGGAGGGGAAAGAACAATGGAGCCATTTCCACGAATCTGGGATGACATTGGTTTAGCAATAGAGCATCACAGACACTGGATGGCAAAGAGCCTGGCCCTGTGTGATTCCCCCAAACACTCAGAGCTACAGGGAGCTTTGCAGGGGTCAAACTCAATCACTATTCCTGTCTTACAAATGTAGCCATGAGTGGCTACAGTGCAGAGAAATGGGCAGGACCGGGTTGGGGGGGGATTTCTTTAAGGTCAGCTTCTGCAAACATCAGGGCACGTATGCAGAGAAGAGTGGGTGATCCAACCCAAGGGCTGAGCCCGGCTAGTGCCTAGATAGAGGAGGAGGGGAGGCCAAGATACATCTGGGTTGGGTACTGGACATCCATGGAGACTCCTGTGAGCCTAGAAACACAGCCAGAGGCCTGTAGGCAGAGGGAAAGCTGTCCATCCAGGTTGAGACACACCTTAGCCTCAGGGCTCTTGAGAACACACAATGACAGGTGGACCTGTGGTCAGCAGAGAATCACATACACACAGGATTCCCTTCCCAGTGAACACTGAGATACCACACATAGGACCATGGGGTGAGACAAGGAGGACCCATGTACTGACAGCAGCAAGTGTCCCCACAATGCCATGTGCCTGTCAGTCAAGGTCCTGAGCTGGCCACCAAATGCACTCCATGAGTATTGACATGACCCTACTGTATCCCTCCATCCGCTGACACTTCAGCCCAGTTGTCTAAGGAAAATGCATCTATGAGGAATGTTGACATAATTAGTGACATTTTTATTCTTGCCCTGGGTACATATTTTGACTGTGCTGTCCTGACAGTTTGTGAGATCTTGTTGCTTGAGGACAGGCCAGTGCTTTGCACCCTACCCAACCCCAGCTCCCTTCACATTCAATGGCTGCACAACATTGTGAGTTCACAGAAGTAAATGCCACCAGCCAAGGAGTTCAGAGTGTCTGCTTTTATGTTACCTGAGACTATACGGTGGGGAAGAGGAAAATTTTAAAATTTTTCTTTTTGTCTCTTTGGTCAGTTGGTGCTGTGAGACAGGGTTTCTCTGTATTATTCCTCATTTTCTGGAACTCACTCTATAGACTAGGCTGGGCTCAAAGTCAGAGATTCATCTGTCTCACTAGTGCCGTGATTAAAGTTTTGCATCACTATCAAGCAGCGTTGAAATTTGTTTGGAAACATGAATGTGTAGCATTTACTTCCATACATTTCAGAGGGGTAAAAACAGAGAAAAATCACACACACACACACACACAAACATATGAGTGTATGTGTGTGTGTGTATGTCTGTATGAGATGATATTATATATGAAGAAGTCAACAACCGTGCATGCAAACATACCACATATATTTGATGTGATATGTATACATGTACATTGCATAATATAATGCTGAGAAAATGATAGAAAGATGGGTGTGGAAGGACAACTGGTTCACAGACTTCTCTGAATTTATTTAACCAGGGTGCTTTTACTTCATCTCTGGATAGATGTCATCACAGGAAGGACCAGGGATACCCGTTCTTAGGATTCTCCCCTTTCTCAAAGCACATACTCACTTTTCTGCATCTGAGTGTCATGTTCTACTGACTGGTCCATTTCCATCATTAGCTTGGTATATAACTGCCATCACAGTGTGGAAAAACACAAGAGCCCATGGAGATGAGCCACTAGAACACGTCTTTAAGAGTTGCAGATCTAAGTGAACACAGGGCAGGGACCCAGGCAGCTCTGTCCAGGCATGAGCAGCAGCATCCACAGTGTGCAGTGCACACAGGGAACCAGCGGAGGTGACACTGGTGGCTCAGGATGTGAGTGTCCCTAGATGTAATCTCCATGGCAACCTGGGGCAGGAGGAGCAAGAGAGTATTAAACAGCAAGTAAGAGGCTATTTAGGGCCTCACGCTGACCAAAGTACCAAGATTCCCAGCTGTCATCTGAAGGGGCAGGGCAGGGATGTTGCCCTCAGCATGTGTGTGCTGTATCACTTTATTGGTTGTAAGAAATAGTGTTTTGACATGTCATAATCTCCTAATGAGTAGAGCACCCTTTAATTAAGTTAGCACAGTAAGTGATAGAATCAGAGCCATCTGAGGCACATTCTATTTTTGTGTGAGGCACATTCTATTTTTGTGTGAGGCACATTCTATATTTTTGCCATCCATTGTATCCAGAGCTCAGTGTAGGCTCCGTTCAACCTCTGCACTTGTGGAAATCCAGCCTGTCATCACTCTACTGGAAACAAACCTCCGTGTAGGGCCATGCTCACCTGCTGAGTCTTTGCAGATCCTTTTAAGGTTCATTTAAAACATTCACTTCAATTGGACAAGGTGCCAGGACTTCTCAGTCAAAGCATCATGAAACAGTCCACCACAGCTCAATTCCTGCATACAGATGGGGGAGGAGAGAGAGAAGAGACAGAGAGAGACAGAGAGACAGAGACAGAGTGACAGAGAAATAGAGACAGAGACAGACACAGAGAGAGGGAGAGAGAAAGAAACGGAGATAGAGAGAGGAGGGGGAGGGAGAAGGAAAGGGAGAGGGAGAGGCAGAGGCAGAAGGAGAGGGAGATGTGAAGGGGTAAAGGCTCCCTCCCCTCTCTCACCTTTACTCCCTCACCTGAAAAACATACCTTGAACCAAAATTACCCATACTTCCCAGCTGCACACCACAGACAATGATGCAAGCTCACCCTGTCCTGTGACCTCCAGCATGTGCCCACATCCTCTGAAGCTCCTCCCTGCTTCCCTTCCTCTATACTTCTCAGCAGAGAGGCTCCTCCTCAAGGCAGCCTGCTGGAGCTCCATACCCACCATTCCTCTGCCCTCCTCTTAGTACACCTGGATTTGCCTTCCCCTCAAAAAGTGTTGATCAGCTCTCTCTAATTTCCAATACCAGAAGAGATGTTGGACAACTGCCAGGAAAGATGCTGCCAGGAAGATGCGGCTACCATGCCTCCTGCCATGACTGTGGACCATCAATTTAAGCAGGAGATCAGTGGGGAATGGAACAACTGTTCACTGAAGTTCAGTTTCAACGAAGGTTTGGCTTAAGGGTTCTGAAATTGGGAAACCTTGAAGAATGCATGGTCTACAACAAGACCCGCCCAACAAAACACACTTAAGTAGGAGAACATAAGCCCTTGGTAGAACACTAGACTTGAGATGGTCTATCATACAGTAGCTGCTAAACCATCACAATCTCCGTGCTTCTGTTCACACCTCCCAGACCCAAAACCCAAAAACAGCAGGTATGGCACTTAGCCCAGCCTTTTCTCTGCACAGATATAACATCCAGATTCAGAGCAGCAATGAATGAATGAAGGCAAAAATAGTGAATGAATACAGGAATACATGAATGAATGCAGGAATTGTGAATGAAGGCAGGAATGTAGGGAAAAATGCAGGGATCCATGAATGAAGAGCATGTGAACATTAATATAATGACAATGAAGTCTTGGTATTATCAGCAAGCCAGGAAATGCACCGAGGCAGATGGCCATGCACAGAAGAAATCAGACAGGTCCTCTTCATGGAGGAGGCTCTGATGACAAGAGGCTTCCTGGCAAGCTTAGCTGTGCTTGTCTGGGCTCCTCCTACACAGATAACTAGACTCCAGAAAGTTCCAGATTGCCCAAGGACATGTGGAAGAATGGCATCAGGGAATATGTTGGCACAGTGACAAGTTCTGGCAATAAGTACCCTAAACACAAAGGAACCATTACTGCAGGGGAATTAGTTTATGATAGTGGGAGACGGAGATGGGTCAGGGAAGTGTCTGTGATCTGAGGCAGGGGCATGGATCCCTAGAATTAGATCCTCAAAGTTGGGTACATGAACCAGCTGGGACATCTGCAACCACTCAATGCCAATCATAAGCAGTGAATGAAGCAGGAGAGTACCTCCCTGTGAACTTACCTTCTCACTGGGAAAGCTTGACCAACACAATACAGGATTCCAGAAGCATGTAGAAAAAAAAACCAGGGAGACAGCAAGAGCAGAAGTGAGACAGCTCTACATGAGCTGAGAATTCAAGGGAATGAGCAACTTATCTGTGTAAATGGACACAGAGCCTGGGCTCTCAGGAGCTGAGAGCAAGAGCCAAGGCCTGAGGCAGGATACACTTCGTAAGTTAGAGCAAGGGAATGAGGAGACAGATGGTTACAGAAGGTTGACATGAAGCAGATCATGAAATACAGAGTGTAGAATTCCTCCTGCACATGACAGGGCTATGACATGTCTCAGAGAAAGTGGAGGAATCACATGGTTCTTTCTACAGGAGTGTAAATGCTCAGAGAGTAGAGCCAAATACAAGTTGAGGCTCCACTGTAGACTTGCTTGAGATGATTCATAGGGAAAGTGAAACACTTGGTTAGTGCCCATGAATGGGAAGTGTCCTGTACATCAAAGCTGATGCTCCCACTGGACTTTTGCTCAATCGGCTCCAGGAATCCAGAATGACAGAGAGAAAGCGGGCTCCAGTGATCCAATGAGGGAGACAGACACAGAGAATGCAGCTACTAAATTAAACAAGTAGGAGTGGACAGACAAATGGATTGGGTAGGAGGAGTTCTTAATTAGTTTTTCTATTGCTGTGGTGAAATACCATGACCAATAAACCAGTTGGGAAGAAGTGGGTTCCTGATGCTTATACTTCCATCACAATGCTCATGGTTGAAGGAAATCAGGGAGGAACCCAAACAAGGCAGAGTCCTGGAGGCAGGAGCCTGTGCAGGTCCAGGCAGAGGAGCTGCTTACTGGCTCGCTTCACATGGCCTGATCTGCCTCCTTCCTTACAGGACCCGGGATCATTAGTCCAGGAACGCCACCATGCACCATGGTCTGGGCACACTCCATCATCACTGATTAAGAAAATGCTCTGCAGGCTGAGGTACAGGTCTAAATCTCAACTGAGATTCCTTCCTCTCAGCAGACTACACTTTGTTTCAAGTTGACATGAATGTAGTCTGCACAGTGGAAGGGAAACTGCTAGAAAGGCCAACTATGAAATTTGATGTTGAATTTGGTGAACAACTGGAGCCAGCAGAATCAAAAAGAAACACCCAGAAGTGTCAAAAGTGGCATTTAAATTAGGGTGGAAGGCATCAAAATACTATGGGTAGGAAGAAGATCTTATTGGTGATCAAATTAGCAGTGGGAGATGGAGATGGGCAGGGAACTGCCTGTGATCTGAGGCAGGGGCATGGATCCCTAGAAGTAGATCCTGAAAGTTATGTGCATGAACCAGCTCGGATTTCTGTATTCGTTCCATGCCGAACATGGGGTATAAGATGTGCATGAGACAGGAGAGTACCTGCCTGTGAACTTAAGTCCTCCTTGGGAAAGCTTGACCAACACCACACAGCATTCCAGAAGCATGAATGAAAAATAGCCATGGAGACAGCAAGAGCAGGAATGAGGCAGCTCCACATGAGCCCAGAATTCAAGGGAATGAACAATTGAGCTGTGCAAATGGACAGAGAACTGGGCTCTCAGGAGCTGAGAGCAAGAGCCAAGGTCCTGTGGCAGGATACACTTGGTAAGTTAGAGCAAGGGAATGAGGAGACAGATGGTTCCAGAAAGATAACTAGAAGCAGATCATGCAAAATAGAGTTTAAGATTCCTCTTGCACATGTCAGGGCCATGAGATGTCTCAGTGAGAGTAGAGGAATCTCGCTTATCTTTCCAAAAGATTCTAAAGGCCTACTGAGTAAAGGCAAAGATAACGTCAGGCTCTACTGTAGACTTCCTTGGGATGATTCAGAGGGAAAGTGAAACACTTTGTTAGTGCCCAGAGATGGGTGTGTCCTGCATATCAAAGCTGATGCTCCCACTGGACATTTGTTCATTGTGCCCCAGGAGTCCAGAAAGAGAAAGAGCAAGCAGGCTCCAGTGATCCAATGAGGGAGACAGACACAGAGGATGCAGCCTCTAAATTAAACAGTTAGGAATGGACAAACAGACAGGGAAGGAGGAGATCTTAATTATTTTCTAATGCTATGATGAAACACCATGACCAATAAGCAAGTTGGAAAGGAAAGGATACGTGATGCTTATACTTCCACAGCAATGCTCATGGTTGAAGGAAATCAGGGAGGAACCCAAACAAGGCAGAGTCCTGGAGGCAGGAGCCTGTGCAGGGTCCATGCAGAGGAGCTACTTACTGGCTCTCTTCACATGACTTACTCTACCTCCTTCCTTACAGGACCCAGGATCATTAGTCCACCATGCACCATGGTGTGGGAACACTCCAACACTGATTAAGAATATGTTCTGCAGGCCGAGGCCCAAGTCCAAATCTCAACTGATGATTACACTTTGTTTCAAGTTGACATGAATCTAGCCTGCACAGTGAATGGGTAGCAGATGGAAAAGTCAACTCTATAATTTGATGGTGAATTTAGTGTGGAACTGGGACCAGC
The DNA here is from genome assembly GCA_036184795.1 of Tokudaia tokunoshimensis. NCBI lineage: Eukaryota > Metazoa > Chordata > Mammalia > Rodentia > Muridae > Tokudaia > Tokudaia tokunoshimensis. The sequence goes on along the minus strand of BTHU01000012.1, from coordinate 119,751,900 downwards.
AGAATCAATTAGAAACACCCAGAAGTGTCAACAATGGAATTTATGTTAGGGTGGATGGGGCCCTGTGAAAAGTACCCAGTGCTCTCTCCCTGGTTTCAGAACCAAATGTATGCAAAGAAGTGCAGGCATTAAACTAAAGTCTGTGGGTAAGAAGATCTTACTGCGGATCAAATTGGCAAGCCTATCTCTCTCTCTCTCTCTCTCTCTCTCTCTCTCTCTCTCTCTCTCTCTCTCTCTCTCACACACACACACACACACACACACATTCCTGCAGGCAGAGAGAAGAAGCAATATCTGACGAAGAAAACAGATTTTGAACGACTGCAGGCTTTGAGATGATTCAGGCTGTCTGCATGGAAGGGAACTAGGTCCCTTGCCTGAAGTAGCTGATATTTGTGGGAATGTTAGGGTTCCTACTAGTAAACAGGAATGTACCACAGACCATGTTTCTTCTGGTACATGTAGACCCAACTTGAGGCTTTCCTTAGGCATCAATAATCCTCCCTGTTAAGACCTGTACTTCCATTTGGGGGAGCAAAACTTTGTTCCAAAAATGAGCTACTGAGTCCCTCATCCTACTGTTGACACAAAATCCACAGCTCTCATCCTAAAGAGAGTCAGAGATCCTTCATTCTGGAGCCAGTTTGCAGGACAGTTGTCAGAGAACACTGATTTCCATTACCTAAATTCCATGTTCCATTGTGGAATTAGTCCTACAAAAGCATTATGGCTTTAAAATAGAAAAAATTCAGAAATCAAGGCAAGTTTAAAGGGATGCATGGATACCTGAGAGAAGCAGCTGTGTCAACATGAAGGAAGCTTCTCTATAGACTCTAGATGTTATCAGCTGCCAGGATTAGCTCTTCGGTTGAGCTAGCAGCCTGCTAAGTTAGTGGATTCTATTGTCAGAGACATCAGTTCTGACACACAGGCAGGCAATCATACATGGGTGTTCCATAGAGGCAGAAATTAGCACAAGATAAGGTGATAGTGAGCCTCTGTATGGATGATTAATTCTCCAGTCTTCCCACAGAACGGAAATTCTCATCAGCCAGTCTCTGCAGATACAGTCTGCTTTCAGATTTCCTTTAATGCCAGACACAGGCAGCTTCCCTTTAGAAGTCGGACAGTCAAACAGTGGAAAGCACACGTCTGTTTACTATAGACCCATTCTAGCATTGCAGGACAGTTATATAGATGCAGGCAAAGGCCCGTCAACATTGAGACATGCATTTATCAATGTGTGAGCATCCCTGTAGAAATCTGGCAACATGGACATAGAATTATATTCTCTCTGAAGTGACTTTGAAAACTCAAGGCAGCTGTTAGTTTCATACCTCCTGGTGCATGTGGCCAAGGCTTGTGGCCTGTCTTTTTATTTTGACTACACATTTCTGTCACAGAAACTCCTTTGAACAGTTAGAGAAACAGAAGCCACACCAGGTCATCCAGTGGGTGTGTTATTTACAACAGTTAGGGGTTTTTCCAGCAGGGACTGTTTTTGCAAGCTAAAACTTGTAATAAGTCCTTGCTTCCAGAAATCACCCAGTCTGTCCATTTCCCGTCTGAGCACAGAGCACAGCTGGTCTGAATGAACATTTCCTAAGAAGAAGGAGGCATCCTTAGTGGGGATAAATAGTCCTCAGCATGCAGTGGAGAGAACAACAGAGCAGGAAGGCAGCAACCCTGAACATCAGGAGTCAGCTATCACAGACACAAGCAGCTGGCTCAGCTCTGTAGGTAAGGCCCTGATACCTTCTCTCTGGGGACAGAAGAAGGAGTCTTCCCAATACTGTGTGGTACTGTCTATGACCTAGAGTTTTGGTTTGGAGAGGGTGAGGAGTTTTATCTAGGGCACTATTTTGGATTCCAGGAACATTTCTGCGGTGTGTGGAAATCTGGCAAGTCTCATCATTTCTCAGGATAATGGACCTCTAGTAGAAAACTTTCTACAGCAACAGCAGTACCGTCATCGGTAAGGGAAACAGGGCCCATGCTACTGTCATTAGAGCCCAGAGCATCTCCCATGATGGTCACAAAGGCAACAAAGTGCAGCACAGCAGGGACACACTGCGAGTCAGATGGGAGACCAAGAAGATGGTCAGGGCAACACCGGCTCTCATAGACTTAAAGCATCTTTTCTTTTCACACAGGAGAAGAAAGTCATGGCTGGAATCTGCCCTGTTGTCCTTGGCTGCCAAGATGGCATGATGGGAAGGGTCACTGCAGTCCAGGAAGGCCAAGAAAATTTGATGCAAGTGGACGGTTTAAGACTGTCCTCCTGCAACACTGCCTTTGCCTTCAGCCTCTACAGAGGAACATATACTGCAGGAAAATTAGTTTATGATAGTGGGAGATGGCGAAAAGCCAGGGAAACGCCTGTGATCTGATGCAGTGACATGGATCCCTAGAATTAGATCCTCAAAGTGGTTTGCATAAACCAGTTCAGATTTCCGCATTCAGTCCATGCCAAACATGGGCCATAAGATGTGCATGAGGCAGGAGAGTACCTCCCTGTAAACTTACCTTCTCCTGGGGCAAGCTTGACCAACACCACACAGCATTCCAGAAGCACGTAGGAAAAATAGCCATGGCGACAGCAAGAACAGGACTGAGGCAGCTCTGCAGGAGCCAGGAATTCAAGGGAATGAGCAACTGAGCTGTGCAAATGGACACAGAACTGGGCTCTCAAGAGCTGACAGCAAGAGCCAAGATCCTGAGGCAGGATACACTTGGTAAGAAAGAGCAATGGGAATGAGGAGACAGATGGTTCCAGAAGATTGACATGAAGCAGATCATGCAATATAGAGTATAAGCTTCTTGCACATGTCAGGGCCATGAGATGTCTCAGTGAGAGCAGAGGAATCAGCCCAATCTTTCCAAAATATTCTAAAGGCTCACTCAGTAAAAGTAAAGATAACGTCAGGCTCTACTGTAGACTTGCTTGGGATGATTCAGAGGGATAGTTAAAGACTTGGTTAGAGCCCAGGGATGGGATGTATCTTGCATATCAAAGCTGATGCTCCCACTGGACATTTGTTCATTGTGCTCCAGGAGTCCAGATAGAGAAAGAGCAAGCAGGTTCCAGTGATTCAATGAGGGAAACAGACACAGAGGATGCAGCTACTAAATTAAACAGTTGGGAATGAACAGACAAACAGACAGGGAAGGAGGAGATCTTAATTGATTTTTCTATTGCTATGATGAAACACCATGACCAATAAGCAAGTTGGAAAGGAAAGGGTTCGTGATGCTTATACTTCCACAGCAATGCTCATGGTTGAAGGAAATCGGGGAGGAACCCAAACAAGGCAGAGTCCTGGAGGCAGGAGCCTGTGCAGGGTCCATGCAGAGGAGCTACTTACTGGCTCTCTTCACATGGCCTGCTCTGCCTCCTTCTTTACAGAACCAGGGATCATTAGTCCAACATGCACCATGAGGTGCGAACACTCCAACGCTGATTAAGAAAATGCTCTACAGACTGAGGCCCAGGTCCAAATCTCAACTGATGATTACACTTTGTTTCAAGTTGACATGAACCTAGCCTACACAGTGGAAGGGGAACAGACTGAAAGGCCAAAACTAAAATTTGATTGTGAATTTAGTGAGCAACTGGGGCAGGCTTAATCATTCAGAAGCACCGAAAAGTGTCAAAAGTGGCATTGAAGTTAGGGTGGATGGGGCCCTGTGAAAGGTGTCCAGTGCTCTCTCCCTGGATTCAGAACCAAATGTAAGCAAAGAAGCAGTGAAGGCATTAAACTAAAGTCTGTGGCTAGGAAGATCTTATTACGCATAAAATTGGCAAGACCTATTTCTCTCTCTCTCTCTCTCTCTCTCTCTCTCTCTCTCTCTCTCTCTCTCTCTCTCTCTCTCAGACACACACACACACACACACACACACACACACACACTCCTGTAGGCAGAGAGAAGAAGCAATATCTGAAAGAAGAAAACAGATGTTAAATGACAGCAGGGTAGGGTGCTTTGAGTTGATTCAGGCTGTCTGCATGGAAGGGAACTAGGTCCCTCGCCTGAAATAGCTGATATTTGTGGGAATGTTTGGGTCCCTATTGGTAAACGGGAATGCACCACAGACTATGTTTCTTCTGGTGCATGTAGACCCAACTTGAGGTTTTCCTTAGGCATCAAGAATCCTCCCTGTTAGGATTTGCACTTCCATTTGGGGGAGCGCAGCCTGGACCAAAAACAAGCTGCTGAGTCTCACCCTACTGTTGACACAAAATCCACAGCTTTCATCCTAAAGAGAGTCAGAGATCCTTCATTCTGGAGCCAGTTTGCATGACAGTTGTCAGAGAACACGGATTTCCATAACCCAAATTCCATGTTCCAATATGCTAGGAGTTTTACAAAAGCATTATGGCTTTACACAAGAACAAAAGGCAGAAATCAAGGCAAGTTTAAAAGGGTGGGTGGATACCTGAGAGGCAGCTGCACCATGGGGGAAGCTTCTCTATAGACCCTAGAGGTCATCAACTGCCAGGTTTCGCTCTTCGGTTGAGCAAGTAGCCTGCTAAGTTGATGGATACTATTGTCAGTTCTGGCACATAGGCATGTGATAATACATGGGTTTTCCACAGAGGCAGAACTTAGCACAAGATAAGGTAATAATGAACCTCTGTATGGATGAGTAATGCTCCAATCTTCCCACAGAATTGAAATTCTCATCAGCCAGCCTCTGCAGACTCAGTCTGCTTTCCGATTACCTTTACTGACAGACACAGGCGGATACCCTTCAAAAGTCAGACAGCCAAACAGTGGAAAGCATATCTCTCTTTAGTCTATAACCACTCTAGCATTTGCAGGACAGTTATATAGATGCAGGCAAAGGTCTGTCCACATTGAGGCATGCTTTTATCAATGTGTGAGCATCCCTGTAGAAATCTGGCAACATAGACATAGAATTGTATGCTCTCTGAAGTGACTTTGAAAGCCCCTGACAGCTATTAGCTTCATACCTCCTGGTGACATGTAGTCAAGACTTGTGCCCTGTCTTTTTGTGTTGACTAAACAACTCTGTCACACAGTCTCCTTTGAACAATTAGAGAAACAGAAGACACACCAGGACATCCAGTGGGTGTTGTACTTAGAATAGTTAGGGGTTTTTCCAGCAGGGAATATTGCTGCAAGCTAAAACCTGTAATAAGTCCTTGCTTCCAGAAATCATCCAGTCTGTCCATTTCCTGTCTGAGCACAGAGCACAGCTTGTGTGGGTGAACATTTCCTAAGAAGAAGGAGGAGTCCTTGGTGGGGATAAATAGTCCTCAGCATGCAGTGGAGAGAACAACAGAGCAGGAAGGCAGGACCCTGAACATCAGGAGTCAGCTATCACAGACACCGGCCGCTGGCTCAGCTCTGCAGGTAAAGCCCTGAGACATTCTCTCTGGGGACAAAAGAAGGAGTCTTCCCAATACTGTGTGGTACTGTTTATGACCTAGAGTTTTGGTTTGGAGGGGGTGAGGAGTTTTATCTAGGGCACTACTTTGGATTCTAGGAACATTTACGCAGTGAATAACAGTCTTCCCTCTTGTCTGGGTCTCCATGGCTAGGGAAGATGTAGGTGCCATGGGTTATGCTCCTGGAAAGTGAATGGAGCCTGCTCCTTCTGACCGTCCACAGGTCCACACTGAGACCTTACTAATTCAGGTGCTGATGTAGGATCCAGGAGGGGACAGGACTGTGTCAGAGTCCCTCTGAAAGAGTCAGCACCATTGTCATGCTCACATCAGACTGCAGAGGCCTCTGGTCCAGAAACCCCACTTCCTCTGTAAATCCCATGGGCAGGGTAGCAGGGCTATGCTGTCTCCTAGGCAGGAGGATAAGACAACTGCTCAGCTACTGAGTCTTTCCTCTGTTCCACAAGCAGACTAGTCAGTTTTCAGTGGAAATAAGTTTGAGGTAAAGTATTATTCCATGCTTTTCCAAAGAAATGGTTGCTTCAGTCTGACTAGAATGATGGAGGCTGAAGCCCCTCTGCACACATTCACTTCCCTGGGGACATGAGGCTAAGCTCCAACACGTCCCTGCCCTGCTCTCCATTCTCCTACAGTCTTCCAGTCTCCTCGCCCCTCAATCTTTCCCTTGGCTCCCTCATCCTATCCTCTAACCCTCACATCCTCCTGCCCCTCTCCCTTCCACTTCCACATTCCTTCCTCTCCTTCCCACTGCTTCTCCCCTCTCCACTCCTCTCCCTTACCCTCCCATTCCTATTGCATCTGTATTTCCTCTGATCTCACCTACAGTATGGTCATAGGCAGAAGGGCAGCAGATGTGTTCAGCAAGATCACAAGCCATCAGATGTAGTTTTAGGATGGCAGTGGCCCCACTCCAGATGTGTATGGAGGAAATGACCCTTTGGATATTTTCCATGTCCATACCCATATTGACAATAACACAGATACTATGGGTAATTATGTAACCTGTGCTTCTCAACAGCTTGTCCTGAGAGGTCTACACATCCTCACAGCCAGAATAAAATCTGGTCCAATAATGGTAGATTCAGACTCCACTCTGGTTTCTTCCCACCAGAAAGGCTTTCTGTCTTAAGATACAAACCACCATATGGTCCCTTGGCACCTATTTTTTCCTTCTTTTAGTACCTATTCTCAAACGTCCAACACTTTGGCACTGAACCAGATCTACAGCGCCTCCTCTCTGCTGACTTCCCCACTCACAGAAATATACTCTGGATTCAGCTCAGTGCCATATGATTTCTTAGACACATAACCTGGAGTTTGGGGTGAGTCCTCTCCTATCAAACTTGCCAAATATTCCCTCCCTGATTCCTTAGTAGAGGCTGGTGCTAAAGTGTTTGCTAAGAGGTGCAAAGGAATATGGTTCCTGCCTCCTACTGAGTCCTTGTGACAAGGGCTCAAGAAAGGAGAGGAGACATTAAAATAAGACAGGTTTGTACTCAGCCCACATTCTTCTCTTCTTTTCACTGTGACCCTGGCAAGTCTCTTCATGTCTCAGGATAATGGACCTCTAGTAGAAAAATGGCTACAGCAACAGCAGTTCCGCCATCAGTAAGGGAAACAGGGCCCATGCTACTGTCATTAGAGAGCCCAGAGAATCTCCCGTGATGGTCACAAAGGCAACAAAGTGCAGCACATCAGGGACACAATGGAGGCCAGATGGGAGACCTAGGAAATGGTCAGGGCAACACCGACTCTCATAGACTTAAAGCATCTTTTCTTTTCACACAGGAGAAGAAAGACATGGCTGGAATCTGCCCTGTTGTTCTTGGCTGCCCAGATGGCATGATGGGAAAGGACACTGCAATCCAGGAAGCCCAAGAAAATTTGATGCAAGTGGACAGTTTAAGACTGTCCTCCTGCAACACTGCCTTTGCCTTCAGCCTCTATAAGGAGCTGGTTTTGAAGAATCCGGATCAAAATATTGTCTTCTCCCCATTCAGCATCTCCACTGCCTTGGCCCTCCTGGCCCTGGGAGCAAAGAGCAACACCCTGGAGGAGATTCTACAAGGTCTCAAGTTCGATCTCACAAAGACCCCTGAGGCAGACATCCACCAGGGATTTAGGCAACTCCTCAACATTCTCAGCCAACCCGGGGACCAGGTACAGATTAGCACGGGCAATACTTTGTTTATTAATAAGTGCCTGCAGATCCTGGCAGAGTTCAAGGACAAGGCAAGGGCTCTGTACCAGGCTGAGGCCTTCACAGCTGACTTCCAGAAGCCTCTTGAAGCCAAAGAGCTCATCAATGACTATGTGAGGAGACAGACCCAGGGGAAGATTCAGGAACTGATCTCACACCTGGAGAATGAGACATGCATGGTGCTGGTGAATTATATCTACTTTAAAGGTGAGAGTGGTCACTGCCAGAGGAGTTGAGGGAAGAATCTCTACGGGGTAACTTGTGTCCTTTATGCTGCCCATTTTAAAGGAGGTGTTTGAAGCTTTGGAGACATGGGTGACTAATTTTATTACACACATGTCTTTCCTCTCTGAAACAATTTGGATATAGTTATGATTTCTGGAACGTATATGTTATCAATGCCTTACTGGGCCCACTGTCAATGGAGTCCTGGTAATCTGAGTCTGAGTTGCAGGATCCAGGAGCTTCACTCTAAGCCCACTCTAGGCTCTCCATCCTGCCTTCCATTAAAATTGTTCACACTAAGGAGCACCATCAATAGTCCTAAGAGTAGGGGGACTCAGTGTCTTGCGGATGTCCAATGCCTTCTAAACATGCTTCCCCTAAGGACAAGAGGTTCCTAATCTCCCTCCAGGCTCCAGGCTCCCTGTTTGCACTCTCATCTCTCACTTACACACCTGGTTCTCAGGAGCTCAATTCACCAGGGTGAGGTTTAGAGGATGACCTTTCCAAACCAAGCCTGTGCATCACCTCTCATTCATTGTTCTCCATCTGACAAAGATTTTCCAATCCTGATTAGGAAACCACTAAAGGACACTGCACAGTTAAGCATGGATAGACAGATGTCATACCTAAGCAGTTGGGAAGAAATGTAGTGGAGATGCTGTCTCTGTGCTGCTGTTACAGTCTGATAATTTGCTCTGCATTTAGGCAAATGGAAAATGCCATTTGACCCCCGTGACACATTTGAGTCTGAGTTCTACCTGGATGAGAAGAGGTCTGTGAAGGTGCCCATGATGAACATTGAGGACCTGACCACACCCTACTTTCGGGATGAGGAGCTGTCCTGCTCTGTGGTGGAGCTGAAGTACACAGGAAATGCCAGCGCCCTGTTCATCCTCCCTGACCAGGGCAGGATGCAGCAGGTGGAAGCCAGCTTGCAACCTGAGACCCTGAGGAAGTGGAAGGACTCTCTGAGACCCAGGTGCATGTCCTCAGGACCCAGAACTGGCCTGGATCCCTATACTGCAATTGTACTGATGACTAGTATCCCTGTTCCTTAGAGTCACACATGCCCAGTGTAATGGTTAAACTGTCAGTAGGGGACAGGTGGAGAAGAGTTGAATTCCCCTCTGTTGTCTCATGTGTTTGGGATCTAATTTTACTGTAGTTTCTGTTCTTCACAATATTAGATGAGCAGGAACAAGGAGCCTAGGTTTCCTTCCTAACAGACTGTAAATTACATAGAGTATTGACCAAGTCAAGATTTGTTAGGCAGAGGGAATTGTGATTGAAAGGAGATGAGCTCTGAGACTCAGCTGTGCCCCATGGAACAATGGTGACTTGAAGACCTACTAAGTGCCAAGTTCAGATTAGACTCTCACAGTATATCAGATATTAAAGCCCCCAAATCTTATCTTTTGGGGCTTTGTTGTAGTTGAGGAAGGAAAAGTGTGGGAATGCTAATACAGTGAATTGTTTCTGATTACAGGTTAGAAGTGGTGGGGTGACAGGGGGGAATGTCAGAGAGAGGATAAGGACAGCTGGAGTCTGATGAAGTGCACTGTGTTAAATAGAAGACACAATTGGTGATGTCTGAAGGTCAGCATGGCAGGGAAGGACTGCATTTGTGGATCTAGGAGGAAAGCATTCTGAGTCAAGGAACAGTTAAGCACCAAGTCAGGATGCCTGTGTACTGTACACACTCTCAGTCACTGATGGATAATTATTTCACTAGGAAGAGCAAAGTCATGTGGTCTAAGAAAGGGAGGAAATGGACTTGACTCTAGGGAGAGGGTTGTCTGGGGTGAGGAGCCCCATCTCCTCGGTGGATTGAAGGAGCCACAGTCTCCAGGGACTCTTCATTTCTCTTTCATTCCCAGGATGATAGATATGCTCCACCTGCCCAAGTTCTCCATCTCCACTGACTACAGCCTGAAGGACTTCCTCCCACAGCTGGGCACCAGGGAAGTCTTCTCCAGACAGGCTGATCTGTCTGCAATTACAGGATCCAAGAATCTGATTGTCTCTCAGGTAAGACAAGAAGAACTTGGTGGTTCAGCTTGGTCCTCTATGTGGATGTTTAAGGCCATGTGGGTATTTGAGATTGGCACGTGTTTGAGAACACCTGTATTTCTGCTTTCCTCAAGCTGGGTAGAGCTTAATCCCACCCTAGATACTCCTGCTGAGAGCATGCAGCCATTCCCTACTTTATCGCTTGGACAGAATCTTACCAAGGAACCCATGGTGGGATGTGCCTATGCTTGGTGTTAGATCACCATGGGAACCAACCTGTGCTGCACTGCAGGTGCTACCCACAATCCACTGCAGGGACAAAGAAGGTCCAACCTCAACTTCTTCCCTTCAGCAGTGCCCAGTACTTCTCTAGCACATAGATTAGTAGCAGTAAGATAATAGTAAGGCATCTATGACTATTGTGGGGAAAGCCCTAAGAATAGGAAAGAAGATGCATTAGCCCCTCATACTACATTCCTAGATGTAGTATTCCTAGTCTGGCAGAGCCTAATGTTCAATCCAAGGCCCACTCAGAGCTGTGGGCTCACATATAGTCCATCAGGACATGGCTGTCTGGGAATAGAAAGCCTTGCCCTAGGCATTGCTGGTGTATATCCGAAGCAGGCTGGAGCAAGAGGAATGGTGAATCCTGCCCTGGCTGCTAGCACACTGGCTGTTCTCTGGGGGGCTGTTGGGAGGCTACATGTCCAGAAATGCTTGTCATTGCACACTCCTATCCTCCTGTTGTAGTGATTGGAAGGCAACCCTGTTTCAGATAATGAGCAGACCCAGGGAGTGGCTTATCTCACACCTTGATCAGATACTGGGGAAATCCAGGGGTTGATCTCACAGTAGAAACAGAGAAATTCCCCCACCTGATGAGGCCAGCAGTCATTGCTTGCTCCAGACCCCTCTCCTGCCCTCCCTGGTCTCCAGTGAGTGATGTGTTTCTCTCTCAACAGATGGGCCACAAGGCTGTGCTGGATGTGGCTGAGACAGGCACAGAAGCAGCTGCTGCCACAGGGGTCAAAATAGTCCCAGTATGTGCAAGATACTACAATATGACAATGTATTTCAACAGACCATTCCTGATGGTTATCCCTGACACTAACAATCATATTATCCTCTTCATGGCCAAAGTTACAAACCCCAAGTGAGACTAGAACTTCCCACATGGGGTTGGGGGTGGGGTCTCCCAGTGGACTGGGAACTGAGGCTGTCTATAGGTCTGTCTGCTCATTTTGACTTCCATACCATGCTTGGCTGTGGCATCCCTGGACTGCACAGTGACACTGACTAACTCTGTGACTTCCACGTGCAGAGAAGCCTGTGACTGCTCAGTGGCAGACTCCCTGTCATCTTGGCAGCACTCGCTCAGGCTCCGGCCCTGACATTTGTGTTATTCCCTGTCCCTGCTCTCTCCCCTGTACCTGCCTCTGCCCAAAGCCTGGGCCTTGCAGGGAGACTCAGTTCCAACTGAGGCTCTGGTTGTGTCTGCCTTCGGCTTTGCTGTCCTGATGGGATGTGCAAGCTCACAGGACAACTCATGTGGACTAAGAAGGGAACCTGCAGCGCTGTCTCTGTCTTCAGCATCTGAGTCCATTTGGTGCCCAGTTCTCCTTCCTCTTTCCCTCCTCCAGGCTCTGCCAATCACTGAACCTTACAGAGTCTCCTGACCCTGCCCTCACAGTTGGAGCCCTCACTCCTGCAGCTGCCTGGTGCCTGTGGTCAGAGCAGCTCCTCTCCCCTTAGCACTCCTGCTCAGGGCAGAGAAGGAGCCTTTCCAACATTTCCAGCTGACTAACTTCACAGGACAGATGGACACCTCCACCTTTATCACCCCAAAATTCCCAAGTAGTGTTCACCAGCTCAGTTGGCAGATGTGTGGCCACTATTACTACAAATGAGGGAGGAGCCATTTCCTGCTGCCCTGTGTGTGAGCCTGCCAGTGTGCTCACAGGGAAAGAACCAGGCACAGTAGGACTTGTGTGATGTGAGCCATACACATGTGATATCCAGAACATGGGGATTCATGTACATACAGAGCTTTCTAATGGTTCTCAGGAGCTATGGGGAGGGGAGGGTGGAGTGACGCATCAATGGGTACAAAGTCTATTCAGCAGTCACTAACAGCTGAAAACTAGACAGTGGAAAACCAGCCCAGGCAGGAATGGAATGCGAGTCCTGAGGGAGGTTCTGTGAGTTTTAAGGATGGGGAAAGGCTGGGCAGCTGTGAAAAGAACCAGCTGCAGGGGGAAATTTTGTGAAGTATGGAGTGTGGGACTCCAGACTCCACCCAGAGCCTTGGGAGTGGGGAGCAGAGCTCCTCTGTCACCACCAGGCCTGCTGAGGAGGACCTGGCCAGCTGCAGTCCCTGCTTGTCATTTCCCTGGCTTTACTCTTTCACTGTGAAGAGAAATTAAACTGTGTTCAGGGTCATCTTATCCACTCCTCCTTCTGAGGCCAAGGAGGAAATAATTGAGAGTAAGTTTAAGGTGATTCAGGACAACCCAGTGAGGTGCTCTCTCAAAACAAAAATGTAAGAAGCAGACTGTGCACATGGAGGCACACATGCACATTCACAAACACACAGACACACATTACACACCTGCTCAAGGATGACACAGTGCGAGGGAGTTTTCTATGTGCCAGGCTCTGAGTTCAAACTCCAGTGCTCTCCCCAAAAGGAAAACCCGTCTTGTGAGGACTGTGGACATAATTAGTGATAGTTTTACTGTTGTCCTGGGTCAACATTTTGGCTTTGCTGTCACCGACTAACCGTTTGATGACTTTTGTTGCTTGAGGACAGACCTGTGCTTTGTACCCTATCCAACACAGCTCCCTTCATATTCAAGGGCTGCACAACATTGTGAGCTCCCAGAAGTAAGTGCGACCAGCCAAGGACTTCAGAATGTCTGCCTTTAGGCTACCTGAGTCTGTACAATGGGGAAGAGGGTAATTTCTTCTTTTTTTTTTCTTTTTGTCTCTGTAGTCAGTTGGTGCTGTGAGATAGGGTTTCTCTGTATTATTCTTCATTTCCTGGAACTCACTCTATAGACTAGGCTGGACTCAAAGTCAGAGATTTATGTGCCTCTCAAGTGCTGAGATTAAAGGTTTGCATCACCATCAAGCAGCACTGAATTTTTTTTGGAAACAGGAATGTGTAGCATTTACTTCCATACATTTCAGTGGAGTAAAGATATAGAGAAACATCACACACATACATACACACACGTGTATGACTGTGTGTGTTATGACATAATATATGAAGAAGGCAACAACCGTGCATACAGACATACCACATCTATTGATGAGATATGTAAACATGTACATTGCATGATACGATGCTGAGAAAATGATAGAAAGATGGGTGTGGAAGGACACCTGGTTCACAGACTTCTCTCTGAGCTTTTTCAGTCAGGGTGCCTTTACTTCATCTCTGGATAGATGTCAGCACAGGAAGGACCAGGGATACCCTTTCTAAGGATTATCCCTTTCTCAAAGCACATACTCACTTTTCTGTATCTGAGTGTCAAGTCCTACTGACCGGTCCATTTCCATCATTAGCTTGGTATGTAATCCCCATCACAGTGTGGAAAAACACAAGGGCCCAGGGAGATGAGCCACTAGGACACGTCTTCAAGAGTTGCAGATCTAAGTGGACACAGGGCAGGGACCCAGGCAGCTCTGTCCAGGCATGAGCAGCAGCATCCACAGTGTGCAGTGCACACAGGGAACCAGCGGAGGTGACACTGGTGGCTCAGGATGTGAGTGTCCCTAGATGTAATCTTCATGGCAACCTGGGGCAGGAGGAGCAAGAGAGTGTTAAAGAGCAAGTAAGAGGCTGTTTAGTGCCTCACGCTGACCAAAGTACCAGGCTCCCCAGCTGTCATCTGAAGGGGCAGGGCAGGGCTGCTGTCCTCAGCATGTGTGTGCTGTGGACTCTGAACCAGGTGTAGGCTCTGCTCAAACTCTGCACTTGTAGAAATCCAGCCTGTCAACACTCTCCTGCAAACAAACCTCTGTATCAGGGTCATACTCACCTGCTGAGTCTTTTCAGATTCTTGCAAAGTTCATTCAAAGCACTCACTTCATCTGAACAAGGGGTCAGGACTTCTCAGTAAGATCATCATGTTACAGTCCACCACAGCTCAGCTCCTGCATACACACATACAGACACACAGACATACAGAGAGACAGAGAGAGAGAGAGAGAGAGAGAGAGAGAGACAGAGACAGAGACAGAGAGACAGACAGAGAGACAGAGAGAGGAAGAGGAAGAGGAAGAGGGAGGAAGTCAGGGAGAGAGAGATGGGGAGGGAGGGAGGGAAGGAAGGAGGGAGGCAGAGAGAGAGAGATATGTGAAGAGGTAAAAGCTCCCTCCCCTCTCTCTCCTTTACTCTCTCACCTGAAAAACATGCCTTGAACCAATACTACCCATACTCCCCAGCTGCACACCACAGACAGTGATGCAGGCTCACACTGTCCTGTGACCTCCAGCATGTGCCCACATCCTCTGAAGCTCTTCCCCCTTCCCTTCCTATATACTTCTCAGCAGAGAGGCTCCTCCTCAGGGCAACCTGCTGGAACTCCATACCCACCATGCCTCTGCCCTCTTCTCCCAGTACATCTGCATTTCCGTTCCCCTCACAAAGTGCTGATCAGCTCTCTGCCATTTCCAATACAAGAAGAGATGTCAGACAATTGCCAGGAAAGATGCTGCCAGGAAGATTCAGGCTACCATGCCTCCTGCCATGACTGGGGAACATCCATTTAAGGAGGGGCTCAGTGGGGAATGGAGCAGCTTTTCACTGAACTTCACTGCACAAGGCAGGTTTGGCTCAAAGTTCTTCTATTTGGAAGCCTTGAAGATTGCATTGTCTACAACCAGAACCCTCCCAACAAGACACACTTGAGTAGGAGAACATAAGCCCTTGGTAGAACACTAGACTTGAGATGGTCTGTCATCAGCATGGCTATACAGTAGCTACACCATCACAATCTCCATGCTTCTGTTCACAACTGCCAGACCCAAGACCCAAAGCCAGGAGCTATGGCACTTAGCCCAGCCTGTCCTCTGCACAGATATCAGATCCAGATGCAGAATAGCAAAGAAAGAATGAAGGAAGGATTATATGAATGAATGCAGGAATGTACGAATGAATGCAGGCATCCACATGTGAGAAGCATAGGAATGTTAATATAATGAGAATTAAATCTCAGTGTGATCAGCAAGCAAGAACATGCACTGAGGCAGATGCACAGATAGGAACAGACCTCTCCTTTTGATGGAGGAGGCCCTGTTGACAAAGGCTCTCCAGCAAGCTTAGCTTCTGGCAGGGCTGAACTTCTAGGTAGATTGAAGGAGCCACAGAGTCCCAGGACGCTTCGTTCCTTTTCCATTCTCAGGATGATTGATATGTTACAACTGCCCAAGTTCTCAGTCTCCACTGACTACAGCCTGAAAGATACCCTTCCAGAGCTGGGCATCAGGAAAGTCTTCTCCACACAAGCTGACCTGTCTGCAATTACAGGAGCCAATGTACTGAGTCTCTCAGGTAAGAGAAGAAACAGCAGGCGGTTCAGCTTAAGTCCTGAATGTGGATGGTTAAGGCCATGTGAACATTTGACTAGGCTCATGTGTGAAAACACCTGTATTTCTGTTTCCTTCAAGCTGGGGAGAGCTTAATCCCACCCTAGATTCTCCTGCATGCAGCCAGGCCCTACTTTATCCCTAAGACTGAACCTCACCAAGGAATCCATGGTGGGGAAGTGACTATGCTTGGTGTTACATCACCATGGGAACCAACCTGTGCTGCACTGCATGTGCCTCGCACAGTCCACTCAGGTACAATGCACATCCACCCTCAACTTCTTCCCTTTGGCAGCCTGTACTTCTTCTCTAGCACGTACACTAGTAGCAGTCAAGATAATATAGCAGGGGATCTATGGCAGTTGTATTGAAAAACCCAAGAAGAGGAAAGAAGATGCCTTAGACCTCATACTACATTCCTAGATGCACAGCCTGGCAGAGCCAACTGATCTGCTCAGTGCCCAGTCAGAACCCTGGGCTCAGATCTGTACCAGGATAGCATGGCAGTCTGAGAATGTGAAGTCTTGCCCTGTGCATTGCTGGTGTATATCTAAAGTAGGCAGGAGGGATGGTGAATCCTGCCCTGGCAGCCAGCACACTGGCTGTTCCCCATGGGACTACTGTGATGCTGACTGAGTCAAGATGCCTGGCATTACCTACTCGTTCCTCCTGTTGTAGTGGTTTTGAGGGCAGCAGAGTTTCAGATACTGAGCAGACAAAGAGTGTGCCTTATCTCACACCCTGAGTAGAGGGTTCGGAAATCTGGAGTTAGAGTTCATGGAAGGAACAAAGAAATTCCCCAGCAGTGAGGCCAACAGTCACTGCTTGCTTCAGACCCGTCTCCTGCCCTCCCTGGTCTCCAGTGAGTGATGTGTTTCTCCCCACAGGTGGTCCACAAGGCTGTGCTGGATGTGACTGAGACAGGCACAGAAGCAGCTGCTGCCACAGGGTTCAAAATAGTCCCATTATGTGCAAGATACTACAATATGACAATGTATTTCAACAGACCATCCCTGATGGCTATCTCTGACACTAATACTCATATTTCCCTATTTATGGCCAAAGTTACAAATCCCAAGTGAGACTAGAACTTCCCAAATGGAGAGGGTGCTTCTTCCCAAGAGCCGGGAACTGAGCCTGTCTATAGGTCTGTCTGCTCATTTTGGCTTCCATGCTCTGCTTGGCTGTGGCATTCCTCAACTGCACAGTGACACTGACTAACTGTGTGACTCTCCCATGCAGAGAAGCCTGTGACTGCTCAGTGGCAGACTCCCTGTCATCTTGACAGCACTCGCTCAGGCTCCTGACCTGACATGTGTGTTATTCCCTGTCCCTGCTCTCTCCCCTGTACCTGCCTCACCCAAAGCCTGGGACTAACAGAGAGACTCAGTTCCAACTGAGGCTCTGGTTGTGTCTGCCTTTGGCTTGGCTGCCTTGATGGGATGTGCAAGCTCACAGGCCAACCCATGTGGACTAAGAAGGGAACCTGCTGCGCCGTGTCTATCTGCAGCATCTGGGACCATTTGGTGCCCAGTTCTGCCTTCCTCTTTCCCTCCTCCAGACTCTGCCAATCATTGACCTTTGCAGAGTCTCCTGACCCACAGAGTTGGAGCCCTCACTCCTACAGTTCTATACAGCCTGCTGGTCAAACCAGCTTGCTTACCCATTGTACTCTGATTCAGGTCACAGAAGTAGCTTTACACTAAATTTCCAGCTGACTAAACTCACAGGACATATGGACACCTCCACCTTCAACACCCAAAATTAATAGGTAGGAGGAAAGGATCAATAATCATATACCTGCACAGAAAGTGCCCAGACAGACTTTACTTGGGTCCTGTTGGCAGAGGGTGTCCTCTAGTGACAACAGGGCAGTAGAGGTTGTCACTCACACTCTGTGACTCCTGTGATGGCCCTCTAACCTACATGCTATTATGAGAACTTTAATGGATGAGGAAACTGAGGCCCAGAGAGGCTTAGTCAAATCCCAATGACACACAGCTAGCTATTATGGTAGTCCAAGATTCCTGATGACAAGGGACAAACTTCATTCAGCAGTTATTCTGCTCCTGAGGCTTCACAGTGGTGGTGGACAGGTGGATGATGATAAGACAAGACTCTGGATGTTTCACAGAGAGCGTCGACAGAGACCTGGGTGTAGGAAGTGAGCGCTGTGGTGAGGATGGAGGATGAGGATGATGGTGGTGGTGGTTGGGAGGAGGAGGAATAGGAAGAGGAGGAGTAGGCAGTGGTGGTAGTCAGATGACCAAAAAGAATATTTTGTGCAGGGGAAAGAAAATGTAGCCATTTCATAGAATATGAGATAAAGTCCACTGAGGAAAAGAACAGAACAGACACTAGATGGTAAGGAGTATGGTCCTGTGTGTTCCTCTAATGTCTCAGAGACACAGGGAGCTATGCACAGGTCAACCACTGCTCCTTTCTTAGGAATGTAAGATGTGTGGCTACAAGGCAGAGAAGTTGGTGGAGCAGGGGTCCTGGGGATTGTCATTGTGGGAAGCTTCTGGGAGCATCAGGACAAATATGGAGAAAGGAATGGGTGATACACTCAAGGGCTGAGTCAGGATAGAGTCTAGACAGAGGAGGAGAGCAGGCCACAGAGCATCTGGGTCAGGTGCTGGACATCCATGGAGAATGCTGTGAGCCTGGAAATACAGAGGCTGCAGGCAGAGGGAAAGCTGTCCATCTAGGTTGAGACACACCTGAGCCTCAAGGATCCTGAGAATACACAGTGACGGGTGGACTTCTGGACAGCAGGGAACCTTACTCACAGGATTCCCTTCCCAGTTAGAACTGAGATATCACACATAGGACCATGGAGCAAGAGTACAAGGAACCATTTATTGACAGCAACAAGTGTCCCCACAATGACAATGTGCCTAACTGTCAGTCAAGGTTATGAGCTGGCTACCACATGCACTCCATGAGTAGTGACTGACAGAGATGTATCCTCCTTCTCTTTGTGCCTCTAACCAGGTATCTAAGGATCCTGGGGTTGAATAATTCTCATGATGTCCATGGGGTAGCTCTGGAACCTGTGGTCAAAATCTGAGTCTATCACTTAGGGGGAAGTAGAATCTACATATCAAGGTTTTCTTCACCTCATTCCTTCAGAGCTGACATTTTGCATGCCTCTTGACAACAGGAGAGAGACCCAGAGTGCTGCAGAGGTGATAGACTGTGGAGGGGAAAGATAGGTGCCTGGAAACAGTGCTGTTCACTGCTGTTCAATGCCTGGGGACTTCCTGCACGATGCAGTGGTTTCTGCATGCTGAGCATCCATTTCTTACAATGTAACAATGGGAAGGAACTGAGGGGTAGAGTCTAAGACACACAAAGTGTCCTTCCCACTGGATCTAATGAAACTCTGACATATAGTCACCTCGAGGTTTTAACCCAACTACCTGACAGAGGTCATTGCCAAGGTCTCAGGTGTGCACATCAATGATCAGAGGATGTCTGCCATGCAACTTATGGGACAGGGAGTAATAGTGCTGACAGTAGTTATGACAACGACCAATGTCCTGGCTGCCACCTCCACCCTTACACTATTACAACCCCTGCAGCTATGTCATAGAAACTGAATCAAAATGCAGGCATATGAGGGGAAATTTTGTCTCTAGGTGATGTGTGGTTGCAGGGCTAGAATTCCAAGCCTTCCTGTGCAGCCATAGAAATGGAGAATGGTGCAGTCTTTGGAAAGGTTGATGCAGCAATTATGCTGTAGGAAGGGACTCAGAGGAACAGGAAGCAAGGACATGGCAGGCTCTGCAGCCAGCGTCCATCATGCTTCTTCACAATCAGCAAAGACTTGTGACTCAAGTCTCCCCAACAGAAGAGTGGACGAGCAGAGCTTGCTCAGGTCACACACTTTCACTGCATTAAACAAATGAGGGAGGAGCCATTTCCTGCTGCCTTGTAAGTGAACCTGCCAATGTGCTCACAGGGAAAGAGCCAGACACAGTAGGGCCTGTGTAATGTGACCCATAGACATGTGATATCCAGAACATGGGTATTCATGTGCATACAGAGAGTTCTTTTTTTTTATTATTTTTATTTTCTAAGGTTTTTTTATTTACATTCAAAATCATTACCCCTTTCCCATTTCCTCCCTCCTCGAAAGTCCCATAAGCCCCCTTCCCTCCCTCTTTTCCCCATTCAACCCCCTCTCGCTTCTCTGTCCTGGCGTTCCCCTACATCCAGACTTTCCAGGACCAGGGGTCTCTCCTTCCATCTTCAAATCTATTGATATGCGAATTGTGTCTAGGGTATTCCGAGATTCTGGGTTAATATCCCCTTATCAGTGACTGCATACCATGTGTGTTCTTTTGTGATTGGGTTACCACACTAAGGATGATATTTTCAAGTTCTGACCATTTGCCTAGGATTTTCATGAATTCATTGTTTTTAATTGCTGAGTAGTATTCCATTGTATAAATATACCACATCTTCTGAATCCATTCCTCCGTTGAGGGACATCTGGGTTCTTTCTAGCTTCTGGCTATTATAAATAAGGCTGCTATGAACATAGTGGAGCATGTGTCCTTATTGCATGCAGGTAAAACCTCTGGGTATATGCCCAGGAATGGTATAGCCGGATCCTCCAGGAGTGTCATGCCCAGTTTTCTGAGGAACCGCCACACTGCTTTCCAGAGTGGTTGTACCAGTTTGCAATTCCACCAGCAGTGGAGGAGTGTTCCTCTTTCTCCACATCCTCGCCAACAACTGCTGTCTCCTGTGATTTTGATCTTAGCCATTCTGACTGGTGTGAGATGGAATCTCAGGGTTGTTTTGATTTGCATTTCCCTAATGACTAAGGATGATGAACATCTCTTTAGGTGCTTCTCAGCCATTAGATATTCTTCAGGTGAGAACACTTTGTTTAGTTCTGTACCCCATTTTTTAATAGGGTTACTTGCCTCTCTGGAGTCTAACTTCTTGAGTTGTTTGTATATATTGGATATTAGCCCTCTGTTGGATGTAGGGTTGGTAAAGATCATTTCCCAGTTAGTTGGTTGCCGCTTTGTCTTTTTGACAGTGTCTTTTGCCTTGCAAAAACTTTGTAATTTAATGAGGTCCCATTTGTCAATTCTTGATCTTAGAGCATAAGCTATTGGAGTTCTATTCAGGAAATTCTCCCCTGTGCCCATATGTTCAAGGTTCTTCCCTAGTTTCCTTTCTATTAGTTTCAGTGTGTCTGGTTTTATGTGGAGGTCCTTGATCCACTTGGAATTGAGCTTAGTGCAAGGAGATAAGAATGGGTCAATCTGCATTCTTCTGCATGTTGACCTCCAGTTGAGCCAGCACCATTTGTTGAAAAGGCTATCTTTTTCCACTGGATGGTTTTAGCTCCTTTGTCAAAGATCAAGTGACCATAGGAGTGTGGATTCATTTCTGGGTCTTCAATTCTGTTCCATTGATCTACATGCCTGTCACTGTACCAATACCATGCAGTTTTTAACACTATTGCTCTGTAGTACAGCTTGAGGTCCGGGATACTGATTCCCCCAGAGGTTCTTTTACTCTTGAGAATAGGTTTAGCTATCCTGGGTTTTCTGTTATTCCAGATGAATTTTTGAATTGCTCTTTCCAACTCTATGAAGAATTGAGTTGGGATTTTGATAGGGATTGCATTGAATCTGTATATTGCTTTTGGCAAGATGGTCATTTTTACTATATTAATCCGGTCAATCCATGAGCATGGCAGATTTTTCCATCTTCTGAGGTCTTCAATTTCTTTCTTCAGAGACTTGAAGTTCTTGTCATACAGATCTTTCACTTGTTTGGTTAGAGTCACACCAAGATACTTTATATGGTTTGTGGCTAACGTGAAGGGTATCATTTCTCTTACTTCTTTCTCAGCCTGCTTATCCTTTGAGTATAGGAAGGCTACTGACTTGCTCAAGTTGATTTTATATCCGGCCACTTTGCTGAAGTTGTTTATCAGCTGTAGGAGTTCTCTGATGGAGTTCTTTGGGTCGCTTAAGTATACTATCATATCGTCTGCAAATAGTGATAGTTTGACTTCTTCCTTTCCAATTTGTATCCCTTTGACCTCATTTTGTTGTCTAATTGCTCTAGCTAGAACTTCAAGTACTATATTGAAAAGATATGGAGATAGAGGGCAGCCTTGTCTAGTCCCTGATTTCAGTGGGATTGCTTCAAGTTTCTCTCCATTCAGATTGATGTTGGCTACCGGTTTGTTGTAAATTGCTTTTACTATGTTTAGATATGGGCCTTGAATTCCTGATCATTCCAAGACCTTTAGCATGAAAGGATGCTGAATTTTGTCAAATGCTTTCTCAGCATCTAATGAGATGACCATGTGGTTTTTTTCTTTGACATTGTTTATATAGTGGATTACATTGATGGATTTCCTTATATTGAACCATCCCTGCATCCCTGGGATGAAACCTACTTGATCGTGGTGAATGATCGTTTTGATGTGTTCTTGGATTCGGTTGGAAAGAATTTTATTGAGTATTTTTGCATCGATATTCATAAGAGAGATTGATGTGATTTTGGTGTGATTTTGGTATTAGTGTAATTGTGGCTTCATAGAACGAGTTGGGTAGTATTCCTTCTGTTTCTATTTTGTGGAACAGTTTGAAGAGTATTGGTGTTAGGTGTTCTTTGAAGGTCTGATAGAATTCTGCACTAAAACCACCTGGACCTGTGCTTTTTTTGGTTGGAAGACTTCCAATGACAACTTCTATTTCTTCAGGGGTTATAGGACGGTTTAGATGGTCTATTTGATCCTGATTTAATTTTGATACTTGGTATCTGTCTAGGAAATTGTCCATTTCCTCGAGATTTTCTAGTTGTGTTGAATACAGGCTTTGGAGTAGGATCTGATGATTTTTTTGAATTTCCTCAGTTTTTCTGATTTTGTTAATTTGGACACTGTTTCTGTGCCCTCTGGCTAGTCTGGCTAAGGGCTTATCTATCTTGTTGATTTTCTCAAAGAACCAACTCCTAGTTTTGTTGATTCTTTGTATGGTTTTATTTGTTTCTACTTGATTGATTTCAGCCTTGAGTTTGATGATTTCCTGCCTTCTAATCCTCTTGGGTGTATTTGCTTCTTTTTGTTCCAGGGCTTTCAGGTGTGCCATTAAGCTGCTAGTATATGCTGTCTCCCATTTGCTTTTGGCGGCACTCAGGGCTATGAACTTTCCTCTTAGCACCGATTTCATTGTGTTCCATAAATTAGGGTATGCTTGCCTTCATTTTCATTAAATTTTAAATAGTCTTTGATTTCTTTCTTTATTTCCTCCTTGACCAAGTTATCATTGAGTAGAGCATTGTTCAGCTTCCATGTGCATGTGGGTTTTCTGTTCTTTTTGTTGCCACTGAAGACCACCCTTATTCCATAGTGATCTGATAGGAGGCATGGGATTAGGTCAATCTTCTTATACCTGTTGTGGTCTGATTTGTGACCAATTATATGGTCGATTTTGGAGAGGGTACCATGAGGTGCTGAGAAGAAGGTGTATTCTTTTGCTCTAGGATGAAATGTTTTATACATATATATATGTATATATATGTAATATATATACATAATATATATTATATATGTAATATATATACATATATATGTAATATATATATATATATATATATATATATATATATATATATATATATATATAATGTAAGTTCCATTTGGTCCAAGGCTTCAATTAGATTCACTGTGTCCCTGTTTAGTTTCTGCTTTCCTGAACGATCCTTTTCAGAGAGCGGGGTGTTGAAGTCACCCAATATTATTGTGTGAGGTGCGATGTGTGCTTTGAGCTTTAGTAAAGTTTCTTTTACGAATGAGGGTGCCCTTGCATTTGGAGCATAGATATTCAGAATTGAGAGTTCTTTTTGGTGGATTTTTTCTTTGATCAGTATGTAGTGTCCTTCTGTGTCTTTTTTGATGACTTTAGGTTGAAAGTCAATTTTATCTGATATTAGGATGGCTACTCCGGGTCATTTCCTGGGACCATTTGCTTGTAAAATTGTTTTCCAGCCTTTGACTCTGAGGTAGTGTTTGTCTTTGACACTGAGGTGCGTTTCCTGCACACAGCAAAATGCTGGGTCCTGTTTACATATCCAGTCTGTTAGTCTATGTCTTTTTATTGGGGAATTGAGACCATTGATATTAAGAGAGATTAAGGAATAGTGATTATTGCCACCTGCTATTCTTGACGCTAACTTTATGTTTGAGTGGTTATCTACTTTTGGGTTTGATGCAAGAAGGTTACTATCTCGTTTTTTCCAGGGTGTTGTTTCTTTCCTTGTATTGGCGGTTTCCACCTATTATCCTTTGCAGGGCTGGGTTTGTGGAAAGATATTGTGAAAATTTGGTTTTATCATGGAATATCTTGGTCTCTCCATCTATGGTGATTGAGAGTTTTGCTGGGTATAATAGTCTAGGCTGGCATTTGTGTTTTCTTAGTGTCTGCATGAGATCTGCCCAGGATCTTCTGGCTTTCATAGTCTCTGATGAGAAGTCTGATGTGATTCGGATAGGTCTTCCTTTGTATGTTACTTGGCCTTTTACTCTTACTGCTTTTAATATTCTTTCTTTGTTTAGAACATTTGGTGTTTTGATTATTATGTGACGGGAGGTATTTCTGTTCTGGTCCAGTCTGTTTGGAGTTCTGTAGGCTTCTTGTATGTTCACTGGCATCTCTCTCTTTAGGTTAGGGAAATTTTCCTCCATAATTTTGTTGAAGATATTTACTGGCCCTTTAAGTTGCAAATCTTCACTCTCATCTATACCTATAATCCTTAGGTTTGGTCTTCTCATTGTGTCCTGGATTTCCTGGATGTTCTGGGTTACACGTTTTTTGCATTTTGCATTTTCTTTGACTGTTGAGTTGATGCTTTCTATGGTATCTTCAGCACCTGAGATTCTTTCTTCCATCTCTTGTATTCTATTGTTGATGTTTGCATCTATGACTCCTGATTTCTTCCCAAGGTTTTCTATCTCCAAAGTTGTCTCCCTTTGTGATTTCTTAGTTGTTTCTACTTCCTTTTTTAGTTCCTGGATGGACTTGCTGAGATCCTTCACTTGTTTGTTTGTATTTTCCTGTATTTCTTTAAGATATTTCTGCGTTTCCTCTTTCAGGATTTCTGCCTGTTGACCCAAGTTCTCCTGTATTTCTCTAAGCGATTTTTGTGTTTCCTCCTCATGGGCTTCCATCTGTTGATCCATTGTCTCCTGCATTTCTTTAAGCAATTCTCGTGTTTCCTTTGTAAGGGCATGTATCTGTTGATTCATTTCTTTAAGTGATTTTTGTGTTGTCTCCCTATGGGCATCCATCTGTTGACCCTTATTCTTCTGCATTTCCTTATGTGATTTTTGTGATTCCTTTGAAAGTGCATCTACCCGTTGATTCATTTCTTTAAGTGATTTTTGTGTTGCCTCCTTGTGGGCCTCCATCTGTTAACCCATGTTCTCCTGCATTTCTCTAAGTGATATTTGTGTTTCCTTTGTAAGGACTTCTAACCGTTGATTCATGTTCTCCTATAATTCTTTATGAGATTTATTTGTGTCCTTCTTGAAATCCTCTAATAGCATCATGAGAAGTGATTTTAAATCCAGATCTTGTCTTTCGGGTGTGATGGGGTATTAAGGACTTGCTGCTGTTGGAGAGTTGGGTTTGGATGGTGCCATATTACTTTGATTTCTGTTAGTAACGTTCCTATGTTTGCCTTTTGCCATCTGGTTACCACTAGTGTTAGTTGGTCCTGCTGTCACTGGCTGTTGGTTGGACCTCCTGTGAGCCTGCAAAGCTATTTCTGCCCCCCCTGGATTGCCAGGATTCCCCTGGCACTGATTTCTGGTGTCTGCCCTGCTCCTGAGTGACTTTGGAGCCCTGAGTGATGTTATATTGGGGAATCTCTGTACAACCAAAGGTTCAGTGTAGTGGATTCCCGGAGCAGAGGTCACCAAAGGGAGGCTGGTAGGCTCCCGCCCTGTGCGGGGGGGTGTGATCTCTCCTAGAGCGCGGGGGGGGGTCCCTCTGCAGGGCAGAAGTTCCACAGCAGAGCTGGCACGTTGGTTATCTAAGACCTGCCCAGCTCTTGGGAGCAGGGTGCACACAAGCTGCCTGAGACCCTAGCGATATTATGCCTGACTGTCCCTGTGCCTGGAGGTCCCAATTGCCCTGATGCCGGAGCAAAGATGGCAGAGTCAATGCTACACATTCTTGTTTCCAAGATATTTTCAAAACTGCTTGATGGTGGTGTACACCTTTAATCCTAGTACATGAGAGGCAGACACAGATGGATCTCTTTGAGGCCAGCCTGGTCTTGAGAAATCCTTAGTGGAAATCCTGAACTGTACAGGATAGTGCTGTCTCAAAAAAAAAAAAAAAAAAAAAAAACCAAAAAACCAAAAAAAAAACAAAACCCAACCGATCAAACAGACAAATAAACAACAACAACAAAAAAAATTCCCTCTTCCCCACCGTATAGACTCAGGTAACATAAAGGCAGACACTTGGAACTCCTAGACACTGTGACATTTACTTCTGGGATTTCACAATGTTATGCAGCCATTGAAAGTGAAGGTATCTGGGGTTGTGTAGGGTCCAAAACACAGGCCTGTTCTCAAGCAACAAAATCTCACAAACAGTCAGTGACAGCACATTCAAAATATGTACCCAGGACAAGAGTAAAAATGTCACTAATTATGCCCACATTCCTCATAAGATGGTTTCTCCTTTTGGGGAGAGCACTGGAATTTGAACTGGGAGCCTGGCACATAGAAAATGCCTTACCACTGGGTTATCCTTGAGCAGGTGTGTAATGTGTGCCTGCATGTTTGTGAATGTGTATGAGTGCACAGATGTGCACAGCCTTCTTTTTACTTTTTTTTCCAACCACAGAGCCTCACTAGGTTACCCTGCTGATCTTAAACTCACTATCATGTATTTCTTCCTTGGCCCCAGAAGGTGGAATGATTCAAAAAGATACTAAAATGTGCATCTATTTCTCCTTACTGTGAGGAGCCAGGGAAGTGGAAAGAAGGGACTGCAGCAGGCCAAGTCCACCTCGGCAGGCCTGGTGGTGACACAGAGGAGCTCTGCTCCCCACTCCCAAGGCTCTGGGGGGGGGAGCCTGGTGTCCCCAACTGCATACTTCACAAAAGTTTCCCCTGCAGCTGGGCCTTTCCTCTGCAGCCCAGCCCTTTCACATCCTTAAAGCTCAGAGAACCTCCCCTCAGGACTCACATTTCATTCCTGCCTGGGCCTTGTATATTCACCTTACCTATCCACTATGACATAATTTTTCCAGTGTCTTGCTTCAAACTAGTTTAGTCACGTCTGAACAGACTGCATTGCATTGTAAGATTCTGGTGAGCCTTAGCTTACTGAGGAACCCCTGAGAGAACAACTCAGAGTTTGTAATCCATGCAAAAAACAAGAAGAATTTATTGTTTCAACATGGGGTCACCCTGCATATGGAGAGAGAGAATGACACCATACAGCCTCTCCAGTGCGCCTTTATACAGTTGTTTAAGCAGCAGCCATTAGGAGCAATGTGATTGCCAGAACAGTGTCACTTTTTTTCTTTTTCTTTCTTTTTTTTAAATTAGATATATTCTTTATTTACATTTCAAATGATTTCCCCTTTCCTGGATCCCAACTCCCTGAAAATCCCTTAAGCCCTCTTCCCTCCCTCTGTTCCCCAATCAACCCCCTCCAGCTTCCCTGTCCTGGTATTCCTCTAAACTGCTACATTGAGCCTTTCCAGGATCAGGGGCCTCTCCTTCCTTCTTCTTAGGCATCATTTGATATGTGAATTGTTTCTTGGGTGTTCTGAGCTTCTGGGCTAATATCCACTTATCAGTGAGTGCATACCATGTGTGTTCTTTTGTGACTGGGTCACCTCACTCAGGATGACATTCTCCAGTTCTACCCACTTGCCTAAGAATTTCATGAATTCATTGTTTTTAATAGCTGAGTAGCATTCCATAGTGTAAATATACCACATTTTCTGTATCCATTCCTCTGTTGAAGGGCATCTGGGTTCTTTCCATCTTCAGGCTATTATAAATAAGGCTGCTTTGAACATAGTGGAGCATGTGTCCTTATTACATGCTGGGAAATCCTCTGGGTATATGCCCAGCAATGGTATAGCAGGGTTCTCCAGTAGTATTATGCCAAGTTTTCTGATGAACCTCCATAGTGATTTCCAGAGTGGTTGTACCAACTCCCAATCCCACCAGCAGTGAAGGAGCATTCCTCGTTCTCCACATCCTCCCCAGCATCTGTGCTCAAGGTTCTTCCCCAGTTTTTTTCTATTAGTTTCAGTGTGTCTGGTTTATGTGGAAGTCCTTGATCCACTTGGACTTGAGCTTAGTACAAGGAGATAATAATGGATCAATTTGCATTCTTCTGCATGCTGACCTCCAGTTGAACCTGCACCATTTGTTGAAAAGACTATCTTCCACCAGAGCACTAGTACAGCTGATAAACAACTTCAGCAATGTGGCCCGATATATAATTAACTCAAGCAAATCAGTAGCCTTCCTACACTCAAAGGATAAACAGGCTGAGAAAGAAATTAGGGAAATTAGGGAAATGACCCTTCACAATAGCCACAAACAAAAAAAAGTATCTTGGTGTGACTCTAACCAAACAAGTGAAAGATCTGTATAACAAGAACTTCAAGTCTCTGAAGAAAGAAATCAAAAAAGACCTCAGAAGATGGAAAAATCTTTCATACTCATGGATTGACAGGATTAATATAGTACAAATGGCCATCTTTCCAAAAGCAATCTACAGATTCAAGGTAATCCCCATCAAAACCCCAACTCAATTCTTCATAGAGTTAGAAAGAGCAATTCTCAAATTCATCTGGAATAACAAAGAACTCAGGATAGCGAAAACTATTCTCAACAGTAAAAGAACTTCTGGGGAAATCAGTATCCCCGACCTCAAGCAGTACTACAGAGCTATAGTGTTAAAAAACTGCATGGTATTGGTACAGTGACAGTCAGGTAGAGCAATGGAATAGAATTGAAGACCCAGAAATGAACCCACGCACCTATGGTCCCTTGATCTTTGACAAAGGAGCTACAACCATCCAGTGTGACTTTTAAATTAATTGGTCTTTAGGGAATGAAGTAGGTGGCCAATAGTTGAAGAATGTGTCAATGAACTCTGAGCCTCCTTGACCCTCAGCTGGGCTGTGGTCCGTCCCTCTTCCCTGTGGTCTGAGAAATGTAATTAGCCCTTCAGTTCCAGAGGGGAGTGTACCTATGTTCCTTATGATGATTCTCTTCCAGGAGGGGAAGGGTCTGGTGGAATTTTCCAAAGTTCCTGAGTTGACCTCTTCAGCATACCCATTGATGAGTCACCCCATCCTCGCCTTTCCACTCCAGTAAGAGGTGGACTCAGAATTTGGCTACAAGTTTCATATCTAGCACCTGGTCAGATGAGACATGTTCAACACAATGCTCCTTAGACAGCTGTGCTGAAGTCTCAACCGATGGAGGGATACAGTAGGGGCATATCAATACTCATGGAGTGCATGTAGTGTCCAGCTCAGGGCCTTGACTGACAGGCACATGGTCATTTTAGGGACATGTGCAGCTGTCAGTAGATGGGTCCCTTCTTCTCTCACCCCATGATCCTACCTGCGGTATCTCAGTGCTCACTAGGAAGGGAATCCTGTATTTACGACCACAGGTCCATCTGTCACTGTGTGTTCTCAGGAGCCTTGAGGCTCAGGTGTGTCTCAACCTGGATGGACAGCTTTGCCTCTGCCTTCAGGCCTGTGGTTGTGTTTAAGGCTCACAGGATACACCAAGGACATCCAGTGGCCACCCCTTCTCCTCTATCTTGGCACTAGCCAGACTCAGTCCTTGAGCTGAATCACCCACTCTTCTCTCCAGATGTGCCCTGATCTTCTCAGAAGCTGCACTCAATGACAATCCTCCCCAACCTGGTCCTTCCCATTTATCTGCCCTGTAGCCACTCATGGCTACATTTTTAAGACAGGAACAGTGATTGACCCTTGACCCGTGCAAAGCTCCCTGTACCTCTGAATGTTTGGAGGATCACACAGGGCCAGGGTCTTTGCCATCTAGTGTCTGAGATGATCTTTTGGTAAAGCAATGTTATCTCAGATTCGTGGAAATGGCTTCATTGTTTTTTTGTCCCGCAAAAAATTTTTGTCCTGGTCATCTGAACACCTCCATTTTCTCCTCCTCTTTCTCCTCCCTTTCCTCTTCCTCCTCCTCCTTGTCTTCTTCTTCTTCCTCCTCTTATTCTTCCTCCTCCTCCTATTCCTCTGACATCAGCACATAACTCCCCTCTTGTTCCAAGGTCTCTTTGTGTGCTGTCTGTGAAGCACCCAGAGTCTTGTTTTATCATCCACCTGCCAACTACAACTGTGATGCCCCATGGTCAGATATCTTGCTTGGTGAAGGTTGTCCCTGTGGTGTCAGGAAACTTGGAAACCATGATGTCTTGCTGTGTGTCATGGGCAAAAGACTAAACCCCTGTGCTTCTCTTATTTAAAGGGAGCTGATTGAAAAATACCTGCACACTTTCTGTGCAGGTATATGTTTATTGATCCTTTGTTCCTCCCTTTCTGTTTGGATAATGAAGGTGGAGGTTTCCATCTGTCCTGTGAGGTTGGTCACCTGCGAACTGAGAGAAAGGCTACTACTCTGCTCTGATTAGGAGTGCTAGGGGGAGAGGAGCTGGTCTGAATAACAGGCCCCACACAACTGCAGGAGTGAGGGCTCCAAGTGTGTGGACAGAGTCAGGAGACCCTGACCCAGAGTCAGTGCATGGTACAGACTGTAGGAGGGAAAGATTGAGGCAGAAACTGGGCACCAAGTATTCCAGATGCAGCCAATAGAGAGGGAAGAAAGTTCTTGTTTTGGCCTTGGCCTGTTGTCCCTATGGGTTGGTCTGCAAGCTTGCATAGGTCCACCAAGGCTGCAGAAGTGGAAGTTAGACGTGATCAGAGCATATATGAGGAATGGGCCTACCTGCTGGGCCTAGGCATTAGGTAGAGGCAGTTAAAGAGGAGTCAACAGGGGAGTGGAAGAAAGGCAGAGTTCAGGCTCAGGAGTATGAGCTAGTGTTTCCAAGAGGACTGGGAGCCTGACACACCATGCACAAGCTCCTGTGATGTGTGACTAGTAAAGTTAGTCAAGGTCACTGTTAAATTACAGGTATGTCACAGCCTATCAGAGGATAAAACATAGACACATTCATAAAACAGCACATAGATGCTCAATCTGTTAACTTGGAAATCAGCCCCACTACTAGGGAAGTTCTAGTTTTATGAAGACTTGATAACCTTGACCCAAAAGCAGGTAAACTCAAATCTTGGCTCTAAAACAATGTATAGAAATTTCCTGTCAATGTTTACAAACGTGAGGTTAATTTTTGCAGATATAGTGTTACATTTGACTATCATGGTGGCCTCTGCTTCTTTGTCTTTCTCAGTCATGTCCAGCACATCACTATGGCCCATCTGTGGGGAGAGAAACACAACACTCACTGGAGACCAGGAGGGCAAGAGAGAGGCCTGGAACATGCAGTGACCACTGGCCTCATCTGCTGGGGAATTTCTTTGTTCCTTCCATGAGTTGGATTTCCCAAGTCTCTGCTCAGGATATGAGATGAGGAACACTCTTCATCTGCTCAGTATCTGAATCTGTGCAGCCCTCAAACCACTACAACAGGAGGACAGGAGTAGGCAGTGGCAGGTGTTTCCCCATAAGCAGCCTCCCAAGAGTCCCACAGGGAACAGCCAGTGAGCTGGCAGACAGAGCAGGTTTCTGTTGAGGTTTGCTACCTATTGTAAAGCTAATGTGGGCTTCCTGAATCTGGTTGTTCCAGAGAAGAAAGGATCTGCATTTAGATGCTAATGACACTGTCCCTAAGTTCTTTAGTTCGCTTTCCTTCTTTGTTTCTTTGTTTTTTTGCTTCTTCCTTCCTTCCTTCCTTCCTTCCTTCCTTCCTTCCTTCCTCTCTCTCTCTCGGTTTTATAATAGAATATTTTATTTATTTACATTTCAAATGTCATCTTCTTTCTTGATCCCGCCCCCAGGAATTCCCCATCCCATCCCCCTTCTTCCTGCTTCTATGAATGTGTACCCCAACCCAAACTCCCACTCCCACCTCATTCCCCTGGCATTCCCCTACACTGAGGTATCAATCCTTCATGGGACCAATTCTTGTCCCATTGAATGCCACCCTCTGCTACATAAGGCTGGAGTGTGTATACTCTTTGATTGGTGGTTTAGACCCTGGGAGCTCAGGTTGGCTGATATCGTTGTTCTTCCTGTGGGGTTGGAAACCGTTTCAGTTCCTTCAGTCCTTTCTCTAGCTCCCCCGTTGACGACCCTGTTATCAGTTCAATGGCTGCCTGAGAGCATCCACCTCTGTATATGTCAGGCTCTGTAAGAGCCGCTCAGGAGACAGCTATATCAGACTCCTGTCAGCATGCACTTCTTAACATCCACAATAGTGTTTGTGTTGACTATATTTTGGATAGATCCCCAGATGGGGCAGTCTCTGGATGGCCTTTCCTTCAATCTCTGCTCCACACTTTGTCTCTGTATTTACTCCTTTGACAATTTTGTTACCTGTTCTAAGAAGAACCAAAGGACCCACTCTTTAGCCTTCTTTCTTCTTGAGCTTCATGTGGTCTATGAATTGCATCTTGGGTATTCCAAGCTCTAATTTTTCAATAAAATTATAGAAGAAAACTTCCCTAACCTAAAGAAAGAGATGCCCATGAACATACAAGAAGCCTACAGAACTCCAGATAGACTAGAAGAGAAAAGAAATTCCTCCCATCACATAATAATCAAAACACCAAATGCACAAAACAAAGAAAGAATATTAAAAGAAGTAAGGGAAAAAGGTCAAATAACATACAAATGCAGACCAATCAGAATTATACCAGACTTCTCACCAGAGACTATAAAAGCCAGAAGACCCTGGACAGAAATCATACAGACCCTAAGAGAACACAAATGCCAGTCCAGGTTAGTATACCCGGCAAAACTCTCAATTAACAAAGAACTTGGAGAAACCAAGTTCTTCCATTACAAAAACAAATTTAAGCAATATCTTTCCAAAATTCAATCCTACAAAGGATAATAGATGGAAATCTCCAACACAAGAAGGGAAACTACGCCCTAGAAAAAGCAAGAAAGTAATCTTCCAATAAACCCAAAAGAAGATAGCCACACAAACATAATTTCACCTCTAATAACAAAAATAACTTTTCCTTAATATCTCCTAACATCAGTGGACTCAGTTTTCCAATAAAAAGACATATATGGACTGGATACGCAAACAGGACCCAAGTTATTTCAGATTGACAAATAAAGATGCCAATAGTCAATAGCTGAGTAGAAGAGACATAATTGGGAATTAGATTCCTGGACTTGGGGTCCAAGGAGAACCACAAGGAAGAAGCAGTTCGAGAAAGGAGAAGCTACCACTATGGGTTCACAATCAAGAGAAATATAGTCTTGACTCATATAAAGCAAAAGGGATATAAGTATATTTATCCGCACAGAAATTCATCTCCAAAGAAGAGAGAAATAAAAAAAAAGGTATACATGTTTTAAGGAACAAAGGGAAAAATGAGTTGAAATTGATGAATGAATAAATCCAGGCTTTGATCTCAAAGTATAGGAGAAAATGCATTGACACAGATAGAAAGAAACACTATCTTAATAAATAATAATAATTGTTTTAAGTTGTTTTAATCATCAAAATGAAGGTTGTTGTAAATTCAGTGGTTATAACAGTATTACAAAACCTCTCTGAGAGAGGTCCAAGTACAGCCTGCTAAATAAAAAGGAGCCTGCTAAATTGAGTCAGTCAATGCTTTTGATGACTTCAGGTTGCCTGGCCAAGCAGAGAGGCTCTGTATTTGTGTTAACAGACTAGAAAAAAATGTTTTAGACTCCTTCCAAAGTAATAAAGCTAAGATTTGATAGAGTAAGAGTTCCTGAAGATCTTGGCTACAGGCAGGAATCAAAATCAACAAGAACAAACATGACAGGTGTCATGATTTGCTAATCCCTCTACAAGGGAACAGCCCTGAAACTGGCTCAGAACTAAAAAATATCCCTAGCCAGAACTTCAGCTTTACGTAGCTTACAAATCTTG
The DNA here is from genome assembly GCA_036184795.1 of Tokudaia tokunoshimensis. Lineage (NCBI taxonomy): Eukaryota > Metazoa > Chordata > Mammalia > Rodentia > Muridae > Tokudaia > Tokudaia tokunoshimensis. Next base: position 119,718,265 of record BTHU01000012.1, on the reverse strand, counting down.
TTGGCTGTAATAGCCTCAAAATTCACCATGTTCTCCTTTCCTATAGCAAGAATGAAGGTTTATTATGACTTGGTTATTAATTAAACTAACTCATAAAGGGACAGTTGTCTTTTACCTACTCAAACAAAGAGCAAAATTTCATCCTTAACTGATCCATGCACCTAGCACATTCCAGACAAAAATATTTCTAGAAGTAAGTATTGGTTATAAGGTTCATGTATTACAGAATGAAATATCAAGAGGGCGGACCTGACAAGATTCACCCTTGGGATGTTGAAATGACATGCTGTTCCAGTTTCCTGCCTCATCCTGCCTCAGCTGATGCTGTTTCCAGAGACTTGTTTCCAGAACAGCTTCAGAAAGCTTATCCCAGATGACCTCTGTTCATCCAGACTTTCAGATGGCTTCACTTAAGCTTTGAAATTTCACAACACATAAAGACTGGACAACAAATAATGCCAGCTAGCTTCGTTTTGATTTAACCACTTTTTTTTTCAGTTTCCTTTTGGGCTAGGAACTCTTTGTCCCAATTCAGCAGGAAGCAGATCTAAAAAGACCATCTTCCCAATCCCTTAAGTCAGGGAGTGTGGAATGCTTATTTTCATTGTCATTTTAGGGGGTAATTTACAAATAATTAGGGTTTTAGATAGGTAGGAATCTAAATGGAAAGCTTGGACTTAGGAATTTTTATCTTTCATTTCCTCTTCTCTATCTTTCTTAGGTAAAGACAAGGGGGTTGAAAAGAAAAATGGGGGCTATTGTAATACTATAGGAAATTAGACAAATAGGGATGGATTATTGAATCTACCCTTAAAACAAAGCCTTTTATACCCAAAATCTTAAATTGACAGGAATCTTTATATTTTGATACAGAATTGAAGGTATATTTTCTTACAGTGGTTCTGAATTTGTATATTGAGAGAGTTTAAGGTTTTCATTGGTATAAATCTTTGTTTTTGATACAATATTTAAAATTATTTTGGTAGTCTTAGGCATTGTGCCTATGCAATTTATTTAAACCTACAAGGTTTATCCTAATCCTTTAAATGGGTGTTATTACAAACTGTTTAAAATAATTAAGTAATGAAAGTTAAGAGTCAGTCAAAATCATGACCATATTAGATTCTAATTAGTTAATTACAATAAAATGTTTTCAAGGTTATTTAAATAGTAACTAGGTAAAATAATCAGTGTTTAACAATTCAGTTATGCTAAATAATGATAGATGGTCTTCAAAAGCATTAGAGATCCACAGAATAAGGCATTGGAGATTATTCCATTATTAAATTATCTTTTGACTGCGAGACATCACTGTTCTCGACAATGGCGTCATTCTGCTTCCAGGAAGGTGATGAGCATCAATATTCCCATGTGAAGTTGCTTCCATTGAGGGAGGCTAGCCACTGGGCAAGAAATTCCCTAATTTTATTGGTACACAGAATGCTATTGGTAGACAAATGGGTGCAGTATGATCCAGTGCTAAACTCAGCCAATATGGAGTTAGCTAGTCCCTCATAATGTCTGCTTCACTTAAGTTCTGTCACACATTCTGAGCCAGAAGGCTGAAGATCGATGCTCTACCATTATAAGGAATATGAGACACTGTCCAGGCAATCACTAACAACTGGATTTATGCTACATCCTTGCATACTCAAATATATATTCCTTCTTAAATCTCTGACAGGGTTGAACTAGTAATAGTCTCATAATGGAACTTAAGTTGTTTAGCATTAAAGAAAGTGTTCAAGATTTAAAAGGAAGGTTTTAGATGATAACAAGTTAAAATGAAACATGATTGCAGTACAGAATTGCAAAGGCATTAACTTAGGATAGATGTAAAATACTTTATGTAAATTATCAAATATAGGGGCTGGAGAGATGGCTCAGTGGTAAGAGCACTGGCTGCTCTTCCAAAGGTCCTGAGTTCAAATCCCAGCAACCACGTGGTGGCTCACCACCATCCCTAATGAGATCAGACGCCCTCTGCTGGTGTGTCTGAAGTCGGCAACAGTGTACTTACATTTGAGAGGAAGCTACCACCCCATGCTCAATGAACATCCAAAAAAGAATATATACTTTGCTGAGAGTGTTCACACAAACTCTAATCCAGCCTCTTTGGAGGCAGAGGCAAGGGACCATTAGTTCCAGACCTGTCTGGACAACTTGGATTCTAAAAAAAAAAAAAAATCAAATATAATGGACTGGATGTTTTAAAGATATATCATACCTTATAATTTGCATAATTGTTATAATTGTATTAAAAAGCTGCAGTGGTTGCCATGTCCTTGCTTCCTGTTCCTCTGAGTCCCTTCCTACAGCACAATTGTTGAATCAACCTTTCCAAAGACTGCACCATTCTCCATTCCTACTGCTGCACAAGAAGGCTTTGCATTCTAGTCCTCCTAGGCTGGGCCAACCACACATCTCTTGGAAGGACAGTGCTCTTATCTTTGTGAATTAGGAGCTAATTTTCTGATGTGGCTGATGGGGGAAGTGTGAGGCGGAAGAGAATCCAGGAGCACAATGGATCTTATCATAACGGTTCCCACTGTGCTCCAGGGTCCATATTCCCTGATGATGGAGGTGTGCATGTGAGCACGGGGGAAATACCTTTGTCAGGTCATTTAGACAAAGTCATACGATGATTATGTGTCAGACTAGGATGATACCTGGTGGGCCATCTGGCAGAAGCAAGGAAGAAAGGACAAGACTCATGGCATTTTAGAGACCCCCCTCCCACCCCAACCCTAAGCCAGTTCCCAGTGTTAAATTTGTAACAGAGATGTTCAGCATGTAGGCACCCCTCAGCCACACATGAAGTGCTCGAGTGTTGAGCCTTAGGGAACTGCAGTATTTCCAAGGACCTATCTTCCCCTCCACAGTCTGTCACCTCTATTGCACACTGTGTCTCTCCCAGTACAGGGTTCATCATCTTGATAATATTTGATTGCAAAGAGTTTGGGAAGACTAGTCCTCAAGAAGGAGGAGAAATAAACCCTGATGTCTAGAACCTAGGCTCCCATAAGAGGTGAACTCAGACTTGGGACAGAAGTTTCAGATTCAGCTCAGAAGCACAATTAAACACCATGCTCCTTAGACAGCTGGGCTGAAGTCAGAACGGATGGAGTAATACAGCTGGGTCATGTCACTACACATGGAGTGCATGTGGGATCCAGCTCAGGGCCTTGACTGACAGTTAGGCACATTGTCACTGTGGGGACACTTGGTTGCTGTCAATAGATGGGTCCCTTCTTTTCTCACTCCATGGTCCCATCTGTGGTATCTCAGTGCTCACTGGGAAGGGAATCCTGTGTGTGTGATTCTCTGATGACCACAGGTCCACCTGTCACTGTGTGTTCTCAGGAGCCTTGAGGCTCAGGTGTGTCTCAACCTGGATGGACAGCTTTCCCTCTGCCTGCAGCCTCTGCCTGTGTTTCCAGGCTCACAGGATTCTCCATGGACGCCCAGCACCTGACCCAGATGCACCTTGGCCTGCACTCCTCCTCTCTTCAGGCTCTAACCTGGCTCAGTCCTTGAGTGTATCACCCCCTCCTCTCTCCAAATGTGGCCTGATGTTCCCTGAAGTTTCTGTCAGTGACAATCCCCAAGACACCTGCTCTGCCATGTTCTCTGCCTTGTAGGAGCACGTGATTGCATTCTCAACACTGTAACAGTGATTGACAACCCCCATCCCCAAAATCTCCCTGTGTCTCCTGGTTATTGGCATATCTCACAGGGCCAGGCTTTTTGCCATCTATTGATTGCTATTCCTAAATCGACCTTCTCTCAGATTCTGAGAAATGGCACCAGTGTTCTTGGCCCCTTCCAAAACATCCCTTCTGGCCAATGACCACTTTCTCTCCCTCCTCTGACCTCACCACAGAGCTAAGTTCTTGATCCCAAGTCATTTATGTGCTGTCTGTGAAGCATACAGAGTCTTGTTTTATCACCTGCTGACCACCACTGTGACACATCAGGAGCAGATTGCCTGGCTGGGGAAGTTTTTCCCTGAGGCAACAGGAGAGTAGGAATACCACCGAGACTAGCTGTGTGTCCTGGGGAAATGATTACGCTTCTTTGTGCCTCAGTTCCATCATCCAGAAAGGGGACTTACCATAGTGTGTGGATCACAGGACCAGAACAACTGTCACAGAGTTTGAGTGCCAGTCTCTATGTCCCTGTTGTCACAAGAGCCCACCCCCTGACAATAGGAGCTGAGAAAACAATTCCTAGGCAAATTCTGTGCAGGTATATGTTTATTGTTTATTGTTCCTATCCTTTCATTCTGGGTGATGAAGGTCGAGGTGTCCACTTGTCCTGTGAAGTTGGTCAGATGGGAACCTAGAGAGATACTACCACTCTGCCCCGATTAGGAATGCAAAGGGGGAAGGAGGCTTGGGTCTGATACACAGGTTTCATGCAGCTGCAGTGAAGACTCCAAATCCATGGCAGAGTCAGGAGACTCTGCAAGGGTCACTAGGTGACAGAGACTATAGTAGAGAAAGAGTGAGGCACAAACTGGGCACCAAATGTTCCACATGTTGTCAATAGACACAAGGCAGCAAGTTCCCACCTTGTTCCTATGCCTGCTGTTGACATGGGTTGGCCTGTAAGCTCACATAGTCCCAGTAAGGCTACAGAAGCAGAAGGCAGTCATAACCGGAGCCTATATTGGGAATGCACCTACGTTCCAGGGCCCAGGCTTTTGTTTAGAGGCAGAAACAGGGAAATGAGCAGGAAAGTGGAAGAAAGACAGATTTCAGACTGAGGAGTATGAGCTAGTGTTGCCAAGAGCACTGGGAACCTCATGCCGACCATGCACAAGCTCCTGTGAATGTGTGACCACTAAAGTTAATCAAGGTCACCGAACAATGACAAACATGTTACACCCAATCAGAGGATGGAACCTGAAAAACACATACAGCCTCAATTTTTGAGCCACGAAAGAAGACGATTCCCTTGGGAAGTTCTAGTTTTGTGCAGGGTTGATTATCCTGCCCATAAAGCTGATAATCTCAGAATCTGGGTTTACAACCAAGAACAGGAATGGCATGTTAAGGTTCACAACTGTAGGGTTGATTTTAGCAGACAGGAAGTCGTCTTTGTCTCTTGTGCTGGCTTTGGCTTCTGTGCCCATCTCAGTCATGTCCAGCACAGTGTTGTGAAGCATCTGTGGAGAGAGACACAGATCACTCACTGGAGACCAGGAAGGGCAGGAGAGTGGCCTGGAGCAAGCAGTGAGTGCTGGCCTCATCCGCTGGGGAATTTGCTACTTCCTTCCATGAGCTCCAACACTGGACTTTTTTAAGTTTCTGCTCAGGGTGTGAGAGGAGGCATGGCCTGGATCTGAAACAGTTCTGCCCTCAAACCACTACAACAGGAGGACAGGAGTAGATAACAGGGTTTCCCCACAGGCAGCCTCCCAACAGCCCTGCAGGGAACAGATTGTGTACTGGCAGCCAGTGCAAGTTACAGTACCACTCCTGCTCCTGTCTCCTTGGGATTTTCAACAATGCACAGGACATGGCTTCATATTCCCAGACTGCCATGTCCGGCTGGTACAGACGTGAGCTCAAGGCTCTGAGTGGGCACTGGACAGAACACTATGGACCGAAGGGTTGTGCATCTAGGAGTGTAGTAGATGGGTCTAAGGTATTTCTCTCCTATTCCTAGGGTTTTTATCAGAACTGCCATTGTTCCCTTGTACTACCTTTCCTGCTACTATTCTGTGTGTTGGTCAGGCAAGTAGTAAAGGCCTAGCACTACACTGAAGAAGATGAGGCTGGATGTGCTTTGGCTATGCAGGAGATTGTGGGGTGTCCTGCTGTACAGCACAGGTTGGGACCCATGGGGTCTAAAAGCAAGCACAGGCATTTTCCCTACCATCAGCTTCTGGATGAGTTCAAGTCCTGAGGGTAAAGGAGCCACTGGATGCACACTCTGAGAAGGACTATCTGGGCTATGCTTTCTCTCTCCCAGGCATGAGGGATCTCAGGCATGCAGGTTTTCTCACACATTGAACATCCCCACATACCCACATGGCCCTTACTGTCTACATTCAGGACCCAAAGTCAACGACCCCATGTTCTTGTCTTACCTGAGAGACTCTTATATCCGTGGCTCCTGTGATCCCAGACAGGTCAGCCTGTGTGGAGAAGAGTTCCCTGATGCCCAGCTCTGGAAGGATGTTCTCTAGTCTGTAGTTTTTGGTTACGGAGAACTTGGGCAAGTAGAGCTCATCTATCATCCTGAGAATAAGGACGAGAAATGAAAGAGTCACTGGAATGTGTGCCCCACTCAAACCACCTTATGTCTCAGGAGCTGCATTCTGTAACAGTTCCCTCACTGGAGCAGAGTTCTCTTTCTACTCATTCAAAGACCATGAGGTTTTGCTCTTCCTAAGGTATATTAACAATCCATCAGAGTCTGGGAGTGTTTACAGTGGACAGGCAACCTGGCTTGAAACTAGCTGTTCCCTGACTGAGAATGCTTTCCTCCTATATCCACAAGTGCAGTTCTTCCCTGTCATGCCTACCCCCAGACATCACCTAGTGACCTTTCTATTCATGCTGGACACTGCATCACTCTCCAGCTCTCCTTACCATTGGTTGTCTTCTTCTCAAGTCTGCCACTGCAACTCACCATCATCTTCAGCTTATTAAATAATGATTAGTTATATTTTCATACCACCCCCATCCCTTTCTCAACTACATGAAAGCCCACAGATCTGAAAAATTTTGCCCATTCTTCTCTGATACACTCTAGTAGTCTAAGCCAGAGCTTGGCACATAGTAGGTCTTCAAGTCACCATTCCATGAATGGTGAATGAATGGCTGATAAGGGGATGCAATGACTACACAGGACACAGCTGACTCTCAGAATTGATATCTCACTACAATTCTCTCTGCCTTCCAAAGACATATTCAAGATTTCTTGTCATTTACAGCCTGTTAGAGACACAGGAAACCTCAGCTCCTCATTCAAGTTTATCTCATTTTGTAAACAACAAAAAACACAGTAAAATCAGAGCTCAAACAACTGGGACAGAGGAGGGGAATTCAACTCAGCTCCAACTGTCCCCTGCTGACACTTTAGCCATTACACTGGATATATGTGAGATTCTGAGGTACAGGGACACTGGCCATCAGGACAACTGTAGTACAGGGATCCACGTCCTACATCCTGAGGACATGCACCTGGGCTTCAAAGATTTCTTCCACTTCTTCAGGGTCTCTGTATCCAAGCTGGTCTCAACCTGTTTCATCTTGCCCTGGTCAGGGAGGATGAACATGGCTTTGTCATTGCCTATGTAATTCAGCACCATCACAGTGCAGTCCAGCTCTTCATCCCTGAAGTAGAGTGTCCATATGTTCTCCATTTCCATCATGAGTACCATCACAATTCTCTTCATGTCTGCTACGAATGATCTCAGATTTGTGTCAAGAATGTCAAATGTCATGTCCCATTTGCCTACGGAAGGACCAAACCATCAGATTGTAACAATAGAAATACTCCATCTCCTCCCCATACTTGCTCAGGTTATGAGATGTGGCAGCAATCCATGCATCTTCAGACAATCAGAATGTATATATGTGTGGCATACACTGAGCTAGAAAAAACCCAGACAGTTGATCAAGCTGCTAGCTATTAGCACTGTCTCCTGGCTTGGAGAAATTCAAATCCACAGCTTGGCTACATGGGCTAGTGACACAGTCAGGGATCTGGGGTGGAGTATGTAAGAGATGAGTCTGAAGGTTGTGAGATTGAAGACAGGGGAGAGTCTTCCTCAGAAGAGCCATGTCTATAAGGCAATGGCTTGTGGGACAGAACAGCAGAGTTTTTCTCCTGTGTTGTAATCAGTCTACAGTCTCATAAATTGTGGGCTAAGACATGGGTCCTAATGCCACACAATCAGCTATGGCCAACTCACAAAATCAGAGATATCAGCTCTTGTTTATTCCAGATTCTTATGTCGTGTCCACACAACCAAAACACCTTGGGACTTGAGAAACTAGTGAAGAGCCCTGGGGGCAGGAGCATTTTCTTGGTCTTCGGGTCCAGCAGTCTAGACACATATCTCACCTCACACCAAGCAGCCTTGAGCATAAGTCTGGGGTGAGTTGAGAGAGCCATGACCTGCAGGGTAACCCTTCAGGATGTCACATTGCCTCCACTATTCCCTGCCCACAGCAGCTCTGGGCCCATCCTGTCCTCCTGTTCTTCTGTCCTCTGTCCTCCCACTCTCTGTTCTCTGTCCTCCTGTCCTCTGTCCTGCTGTTATACTGTACTCCTGTCCTCTGTCCTCTACCCTCCTGACCTCTGACCTCCTGATCTATTTGTGTTTATTTTCATCTTGATTTTTCTGCCTTTAGCCCAAACCTGCCTTCCCTCAATCCTGGACTAACTTTAATTAAGTCAAGATCCACCCCAGGTCTGGTTACATAATGAGTCTCTCAGGCAAACACATCTGTGCTGTTGTCAGCTTGCTCCTGCTCTCTATGCTGAGGATGTGTTGGATCCTGGGTTCTCCCTGATTATCTTTACCCATAACATCTCCAGGTGAATCTCTAACTACCATGAACTGAACGTCCAGCAGATTTCCTTCCCCAGGAATATGTCATGGGAATTCGGAGACTTCAGTCAGTCTGTTTATTAATGTTATAAAAATAAAATCCTATGGAACAGCTAGACCCTAAACACATACCACTGCCTGGCTGACACTTCCTCTTCTCTAATGAATTTTCCCAGTTCCTGCTTCTCCGTGCCCAAGACCAGCTCATCACACAATAGGCTCAGGGGAGAAGCCCTAAGTAGGAGCTCTCCCCAGGAATTTTACCTAGTTTGGGGTTATGCTACTTTCCCTCTTGAGATTAGTGTCACCCATCTCCTTTAGGTCAAGGTGTCCCAGTCTACCTGGACCCTAATAGAGCCTGAGGCTCTCCAGCAGGGCTGGAAACATCCTATAGGAACAGATCAGAAATTCCTGCCCTTGGCAGTCTGAGGGATTCCATTGGTTTACTGAGTAGCCATGACTTCTGCACACACAGCTAGGACTGGCAGTAGAAGGTATGGCATTCTGTTAGTCAGTAATTTTAAGTCACAGCCCAGATCAGCCTTCCTAGATAGACAGCTCAGGGTTTCTGTTGGGCAAGTCCCTGAGTTACATCAATGTCTAAAAAAGATCTCAGAGGAGAAGGAAGGACTGTGGACATTTAGCAGTTAGACACACATGGCTCAGAGACTGTGGGTACCTTCTCTCTAGTGGTCAGTGTAAGGACACAGGTTCCCAGGCAACATCCTCTCCCTCCATTTGAAACCAGTGACCACTCTCACCTCTAAAGAGAGCAAAATTCGCCATCAGCATGGATGTCTTCTCATCCAGGTCTGAGACCAGTTCCTTGATCTTCCCCTGGGTCTGATTGCTCACATAGTCATTGATGAACTTTCTGGCCTCCCAAGGCTGCTGGAAGTTGGCTGTGAAGACCTCAGTCTGGTACAGAGCCCTTGCCTTCTCCTTGAATTCTGTCAGGATCTGCAGGTGATTTTCAACAACCATGGCACTGCCTGTGCTGATCTGTACCCGGTCCTCTGGCTGACTGAGCCTCTGTAAGAGGTACACAAAGGTCTGTTGAATGCCTGCTTCAGGGGTCTCTGTGACTTTGAAAGTGAGACCTTGTAGAATCTCTTCCAGGGTCTTACCCTTTGCTCCCAGGGACAGGGAGGCCAAGGCAATTGCAATACTAACTGGGGAGAAGACAATATTTTTATGTGGATTCTTCAAAGCCAGCTTCTTGTAGAGGCTGAAGGCAAAGTCAGTGTTGATGGAGCTCAACGTTTGACTGTCCAGTTGTTTTCGAGTGTCTTGGTGGACTGCAGTGTGCCTTCCCAGTGTGCCATCTGAAGAGCAGAGGACAGCAGGGCAGATCCCAGCCATCAAGAGCCCCAGAGCTGCAATGAAGACCATCTTCTCTGTTCTCCAGACTGAAAGGAAAACAGCCTTTGAATCTGGGAGGACCAGCTGGTGCTCTGACCATCTCCTAGTGACCTGGCTGGCATTGTGTCCTGCTCTGCTGCCCTTCCTGCCTCTGTGACTGCCCACTGGAGGTGCTCTGGCCTCTCAGATGGCTGGAATACATCATGAGCTCCCTCCTACCATGGAGGAAATGCTATTGCAGAAGCCAATTTTTCTGTTTAAGAGAACTAACATCCTGAAAGTTGAGGTTCATTCCAGCATCAGTGTTAGGAGGCAAAAATCATGGAGATGGGCGCAATGCCTCTGTAATCACATCTCTGTTTTGGATTGGTATAAGGCTATTAGGAGGCAGAGAGCTCTCTTCCTTTGCCCCTGTACCATCTCCTGTCACCATCCTCTAGTCCAGACTCAGAGCAGGACCCTTGGATGAATTTTGAAGGCTGTGGCTCACCCCTAATTCCAGAAAACATGTCTATGAAATCTCACAGCACCGGGCAGCATCTAGAGCATGTTTCTCAGAGTGGGGAGGGTAATTGAGAGGAAGCAGTGGAGACATCTGGTTCATTGTCAAAGCATTGTCACCCCCTAGAACAGCTATTATAAGCACCAATTGGGAGAGATCCTTTCAACCCTACCAGAGTACTACATAGCTCAGGCCTGGAAGGCCTCCTTGCTGGAAGAAAAAAATGTTATTTGATTCTAGGATATTGCACTGGCTGGTTTTGTGTGTCAACTTGATACAAGCTGCAGCTATCACAGAGAAGGGAGATTCCCTTGAGGAAATGTCTCCATAAGATTCATCTGTAAGGCATTTTTTCAATTAGTGATCAAGTGTGGTAGGGCTAATTGTGGGTGGTGCCATCTCTGGGTTTGTATTCTGGGTTCTTTAAGAAAGCAAGCTGAGCAATTCAGGAAAGCAAGACAGTAAGCAGCACCCCTCCATGGCCTCTGCAAAAGCTTCTGCTTTCAAGTTCCTGCCCTGTGTGAGTTCCAGTCCTGACATCCTTTAGTGCTTAACAGAAATGTGGAAGTGAAGATAAACCCTTTCCAGCCCAAATTGCTACTTGGTCACGATATTTGTGCAGGAATAGAAACCCTGACTAAGACCAATACCTGTATCAGATTTCAAATTGTCAAGGTGATTGTGTGGTGGCAAACAAATATCTAGACCTTTGGTCAACTCGCTGTCTATCCCAGTGGCATAATTGGCAAATGTATCTGACTCATCACAGCTGTGAGATTGGATGTAGAGAATGTCCAGAGGGTTAATTCGTCCACACTCCCCTGCAGTGGGGACCACATTTGAAAGCCTGTGACTGTGTAAACATGGCCACCCAACTGTAGCCTTTGTCCATGTTATACTAGAGTTCAGATGGGAAAGTAGATTAGAGAGAGGAATGGAAAGGCGAGGAAGGATAGGGAAGGGAGGGGACAAGATGGGTTATGGGAGGAGGAGTGAGGCAGTACAGGAAGAGGGAGGGGCAGGATGATAGGATAGGGACGAGGGGATAGGATGGGGGAGAGGAGAAGATGAAGGGAGAGGAGAATGGAAGAGTGCAGGAGAGTGGAGAGCAGGAGAGGGAGGTGTTGGAGCTTTTCTTCATGTCCCCAGGGCATTGACATATCTGCAGAGGAGCCAGGGGCTTCAGCCACCTTCACCCTCTGTCATAAGAGGCAACCATTTCTTTGGGAAAGCATTTGGCTATGTATTTTGTTTGTTTGTTTTTGTTTTTAGTGTTCATTTTCTTTATGATACTCTGATCCTGTACATACAAATCAAAATATCTGCTCATGAACATTTAATGTATCAAGTATCCATACATTAAATGATCTGTATTACTCATAATTTTTAGATTATTGTCAGTATACTCAAATTAAACTGTGGAAGTTCTACTGAATATTTCACATTGCCTGTATTTTTATGGATAAATTTCAGTGTTTTTATGGTCAAGACATTGTCAGGAAAAGTATTAACATAACAAAGGCAAATAAGGTTTTAATTTTACAAGTGTCATTGATTCCTTTGAATATACCAAGCTTTGTGCTGAGATTTGGGGCACGGATGTTAACATTTGCTTGCTATTGTTTCCCCTTACAACTATCTAAAACCTGCATAACATGACATACAGTTGAGGGAATTGTCTGTGCCTTTCAAAAATTTGTGTACTGACTTTTATGTCAGTGGAGAGATGGTTCTCTTGTTCACCTGGACCATTCCACTTCCAAGCTTGTCAGGGAAGAGCCACTATTTCTGATCTGTGTATTACTTGGTAAATTCATAAATTAATGCAATGAAAATATGCCCTAGCTATTAGACAATTATTATGATCTTTCTCTTTAATGCAGGTAACATATATTTCACTATCTGCATGCAGGGTTTTGAGCTTGTCTTGGAGTGAGTGTGTATATGAGAGAAACTTTATAGCCAGAGAAAAAAATTTTGCAGACACTTTGGTTTTAACATATATGTTATAACTGGCTTTATGAGAAGCCTTCCATTTGGCAAGTCTATAGGACAATGTAGTCACAGCATTGATTTTTTAGTCTATACATCCCAAAACACAGTGCAATGAGATTATTTCTCATTTTAACACTTTCTTACTACAATACTAGTTTTTATTTTTTCATTTTCCATCAATTATGCTCACTATTTTCTAGAAACCAATATCACTTGTCATAATCTTCTTTTGCAATCTAAAAATTCCTCTAATCCCTACTGTTCTTAATTGACCTACTATAAAAACAAAACAAATACAAAAATTAATAGAATTCTAATTAAAAATAAGCAATCCCCTCTGCAGAAATAAAACATACATTTTGAATATGAGAAGAATATGCACACCTTTTTCAAATATTGAAGAGATCAAAGAGGTCTGTTTGCTTAATGATTTCATTGCGGGTCGTGTAGTAAGAGCTCCTTTGGAAGAGACACTTAGCAATAGACTGACACTGTCTTTTTTCTAGTGGAAAATATTTCATCTTCTCAGAGCCATGGTTGACATGATCCATTTTTGACATGCCAAATGTTAATGATATTTAAAGATTTGTAGGCAAAAGATTTTGGGATAGCCAGCACTCCAGTTGTTCGGGACCCACATGAAGACCAAATTGGTGACTTTTATAGAAGAACAGGAAGAAGGAATGTGAGCCAAGAAGGAGCTAAGAAATCCACAGCAAGACCAACAGAGTCAACTAACCTGGACCCTTGAGGCTCTCAGAGTCTGAATCTCCAACTAAAGACCACACATGGGCTACACCTAGGCCTTCTTGTATATATGTAGCTTTCAGCCATGTTTTAATCCAAAAAGTTTTCCACAGAAAACAGGCTAGTCTGTTTGTGTAGGAGAAGACCTGGCTCAGAGGTTGAGCTGTTGTTTTCTTTTTGTTGCTAAGAGAGAATGAAGCCCTTATTCTTGGCCATGGATTAACCAGGGAATTATTGTCCCAAACCCAGGGACATCTGCTATCTGATGTGAAATGACAGTGATGCCACCTCTCCCAGAGTGACTCTGTCACAGTTCTATCTTCTCCTGGTTCCTACATTATAACTTGGGCTAGACAAGGTCTCAAAACTTTCCCCCTGTGGAGCATCAGAAGGAGCAGGCTCCATTCACTTTCCAGGAGCATAGCCCATGGCACCTGAAGCTTCCATAGCCATGGACACCCAGACAAGAGAGGAGAGTCACATGCACTGAAGATCTGTCCCCGATTTATACCTGGTGACCTAAGAACAGGTTCTCACTGCCACCAAATTAAGACTCTAAGACATAGCCAGTACTGCACAGTCTTGGGCTGGCTCTTTCCTTCCTCAACAGAGAGAAGGTGTCATGGGCCTTACCTGCAGAATCAAAGCCAGCTGCCAGGGTCTGTTCGGTGAGTTCTGATGCACAGGTTTGCTGCCTTCCTGGCATGTTGTTATCTCAGGCACACTGATGCCCATTTATATCTAGGGACTCCTCCCTCCGCTTAGGAAATGCTGGCGTGACAAGCTGTGTTCTATGCTCAGATTGGGAATGGATAGATAGGATGATTTTTGGGGACAAGGAATTACAGGCTCTCTTGCAGAATCAGATCCTGTAGGAAAATCCCTAACAGTCTTCTACACAACCATGGATGTCCTCATTGTGACTTCTGTTTCTGTAATAGCTCAAAGGTCAGTATGGAGCAGGTGAGCAGTCAAGGCAACAAGACAGGGCACCATCCCTGAGACACTTGTCACCAGGAAGACCGGGAGCCGCTTCTCACCTTTGTTCTGGGCTTCCCAAGTCACTTCAATAAGAGTACAACTCTATGTCCATGCTCCTTGACTTCCTTATGGCAAACCACAGATAAATAACCACATATTTCGATGTTGAGAGGTCTTTGTCTGCATCTGTATTCCCATCCTTTCTGCCAGGAATAAGCAGATTCTGATTAGAGACATGCTCTCCACAGATTTCTGAAGGGAAGCTCTTGTGTCTGGTACTGCAAGAAATCTGAAAGGAGACTGTGTCTGCAGAGACTGACTGGCTGATGAGAATTTCATTTCTATAGAGAGATTGGTATATTGCAGGTCCATACAGTGGATCATTACCTTATTGTGTGCTAAGTTCTGCATCTATGGAACACCCATGTGTTGCCTCCCTTTAGTCAGAACTGAAGTCTGTGACAATCGAATCTATTAATTTAGCAGGAAATTAGCTGCAACCCAAGAGCTAAACAAGGTAGCAGATGACATCTGGAGCCTAGAGCGAAGCCTCCCCCATGTTGAGGCAGCTGCTCTCTGAGGTATCCAACCACGCCTTTTACACTTGCTTTGATTTGTGAATTTCTTTCTTTTGTAAAGATACAAAGTTTGGGTGAAAATACTTCTTCGATGGAACATGGAATTTGGGTGTGAGAAGCCTGTCACAGAATATGGCACCAGAATGAAGGATCATATTGCTTTTAGGATGAGAGCTGCTGATGTTGGGTCAACATTAGGATGAGAGACACTCATCAGGCAAGTGTTAAGTGCAAAACTGCTGTCCCCAAAATGGAAGTGTAGGTCCTAACAAGAAGGGTTTATGCTGAATAAACAAAGCCTAATGATGGGTCTGTGCACACCTGAAAGGAACGTTATGTATGGTACATTTCTCTTTTCCAGGAGGCACACTAACATTCTCACAAAACTGCTACTTCAGGAGGGGGAACTTAATTTTCCTTCAATGCAGGTAGCCTGAATCAGTTCAATGCACCCTAGCATGATATCAGATGAAATCTTTTTTTTCCACTCTGCTTCTTCTCTTGCCCACTGTACACACACTCGTACACACACACACACACACACACACACAAACACACACACTCACACACACAGAAGGGGGGAGAAAGAGAGAACCTTAGTGACTTAATTCTACAATAAAAATATCTTTTTACATATTAATTTTCCTAGTTTGTTGACATCACAGCTTCCTGGCTTACATTTGTGTCTGAAACCAGAAGAGAACACTGGGTACCTTTTATGATGCCTTTCCACTGAGGTGGCATATTCTTGTAGATTTCTGTCAACCCAACATCAGCTATGGGCAATTTGAGGGAAAGAAATCTTAACTGACAAACGCCTTCATAAGATCTGGTTGTAGGCAAGACTGTAGGGCATTTTTCTAATTGTATTAATGGACCGAGCTAAGTCCATTTCGGTTGGTACCATCCTCAGGCTGTTGGTCTTGGGGCTCTATTAGTAAGCAGGCTGAGTAAGCCATGTAAAGCAAGCCATTAAGCAGTACCCATCCATGGCTTAGCATCAGCTTCTGCCCCCAGGTTCCTGCCCTGATTTCCTTCAATGAGCAACATTGTGTAAGCCAAACCCTTTCCTCCCCAACTTGCTTACTGGTCATGGTGTTTCATGACAGCAATAGAAACCATAAGTCAGGCAACCCCCTACTCTGTCCTCTCATCTCTCTACCCCTACTTGTTTAAGTGGCTGCCTCATCAGGGTCTGTCTGCCTCATTGGATCAGGGCCTGGTGTCTGTCTGTCTGTCTGCAATCATGGATCCTATTGAACAGAAGTCAGGCAGTGCTTCAGACAGCTCCTCATTGCACTCCTGGACTCCCCATGCTGAGGAAAGGGATGCTTGTCTCCTGTCCTGCTGAGGACTCTCTCTCTATCTTAAGGAACACCCTCAAACTGAGACTCTGTCCCTAAAGCACTTACAATATCCCTTCCTGTCTCAGTTCTTATGCTAATGGCCTCCTCCTCCTGGAGGGATTCCTCCAGACTCTTTTCCAAGTCTCTCCTATTTCCTCCATACTCTGAAGTTCTCTACTGACACCCTTTCAAGGCTGTCTTTCTCCTGCATGCTCTGTCTCTCTCACTTGCTCAGTCCTGGGCTCTTCCCATTCCACACTGGACTCTGCCCCTCCACTTCTTTGTCTCCTTAAATCTCTTTCCCACCTCAGAATTGGAACCGCCATTAAGTTCTAGTTCCTTTTGACCGCAATGTGTCTCAGCCGCAATATAGGCTTGGTGCTCTCAACAGGCAGGAAATGCCATATTTGGTTATCAGATTCTCACTGATCTTGACACATTCTGCCAAGGTGGCAGCAGGTGATCTGAGAGCCAATCTTCAAGCTTTCTTTGGCCTCCATTTATGTCCCCCCCCACTCTGCCTCATGCCATATTTACCAGATTTACCTGACAAAAACCTAAAATCCTTCCAAAGTTGCTCAGAACCTTGAGCTTTCGGCTCCATCTATTTCAGTTCCATGGGCCTTGGTGGAGTCTTAACCTCCCCTCTGAATCATCCCAAGCAAGGCCACATGGGAGCATGGGGTCTGCTTTATCAGAGCCTGAACTTGTCTTTGGATCCACTTACTGAGTCTCTAGAGTCCATTGGAAAACTCCGTGTGATTCCTCTACTCTCACTGAGACATTTTGTGGCCATAATATGTACAGGAGGAATCCTCCACTCTGTATTGCATGATCTGCTTCTTGTCAGCCTTCTGGAACCCTTTGTGCCCTCATTCCCTTGCTCTAACTTACCAAGTGTATCCTGCCTCAGGACCTTGGCTCTTGCTGTCAGCTCCTGAGAGCCCAGTTCTGTGTCCATTTTCACAGCTCAGTTGCTCACTCCTGTGAATTCTCAGCTCATGTGGAGCTGCCTCACCCCTGCTCTTGTTTTCTCATGGTTGCTTTTCCTACATGGTTCTGGAAGGCTGTGTGGTGTTGGTCAAGTTTTCCCAGTGAGAAGGTAAGTTCACAGGGAGGTACTCTCCTGCCTCATGCACTGCTTTTGTACCATGATTGGCACTGAGTGGTTGCAGATGTCCCAGCTGGGTCATGCACCCAACTTTGAGGATCTCATCCCAGGAATCCATGCCCCTGCCTCAGATCACAGGCAGTTCCCTGAGCCATCTTCATCTCCCACTATCATAAACTAATCCCCCTGCCATAGTGGTTCATCTGTGATTGGGTTATTTATTGCCAGAATTTGTTGTCATGGCAACATTTTATCTGATGCCATTCTTCCATGTGACCTTGGGTAGTCTGGCACTTTCTGGACTTTGGTTCATATCCATGTAGGAGGAGCAGAGAGAAGGTCAGCCCTGCCAGGAGCTAAGCTTGCTGGGAAGCCTCTTGTCATCATGGCTTCCTCCATCAAAAGGAGAGGTCTGTTCCCATCTGTGCATGGCCATCTGCCTCAGAGAATGCCCTGGCTTGCTGATAAAAATGAGTCTTTATTCTCATTATGTTAATACTCATAAGATTCTCATATACACATTTCTGAATTCATTCACATATCCATTCATTAATTCATTTAGAACTGTTATACATCCATATCTGACCCATATGCAGAGGATAAGTTATGATCCACAGCTGCTGGCCTTGAGCATTGGGTCCTGTGGGTGGGAACAGACACATGGAAATTGTAATGGTGTATCGTCAGGCTAATCACAGACCATCTGAATTCTAGATTCCTATCCAATCTTTATTTCCTTTAGTTGAATCATCCCCTCCTCTGTCCAAATGTGGCCTGATGTTCCCTGAAACTTACCTCAATGACACTCCACATGATCCCTGCTCTGCCAAGTTCTCTTCCTTGTAGTCAAACATGTTATGTTCCTAAGACAGGAGCAGTGGTTGACCCATGTGTAGCTCGCTGTGGCTCTGAGACATTAAAGGATCACACAGGGCCAGGCTCTTTACAATCTTGTATATGTTCTGCTCTTTTCCTTATTGGACCTTATCTCAAATTCTAAGAAATGATTCCATTGTTCTTTGCCCTGCAAAATTAATCTTTTTGGTTATATGTGTATCACCACAGGCTCTTCCTCCTCCTCTTCCTCCTCCTCACCACTACTACCACCACCACCATCATCATCACCATAATCATCATCATCATCCTCTGTCCTCACCAAAGTTCTCAACTCCTAAACCTATGTCTCTGTTGACGCGCTCTGTGAAACATCTAGAGTCTTGTCTTATCATCCACCTGCCCACCAACACTGTGAAGCCTCAGGGCAGACTCACTTTGGATGAAGCTTGTCCCTTACATCAGAAAACTTGGAACACCATAATGTCTAGCTTTGTATCATGGGGAAATGGCTACCTTCTCTGTGCCTCAGTTTCCTCATCCATATTAGGACTCATAATAGCATGAAGGTCAGAGGGCCATCACGGGAGTCACAGAGTTTGAGTGACAATCTCTATATTCATGTTGTCACCGGAGAGTACAATCTGGAAACAGAAGCTAACTGAACACTGCCACATTCAGTGCAGCTACATGTTCATTGATCCTTTGCTCCAATCCTTTCATTTTGAGAGAAGAAGTTGGAGCTGTCCATCTGTCCTGTGAGATTGGTCATCTGGGAACTTAGGGTAAGGCTACCACTCTGCCCTAAGTAGGAATGCTAGGGGTAAGGAGCTACTCTGACCCCCAGACCATATGCAGCTTCAGGAATGAGGGCTCCAACTATGCCAGATGTGGGCAGAGCCAGGAGACTCTTCCTTTGCCCACAGGAAGGAAAGAGTAAGGTAGAACTTGGCATCATGTGTTTCAGATGCTGCAGATAGACCCAGGGCAGCAGGTTCCCTTCTTGGTCCTTATGGGTTGGCCTGTAAACTTGCTTAGTCCCATCATGACTGAAAAGCTGAAGGCCGATATTCCTAGAGCCTATGTTGGAACTGAGTCTCCCTCCCAGGTTCAGACTTTTCTGTAGAGGCAGGTACAGGGGAGAGAGCAGGGAAAGGGAATAACACAAATGTCAGGTCAGGAGCCTGAGCGAGTGCTCCCAGGATGACAGGGAGTCTGCCACTGAGCAGTCACAGGTTTCTCTGCATGGGAGAGTCAAATAGACAGTGTCACTGTACAGTTTAGGAATGCCACAGTCAGGCAGAACATGGAGACCAAATTGTGCAGACAGACCTACATACAAACTCAGTTCCCAGCTCTTAAGAAGAGTCCCCCTCCCCATGTGGGAAGTTCTAGTCTCCCTTGGATTTGTAACTTTGGCCACAAGGAGCACAATATGAGTATTACTGTCAGAGATAACCATCAGGAATGGTCTCTTGAAATATGTAGTCACAGAGTAGCATTTTCCACAACATAGGATAAACTTGACTTCTGTGGCTAGAGCTTTTTCTGTGCCTGTCTCAGCTACATCCAGCACAGCTTTGAGGACCATCTGTGGGGAGAGAAACACATCACTCAGTGGACACCAGGGAGGGAAGGAGAAAGGTCTTGATTAAGCAAAGAGTTCTAGCCACATCTGTTCATGAATGTGTTGTTCCATCCCTGATCTCTAACCTGGATTCCCAAGTCACTGTTCAAGGTGTGAGACACACCCTGTCCTATTTAGTGTCTGAATCTGTGCTGGCCTAAACCTCAACAGGAGGGCAGGAGTACGCCATGCCAGGCATTTTTTAAATTATCTTCATTATGTTTAGCACTGCTATTCTATAAGCTAGAGAAGAAGCACTGCCTACTGCAGCTAAGAAGTTGAGGCTGGATGTGCTTTGTCACTGTAGTGGATTGTGGGTAGCACCTGCTGTGCAGCACAGATTGGTAACCATGGTGATCTAACAAAAAGCATAGGCACTTCCCCATCATGGGTTCCTTGGTGAGGATCAGTCCAAGGAGTAAATTAGGGAATGGCTGCAGTGCTCTCAGCAGGAGTATCTAGGCTGTGATAAAGCTCTCCCCAGCTTGAGTAAAACAGAGAGAGAGGTGTTCTCCCACATGAGCCAATCCCACATGCTCCCAAAGCCCTAACCATCCACATTCAGGACTGAAGCTGAACCACCCCCTGTTTCCTGTCTTACCTGAAAGACCCTCAGATCCTTGGCTCCTGTAATTGCAGACAGGTCAGCCTGTGTGGAGAAGACTTCCTTGATGCCCAGCTCTGGAAGGACATTCTCCAGGCTGTAGTCAGTGGAGATGGAGAACTTGGGCAGGTGAAGCTCACCTATCATCCTGAGAATGAAAGAGAAACAAAGAGTCCCTGGACACTGTGGTTCCTTCAATCCTCCGAGTAGCTGGGGCTCCTCACCCTAGGCAGCCCTCTCCCTAGAGTGAAGTCCATTTTCCACCCTTTCCTAGAACAAAGGGCTTTGCTCTTCCTAGTGAAATAATTATCCCTCAGTGACTGAGAGTGTGTACAGTAGACAGGCATCCTGACTTGGTGCTAGCTGTTCCTTAACTCAGAATGTTTTCCTCCTAGATCCACAAATGCAGTCTTTCCCGTTTTGCATCCCTTCAGACATCACCAAATAAGTCTGCTATTTAACACAGCTCACTGCATCAGACTCTAGCTGTCCTTAAACTCTGATATTCCCCTTCTCTACCTCACCACTTGTCACCTATAAACAAATAAAGGTTCACTGTATTAGCATTCCCACACTTTTCCTTTCTCAATTACAACAAAGCCCAAAGGAATAAGAATTCGGGGGCTTTAGTATCTGATATACTCTGAGGGTCTAATTCAAACTTGGCACAAAGTAGGTCTTTAAGTCACCATTCCATGGATGGTGAACGAAAAGAGCAAAGAGGATGAGATGGTTCCATGAGGGCACAGGTGTGTCTCAGAGATCATCTCCTGTCAATCGCAATTCTCTCTGCCTTACAATCTTGGCACGCTCAAGACTCCATGTAATCTACAGCCAGTTAGAGAAGAAGGACATTTCAGCTCCTGGTTTGAGCTGGTGTCATATTGTGAAGAACAGAAACCACAGTAAAATCAGGCCCCAGGTGACTGTAACAGCAGAGGGGATTCAACTCAACTCCGCCTGTCCCCTGCTGACCCTTGAAACCATTAAACTGGGTACTAGTGAGACTCTGAGGTACAGGAACATCAGCACATGTCCATCAGGACAACAGCAGGATGGGGATCCAGGCCAGTTCTGGGTCCTGAGGACATGCACCTGGGCCTCAGAGAACCCTTCCACTTCCTCAGAGTCTCTGGTTGTAAGCTGACTTCCACCTGTTGCATCCTTCTCTGGTCAGGGAGGATGAACAGGGTGCTGGCATTTCCTGTGTACTTCAGCTACACCACAGAGCAGGACAGCTCATCTCAGAAGTCGTGTATGGTCAGTTCCTTAATTTTCGTCATGGGTATCTTCATAGAACTCTTCTCATCCAGGTAGAACTCAGAGTTAAATGTGTCACAGGGACTAAAGTGCATCTTTCATTTCCTAAGTGTGGCATAAATCATCAGACTGTAACAACTGCACCAGGGACCTCATCTCCACCCTATATTGCCCCAACTGCTGAGTTACGACAACAGTCATCCCTCCTTTATCAGCACTGTGTCCCTTAGTAGTTTCCTAATCCGGATTGGAAAATCCTTGGCAGATGCAGAACAATGAATGATGAGAAATCCACAGGCTTAGTTTGGAAAGGACAACTTCTAAACCTCAGCCTGGTGAATTGAGCTCCTGAGAACCAGGTGCATAAGGAAGAGATCAGAATGCAAAGAGTGAGACTAGAGCCTGCGGGGAGATTGGGAGCCTCTTGTCCTTAGGGGAAGCATGTCTAGAATGCATTGGAAATCAGCAAGACACAGAGTCCTCCCTCTAGAAGACTATTGATGCTGCTCGTGGGGGTGACCACTTTAATGGAAGGCAGGAGTATGAGCCAAGAATGGGTTTAGAATGCAGCTCCTTGGTCCTGTAATTGAGACTCAGATTACCTGGAATTCATTGATAGTGGGCTAAGAATGGCATGGGTAACTTGCATGTTCCAAGAATTATAACTATATCTAAATATTTTCAGAGAGGAAAGGCCTCTGTGTGATACAAATTAGGCACCCATATCTCCAAGGATTGAAACACCTCCTA
This sequence comes from Tokudaia tokunoshimensis, assembly GCA_036184795.1. NCBI lineage: Eukaryota > Metazoa > Chordata > Mammalia > Rodentia > Muridae > Tokudaia > Tokudaia tokunoshimensis. The sequence continues at coordinate 119,695,996 of BTHU01000012.1, read as the reverse complement.
TAAAATGGGCAGCATAAAGGAAACAAGTTATCCCACCAAGATCCTCTCCCTCTACTCCCAAGGCTTAACCACTCTCACCTTTAAAGTAGATGTAATTCACCAGCACCATGCATGTTCTTATTATCCAGGTCTAAGATCAGTTCCTAGATCTTCCTCAGGGTCTGTCTTCTCACATAGTCATTGATGAGCTTTTTGGCCTCACGAGCCTGCTGGAAATCAGCTGTGAAGGCCTCAATCTGGTACAGGGCCCTTTGCCTTCTCCTTGAACTCTGCTAGGCTCTGTAGGCAGTTGTCAATAAAAATGGTGCTTCATGGGCTGATCTATACCTGGTCCCAGACTGGCTGAGCTGCTGTAGGAGTTGCCCAAAGATCTGGTGGTTGTCTAGCTCAGGTGTCACTGTGAGATTGAACTTGAGATGTTGTAGAATCTCCTCCAGGGTGTTGCTCTTTGCTTCCAGGGCCAGGAAGGCCATGGCAGTAGAGACGCTGAATGGGGAGAAGACAATATTTTTATCTGGATTCTTCAAAACCAGTTTCTAGTAGAGACTGAAGGCAAAGACAGAGTAGCAGGAGGACAGTGTTAAACTATCCACTTACATCAAGTTATCTTGGACTTCCTGGACTGCTATGACCCTTCCCAACATGCCTTCTGTGCAGCCAAGTACAGCGGGGCAGCTCCCAGCAATTATTGTGTTCTCCTGAGTAAAAGAAAAGATCCATTAAGCCAATGAGAGCGGGTGTTGCCCTGGCCATCTCCTAGGTCTCCTATCTGGCCCGCATTGTGTCCCTGCTGTACTGCATTTTGTTGCCTTTGTGACCATCATGGGAGATGTTCTGGCCTCTCTAATGACAGTAGCATGGGCCCTGTTTCCTTTAGCAATAGAGGAACTTCTGTTGCTGTAGCCATGTTCTTAATAGAGAACCATTATCCAGAGAAATAAAGAGATTTGCCAGGGTCACAGTGAAAAGAGAAGATTGTGGGGCTGAGTATAAGCCTGTGTTTTCTTAATGTCTCCTCTCCTTTTCTTAGATTGGCATAAGGGCTCACTAGGAGGCAGCTGACAAAGTCCTTTGCAATTGTGGGACAACACCTCATCATCCCTCTTTACTCTGGACTCAAGGAAGGAATCCTGGTCCAGTTAGGAGGACAGGACACACACTAACCTCCAGGTGACCTGTCTAAGAAATGTTCTGGCACTGAACTGAATACAGAGCATGTTTCTGGGAGTGGGGATGTCAACCGAGATGAAGTACTACAGATATCTTGCTCATTGCCAGAGCCTTGGGACCTTTGAGAACAGGTAAGAATTAGAAGGACCAATAGGAGAAATTTTTTACACTTCTTCCAAGGTACCACATGGTGGTTTGTACTTCAGGCTTGAAAGGCTTTCTTGTGGGAAGAAAACTGAGTGAGTCTGAATCTCTCATACCTGGACTAAATTTTATTCTGGCTGTGTGTACGTCTGTGTGTTGTGAGCAGATGGGTAGCCATCTCTGGGGAAGCTGTGGAGAGGCCCAGGCTACATAATTAGCAATGCTATCTGTGTTATCATGAACATGGGAGTAGACATGGAAAGGCAAAGGTCCAAAGGATCATCTAATCCATACACACCTGCAGAGGAGCCACAGGTATCCTAGAACACTACACCTGATGGCTTGTGATCCTGCTAAACACAGCTGCTTCCCTTCAGCCTCTGTCAACACTGTAGGTGAGATCAGAGGAAATACAGATTCCATAGGAATGGGAGGGGAAGGGAGAGGAGTGGAGAGGGGAGAAGCAATGGAATGGAGAGTAAGTAATGTGGAAATGGAAGGGAGAGGAGCAGAAGGATGTGACATGGAGTGGATAGGATGTAGCAGTCAAGGGGAAGGTGGAGAGGAGACTGAAAGTCTGTAGAAAAATGAAAAGAAGGGGTGGGAGGTGTTGGAGCCTTGCCTTATGTCCCTAGGGTAGTGGCATGTCTGCAGAAAAGCCAGGTGTTTCAAACACCTTCACTGTCAGTCAGACTGAGGCAATGATTCCTCTGGAAAATCATGTAATAATACTTTATTCAAACTTATTTCCAAACAAAACAGAGTAGTCTTTTTGTGGAACAGTGCACAGGACTCAGTAGCTGAACAGATGTCTTATCCTCCTACCTAGGAGAAAGTGTAGCCTTTCTACCCTGCCCATAGGATTTACAAAGAAAGTGGAGTCCCTGTACCTAAGTCCTGTGCAGTCTAACTTGAGCATGGCAGAGGTGCTGACTCTGCAGAGGGACTCTGTGACAGTCCTGTCCCCTCCTGGATCCTACATCAGCACCTGAATTAGCAAGGACTCAGTGTGGACTTGGGGAGGGTCAGAAGGAGCAGGCTCCACTCACTTTCCAGGAGCATAGCCCATGGTACCTGCACTTTCCTTAGCCATGAAGACCCAGACAAGAGGGAAGACTGTTATTCACTGCAGAAATGTCCTGGAATCGAAACCTGGGCTCCAGAAACAACTCCTCACCCTCTCTAAACCAAATCTCTAGGTCATAAAGAGTACCACAAGTGCCAGGAATGCTCCTTCTTCTGTCTCCAGAGAGAATGTATCAGGGCTTTACCTGCAGAGCCAAGCCAGATGCTGGTGTCTGCGATAGCTATCTCCTGATGCTGATTTTCAGGGTTACTGCCTCCCTGGTCTGTTGTTCTCTCCACTGCATGGTGAAGACTCTTTATACCACCAAGGACTCCTTCTTCCTGTTCTTAGGAAATGCTGGTCCATAAAACCATGGTCTGTGCTTAGAAGGCAAGTGGTCATACTGGGTGATGTCTGGAAACTTGGATTTACAGGTTTTAGGTTATAGAAACATTCCCTCCTGGGATAACCCCTAACTCCTCTATTCTGATTAACACACCCACAGCATGTCCTGGTGTGACTTCTGTTTCTCTAATTGTTCAAAGGAGAGTGGGGAACAGAGATGTGTAGATATGGAAAAAAGACAGGACACAATCCGGACCATATATCACCAGGAGGCATGAAGCTGACATTTGACTTGGGCTTTCCAAGTCACTTCAGAGAGAAAACAATTCTATGTCCATGCTGCCAGATTTTTTATAAGGATGCTCTCAAATTAATAAACATGTTCCTCAATGTTAACAGGCCTTTGCCTGCATCTATATAACTGTCCTATAATGCTAGAATGGGTATATATTAAACAGAGATGTGCTCTCCACTGTTTGGCTGTCTGACTTCTGAAGGGAAGCTGCCTGTGTCTGGTAGTGCAGAAAGTCTGAAATGAGTCTGTGTCTGCAGAGACTGGCTGACGGATGAGAATTTCAGTTCTGTAGAGAGACTGGAGCTTTGCAGGTCCATACAGAGGCTCCCTATTGCTTTATCCTGTGCTAGGTTATATTGCCATGGGACACCCATGTATTGACTACCTGTGTGTCAGAACTGTGTATTTTCACAGTCATTAACTTAGCAAGCTCCAGCTGCAACCTAAGAGCTACGCATGGCTGCAGATGACATCTGGAGTCTATAGGGTATTTTCCCCCATGTTGATACAGCTGCATCTCTCAGGTATCCACCCATTCTCTTAAACTTCCCTTAATTTGTGACTTTCTTCATTTTGTAAAGCCATAATGTTTTTGTAGAACATCTTTCACATTTTTGGGTAGTGGAATTTGGGTAATGGAAATCTGTGTTCCTTGACAAATGTCACATGATCTGGCTCCAGAATTTAGTATCTCTTAATCTCTTTAGGGTGAGAACTGTGGATTTTGTGTCAACAGAAGTGTATTTGGTTCAAAACTGCGATAGTGTTAAAAACTGCATGGTATTGGTACAGTGACAGGCAGGTAGATCAATGGAATAGAATTGAAGACCCAGAAATGAACCCACATACCTATGGTCATTGACCTTTGTCAAAGGAGCTAAAACCATCCATTGGGATAAAGATAGCCTTTTCAACAAATGAGGCTAGTTCAACTCATGGCTAGCAGGCAGAAGAATGCAAATCGATCCATTCTTATTTCCTTCTACTAAGCTCAAGTCCAAAAGGAACAAGGATCTCCACATAAAACCAGACACACTGACACTCATAGAAAAGAAACTGGGGAAGAACCTTGAGCATTTGAGCACAGGGTAACATTTGCTGAACAGAAGACCAATAGCTTATGCTCTAAGATCAAGAATTGACAAATGAGACCTCATAAAATTACAAAGTTTCTGTAAGGCAAAAGACATTGTTTTGTCAATAGGACAAAACAGCAACCAACAAATTGGGAAAAGAGCTTAACCGACCCTACATCCTACAAAGGGCTAATATCCAATATATACAAAGAGCTCAAGAAAGTAGACTCCAGAGAGCCAAATAACCCTATTAAAAAATGGGGTGCAGAGCTAAACAAAGAATTTTCACCTGAGGAATATTAAATGGCTGAGAAGCACCTAAAGAAATGTTCAACATCCTTAGACATCAGGAAAATGCAAATCATAACAACACTGAAATTTTAGCTCACACCAATCAGAATGGCTAAGATAAAAAATTCAGGAGATAGCAGGTGCTGAGGAGGATGTGGAGAAAAAGGAACGCTCCTCCACTTCTGGTGGGATTGTGAGCTGGTACTACCACTCTGGAAATCAGTATGGCAGTTCCTCAGAAACCTTGGCATAATAACACCGGAGGACCCAGTTACACCACTCCTGGGTATAAGCCCAGAGGATTCCCCAGCATGTAATAAGGACACATGCTCCACTATGTTCATAGCAGCCCTATTTATAATAGCCAGAAGCTGGAAAGAACCCAGATGTCCTTCAACAGAGGAATGGATACAGAAAATGTGGTATATATACACAATGGAGTACTTACTATTCAGCCATTAAAAACAATGAATTCATGAAATTCTTAGACAAATGGATGGCACTGGAAACTATCATCCTGAGTGAGTTATCCCAATTACAAAAGAACACACATGGTATGCACTCACAGATCAGTGGATATTAGTCCAGAAGCTTGGAATACCTAAGACACATTTCACATATCAAATGATGCCTAAGAAGGAGGAAGAACAAAGTATGGATCTTTGGGTCCTTTGTAGAAAGGGGAAAAACTACTCACAGAAGGAGATACAGAGACAAAAAGTGGAGCAGATCTGAGGGATAGACGATCCAGAGACCACCCCACCTAGTGATCCATCCTATATACAGTTACAAAACCCAGACACTATTGTGGATACCCACTCGTGCTGGCTCACTGGAGCTGGATATAGCTATCATTTGGGAGGCTCTCCTAGTGCATGACAGATACAGACGGGGACACTCTCAGCCAGTCATTTAACTGAGCACAGGGTCCCCAATGGGGGAGCTAGAGAAAGGGCCCAAGGAGCTGAAGGGGTTTGCAGCGCCATAGGAGGAACAACACTATGAATCACCCAGTACTCCCAGAGCTCCCAGGGACAAAACCATCAACCAAAGAGTACACATGGAGTTACCCATGGCTCCAGACACATAGGCAGCAGAGGATGATCTTCTTAGACACCAAAGGGAGGAGAGGCCCTTGGTACTGGAAAGACTTGATGCTGTAGTGTAGAGGAATACCAGGACAGGGAAGCAGGGGAGGGTTGATTGGGGAAGAGGAGATGGCTTATGGGATTTTTGGGGGAGAGGGGAACCAGGAAAGGGGACAACATTTGAAATGTAAATAAAGAATATGTCAAATGAAAAAAAAAGAAGAAAAAGAACCTATTTTAATGACAAAGCCATGTATACATTGTAGAGATTCAATGTAAACACTCCTGAAACTTGTTATATGCATGGGATTGAGTCATCAAAAATTTTTTTCCAAAATTGTACTGTGCTTAAATATAGCTAAAATAAATGTCCTTGGGTAAGAAAATAAAGAGATGAAGCACACTCTCCATCTTCTTGCTCAGTGTTTGAATCTGTGCTGCCCTCAAACTACTACAACAGGAGGACAGGAGTAGGCTATGCCAGGTGTTTCCCCATAGGCAGCCTCCCAAGAGTCCCACAGGGAGCAGCCAGTGAGCTGGCAGACAGAGCAGGTTTCTGTTGAGGTTTGCTACCTATTGTAAAGCTAATGTGGGCTTCCTGGGTCTGGTTGTTCCAGAGAAGAAAGGATCTGCACTTAGATGCTAATGACACTGTTCCCAAGTTCTTTAGTTAACTTTCCTTCCTTCCTTCCTTCCTTCCTTCCTTCCTTCCTTCCTTCCTTCCTTCCTTCTTTCTTTCTTTCTTTCTTTCTTTCTTTCTTTCTTTCTTTCTTTCTTTCTTTCTTTCCTTCTTTTTTCTTTCTTTCTTTCTTTCTCTTTCTTTCTTTCTTTCCTTCCTTCTTTCCCTCTTTCTCTTTCTTTCTTTCTTTCTTTCTTTCTTTCTTTCTTTCTTTCTTTCTTTCTTTCTTCCTTTCTTTCTTTCTCTGTTTCTTTCTTCCTTTCTTTCTTTCTTTTGCTCTCTCTCTCTCTCTGTTTCTAGTTTTTTTTAAATTGGATATTTAATTTATTTACATTTCCTTTGTTATCCCCTTTCTTGATTTTCCCCACCAGACACTCCCTATCCCATCACCCTTCCTCCTACTACTATGAATGTGTACCACGACCCACCCTCTCACTCCCCTTTCCCTTCGCTGGCATTCCCCTACAATGGGGCCTCAAGCCTTCATGGGACCAATTCTTCTCCCAGTGAAGGCTATCCTCTGCTACATATAAGACTGGAGCATGTGTACTCCTTGGTTGGTGGTTTAGACCCTGGGAGCTCAGGTTGGCTGATATCGTTGTTCTTCCTGTGGGGTTGGAAACCGTTTCAGTTCCTTCAGTCCTTTCTCTAACTCCCCCGTTGACGACCCTGTTATCAGTTCAATGGTTGCCTGAGAGCATAGCATCCACCTTTGTATATGTCAGGCTCTGGCAGAGCCTCTCAGGAGACAGCTATATCAGACTCCTGTCAGCATGCACTTCTTAACATCCACAATAGTGTCTGTGTTTGGTGACTGTATTTGGGATGCATCCCCAGATGGAAGAGTCTCTGGATGGATGGCCTTTGCTTCAGTCTCTGCTCCACACTTTGTCTCTGTATTTGCTCCTGTGAGTATCTTGTTACCTGTTCTAAGAAGAACCGAAGGATGCACACTTTAGTCTTCTTTCTTCTTGAGCTTCATGTGGTCTATGAATTGTATCTTGGGTATTCCAAGCTTTAATTTTTCGATGACATTATAGAATAAATCTTCCCTAATCTAAAGAAAGAGATGCCCATGAACATACAAGAAGCCCACAGAACTCCAAATAGACTAGAACAGTAGTAGTAGTAGTAGTAGTAGTAGTAGTAGTAGTAGTAGTAGTAGTAGAACAGTAGTAGTTCTATCACATAATTAAAACACCAAATGCACAAAACAAAGGAAGAGTTTTAAAAACAGTAAGGGAAAAAAGTGAAATAGCATATGAAGGCAGATATACAGAATTATACCAGACTTCTCACCAGAGACTATAAAAGCCAGAAGAAGACCCTGGAAGGATATCATACAGACCCTAAGAGAACACAAATGCCAGCCCAGGCTAGTACACCCAGAAAAACTCTAAATTAACATAGATGGAGAAACCAAGTTATTCCATGACAAAAACAAATTTACATAATATAATTCCAAAACCCAGTCCTACAAAAGGTAATAAATGGAAAGCACCAACACAAGGAGGGAAACTACATCCTAGCAAAAGCAAGAAAGTAATCTTCTTCCAACAAACCCAAAAGAAGATAGCCACACAAACATAATTCCACCTCTAATAACAAAAAAATGACTTTTCCTTAAAAAACTCTTCACATCAGTGTAAACAGTTTCCCAATAAAAAGACATATAAGGCCTGGATACATAAACAGGACCCAAGTTATTTCAGATTGTCAAATAAAGATGCCAATAGTCAATAGCTGAGTAGAAGAGATATAAATGGTGTCTAGATTTCTGGACTTGGGGTCCAAGGAGAACCACAAGGAAGCAGTTCGAGAAAGGAGAAGCTACCACCATGGGTTCACAGTGAAGAGAAATATAAAGTCTTGACTCATATAAAGCAAAAGGGATATAAGTATATTTATCCGCAGAGAGATTCATCTCCAAAGAAGAGAGAAACAAAAAGAAATGATATACATGTTTTAAGGAACAAAGGGAGAAATGAATTGAAATTGATGAATGAATAAATCCAGGCATTTGATCTCAATGTGTAGGAGAAAAAGGCATGGACACAGATAGAAAGAAACCCTATCTTAATAAATAATAATAATTGTTTTAAGTTGTTTTAATCATCAAAATGAAGGTTATTATAAGCTCAGTGGCTATAACAGTATTACGAATCCTCTCTGAGAGAGGTCCAAGTACAGCCTGCTAAATAAAAAGGAGCCTGCTAAATTGAGTCAGTCAATGCTTTTGATGACTTCAGGTTGCCGGGCCAAGCAGAGAGGCTCTGTATTTGTGTTAACAGAAGAGAAACAAAATGCTTTAGACTCGTTCCAAAACAATAAGGATCAGATTTGATAAAGGAAGAGTCCCTGAAGATCTTGGCTACAGGCAGGAATCAAAATCAACAAGAACAAACATGACAGGTGTCATGATTTGCTAATCCCTCTACAAGGGAACAGCCCTAAAACTGGCTCAGAACTAAAAAATATCCCTAGCCAGAACTTCAGCTTTACGTAGCTTACAAATCTTGTTGGTTGTAATAGCCTCAAAATTCACCATGTTATCCTTTCCTATAGCAAGAATGAAGGTTTATTATGACTTGGTTATTAATTAAACTAACTCATAAAGGGACAGTTGTCTTTTATCTACTCAAACAAGGAGCAAAATTTCATCCTTAACTGATCCATGCACCTAGCACATTCCAGACAAAAATATTTCTAGAAGTAAGTATTGGTTATAAGGTTCATGTATTACAGAGTGAAATCTCAAGAGGGCGGGCCTGACTAGATTCACCCTTGGGATGTTGAAATGACCTGATGTTCCAGCTTCCTGCCTCATCCTGCCTCAGCTGATGCTGTTTCCAGAGACTTGTTTCCAGAACAGCTTCAGAAAGCTTATCCCAGATGACCTCTGTTCATCTAGCCTTTCAGATGGCTTCACTGAAGCTATGAAGTTTCTCAACACATAAAGACTGGAAAACAAATAATGCCAGCTAGCTTTATTTTGATATAACCATTTTTTTTCAGTTTCCTTTTGGGCTAGGAATTCTTTGTCTCAGTTAAGCAGGAAGCAGATATAAAAAGACCATCTTCCCAATCCTAAGTGAGGGTGTGTGGATTGCTTATTTTCATTGTCATTTTAGGAGTAATTTACAAAAAATTAGCGTTTTAGACAGGAAGGAATCTAAATAGAAAGCTTGGACTTAGGAATTTCTATCATTCATTTCCTTTTTTCTATCTTAGAGAAAAGATTTACTTTCTTAGGTAAAGACAAGAGGGTTGAAAAGAAAAATGGAGGATATTGTAATATTATAAGAAATTAGACAAATAGGGATGGATTATTGAATCTACACTTAAAACCTTTTATAACCAAAATCTTAAATTGACAGGAATCTTTATATTTTGATGCAGAATTGAGGGTATATTTTCTAACATTGGTCCTGAATTTGTATATTGAGATAGATTTGCAGTTTTTATTGGTATAAGTCTTTGTTTTTTGATACAATATGCAAAATTATTTTGGTAGTCTTAGGCATTGTGTCTATGCAATTTATTTAAAACTACAAGGTTTAATCCTAGTCCTTTAAATAGGTGCTATTACGAACTGTTTAAAATAATTAAGTAATGAAAGTTAAGAGTCAGATAGTCAAAATCATGACCATATTAGATTCTAATTTAGTTAATTATAATAAAATGTTTTCAAGGTTATTTAAATAGTAACTAGGTAAAATAATCAATGTTTAACAATTCAGTTATGCTAAATAATGATAGATGGTCTTCAAAAGCATTAGAGATCCACAGAATAAGGCATTGGAGATTATTCCATTATTAAATTGTCTTTTGACTACTAGACATCACTGTTCCTGTGCCCGCTGTTCACATGGGTTGGCCTGTAAGCTCACATAGTCCCAATAAAGCTACAGAGGCAGAAGGCAGACATAACCAGAGCCTAAATTGGGAATGCACCTACCTGCCAGGGCCCAGGCTTTTGTTTAGAGGCAGATACAGGGAAATGAGCAGGAAATGAGCAGATACAGGGAAATGAGTGGAAGAAAGACAGATTTTAGGCTCAGGAATATGAGTTAGTGTTGCTAAGAGCACTGGGAACCTCATGCCGACCATGCACAAGCTCATGTGAATGTGTGACCACTAAAGTTAATCAAGGTCACCGAATAATGATAAGCATGTCACACCCAACCAGAGGATGGAACCTGAAAAGCACATATAGCCTCAACCTCTGAGCTAGGGAAGAAGACGAACCCCTTGGGAAGCTCTAGTTTTGTGCAGGGTTGGCAACCCTGCCCATAAAGTTGATAATCTCAGAATCTGGGATTACAACCCAGAACAGGAATGGCATGTTAAGGTTCACAACTGTAGCATTGATTTTAGCAGACAGGAAGTCGTCTTTGTCTCTTGTGCTGGCTTTGGCTTCTGTGCCCATCTCAGTCATGTCCAGCACAGTGTTATGAACCATCTGTGGAGAGAGACACAGATCACTCACTGGAGACCAGGAAGGGCAGGAGAGAGGCTGGATCAAGCAGTGAGTGTTGGCTTCATCTGCTGGGGAGTTTCCTTCTTCCTTGCATGAGCTCCAACCACAGACTTTTTTAAGTCTCTGCTCAGGGTGTGAGAGGAGGCATGGCCTGGATCTGAAACAGTGATGCCCTCAAACCACTACAACAGGAGGACAGGAGTGGATAACAGGGTTTCCCCACAGGCAGCCTCCCAACAGCCCTGCAGGGAACAGCCAGTGTGCTGGCAGTCAGTGCAAGTTACAGTACCACTCCTGCTCCTGTCTCCTTGAGATATTCAACAATGCACAGGGCATGGCTTCATATTCCCAGATTACCATACCCACTCATACAGACCTGAATGCAAGGCTCTGACTGGGCACGGGACAGAACACTAGGGACCGAAAGTCTGTGCAGCTGGGAGTATGTTAAGTGGGTCTAAGGTATTTCTACCCTATTCCTAGGGTTTTCATCAGAACTGCTATTGATCCCTTGTACTCTCTTTCCTGCTGCTATTCTGTGTGTTGCTCAGGCAAGTAGTAATGGCCCACCAGTGCATAGAGGATGAGGCTGGATATGCTTTGGCTCTGCACTGAGTTTTTTTGACCTTGTAGTGGATTGCGGGGTGTCTTGCAGTGGACTGTGGATGGCTCTGCAGTGGATTTTGGGGTGCCCTGTAGTGCAGCACAGGTTGGGACCCATGCTTTTAGTGGTCTAAAAGCAAGTACAGGCATTTTCCCTACCATCAGCTTCTGGATGAGTTCAAGTCCTGAGGGTAAAGAAGCCACTGGATGCACACTCTAAGAAGGACTATCTGTTCTATGGTTTCTCTCTCCCAGACATGTGGGATCTCAGGCATGCAGGTTTTCTGACACATTGAACATCCCCGCATGCCCACATGGCCTTCACTGTCTATGTACAGGACCCAAAGTGAATGACCCCATGTTTCTTGTCTTACCTGAGAGACACTTAAAACCTTGTCTCCAGTGATCCCAGACAGGTCAGCCTGTGTGGAGAAGAGTTCCCTGATGCCCAGCTCTGGAAAGATGTTCTCTAGTCTGTAGTTTTTGGATACGGAGAACTTGGGCAAGTAGAGCTCATCTATCATCCTGAGAATAAGGACGAGAAACCAAAGAGTCACTGGAATGTGTGCCCCACTCAAACCACCTTATGTCTCAGGAGCTGCATTCTGTAACAGCTCCCTCACTGGAGCAGAGTTCTCTTTCCTCCCATGCCAAGACCATGAGGTTTACTCTTCCTAAAATATACTAACTATCCATCAGAGCCTGAGAGTGTTTACAGAGGACAGGCTACCTGGCTTGAAGCTAGCTGTTCCCTGACTGAGAATGCTTTCCTCCTATATCCACAAATGCAGTTCTTCGCTGTCATGCCTGCTCTCGGACATCACCTAGTGACCCTTCTATTCACACTGGACACTGCATCACTCTCCAGCTCTCCTTACCATTGGTTGTCTTCTTCTCCTTGAACTCTGTCAAGATCTGCAGGTGCTTCTCAACGAACAGGGTGTTGCCTGGGATGATATGTACCTGGTCCCCCGGCTGGCTGATTCTCTGGAGGAGGTGCCCAAAGCCCTGAAGAATGTCTGTCTCAGGGGTCTCTGTGAGATTGAATACAGAACGTTCTAATGGTTCAGGAGCTATGGGGAGGGGAGTGGAGGGGAGGGGAGGGGAGGGTGGGGTGACCCATCAATATATATGAAGTCTGTTCAGCAGTCACTAACAGCTTAAAACTAGACACTGGAAAATCAGCCCAAACAGCAATGAAATGTAGGTCCTGAGGGTCTCTAAGCATTAAGGATGGGAAAGGGCTGGACAGCAGAGGGAAGGCCCAGCTGCTGGGTGTGAAGTTTGTGTGTGTTGTTGGAACATGGGGACACTAATACAACATGATATAGGGACCAAACACCAGATTGTGCCAGAGCCTTGGGATTGGGGAGCCGAGCTCCTCTGTGTCACCCCCAGGCCTGCTGAGGAGGACTTGGCCACCTGCAGTCCCCTCTTGCCCATTCCCTGACTTTGCTCTTTCACTATGAGGAGAAATTGAAGTGTGTTTAGTGTCACTTCATCCACTCCTCCTTTTGAGCCAAGGAGGACACACCTGGGAGGAAGTTTAAGGTCAGTAGGGTAACCTAGTGAGACACTCTGTCAAACCAAAAAAGTAAGAAGAAGGCTATGTACATGGATTCACACACACACATTCACAAACACACAGACACACATTATACACCTACTCAAGAATGACTCAGTGGTAGGGTGTTTTCTGAGTATATATCAGGCTCTGAATTCAAACATATATATATGTATATATATATGCATACATATATATATGTGTGTGTGTGTATGTATGTAGGTGTATGTATATATATATATATATATATACACACGTACACATACACTTGTATGAATATGTGCGCACACACATATGTGTGATATATATTTATATGAATATACATATATTGAAAATGGACAAGCATGTTGACGGATATAGAGGTGTTCGGGTTCTTCTAATCTTGCACAGATTTAATTTGAACAAGGGGCATTTGGCCTTGAACTTGAGCAATTTGAGTTGTTATAAGCAGAACATAAAAGAAGAAACAAACAAAGACCTGTCATCGCAAACCCACACGTAACCCAGAGAAGTGACAGAGGCTGCTGGCACTCAGGGAGAAGGCGCGGTCCTGTGGGCAGGAAGAACAGGAAGAACAGGAAGAACAGGGCACCTGGCCCACAGACCTCTCTGTCCTTAGTCAGTAAGTCACTTTTACTCTGTTCCTGGCCCCAAGCCAGGTAAGGAAGGGCCAGGGATGCAGTTGCTAAGATTTATCCTCTTCTTAAGTACAAACTCGCTTTTCTGCATCCCAGTGTTAAGTCCTATTGACTGGTCGTTCTCCATCATTAGACTGATATATAACCCACTATCACAGTGTTAAAAGCACCAGAGCCCACGGGATGAGCAGGTCGCACATGCTTTAACAGCCATGGAGCTCCCTAGAGACAAGGCTTGTCAGTCCCAGGAATAAGCAGCAGGTGTCCACAATGTGCTGTGCAGAAAGGGAAACCAGAAGAGGGTGGCTTTCTGCATTTTCTACTGGTTCAGGATGTGTGTGTCACTAAAGGTAACCTTCATGTCATCCTGAAGCAGAGAGGAGGCAGGTGGGGAAACTGAGGCTCAAGAGTGTATTAAACAGAAAATAGGTTGTTTTAACCCTCACCCTGAACACTAACCCTGTTCTGAAAGTACCCTGCTCCCCAGCTGTCATCTGAAAGGGCAGGGCAGGGTAGGGCTACTGTCCACGACACATTTGTGTTTCGGACTCTGAGCCATGTGCAGCCTCCACTCAACCTCTGTACATGCAAAAATACAGCTTTCCAGTGCCTTACTGTAGACAAACATCTGTGTCAGGGCCATGCTGACCTGTTGAGGTTTTTTTTACCTCTTTGGAAGGTTCATAGAAAGCATTCTTGCTTCAAGGGTATGTGGATCAAGGATGCCCAGCTAGCTAATTAGGACATAGTCCACCACAGTCCCCCACAAATCACACTCCTGTATACAAACAAAGACACACACACACAGACACACAAACACACACACAGACACAGACACACACACACACACACACACACACACACATACACACACAGACACAGACAGAAACACACACACACACACACACACTCAAGACACATACCCTGTTTCTGTCCATCCTTTCCAGCAGCACACCAAAAGCAGTGGAAGGAGGGAACAGTGATGCAGGCTCAGCCCCTGCTGGGAACACCCAGCATGTGCCCCACATCCTCTGATGCCCCTCCCCCTTCCCTTCCTTTATACTTCTCAGTAGGATGAATCTCCTCAGGGCAGCCTGCTGGAGCTCCTCACTCTCCATGCCCCTGTTCTCTTCTCTCCAGGTACATACATTTGCATTGACCTCTCAGAGCTCTGGTCAGCCCTCTGCCACTTACAATACTGGAACACATATAGGGCCACTGTCTGTCAAGGTGCTGCCAGGAAGATTCAGGCTACCATGCCCCCTGCCCTGCCTGCTAGGCATTCCTTTAAGGAGGGGCTCAGAGGATAACTGAGCAGCTTTTCACTAGTCTTCACAGCACAGGGCAGGCTCAGCTCAAGTTCAGAGATTTGGGGACCATGGAGAATGCATTGTCCACAACCAGAATCCTTACCAAGCAGTCACAGTGAAATGAGGGAAATAAGGACTGGATAGGATTCTAGACTTCAGATGGTCTGCCTTCAGTCTGGCTACACAGCAGGTACCAAACCATAACAATCTCCATGTGCTATCCCCATTTCCAGGACCCAAGCCTCAAAGCCAGTAGCTATGGACCATAACTTATCCTCTGCATATTGGTCAGATCTGGATGTATAGCAAAAGTGAATGAAGGAATGCATGAATGTGTGAATGAATTCAGAAACATATGTATGAGGAGCTTATAAATGTTAATATAATGAGAATAAAGACTCATTCTTATCAGCAAGCCAGGACATTCACTGAGGCAGATGGCCATGCACAGATGGGAACAGACCACGCCTTTTGATGGAGGAAGACCTGATGACAAGAGACTTCCCAGCAAGCTTAGCTCCTGACAGTGCTGAGCTTCTCTCTGTTCCTCCTACACAGATATAAACTGAAATCAAGAAAATATCAGGCTGCCCAAGGTCACATGGAAGAAGGGCATCAGGGAAAATGTTGCTGTGACAACAAATTCTGGCAATAAATAACCCAATCACAGATGAACCACTATGGCAGGGGGATTAGTTTATAACAGAGGAAGATGAGGATGGCTCAGGGAACTGCCTGTGATCTGAGGCAGGAGCATGGATTCCTGGGATGAGATCCTCAAAGTTGGGTGCATGTACCAGTTGGGACATCTGCAACCACTCAATGTCAATCATGGGACATAAGCAGTGCATGAAGCAGGAGAGTACCTCCCTCTGAACTTACCTTCTCACTGGGAAAGCTTGACCAACAGAAGACAGCATTCTAGAAGCATGTATTAAAAACAAACATGGAGACAGCAAGAGCATCAGTGAGGCAGCTCCACATGAGCCAAGAATTCAAGGGAATGAGCAACTGAGCTGTGAAAATGGACACAGAACCTGGGCTCTTGGGAGCTGACAGCAAGAGCCAAGGTCCTGAGGCAGGATACACTTGGTAAGTTACAGCAATGGGAATTAGGAGACAGATGGTTCCAGAAGGCTGACAAGAAGCAGATCATGCAATGCAGAGTGTAGGATTCCTCCTGCACATATTAGGGCCACAAAACGTCTCTGTGAGAGTGGAGGAATCACACGGATCTTTCCAATGGACTCTAGATGCTCAGTGAGTGGAGTAAAGACAAGTTCAGGCTCTGATAAAGCAAACCCCATGCTCCGGTGCTTGGGATAATCCAGAGGGAAGGTTAAGACTCTACCAAGGCCCATGGAGCTGAAAGTAAAGGGAGCCCAAAACTCAAGGTTCTGATCGGCTTTGGAAGGATGTTCAATGTTTACCAGGTAAATCTGGTAAATATGGCATGGGGCACAGTGGGGTGTGGGTGGGAATGGAAGCTAAAGAAAGCCTGACCATGGATTCTCAGACCAAGTGCTGCCACCTTGGCAGAATTAGTCAAGATCAGTGAGAACCTGATAACCAAATATGGCATTTCCAGCCTGTTGAGAATGCCAAGCTTACATTGTGGGAGTGAGTCTTGATGGCAGTTCTAGTTCTGAGGTGGGAAAGAGACTTCAGGAGACAAACAAGTAGAGAGGCAGAGTCCAGTGTGGAATGGGAAGAGTCCAGGACTGAGCAAGTAAGAGAGACGAGCAAGGAAGAGAAAGACAGCCTTGAAAGGGTGTCAGGAGAGAACTTCAGAGGAAGAAGGAAATAAGAGGGACTTGGGAAAAAGTCTAGAGGAATCTTCCAGGAGGAGGAGTCCATTAGCATAGGAACTAAGACAGGGAGGAATGCTGTAAGTGCTTTAGGGACAGAATCTCAGTCTGAGGGAGGGCATGTGGGGATGTTCAATGTGTGAGAAAACCTGCATGCCTGAGATCCCACATGCCTGGGAGAGAGAAACCATAGCCCAGATAGTCCTTCTCAGAATGTGCATCCAGTGGCTCCTTTACCCTCAGGACTTGAACTCATCCAGAAGCTGATGGTAGGGAAAATGCCTGTACTTGCTTTTAGACCCCAGGCGTCCCAACCTGTGCTGCACTACAGGGCACCCCACAATCCACTGTAGAGCCACATACAGTCCACTGCAAGACACCCCACAATCTACTGCAGGGCCACCCACAATCCACTGCAGGGCCACCTACAATCCAGTTCAAGGTCAGAAAGATTTCATTGTCAGCAAAGGCTGGTGACTCAAGTGTCCCCAACAGATGAGTGGACAAGCAGAGCTTGCTCAGGTCACACGCTATTACTCCATTAGACAAACGAGGGAGGAGCCATTTCCTGCTGCCTTGTGTGTGAGCCTGCCAATGTGCTCACAGGGAAAGAGCCAGACACAGTAGGGCCTGTGTGATGTGACCCATAGACAAGTGATATCCAGAACAGGGGAATTCATGAATATAACGTGTGTTCTAATGGTTGTGTGGACCTATGGGTAGAGAAGGGTACAGTGACTCATCAGTGGATATGAAGTCTGTTGAGCAGTTACTAACAGCCCTAGCAGGAATGAAATGGGAGTCCTGAGGAGAGGTTCTCTGAGCATTAAGGATGTGAAAGGGCTGGGCAGTAGAGGGAAGGCCCAGCTGCTGGATGTGAAGTTTGTGTGTGTTTTTGGAACATGGGGACAGTAATACAATATGATATAAGGAACAAACACCAGATTGTGCCAGAGTCTTGGGAGTGGGGAGCAGAGTTCCTCTGTGTCACCCCCAGGCCTGCTGAGGAGGACTTGGCCACCTGCAGTCCCTCCTTGCCAGTTCCCTGGCTTTGCTCTTTCACTGTGAGGAGACAGTGAAGTGTCCTTAGTGTCACCTCATCCACTCCTCCTTTTGAGCCAAGGAGGACACACCTGAGAGTGAGTTTCAGGTCAGTAGGGTAATGTGAGGATCTAGGCCAAACAAAATCGTAAGAAGAGGGCTGTGCATATGGATCTACACACACACATTCACAAACACACAGACACACAGAAAACACCTGCTAAAGAATGACTCAGTGGTAGGGCATTTTCTGAGTATATGTCAGGCTCTGAATTCAACCATATATATACATGTAGATCTATATGTGTGTGTATGTAGGTATGTGTATATGTATGCAAACATACATATACTTGTGTGAGTATGTGTATATGATTGTGTGTATATACACCTACATATAGGTATGATATTTATATGCATATACATATGTTGAAAATGGACAAGTATGTTGATGGGTGTAAGTGTGTTCATGTTCTTCTAATCTTGGCCAGATTTAATTTGAACAAGGGGCCTTTGGCCTTGAACTTGAGCAATTCAACTTGCTACAAGCAGAACATAAAAGAAGAAATAAATATATGACTGTCGTAGCAAACCCACATGTTTCCCAGAGAAATACTGAGGTTGCTGGGACTCAGATAGACTGCCTAGGGCTGCTGGTAGGAAGAACTGGAAGAACAGGACACCTGGCCCACAGACCTCTCTGTCCTTAGTCAACCAGGTCACTTTTACTCCATCCCTGATCCCAAGTCAGCTAAGGAAAGATCAGGGATGCAGTTGCTAAGATTTATCCTCTTCCTTAAGTACAAACTCACTTTTCTGCATCCCAGCATCAGGTCCTACTGACTGGTCGTTCTCCATCATTAGATTGATATATAACGCACTATCACAGTGTTAAAAGCACCAGAGCCCACAGGATAAGCAGGTAGCACATGCTTTAACAGCCATGGAGCTCCCTAGAGACAAGGCTTGTCAGTCCCAGGAATAAGCAGCAGGTGTTCACAATGTGCTGTGCAGAAAGGGAAACCAGAAGAGGGTGGCTTTCTGCATTTTCTACTGGTTCAGGATGTGTGTGTCACTAAAGGTAACCTTCATGCCATCCTGGAGCAGAGAGGAGGCAGAAGGGGAAACTGAGGCTCAAGAGTGTATTAAACAGCAAATAAAAGGTTCTTTCAACCCTCACCCTGAACGCTAACCCTGTTCTGAAAATATCCTGCTCCCCAGCTGTCATCTGAAAGGGCAGGGTAGGGCAGGACAGGGCAGGGTTACTGTCCATGACATATTTGTGCTGCGGGATCTGAGCCATGTGCAGCCTCCACTCAACCTCTGTACATGCCCCAGCTTCCCATTGCCTCAATGTGGACAAATATCTGTGTCAGGGCCATGCTGACCTGTTGTGGCTTTTTAAATCCTTGGAAGGTTCATAGGAAACATTCACTTCAAGGGAATGTGGATCAAGGATGCCCAGCTATCTGATTAGGACACAGACCTCTACAAATCACTCCTGTACACACATACACACACACACACACACACACACACACTCACACACCCAGTTCCAAACTACCCATGCTCTCCAGCAATACACCAAAGGGAGTGGAAGGAGGACTAGAGATGCAAGCTGACTCCCTGTTGGGAACACCCACATTGTCTGAAGCCCCTCCCCCTTCCCTGAGAGGATTCTCCTCAGGGATGCCTGCTGGAGCTCCTCACTCTCCATGCTTCTGATCTCTTCTCTCAAGATACATACATTTACATTAACCTCTCAGAGCTCTCTCTGGTCAGCTCTCTGCCACCCACAATTCTAGAACAGATATAGGACCACTGCCTGTCAAGATGCTGCCAGACAGATGCAGGCATGGATTCCTGGGATGAGATCCTCAAATTTGGGTGCATGAATCAACTGGCACATCTGCAACCACGACATGCCAATCATGGGAAAAAAACAGTGCATGAGGCAGGAGAGTACCTCCCTCTGAACTTACCTTCTCACTGGGAAAGCTTGACCAACACCACACAGCCCTCCAGAAGCATGTAGGAAAAGCAACCATGAGAAAACAAGAGCAGGGGTGAGGCAGCTCCACATGAGCCGAGAATTCAAGGGAATGAGCAACTGAACTGTGCAAATGGACACAGAGCCTTGGCTCTCAGGAGCTGACAGCAAGAGCCAAGGTCCTGAGGCAGGATACACTTGGTAAGTTAGAGCAAGGGAATGAGGAGACATATGGTTCCAGAAGGCTGACAAGAAGCAGATCATGCAATACAGAGTGTAGGATTCCTCTCGCACATATTAGGGCTACAAAAAGTCTCAGTGAGAGTGGAGGAATCACATGGATCTTTCCAATGGACTCTAGAGGCTCAGTGAGTGGAACAACGACAAGTTCAGGCTCTGACAAAGCAGATCCCATGATCCAATGTGGCCTTGCTTGGGATAATCCAGAGGGAAGGTCAAGACTCCACCAGGGCCCATGGAGCTGAAAGTAGAGCAAGCCTAAAGCTTGAGGTTCTGATCTGTTTGGAAGGATGTTCTGTTTTTGCAAAACAGAAATCAGGTAAATATGGATGGGGCACAGTGGGGGAGGGCAAAAATGGAGTCCAAAGAAAGCCTGAACATGGGTTCTCAGACCACGTGCTTCCACCTTGGCAGAAATTGTCAAGATAGTGAGAACATGATAACCAGATATGTTGGTAAGACTTCTGGTTGTTTATAAGTGAACTTGAGCTGGGCCTGACCTGTACAGTGAAGTCTAGTGAAAAGCTGCTCAGTACCCCCCACTGAGCCCCTTCTTAAAAGGCTGCCTAGCATGCAGGGCAAGAGGCATGGCAGCCTGCATCTGGAGCAGACCTGGCATGCTGGCACTGCACCCACACTTAAAATACCCAGAGGGAGCCTGACTCCCAGGTGCTCTGAAACGCCCAGGATCACAGGATCACAGAATCACAGGATCACAGAGACAAATCAAACCTACCGCACTCCAAACAGACAGGACCAGAAAAGAAATTCCTCCCATCACACAATAATCAAAACACCACTTTGATCCTTCTTAGAAGATGGAACAAAACACTCACAGAAAGAAATATGGAGACAAAGTGTGGAGTAGAGACTGAAGGAAATGCCATCCAGAGTCTGCCCTACCTGGGGATCCATCCTATACACAGTCACTAAACCCAGACACTATTGTGGATGCCAAGAAGTGCTTGCTGACAGGAGCCTGATAGATCTGACTCCTGAGAGGCTCTGCCAGAGCCTGACAATTACAGAGGCAGATGCTTGCAGCCATCCATTGCACTGAGCGTGGGGTCCCCAATGCAAGACTTAGAGAAAGGACTGAAGGGTCTGAAGGAGTTTACAACCCCATAAGAACAACAATATCAACCAACCAGAGCCCCAGAGCTCCCAAAGACTAAACCACCAACCAAAGAGCACACATTGAGGGACCCACAACTCCAGTGGCGTATGTAGCAGTGGATGGCCTTGTCAGGCATCAACGGGAGAAAAGGCCCTTGGTCCTGTGAATGCTCAATGCTCCAGTGTAGGGGAATGTGAGGGAGGGGCTGCACAAGTGAGTGGATGGGGGAACACCCTCATAGAAGCAGGGCAAGGGAGATGGGATTGGAAGTTTCCCTGGGAGCGGGAACCTGGAAAGGGGATAATATTTGAAATGTAAATAAAGAAAATATTGAATAAAAATCTCTGAATAACAATCTCGGAATACCCTCGACACAATTCGCATATCAATAGATTTCCAAGAAGATGGAAGGAGAGACCCCTGGTCCTGGAAAGACTGGATGTAGGGGAACGCCAGGACAGAGAAGCGAGAGGGGGTTGAATGGGGAAAAGAGGGAGGGAAGGGGGCTTATGGGACTTTCGGGGAGAGAGGAAATGGGAAAGGGGAAATGATTTGGAATGTAAATAAAAAAACTTAGAAAATAAAAAAAAAAACTTTGAGCAAAAGAAAAATAATGCAAAGTGAAATAAATAAATAAATAAATAAATAAATTTATAAAAAAGGCTTTGTTTTCCTAGCCTTATTCCTTCTGGTTAGAACCTGCAATTCCCTTTGGTGGACAGCGACTTTGAACCTAACAAGTGTCTTACTGAGTCTCTCACAGCAGTGTTGACAAAAAGACCACAACTCTCATCATATACGCAATAAGATCTTTCACTCTGGAGCCTCTTGAGAGACAGTGATCAGAGAGCACAGATTTCCTTTACACCAATACTATGTTTCAGCATGGAAGCAGTTTCACAAAACCTTTATGGCTTTACCAAAGGAAGAATATCACAGATGAAGGCAGATTTCAGAGGCATGGGTGGATACCTGAGAGAGGCAGCCACATCAAGAATGGGAAAGCTTCTCTCTACACTCAAAATGTCATCTGCTGTCCTTAGCTTTTGGGTTGAAGCTAGTCATCTGCTCTGCTGAGATCATCATTTCTATTGTCACAGGCACTGGTTCTGACACACAGGGAGACAGAACATGGATGTTCCAAAGAGCCAGAACTGTGACTGTGAACTGTTCCTCCACACCACAGGTCCTAAAATAATGGCTCTGAGACATTATTTATGAATAAAATGCCTAGGTAACAAGCTTTGGATCACGTCTGCTAGCTTGTCACTCAATTGTTCTGTTTAAACTAGTCTAAGGTCTTCCAGGAGGCTGGCTATCTCTCATCTGTTTTGTGATCTGTATCCTCAAAGTTCATGGTGAATCTCTACCCCCACCTGACTCTACCCCAGAGTTCTTCTCCCCATTCCCAAAGACTCAACTTCTATATCCTGTCTCTTAGTGCATGATAAGGTAATAGACCTCAGAACGGCCTCAGGGATTTCAGGTTTCCAATCTCTCTAGTAAACTGAAATTCTCATTAGACAGTCTGTGCAGATACAGACACTTTTTGATTTCCGCCATTGCCAAGCACAGGTGATGTACCTACAGAAATAGCCTTTCTGGCAGAAAGGATGACAAATGCTGGTCAACATTGAGACAGGTAGTCATTATTCTGTGAGTTTCCATGAAGAGATCAAGGAGCACAGACATAGAGCTGTGCCCTTTTTGAAGGGACTTGGGAATCACAGAACAAAGGTTAGCTGCAGCTCTTCCTGGTGACAAGTGGCTGAGGGCTGGTGCCCTGTCTTTTTTACCAAGAATGCTCACCTGTTCCATACTGACCTTTGAACAATTACAGAAAGAGAAGCCACAATGAGGACATCCACTGGGTCTGCTGCTTAGAACACTGTTAGGTGTTCTGCAAGATAGCGCCTATAAGTCATTCTCACTACAAATCATCCTGTCTGTCCATCTTGAGTGTGAGCACAGAGCACAGCTTATCTTGATCTGCATTTCATAAGAGGTGGGAGGAAGACCTGGGGATAAATGGACATTAGTGTGCGAGAGGAAAAAAAGCACCAGAAAGACAGCAAAGCCACACATCACGACTCACCTAACAGATACTGACAGCTGTCTTCGGGCCTGCAGATAATGCCCAGGAAACCTGCCTGGTGCCAGAGGAAGGAGGCTTCCCCGGAGTTGTATTACTGACTGTGACCTGCAGTCTTGGTTTGAGATAGGTAAGAACCTATTCTTAGGGTACCTGGGATGAATCAGGGGTCATTTCCACAGTGCAAATAAACTTCTCTCTTGTCTGGGTCTTCAAGGCTATGGAAGGTGCAGGTGACATGGGCTATGCTCCTGGAAAGTGAATGAAGCCTGCTCCTTCTGACCCTCCACAGGGGGAAATACTGAGACCTTGCCTAGTCCAGGGGCTAATGTAGGAGCCAGGAGGGGTCAAGACTTTACAGAGTCCCTCTGGGAGAGGTGGCATCGCTGCCAGGATCACATAAGACAGGTTCCCTGCCTTGGGGACAGGGACCACAATTCCCAGTTAAATCAATGGCCAAGAAAGGCTACAATCTCACATAGCAAGAAAAAGAAGACTACAGCTCAGCCACTGATCTAGGCCTTCTCCTACACAAATAGACTAGCCTGTTTTCTGTGGAAAATGTTTTGAGATAAAATATTGTTGAATGATTTAAAAAAAATTCTTGCAGATGATGACGATTGCTGAAGCCCCTGGCTCCTCTGCAGACATGTCACTGCCCTGGGGACATGAGGCAAAGCTCCAACACCTCCCTCCCCTGCTCTCCATTCTCCTACACCCTTCTGGTCTCCTTTCTCCTCCATTTTCTCCTTGGCTACCTCATGGTACCCCTCTTCTCTTCCTATCTCCCTGCTATCTCTTCCTTGCACTTCCCCACTCCTCCTTCTCCCATAACCGATTTTGTCCATTCTCTTGCCTATCCTTCCTTGCCTTTCCATTCCTCTCTCATCAACTTTCACATCTAAACTCCCCTACAGCATGGACAAAGACCACAGCTGGGCAGCCATGTTTTCCATGATCATAGGATTCAAATGTGCTCACTACTGAAGCTGAGAATGGATGAGTAGCCCTCTGGACATTCTCCACATGCACTCCCTTACCTGTGATGAGCCAGATACTTTTGTCAATTATGCCACTGGGCCACAAAACAGACTGCCCAGAGAGGTGTAGATATTTGCTTGCCACCACAGAGTCACCCCAACAGATGAACTGAAGTCTGGTATAGGGCATTAGAGACTTGAAAATGTTTGTTTCTTCTGGTCAGGAGGCATTCCTATCATTAAGTCATGTACATTGGTGAGGTTAAAAGAACCTCTTCCTATTGGTCCTTCTAATAGCTATTCTCAGGGGTAACAGAGCTTTGGCACTGAACCCGATGTCTCCAGGGTTTCTATTTAATTAATCTCCCTACTCCCAGAAACATGCAGTAGATTCAGTGTTTCAGAATTCATCCAAGGTTCCTTCCTTCAGTCTGCACTAGAGATTGTAGATAGGAGAGGGCACAAGTACAGAGGAAGAGTGTTCCCTGCCTTCTAATGGGGCCTTATGCCAATCTAGAAAAGGAGAAGAGACATTAAGATTACATATGACTTGTGCCCAGCTCCAGGTTTTTCTCTCCCTTTATCTGTGAGGGTGGTGGAATGACCACTCCCCTTTCTGGATGCTGGTTCTCTTAAATAGGAAAATTGACTTCTGCAATGGCACTTCCTCCAGGGTAGGAAGGAGCTCATGATATAGTACTGCCATATGAGAGGCCAGAGCACCTCTCATGGACAGTCATAGAGGCAGGAAGGGCAGCAGAGCAGGGCACAATGCCGGTCAGGTCACTAGGAGATGGTCCGAGCACAAGCTGGTCTTCCCAGACTCAAAGGATGTTTTCCTTTCAGCCAGGAGAATACAGAATATGGCCTTCATTGCAGCTCTGGGGCTCTTGATGGCTGAGATCTGCCCTTCTGTCCTATACTACGCAGATGGAACACTAGGGAGTCACACTGTGGTCCAGAAAGGCCAAGATACTCAAAAACAACTGGACAGTCTAACATGGGCCTCCATCAACAATGACTTTGCCTTTCGTCTCTTCAAGAAGCTCGCTTTGAATCATCCTGATAAAAATATTGTCTTCTCCCCACTTGGCATCGCAACTGCCTTGTCCTCCATGTCTCTGGAAGCAAAGGGCAACACCCTGGAAGAGATTCTAGAAGGTCTCAAGTTCAATGTCACAGGGACCCCTGAGTCAGACATCCACTGGGGCTCTGGGCACATCCTACAAAGGCTCAGCCAGCCAGAGGACCAGGTACAGATCAGCACAGGCAACACCTTGTTTGTTGAAAAGCACCTGCCGATTCTAACAGAGTTCAAGGAGAAGCCAAGGTCTCTATACCAGACCGAGGCCATCACTGCAGACTTTCAGAAGCCTTGTGAGGCCAGAAAGCTCATCAATGACTATGTGAGGAAAGAGACCCAAGGGATGATCAAGGAACTGGTCTCAGACCTGGATAAGAGGATATCCATGGTGGTGGTGAATTATATCTTCTTTAGAGGTGAGAATGATGAATGGTTGGTGAGTGGAGGGTGAGGATGTTACCTGGTAACCTGTGTCCTTACACTGACCACCAGAAAGGAGGTGCTCATGGCCTCAGAACCATTTTTATCTAACTACTTATTACACAAAGTCCTTACTTCTGCTCTGATAACTTTTTAAGATATTGATGTAATTTCCGGGACAAACCTAACAGAAACCCTGAGCTGCCAATCTAGGAAGGCTATCTGGGCTAGGACTTAATCTTATGACTATCAGAATGTCATGTCTTCCACTGCCAGACCTAATGAGAAGGCTGAAGCCATGGCTACTCTATATACAAATGGGGTCCCTCAGTCTGTCCAGAGAAGGCATTTCCAGTATGCTCCTACAGGAGGTATCTAACTGTCTGTAGAGCCTAGATCTCCAGCAGGGTTCCAGTGGTCTGGGACTTCTTGACCTAAAGGAGACTAGCAATAGTAATCTTAAGGAGGAAAGTATCATAACCCAAAAGTAGTGAAGAGCCCTGTGGGTAGCTCCTCCATAGGACTCTCCGCTGAGTCTGTTGTGTCATTAGCTGGTGGTTTGGGATATGGACAAGCAGGGACTAGGGAAAAGTCATGAGAAAAGGGAAATGTCAGTCAGGCAGTGTTCTGTGTTAACGTCTCCCAGCTTCTTGTAATTTTACTTTTATAAAATTAATATTTGAAAGGTCAGAATCCCCAAAAAATATTCCTAAGGCAGGGAATCTGTTGGGACTTGGATCCATGATAGTTAGAGACTCAGCTGGAGGCATTATGGGTAAGGGTAGTTGGGGAAAATCCAGGGATCCCACATCCATTATTCCTTGCCTGATAGAGATCAGGGAGCAAGGTGACAGCCCAGAAAGTGCTGCCTGACAGAAGTCATGATGTAACTAGACCTTGGGTCATTTTGTGCAAATTAAAGTTAATCCAGGATACAGGGAGGGCAGGCCGGGGCTCATGGCAGAAAATCAGGTTGACAATGCACATAAATATAGGACAGGAGGTCAGAGTACAGGAGGATAGAGTACAGGAGGACAAGAGGACAAAGGACAGGAGGACAGAGTACAGGAGGACACAATGGCCCCACAGATACTCAGGGCAGTGGATGGTGCAGGTAGAGTGACAGCCTGAAGGGTTAGCATTCATAGCACGGCTATCTCACCTCTCCCCAGGACACAGGCTCAAGGCTGCTTGGTCTTAGGTGGGATGTATGTCTAGGCTTTGAGATGGCAAGAGCAACAAATTCTTTCATCACCAACCTCCAGAGTGTGCATTGGTTGAGCAGACATACATTAGAAATTTAGGATAAGCCTTAGGTGAACCTATTATTTTTGGTGGTGGCCATGGCCCATGTGTGGGATGAGGCTCCATTACCCAGGTATTAGCCACAATCTATGGGATTATGAACTGATCACTATATGGGAGAAAGTAGTATGTGCTGTTCTATTTCACCTAAAACCTGTCCCATAAGCCATTGCCTTCTAGACATGGCTCCCCTGAGGAAAACAGCACCCTCAAGTCTCCCTGGTCTTCAGTCTCACCGCAGTCACTCTGGTCTCTCTTACCCACTCCACCAAAAATCCCTGACTGTGTCAGGAGACAAACTAGCCAGACTGTGGTTTTGAGGATCCCCTTTCCAAAGCCTGAATAATCATTTCTAACACTTTTTCCACCTATCAAGATTTTTCTAATTTAGCATGTGCCACCCTGAGGGACATTCTGATTGACTGAAGATGCATGAATGCTGTCACAACTCAGAAGCTGAGCATAGAGGGGGGGTAGGGGGAGGAGTATCTCTGCTGTTATAATCTGATGATTTGACTCATATTTAGGCAAATGGAAGGTGCCCTTTGACCCTGATGAGACGTTCATGGGAAAATTCATATTGAGCAGTTGGAGGCCTGTGACGGTGCCCACGATGAAAATTGAGGACCTGAGGACACCCTACTTCCGGGATGAGGAGCTGCACTGCACTGTGGTGGAGCTGAATTACATAGGCAATGACAAGGCCATGTTCATCCTCCCTGACCAGGGCAAGATGAAACAGGTGGAAGCCAGCTTGAAACCAGAGACCCTGAGGAAGTGGAAGAAATCTTTGAGACCCAGGTGCATGTC
Source organism: Tokudaia tokunoshimensis (assembly GCA_036184795.1). Taxonomy (NCBI): domain Eukaryota; kingdom Metazoa; phylum Chordata; class Mammalia; order Rodentia; family Muridae; genus Tokudaia; species Tokudaia tokunoshimensis. The sequence continues at coordinate 119,668,363 of BTHU01000012.1, read as the reverse complement.
CTCAGGATGTAGGACATTGATCCCTGTACTACAGTTGTCCTGATGGCCAGTGTCCCTGTATCTCAAATTCTCACTTATATTCAGTGTAATGTTTAAGTGTCTGCAGGAGACAGGTGGAGTTGAGATGAATTCCCCTCCTCTGTTCCAGTTATTTGAGGCCTGATTTTACTGTGGTTTTGTTGTTCATAAGATGAGATCTGCTTCAAGAAGGAATGAAGTTTCCTGTGTCTCTAAGAGGATGAAAATGACAGTGAATGTTAAATGTGTCTTTGGAAGACAGAGGGAATTGTGGTGAGATATTAACTTTGAGAATTAGCTGTGTCCTGTGTAGCCCTCTCATCCCCTTATCACCCATTCATTCACCATTCATGGTATGGTGACTTGAAGACCTACTATGTGCCAAACTCTGGCTTAGACCCAGAATCAGAGAAGAATGGACCAAAATTTTGATCCTTGTGGGCTATCTTGTAATCAAGTAAGAGACAGTAGGTGGATGAAAATAGACATAATTATTATTTAATAAGTTGAAGATGATGGTGAGTTGCAGTGGCACACTTGAGAAGACATCCAATGGTAAGGAGAGCTGGAGAGTGATGCAGTGTCCAGTGTGAATGGAAGGGTCACTAGGTGATGTCTGTGGGCAGCCATGACAGGGACCAACTGCATTTGTAGATTAGGGGGAAAGCATTCTCAGTCAAGGAACAGCTAGTTTCAAGCCAGGTTTCCTGTCTGCTGTAAACACTCTCAGACTCTGATGGATAGTTAATTTACCTTAGGAAGAACAAAACCTCATGATCTTTGAATGAGTAGAAAGAGAATTGTGCTCCAGTGAGGGAGCTGTTACAGGATGTAGCTCATGAGACATAAGGTGGTTTGAGTGGGGCACAGATTCCGGTGACTCTTACATTTCTCGTCCTTATTCTCAGGATGATAGATGAGCTCTACTTGCCCAAGTTCTCCGTATCCAAAAACTACAGACTAGAGAGCATCCTTCCAGAGCTGGGCATCAGGGAACTCTTCTCCACACAGGCTGACCTGTCTGGGATCACTGGAGACAAGGCTATAAGAGTCTCTCAGGTAAGACAAGAAACATGGGGTCATTGACTTTGGGTCCAGAATATAGACAGTGAAGGCCATGTTGTCTTGTGGGGATGTTCAATGTGTGAGAAAAACTGCATGCCTGAGATCCCATATGCCTGGGAGAGAGAAAGCATAGCCCAGATACTCCTTCTCAGAGTGTGCATCCAGTGGCTCCTTTACCCTCTGGACTTGAGCTCATCCAGAAGTGAAAGTTGGGGAATGTGACTGTGCTTGGTTTTAGACCACATGGTTCCCAACCCATGTTGCACTGCAAGTCTTCCCTCAATCCACTGCTGACTACCCACAATCCATTGTAGGTCTCCCCACAATCCACTGCACTGCCACCCACAATCCACTGCACAGCCACCTACAATCCAGTGCATTGCCAAACACAATCTACTGTATAGCCAAAGCAACTCTGGTCTTAGCTTCTTCAATTCAGTGACAAGCCACTACTATTTAACAGCACACGGAATAGTATCAGTAAATGTAATAAGAAGGTATCAATGGCAGTTCTGATGAAATCCCTGAGGATAGGAGAGAAGATGCTCTTAGACCCTCATCATACATTCCTAGGATGTTAACGCCTAATGTTCTGTCCAGTGCCCACTCAGAGCTCGGGCCTCATATCTGTACCAACAAGATGTATAGTCTGGGAATGTGATCCCCTCCCCTGTGCATTTCTGTTGCATATCCCAAGGAGACTGGAGGATGGAGCAGGGAGCATGCTGAATCCTGCACTGTTGGCCAGCACACTGGCTGTTCCCTGTGGCACTTTTGGGAGGCTGCCTGTGGGGACCGCCTGGCATTGCCTACTCTTGTCCTCCTGTTGTAGTGGGTTAGAGGGCAGCACAGATTCAGACATTGAGTAGACCAGGGTGTGTCACATCTCACACCCTGAGCAGAGACTTGAAAAATCCAAGGTTAAAGCAAAAAAATCAGCAGATGAGGCCAGCAGTCACTCCAGGCCTCTCTCCTTTCCTCCCTGGTCTCCAGTGAGTGATGTGTTTCTCCCCACAGGTGGTCCACAAGGCTGTGCTGGATGTGGCTGAGACAGGCACAGAAGCAGCTGCTGCCACAGGATGCAAAATTGTCCCACTGTCTGCAAAATTGGACTCTGTAAAGGTGATTATCAATAGGCCATTCCTGATTATTATTGAGTCTTCCAATACTGATTTCACTCTTGTAATAAAAGTCGTGAATCACAAGGGAGACTAGAACTTCCCAAATTTGGGGGTGGGGTCTTCTTCCCAAGAGCTGGGAACTGAGCATATATGTAGGTCTCTGTGCTCATTTTGGTTTCCATGCTCTGTTTGGCTGTGGCATACCTGAAATGGACAGTGACAGTGACTAACTGTTACATCTAAGGAGATGCCCTTAGATCCTCACCATACAGTCCTAGGATGTTGATACCTAATGTTCTGTCCAGTGCCCACTCAGAGCTCAGGGCTCAGATCTGTACCAACAAGATGTGACAGTCTGGGAATGTGAAGCCCTCCCCTGTGCATTGCTGTTGCAAATCCCAAGGAGGCTGGAGCAGGGAGCATGCTGAATCCTGCACTGTTGGCTAGCACACTGGCTGTTCCTTGTGGCACTTTTGGGAGGCTGCCTGTGGGGACCGCCTGGCATTGCCTACTCCTGTCCTCCTGTTGTAGTGGGTTAGAGGGCAGCACAGATTCAGACATTAAGTAGACCAGGGCGTGTCACATCTCACACCCTGAACAGAGACTTGGGAATCCAAGGTTAGAGCTCCTGGAAGGAGCAAAGAAATTCCTCAGTAGATGAGGCCAGCAGTCACTGCTTGCTCCAGACCCTCCCTGGTCTCCATTGTGTGATGTGTTTCTCTCCCCACAGGTGGTCCACAAGGCTGTGCTGGATGTGGCTGAGACAGGCACAGAAGCAGATGCTGCCACAAGATTCAAATTAGTCCCACCGTCTGCAAAATTGGACTCTGTAAAAGTGATTTTAAATAAGCCATTCCTGATTATTATCGCTTCTTCAAATACTCAGATTCCACTCTTAATAACGAAAGTCCTGAATCCCAAGGGAGACTAGAACTTCCAAAATTAGGGGGTGGGGGTCTTCTTCCCAAGAGCTGGGAACTGATTCTGTGTGTAGGTCTTTTGCTCATTTTGGTTTCCATGCTCTGCTTGGCTATGTCATGACTCAACTGCACAGTGACACTGACTAACTGCGTGACTCCCTCATGCACTGGCGCCAGTGGATGCACAGTGGCAGACTCCCTGTCATTTTGGCAGCACTCCCTCAGGCTCCTGACATGACATTTGTGTTACTCCCTGTCCCTGCTCTCTCCCCTGTATCTGCCTCAACCCCAAAGCCTGGGCCTCAGAGGGAGACTCAGTCCCAACTTAGGCTCTAATCATATCAGCCTTCAGCTTTTCAGTCATGATGGGACTAAGCAAATTTACAGGCCAACCCACATAGACCAAGAATGGAACCTGCTGCCCTGGGTCTATCTGCAGTGTCTGAAACACATGATGCTGAGGTCCGCCTTACTCTTTCCTTCCTGTGGACATTGCTAACCACAGCCCCTTGCAGAGTCTCCTGGCCCTGTCCACATCTGTCACAGTTGGAGCCCTAACCCTGCATCTGCCTGGAGCCTGTGGTCAGAGCAGCTCCTCTCCCCCTAGCACTCCTGCTCAGAGCAGAGTGGTAGCCTTACCCTAAGTTCCAAGCTAACCAACCTCACAGGACAGATGGACAGCTCCACCTTCCTCACCCAGAATGAAAGAATTGGAGCAAAGGATCAATAAACATTGAATGTTCACATAGCTTCTGTTTGCAGATTGTACCCTCCAGTGACAATAGTGACATAGAGATTGTCACTCACGCTCTGTGCCTCCTGTGATAGTCCTCTGACTTATGTTTGTTATGAGACCCTTTATGGATGAGGAAACTGAGGCACAGAGAAGCTTAGCCATTTCTCCATGACACATAACTAGGTATTATGGTATTTCAAGTTTCCTGATGACAAGGGACAAGCTTCATCCAGCAGTGAGTCTGCTCTTGATGCTTCACAGCGGTGGTCTGCTGGTGGATGATAAGACAAGACTCTGCATGTTTCACAGAGAACATCCAAAGAAACCATAGTTTAGGAGGTGAACTCTGTGTAAGGATGGATGATGATGATGATGGTGGTGGTGGTGGTGGTGGTGGTAGTGGTGAGGAGGAGGATGAAGAGGGGGAATAGGAAAAGCAGACAGTGGTAGTAGTCAGATGAGAAAAAAAGAATATTTTGTGCAGGGCAAATTAAAAATGGAGCAATTACTTAGAATCTAAGATAAGGTCCATTTAGGAAAAGAGCAGAACACACACTATATTGGAAAGAGCTTGGCCCTGTGCAATCCTCTAATGTCTAGGAGCCCCAGGGAACTGTGCAGGGGCCAACCACTGCTCCTGTCTTAGGAATGTAACATGGGTGACTATAAGGCAGAGAATTTGGTGGAGTAGAGGTGGTAGGGAATGTCATTGAGCGAAGATTCAGAGAACATCAGGCCACCTTTGGAGAGAGGAGGGGCTGATTCAGCTCAAGGGCTGAGCTAGGATAGAATCTATACAGAGGAGGAGAGGAGGCCGAGGTGCATCTGGGTCAGGTGCTGGACATCCATGGAGAATCCTGTGAGCCTGGAAACACAGGCAGTGGCTGCAGGCAGAGGGAAAGCTGTCCATCCAGGTTGAGACACACCTGAGCCTCAAGTCTCCTGAGAACACACAGTGACAGGTGGACCTGTGGTCAGCAGAGAATCACACACAGGATTCCCTTCCCAATGGGCACTGGGATGTCACACATAGGACCATGGAGCAAGCAAACAAGGGACCATTTATTGGCAGCAGCTAGTGTCCCTACAATGACAATGTGCCTATCTATCAGTCAAGGCCCTGTGCTGGACAACACATTCTGGTCATGTGTAGTGACATGACCCAACTATATCCCTCCATTCATTTGGGCTTCTAACCAGGTGTCTAAGGAGCTTGGGTTGAATATATCTCATGCTTCCCATGAAGTGGTTCTGAAACTTGTGGCCAAATTAGAGTCTATCTAATAATGTCGTCTAGAAGATATATATTATGGATCACTTGTCCTTATTACTTGCAGTCTGATATTTTGCATGCTTCTTGGCAACCAAATACTTTCCTGGTGAAGAAGCCTCTAAAGAGAGAGACCCCGTGTGCAATAGAGGCGATAGAGTGTGGAGGGGAGAGATAGGTGCCTAGAAACAGTGCTGTTCACTGCAGTTCAATGCCTGGGGACTTCCTGCACAACGCAGTGGTTTTTGCATGCTGAGCATCCATTTCTTACAATGTAACAATGGGAAGGAACTGAGGGGTAGGTGTCTGAGACACACAATGTGTCCTTCCCACTGGGTCTAATGAAACTCTGACATATAGTCACCTTGAGGTTTAAACCCAACTACCTGACACAGATCTTTGCCAAGGTCTCAGGTCTGCTCATCAATGATCAGAGAATGTCCGCCATGCAGCCTGTGGGACAGGGAGTAATAGTGCTGACAGTAGTTATGACAATCATCAATATCCTGGCTGCCACCTCCACCCTCACACTACCCCAAATCCTGCAGCTTCATCACAGAAACTGATTCCAAATGCAGGCATGATGAGAACTTGTGTCTCTAGGTGATGTGTGGTTGCAGGGCTAGAATTCCAAGCCTTCCTGTGCAGCAGTAGGAATGGAGAATGGTGCAGTCTTTGGAAGGTTGATGCAGCAATTGTGCTGTAGGCAGGGACTCAGAGGAACAGGAAGCAAGGACATGGCAAGGCACTGCAGCCAGCATCCACCAGGCTTCTTCACAGTCAGCAAAGGCTGGTGACTCAAGTGTCCCCTACAGATGAGTGGATGAGCAGAGCTTGCTCAGGCTACACACTATTATTGCATTAGACCAACGAGGGAAGAGCCATTTCCTGCTGCCCTGTGTGTGAGTCTGCCAATGTGCTCACAGGGAAAGAGCCAGACACAGTAGGGCCTGTGTGATGTGAGCCATAGACATGTGATGCCCAGAACATGGGTATTCATGAATATAAAGGGTGCTCTAATGGTTGTCAGGAGCTATGGGGAGGGAAGAGTGTGGTGACTCATCTATGGGTATGCAATGTAATCTGTTCAGAAGTGACTACAGTAGTTTGAAGCTAGACACCAGAAAATCACGTGGGTGGATAGGTGCTCAGGCAGGCAAGAATGATGTGTGAGACCTGAGGGAGGTTCTCTGAGCTTTAAGGATGGGAAAGGGCTCAGCAGCACAGGAAAGGCCCAGCTACAGGGGCAACTTTTGTAAACTATGGACTGGGGGACACCAGGCTCCACCCAGAGCCTTGGGGGTGGGGAGCAGAGCTCCTCTGTGTCACCACCAGGACTGCTGAGGAGGACTTGGCCAGTTGCAGTCCCTCCTTGCCAGTTCCCTGGCTTTGCCCTTTCACAGTGAGGAAAAATTGAAGTGTGTTTTTTTTTTCATCCACTCCTCTTTCTGGGGCCAAGGAGGAAATATCTGAGAGTAAGTTTAAAGTCAGTAGGGCGACCTAGTGAGGCACTGTGTCAAAACAATACAAAACAACAACAAAAAAAGAGGGATGTGCACATGGATGCACACACACACACATTCACAAACACACAGACACACATTACACACCTGTTCAATAACAACTCAGTGGTAGGGAGTTTACTGACTGTGCCAGGCTCTGAATTCAAATTCCAGTGTTCTCCCCAAAAGTAAAACCCATTTTATGAGGATTGTGGGCATAATTAGTGACATTTTTACTTTTGTCCTGGGTCAACATTTTGGCTTTGCTGTCACTGACAAACAGCTTGAGGGGTTTTGTTGTTTGAGGAAAAGGCTGTACGTAGACACCTAACCCAGCCAGCTTCCCTCATCTGACAGCTGTGCCACACTGAGAGCTCCCAGAAGTAAATGACAGCATCCTTCAGAATGTCTGCTTTCCTTACCCAGGTCTGTATGATGGGGAGGAGGAAAAGTCCTTGTTTGTTTGCTTGTTTGTCTGTGACAGGGTGTCTCTCTGTAGCCTTTGATAGCCTGGAACTTACTCTGTAGACCAGGTTGAACTTTGTCTCAACGATCTGACTGCCTGTGTCTCTTGAGGGCTGAGAATAAAGGCATGTGCCCCCACTGCACAGCTTGGAAAAATTCTTAGAAATTGAGGGTGTGTAGATTTTACTTCAATACTGTTCATAAAGAGGAAAGAAAAAGAGAGGAAGAGAGAAAGAGAGGTATAATATATAGATGTATGTGTGTTTATACATGTATATATATGTGTGTTTATACATGGGAAACAACAAATGTACATACATATAAATGTATATATGACATGTATTAGTGTATTAGTTAGGGTTAACTAGAGTCACAGAACTTATGGAATGCCTCTATAGGTTAGCAACAATTATTGGAATGAGTTAGAGCCTCTATAGGTTAACGACAATTATTGGAACGACTTAGAGTCTGCAGCCCAACTAACTCAGCAATGGGCAGCTGTGAATGTGAAGTCCAAGAATCTGGTAGATGCTCAGTCCCACGAGGCTAGGTGTTTCAGTAGGCCTTCTGCTTAAGCTGGAATCCTGATGTGCTGGCAAGTAAGTGCAAGCAGGTGAAGAAGAGAGCACCTTCCTTCCTCCATTGTCCTTATGTGGGCATCCAGCAGAAGGTACGGCCCAGATTAACGGTGTGTACCACTACATAAGGATTTGGAATTTACTCTGTCCCACACTGGTCTTCAATTCAGAGATCTGCATGTCAGTGTCTCCTGGGATTAAAGGCCACCTAACCTGGGCCTAAGCTTTTCATGGCCTCTATACCTCAGGATCTGGATCAAAAGCACGTGTCATCCCATGTCAAGATCCTGTGTCTTCCAGCCTCAAGACCTGGATCACAGGTGTGCCTTGCATATCTAGAAGGTAGTTCATTCCAGATGTAGTAAAGTTGACAACCAGGAATAGCCATCACGGTATATATGTATATTTATATATAAAGCTCTCTCTCTCTACATAGATAGATAGATAGATAGATAGATAGATAGATAGATAGATAGATAGATAGTAGTTATACATATACATATATATAATACACACACACACAAACACACACACACATACACACACATATCTTGGTTACGGTTCCTTGTTGTGAAGAGACACAATGACCAAGGCAAGTCTTATAATAAAATGGTCTAGCTTATAGGTTCGTAGGTTCAGTCCATTACCATCATGGCCAGAAGCATAGCAGCATGTAGGCAGACATGGCCCTGGAAAAGCCGAAACTTCTATGTGTTGATAAGGCAGGAGGAGATTATCATCTGCACTGAGCCAAGACTAAGCATAAGAGGAGACCTCAAAGCCTAGTCCACAGTAACACACTTCCTACAACATATATGCATATAGGGTTTTCATTTTCAACATATGATATATGTATATATATACATATATATGTAGCATATAGCATATGCATAGATATGTATATATTGCATATATTATATGTATATATGCATTCATGATACACACACACACACACACACACATATATATATATATATCATATGTTGAAAACTGATTAATCTGCTGAGGTTGTAAGGAAGTTTATGTTCTTTTAGTCTTGCACATGGGCATTTGGCCTTAAACTCAAGCCCTTCAAGGTACAGCAAGCAGAAGGTAAAGGAAGAAATGACTATAGGACCCTCAAAGCAAACTCACATGTTTCCCAAGGAAATGACTGAGGCTGTTGGGACTCAGGTAGACTGCTGGGGCTGCTGACAGGAAGATCAGGAAGAACGGGACATCTGGCTCAGAGTCTCCTCTCTGTTCTTAGTCCACCAGGTCACTTTTACTCCATCCCTGGTCCTGACCCAGCTGAGGAAGAACCAGGGATGCAGTTGCTAAGGTTTATCCTCTTCCTCCAACTACATACTCACTCTTCTGCACCCGAGTGTCCAGTCCTACTGACTTGTCATTTCAATCACTAGGTTGATATAAAACCCTCTGTAGTGGCTATTTCTGGTTGTCAACTTGACTAAATCTGGAATGAACTAAACAAGAATTGGAAGGCTCACCTATAATCCTAATCTGGAGGCTCAGAGATACAAGTATCTGACCTGGAGATCTTGATGCATAGTGACTATGAATTCCAGAAGATTAAGATTGGGGGATCTCTGAGTTCAAGGTCATCTGGGATTAAAGGCGCGGTGGCACACGCCTTTAATCTGGGCCACACCTTCTGCTGAAGACCTATATAAGGACATTGGAAGAAGGAAGATTTTACTCTGGCTTTTCCTGGCCTACCTCGTGGGACGGAGCAACTGCTAGATCCTTGGACTTCCATCCACAAGTACTGCTGACTATTGTTGGAGAGTTGAACTACAAGCTGTAAGTCATCCACAAATTCCCTAACTATATAGAGACTACCCATATATTCTGTGACTCTAGAGAACCCTGACTAATATACCTTCCATTAGCATAATGCGCTTCAGCACAAGCTGTGCCCTATCCCTCCAAGCTCCATTGTCCAGCCACAGCTCTGATTGCCTCCACCAGACCCTCTGCACAAGCAATACCCAGGTGAGATCCCTTCCCATCCCAATCTCCTGACTCCCAAGTATCCTGGAGCTTTTCCAGCTGTCCTGAAAGTGCACCTCATCCTGACTACCATTGTCTAGCCCAAGGCTGTCTACCTGAGGCCTGCTGCATCAGAAACATCTAGGTTAGGCCCACCTTCACGGACATCTGCTATACTAGGAACATATGGGGACAATGAGAAGGCCAGCTTAATAACATAATCAACAAGAACTAGGACTATATGGCATCTCCAGAGCACAGCTCTCCTACTGCAGCAGGCACTGGATATCCTAAGACAGCCAAAGCACTAGAAAATGACCTTACATCTACTCTTATAATGCTGGTAGAGGCCTAGAAAAGGATATGGATAAATCTCTTAAAATAGAGAAAAGTACAATTAAACAGATGAAACAAATGGCTACAACTGTGCAAGACCTGAAAATAGAAATAGAAGCAATAAAGAAAACACAAACTTATGAAATCCTGGATATGGAAGACCTCGGGAAGAGAACAGGAACCACAGATGCAAGCATCACCAACAGAATACAGGAGGTGGAAGAGAGAATGTCGAGATAGAAGATACAATAGAAGAAAGTGATACATCAGTCAAAGAAAATGTTAAATCTAAAAGTTTCCTGACACAAAATATACAGGAAAATTAGTAGTCTATGAAAAGACATAATCTAAGGATACAGGGAATAGAAGGGGAAGAGTCCTTAGCTCCAAGGCCCAGAAAATAATTTTAACAAAATCATAGAAGAAAATTTCCCCAACCTAAAGAAAGAGATGCCTATAAATATACAAGGATTTTGGCTAAGGTCACCCTGGAGTCCTGAGTCTCTTGCCTCCAGGTCTCTGGTACTTGCCCCAGAGACTGCATATTTCCATTCATTCTCCTGACCCTCTGGGTCTCTCTCCTGTTCCTGCCCCCCCCATATCTGATCCTGTTCCCCTTTTCCCTTCCTACTCCCCCTCTGACCAAGATACCTCCCTCCCTCTGTCTCCTTTGAGTATTTTGTTCCCCCTTCTAAATGAAGCTGAAGCATCCTCACTTGGGCCTTCCTGCTTGTTAAACTTCTTACAGTATGTGGGCTATATTCTAGGTATTCTGTACTTTTGGGGTAATATCCACTTATCAGTGAGTACATACCATGCATGTCCTTTGGTATTTGGGTTACCTCACTCAGCATATTTTTAAACATTTACTTATTTATGTATTTATTTATTTATTTATTCACTATAAGTACACTGTAGCTGTCTTAAGACACATCAGAAGAGGTCACCAGACTCTACTACAGATGGTTCTGAGCCACCATGTTGTTGCTGGTAATTGAACTCAGGACCTATGGAAAAGCAGTCAGTGTTCTTAACCGCTGAGCCATCTTCTCTCCAGCCCTGCATGATATTTTCTAGTTCCACCCAATAAAATTCATGATGTCCTCATTTTTTTTATTATTTATTTTATTTTATTTTTTTAATTTACATTCCAAATCACTTCCCCTTTCCCGTTTCCTCCCTCCCCGAAAGTCCCATAAGCCCCCTTCCCTCCCTCTTTTCTCCATTCAACCCCCTCTCATTACTCTGTCCTGGCGTTCCCCTACATTCAGTCTTTCCAGGACCAGGGGTCTCTCCTACCATCTTTTTAGAAATCTATTGATATGCGGATTGTGTCTAGGGTATTCCGAGATTCTGGGTCAATATCCCCTTATCAGTGACTGCATACCATGTGTGTTCTTTTGTGATTGGGTTATCTCACTAAGGATGATATTTTCAAGATCTGATCATTTGCCTAGGAATTTCGTGAATTCATTGTTTTTAATTGCAGAGTAGTATTCCATTGTGTAGATATACCACATCTTCTGAATCCATTCCTCCGTTGAGGGACATCTGGGTTCTTTCCAGCTTCTGGCTATTATAAATAAGGCTGCTATGAACATAGTGGAGCATGTGTCCTTATTGCATGCAGGTAAAGTCTCTGGGTATATGCCCAGGAGTGGTATAGCCGGATCCTCCAGGAGTGTCATGCCCAGTTTTCTAAGGAACCGCCAGACTGCTTTCCAGAGTGGTTGTACCAGCTTGCAATTCCACCAGCAGTGGAGGAGTGTTCCTCTTTCTCCACATCCTCGTAACAACTGCTGTCTCCTGTGTATTTGATCTTAGCCATCCTGACTGGTGTGAGATGGAATCTCAGGGTTGTTTTGATTTGCATTTCCCTAATGACTAAGGATGATGAACATCTCTTTAGGTGCTTCTCAGCCATTAGATATTCTTCAGGTGAGAACTCTTTGTGTAGCTCTGTACCCCATTTTTTAATAGGGTTATTTGCCTCTCTGGAGTTTAACTTCTTGAGTTCTTTGTATATATTGGATATTAGCCCTCTGTCGGATGTAAGGTTGGTAAAGATCATTTCCCAGTTAGTTGGTTGCCGCTTTGTCTTTTTGACAGTGTCTTTTGCCTTGCAAAAACTTTGTAATTTAATGAGGTCCCATTTGTCTATTCTTGATCTTAGAGCATAAGCTATTGGAGTTCTGTTCAGGAAATTCTCCCCTGTGCCCATATGTTCAAGGTTCTTCCCTAGTTTCGCTTCTATTAGTTTCAGTGTGTCTGGTTTTATGTGGAGATCTTTGATCCACTTAGAATTGAGCTTAGTGCAAGGAGATAAGGATGGGTCAATTTGCATTCTTCTGCATGTTGACCTCCAGCTGAGCCAGCACCATTTGTTGAAAAGGCTATCTTTTTTCCACTGGATGGTTTTAGCTCCTTTGTCAAAGATCAAGTGACCATAGGAGTGTGGATTCATTTCTGGGTCTTCAATTCTGTTCCATTGATCTACATGTCTGTTACTGTACCAATACCATGCAGTTTTTAACACTATTGCTCTGTAGTACAGCTTGAGGTCCGGGATACTGATTCCCCCAGAGGTTCTTTTACTCTTGAGAATAGTTTTAGCTATTCTGGGTTTTCTGTTATTCCAGATGAATTTTTGAATTGCTCTTTCTAACTCTATGAAGAATTGAGTTGGGATTTTGATGGGGATTGCATTGAATCTGTGTATTACTTTTGGTAAGATGGTCATTTTTACTATATTAATCCTGCCAATCCATGAGCATGGCAGATTTTTCCATCTTCTGAGGTCTTCTTCAATTTCTTTCTTCAGAGACTTGAAGTTCTTGTCATACAGATCTTTCACTTGTTTGGTTAGAGTCACGCCAAGATACTTAATATGGTTTGTGGCTATCGTGAAGGGTATTATTTCTCTTACTTCTTTCTCAGCCTGCTTATCCTTTGAGTATAGGAAGGCTTCTGACTTGCTTGAGTTGATTTTATATCCGGCCACTTTGCTGAAGTCGTTTATCAGCTGTAGGATTTCTCTGGTGGAGTTCTTTGGGTCGCTTAAGTATACTATCATATTGTCTGCAAATAGTGATAGTTTGACTTCTTCCTTTCCAATTTGTATCCCTTTGACCTCTTTTTGTTGTCTAATTGCTCTAGCTAGAACTTCAAGTACTATATTGAAAAGATATGGAGAGAGAGGGCAGCCTTGTCTAGTCCCTGATTTTAGTGGGATTGCTTCAAGTTTCTCTCCATTTAGATTGATGCTGGCTACGGGTTTGCTGTAAATTGCTTTTACTATGTTTAGATATGGGCCTTGAATTCCTGATCTTTCCAAGACCTTTAGCATGAAAGGATGCTGAATTTTGTCAAATGCTTTCTCAGCATCTAATGAGATGACCATGTGGTTTTTTTCTTTGAGATTGTTTATGTAGTGGATTACATTGATGGATTTCCTTATATTGAACCATCCCTGCATCCCTGGGATGAAGCCAACTTGATCGTGGTGGATGATCGTTTTGATGTGTTCTTGGATTCGGTTGGCAAGAATTTTATTGAGTATTTTTGCATCGATATTCATAAGAGAGATTGGCCTGAGATTCTCTTTCTTTGTCGGATTTTGTGTGCTTTTGGTATTAGTGTAATTGTGGCTTCATAGAACGAATTGGGTAGTGTTCCTTCTGTTTCTATTTTGTGGAACAGTTTGAAGAGTATTGGTGTTAGGTCTTCTTTGAAGGTCTGATAGAATTCTGCACTAAAACCATCTGGACCTGTGCTTTTTTTGGTTGGAAGACTTCCAATGACAACTTCTATTTCTTCAGGGGTTATAGGACGGTTTAGATGGTCTATTTGATCCTGATTTAATTTTGGTACTTGGTATCTGTCAAGGAAATTGTCCATTTCCTCAAGATTTTCTAGTTGTGTTGAATACAGGTTTTTGTAGTAGGATCTGATGATTTTTTGAATTTCCTCAGTTTCTGTTGTTATCTCTCCCTTTTCGTTTCTGATTTCATTAATTTGGATACTATCTCTGTGCCCTCTGGTTAGTCTGGCTAAGGGCTTATCTATCTTGTTGATTTTCTCAAAGAACCAACTCCTCGTTTTGTTGATTCTTTGTATGGTTTTATTTGTTTCTACTTGATTGATTTCAGCCCTGAGTTTGATGATTTCCTGCCTTCTACTCCTCTTTGGTGTATTTGCTTCTTTTTGTTCCAGGGCTTTCAGGTGTGCCATTAAGCTGTTAGTGTATGCTGTCTCCCGTTTCTTTTTGGCGGCACTCAGGGCTATGAATTTTCCTCTTAGCACTGCTTTCATTGTGTCCCATAAATTAGGGTATGTTGTGCCTTCATTTTCATTAACTTTCAAAAAGTCGTTGATTTCTTTCTTTATTTCCACCTTGACCAAGTTATCATTGAGTAGAGCATTGTTCAGCCTCCATGTGTACGTGGGTTTTCTTTTGTTTTTGTTGCCATTGAAGACCACCCTTATTCCATAGTGATCTGATAGGAGTCATGGGATTATTTCTATCTTCTTGTATCTGTTGAGGTCTGATTTGTGACCAATTATATGGTCAGTTTTGGAGAAGGTACCATGAGGAGCTGAGAAGAAGGTGTATTCTTTAGCTCTAGGATGAAATGTTCTATATATATCAGTTAGTTCCATTTGGTCCAAGGCTTCAATTAGATTCACTGGGTCCCTGTTTAGTTTCTGCTTTCCTGAACGATCCATTTCAGAGAGTGGGGTGTTGAAGTCACCCACTATTATTGTGTGTGGTGCGATGTGTGCTTTGAGTTTTAGTAAAGTTTCTTTTACGAATGAGGGTGCCCTTGCATTTGGAGCATAGATATTCATAATTGAGAGTTCTTGATGGTGGATTTTTCCCTTGATCAGTATGTAGTGTCCTTCTGTGTCTTTTTTGATGACTTTAGGTTGAAAATCAATTTTATCCGATATTAGGATGGCTACTCCACCTCGTTTCTTGGGGCCATTTGCTTGTAAAATTGTTTTCCAGCCTTTTACTCTGAGGTAGTGTTTGTCTTTGACACTGAGGTGCGTTTCCTGCATGCAGCAAAATGCTGGGTCCTGTTTACATATCCAGTCTGCTAGTCTATGTCTTTTAATTGGGGAATTGAGACCATTGATATTAAGAGAGATTAAGGCATAGTGATTATTGCCATCTGCCATTCTTGACGCTATCTTTATGTTTGAGTGGTTATCTACTTTTGGGTTTGATTCAAGAAGGTTATTATCTCATTTTTTCCAGGGTGTTGTTTCTCTCCCTGTATTGGAGGTTTCCACCTATTATCCGTTGCAGGGCTGGATTTGTGAAAAGATATTGTGAAAATTTGGTTTTATCATGGAATATCTTGGTCTCTCCATCTATGGTGATTGAGAGTTTTGCTGGGTATATAGTCTAGGTTGGCATTTGTGCTGTCTTAGTGTCTGCATGAGATCTGCCCAGGATCTTCTGGCTTTCATAGTCTCTGGTGAGAAGTCTGATGTGATTCGGATAGGTCTTCCTTTGTATGTTACTTGGCCCTTTTCTCTTACTGCTTTTAGTATTCTTTCTTTGTTTAGAACATTTGGTGTTTTGATAATTACGTGACGGGAGGTATTTCTGTTCTGGTCCAGTCTGTTTGGAGTTCTGTAGACTTCTTGTACGTTCATTGGCATCTCTCTCTTTAAGTTAGGGAAGTTTTCCTCCATAATTTTGTTGAAAATGTTTACTGGCCCTTTAAGTTGCAAATCTTCACTCTCATCTATACTTATAATCCTTAGGTTTGGTCTTCTCATTGTGTCCTGGATTTCCTGGATGTTTTGGGTTACACGTTTTTTGCATTTTGCATTTTCTTTGACTGTTGAGTCGATGCTTTCTATGGAGTCTTCAGCACCTGAGATTCTTTCTTCCATCTCTTGTATTCTATTGTTTATGTTTGCATCTATGACTCCTGATTTCTTCCCAAGGTTTTCTATCTCCAAAGTTGTCTCCCTTTGTGATTTCTTAGTTGTTTCTACTTCCTTTTTTAGTTCCTGGATGGATTTGCTGAGATCCTTCACTTGTTTGTTTGTATTTTCCTGTATTTCTTTAAGGTATTTTTGCATTGCCTCTTTCAGGATTTCTTCCTGATGACCCACGTTCTCCTGCATTTCTCTGAGTGATTTTTGTGTTTCCTCCTCATGGGAATCCATCTGTTGATCCATTGTCTCCTGCATTTCTTTAAGCAGTTCTCGTGTTTCCTTTGTAAGGGCATCTAACCGTTGATTCATTTCTTTAAGCAATTTTTGTGTTGCCTCCTTATGGGCATCCATCTGTTGACCCATATTCTTCTGCATTTCTTTATGCCAATTTTGTGATTCCTTTGTGAGTGCATCTACCCGTTGATTCATCTCGTTAAGCGATTTTTGTGTTGTCTCCTTGTGCGCCTCCATCTTTTGATCCATGTTCTCCCGCATTTCTCTAAGCGATTTTTGTGTTTCCTTTGTAAGGGCTTCTAACCATTGATTCATGGTCTCCTGTAACTCTTTATGAGATTTATTTGTGTCCTTCTTGTGATCCTCTAATAGCATCATGAGAAGTGAATTTAAATCCAGATCTTGTCTTTTGGGTGTGGTGGGGTATCCAGGACTTGCTGCTGTTGGAGAGTTGGGTTCGGATGGTCCCACATTACTTTGATTTCTGTTAGTAACATTCCTACGTTTGCCTTTTGCCATCTGGATACCTCTGATGTTAGTTGGTCCTGCTGCCACTGGCTGTTGGTTGGACCTCCTGTGAGCCTGCAAAGCTATTTCTGCCCCCCCTGGATTGCCAGGATTCCCCTGGCACCGATTTCTGGGGCCTGCCTGCTCCTGAGTGACTTTGGAGCCCTAATGTGCCTTGCCCCAAGTGATCTTATATTGGGGAGGCCTTGCACATCCAAAGGCTCAGCCTAGTGGATGCCTGGAACAGAGGTCGCCAAGGGAGGCTGGTAGGCTCCTGCCCTGTGCAGGGGTGAGTGATCTCTCCTAGGGGGGGAGGGGGCGTCCCTCTGCCAGGCAGAAGTCCCACAGCAGAGCTGGCGCGCTGGTTACTGCAGATCAGCCCTGCACTTGGGAGCCGCATACACACAAGCCGTCCGAGACCCAAGCGATATTATGCCTGTCTGTCTCAGAACCTGGCTGTCCCAACTTCCCAGTCACTGGAGCAAAGATGGCAGAGTGCAATCTGCACACTCTCCGTGGAGCCGCTCACCTGCAGACTCGATGGCCTTCAGATCTGGCACCCAGACGACCACAGCGCTGACCCGTTCTCGGGCACAGACGGAAGCCCCAACAGGCCGTGTCCCAAGTGATGTTATATTGGGGATAGGGAGCTTGGGGTACCTGTCTCTTCAGCGCAGTCTGCAGGAACAGAGGTCGCGGAAGGAAAGCTGGTAGGGTCCCGCCAAGTGCGGGGTCCCTCTGCCAGGCAGAAGTCCCACAGCAGAGCTGGCGCGCTGGTTACTGCAGATCAGCCCCGCACTTGGGAGCGGCATACACACAAGCCGCCCGAGACCCAAGCGATATTATGCCTGTCTGTCTCAGAACCTGGCTGTCCCAACTTCCCAGTCACTGGAGCAAAGATGGCGGAGTGCAATCTCGATGTCCTCATTTTTAATAGCTGAATAGTATTCCATTGCATAAATGAACCACATTTTGTGTATCTAATCTTCAGTTGAGGGACATTTGGCTTACTTCCATTTTCTGAATATAGAAAATGTGGTGTATTTACGCAATGGAGTGCTACACAGCTATTAAAAACAATGACTTCATGAAACTTGCAGGCAAATGAATAGATCTAGAAATTATCATCCTGAGTAGGTAACTCAGTCACAAAATAATACACATGGTATGTACTCACTGATAAGTGGATAATAGGCAAAGAGCATGGAATACCCATGATACAACTCACAGACCGCATGAAGCTCAAGAGGAAGACCAAAGAGTGGATGCTTCAGCCCTACTTAGAAGAGGGAACAAAATAATCAATGGAAGTAGAAGGTGGGAGGGACTTGGGAGGAAGAGAAGAGGGGGAGGGGAAAAAGAAATTGAACAGAGGTGTGTAGCAATGGGGGATAGGGAACTAGGAGTAGCAAAGAGAAAGTCCCAGATGCCAGGAAAGCAAGAGCCTCCCGGGATACCATGGGGATGACATTAGCTGAAATACCCCACAATGGGGAGGGAGAACCTGTAGAGACCATATCCAGAGGACAGGCATGGCCCCCTGGTGGATGTATGGGGCCACCCATCCATCTCCAAAATTTTAATCCGGAATTGCTCCTATAAAAGGAAATACAGGGACAAAGAGTGGAGCAGAGACTGAAGGAAAGACCATCCAGAGACTTCCCCATCTAGGAATCCATCCCACATGCAGACATCAAACCCAGACACTATTGCTGATGCCAAGAAGTGCTTGCTGACAGGAACCTAATACAGCTGTCTTCTGAGAGGCTCTGCCAGATCCTGACCAATACAGATGCAGATGCTCACAGTCAACCACTGGACTGAGCACAGGTCTCCATTTGCAGAAGTTAGGGGAAGGACTGAAGGAGCTGAAGGGGCTTTATCTGGCATTAATGGGAGGGGATGCCATTGGCTTTGTGAAGGCTTGATGACTCAGTGTAGAGGAATACCAGGGCAGTGAGGCAGGAGTGAGTAGGTGGGTGGGGGAGCACCCTCATAGAAGAAGGGTAAGTGGGGGATGGGATGGGGGTTTGCAGAGGGAAAACCGGGAAAGGGGATAACATTGGAATGTAAATAAATAAAATATCCAATTTAAAAACAAACAAATAAGGCTGCTATGAACATAGTAGAACACGTGTCCTTGTGGTATGGTGGGACATATTTTGAGTATGTACCCAGGAGCTATATAGCTAGATCTTTAGGTAGAACTATTTCCAATTTTCTGAGGAACCGCCAGACTGATTTCCAGAGAGGTTGTACCAGTTTGCAACTCCACTAGCAATGAAGGAGATTTCCTCTTCCTCCACATCCTTGCCAGCATATACTCTCACTTGAGTTTTTGATCTTAGCCATTCTAATTGGTGTAAGGTAGAATCTCAAGGTTGTTTTGATTTGCATTTTTGTGATGACTAAGGACTCTGAACATTTCTTTAACTGTGTCTTGGCCATTCCAAATTCTTCTGTTGTGAATTCTCTGTATAGCTCTGTACCCCATTTTTAAATCGGATTATTTGGTTTTTTGAAGGTTAACTTCTTGAGTTCTTTACATACTTTAGATATTAGACCTCTATCAGATGTAGGGTTAGTGAAGATTTTTCCCAATTTGTAGATTGCAGATTTGTCCTATTGTCTATATCCTTTGCCTTACAGAAGCTTTCCAGTTTTATGAGGTCCTATTTATCAATTGTTGACCTTAGAGGCTGAAACATTAATGTCATGTTCAGGAAATTTTCTCCTGTGCCTGTGAGTTCTAGGATCTTTCCCACTTTCTCTTCTATTAGATTCAGTCAATGGGGCAGCCTTAGTCAAAATGCGAAACAATGGGGAGAGGGAACTTGTAGAGTCTACTTCCAGTTGATAGACAGGGCTTCAAGTGTAGGGATGGGGTTACCAACCTAAACCACAGACAAAATTTCTGACCCAGAATAGTTCCTGTCTAAAAGAACTGCAGAGACAAAAATGGAGAAGAAACTGAAGGAAAGACAGTCCAATGACCAACCCAACTTGCAAACCATCTCATGGGGGAGAAGGTGCACCAAGTTTTGACACTATTACTGATGCTATGATGTGCTTACAGATAGGAGCCTAGCATGGCTGTCCTTTGAGAGGCTCTACTGGCAGCTGACTGAGACAGATGCAGATACTTACACCCAACTATTGAATTGAAGTCAGAGACCCCTGTGGTAAAATTAGGGGAAGGATTGAAGAAGCTGAAGGGGAGGGCAACTCCATAGGAAGACCAGAAGTATCAACTAACCTGGACCCCTAGGTCTGGCCTCAGAGGGAGAAGATATGATTAATCCTTCAAAGACTTGAGGCCCAAGGGAAGGGGGATGCCTGCTGAGGGGAGCATCCTCTAGAAGGTAAGGGAAAGGAGGAATGCGATGAGGAACTGTGGGAAGGGGTGGCAACTGCAGGAATGTAAATAAATAAAATAACAAGAAAAGAATAAGAAGTTTACAGAACACCAACTGTATCCTATCAGAAAAAAAATCCTCCCACCATATAATAATCAAAACAGTAAATGTACAGAACAAAGAGAGAATATTAAAAGGTGTGAGGGGAAAAGGCAAGTAACATATAAAATCAGTCTTGTCAGAATTACACCCAACATCTCAACAGAGATTCCAAAACCTAGAATGGACTGGACAGATGTTCTACTACCTCTAAAAGACCACAGATATCAACCTAGACTACTATACCTAGCAAAATTTTAATCACAGTAGATGGAGAAAACAAGATATTCCAAAACAAAACTAAATTCAAACAGTATCTATCCACAAGTACTAACCTACAGAAAAGGAAAACTCCAAGCCAAGGAGCTTAAATAATTCCACACAAGCAGAAATAAAAGAAAACATACACACACACACACACACACACACACACACACACACACACACACACACACACGATGGGTGTTCAGGAAGCCTTTCTCAGGGTGAACTTTTAAGCAGAAAAACAATATTCTAAATTGACATACCTCAGTCAAAAACATTTAGCCACAATCAGACTGATAAAACTAAGAACTAGAGTTAGTATATTTATAGATTTTTTCTCAAACTGTGTATTTGATGGATTAGGTCTTTGTTTTCATTTTGGCTGGTTATACTGTCTGCATGTGGAATTTCATGGCCTGGGTGGTATTTCCATGATGATTTAAGTTGTGTTAGGATCTGGGGCCTCCTAAGTTGTTGGGTCCTAGTAAAGGATACTACTAGAGAGCTCAATGAGTTTGCTAGTTGTCTTAGTTAAGGTTTATGTTGCTATGATAAAACAATATGACCAAAAAACAAGTTGGAAAGGAAGGGATTTATTTGAGTTACACTTCTATATCACTGTTCATTACAGAAGGAAATCAGGACACGTCTCAATCAGGGCAGAACCTTGGAGACAAGCGCTGATACAGAAGCTATGGAGTGATGCTGCTTAATTCCTTACTCCATATGGCCTGTTCAGTCTGATTATATAAAAATGTAGGACCACTAGCCCAGGGATGGCCTCACCCATAATGGAATGGGCCTCCACCATCAATCAGCAATGAACAAAATTCTCCACATACTTGCCGACAGGTTGATCTAATTAAAACATTTTCTTAATTGAGGTTCCCTCTTTCTGATGACTCTAGCTTGTTTCAAGGTTGCATAACCTAACAAGGGTATCAATTTAGAGAAGCAGAAGGCTGTGGAGTATGGGTGGGAACAAATTTTAAGAGTGTGGGGTAATGGTGGAAAGAACATAAAACTGGATCAGGCTGAGGTTATTGATAGTAGTGCAGTTAGTAGACATTCTCATTTATTTTAGAAATTCATGTAGTTTCTAAATGGATGTCTTTCAATAATATGGTTCACTGAAGCATTTGGCTAAACAACTACTCAAAGGGGGTTGGAGATGCCTCACAATCCTTGAGTTAAATGTTGATGAAGGACTCTAAAGACTCAAGAAATTGCAATGCTAGAGTAAGCATGCTGTCTAAAACCCAGTCCATTATAATGGGAAGGCCTAGAAGATATACTCTACACTAATCTTGTAACATGAGAAATGGTGAGAGGGGCACCAGCACATTTGAAGAGCTTTGTGGTCACCCTTTTCCTGTGACACACCGGGGTTTGGAGACATGCTGCCCAGCTGGATGAATTCAATGTAATGAGTTGTATTTGACCCTGATGTAGCAGGAGCCAAGAGGATGAACTGAATCAGTAAAGGCAAGGTGATCTTAGTTACCATAATGGGCAGCAACACAGAAAATTAAATGTCCTAAGTAATCTAACCATGACGGGCAGCACAGGCAAAGTAATTTTTATGATGGCATGACTCATATTGACCATGGGTACTGCATAATTATTCTTAGTGGATCCAATCCTTAGACATATAAAAAAACATTTTTATTTGATCTATGTAAATATAAAAATTCTCAAACAAATTAAAAATTCCATTGAACTGTGGCAAAAATTTAATCTAGGCCCATGGACTAATTCCCATACTTGAGCCAGTTTGTCTGTGTAGATCTAGAGCCCATGACTAAAAGGACATCCAGGTTCTCCTGAGGAAGGACTTTGATAAAACATCTAGGAGTTTTAGAGATCACCCTTCCCAGGCCTTCACAAAAGGGAACTTCAGACTTTTACAAGGCAAGAACACACTTGCAACAAGAAACAATTACTTTCCTCGGTTCTGAATTGACAGTGATTCCAAGAGAACCCAAAAAACACTGTGGTCCTCTAATAAAAGCAGTGGTTTAGTGAGGTCATGTGATTAGTGGAGTTTTCGCTAAAACCCAACTCACAGTAGATCCCTGAACTCATAGACTAGTTATTTTCCTGGTCCCAGAGTGTAGTTGGGACAAACATACTTTGAAGTTGTCAAAATTCTCATGTTGGTTCCCTGACCTGTGGAGTAAGGGCTATAAGGATTATAAAGGCTATGGAAGCCTTTAGATCTGCCT
Organism: Tokudaia tokunoshimensis; assembly: GCA_036184795.1. Taxonomy (NCBI): domain Eukaryota; kingdom Metazoa; phylum Chordata; class Mammalia; order Rodentia; family Muridae; genus Tokudaia; species Tokudaia tokunoshimensis. The sequence continues at coordinate 119,645,720 of BTHU01000012.1, read as the reverse complement.
CTGCCAGGGAAAATAGTGAACCAAACACAGCATCTCAGGGGCAGTGTTAGTGAGCCTATTTGGGCTCTAGAGACAGCGCATTCCTCACATGAATGGGCTACTCTGCCCATATACCAGGTGACTTGGAGAGGTGCTAACTTTGTATAGGACTGGCGAGGAAGAAGGTTCTTCAAGTGGTCCAGGCTGCTGGGAAGGCTGTTCCCTAATGGAGTGACGTTAGGGGAATTCTGAGTGTTTGTGACAAAACTCCAAGAAAACAAGACCAGTGTCTTGTGATCTAAGCTTTTTCCAAACATACAAAATTGTTCTTGGATTACTTTTGTTTGCCTCTCCCAGACAGAGTGGAGAGGAGGGAGTTTCCTTCCGATTATTCATTACAGATGTCTACTGACATTTGTCTATATGCCTCTAAGGAAAACCATGGGATTTTTTTTTGTTTGTTGTTGTTTTGTTTTGTATAAACTACTTATGGCTAGTGCTTGTGATTGTAAACTTACTGAGGTGACTCCACTTAACCATGTGAGTATAAACTGGCTGATATTCTGAACAAAGTTAGCTATTGCATGAGACTTTATTCTGCTGCAGTTTTAGGCTCCCTTCTCCCAGGTTGCACCACAAACTAGAGTGGAGACAGGCTCTTGTATTACCATATGACCTGAGCAGCCCATCATGAGCTAGCTGTTGTTTGGCCCACCAAGTTATGAATTAGGACATGCATAGTAGCAAGCCATTATTAAAAAGAAATGATATTTACATGATCTGATACACTCAGGTCCTAAAAATACCACAAGGTTACATGAAGAAGTTTCCCAGATGCCTATGGTTTCTACTCCATTAACAGTGCTGTCTGCTGCCAACTATGCACCTAGAGCCTCATGATGTGTACTCTATGATCTGCTGACTGAGGCACAGAATATTAGATCCTGTTTTACTGACGGTTCTGCAAGTTGTGTAGACAGCAGCCATCCATGGACAGACAGAGCACTGCAACCCTTTCAGGGACAACCCTGATGACAACAGCAAAGGGACATCTTCTTGGTTGATAGAACTTCAGGCAGTGCGCATGTCATACATGTTTTGAAGTAGAAATGACCAGAGGTGTAATTGCTCACTGATTCATGGATATAGTCAATAGATTTTCATGCAAAGAGCATGATTGGAAATTTGACCAGGAAAGACATCTGGTAAAGAAGTATGAAGAGAGATCTCTCCAGATGGGAGAAGGATGTGAAGATATCTATGTCCCATTTAAATGCTCATGTAATGTGACTTCAGCTGAGGAGGAGTTCGATAACCAAGTAGATAGAATGACCCATTCTGGGGACAGTCAGCATCTTTTCCCAGCCATCTCTACCATTGCCAATAGGCCAATGAACAAGGTGGTCATGGTGACAATGACCAAGGTTACCTAGGGGTTTCACAACATGGACTGCTATTCAGTAAGGCTGACCAAGACACTTGGAGGAGCATCCCACAAGCCATAACATCTAGCTGTGTGGTCATGGGGAGATGACTAAGTTTCCCTGTGTCTCAGTTTCCTCTCTATGAAAGGGGCTGATAAAAGTTTATAGGCCAGAGTGCCATCACAGGAGTCACAGAGTGTGAGTGACAATCTCTGTGTCCCTGTTGTCACTAGAGTCCACTCCTGCCAACAGAAGCTGAGTGAACACTTCCTGGACACTTTCTACGCACTTTCTTTCTTTTTAATGTGAACACATTGATCCTTTGCTCCTTTCGTTTTGGGTAATGAAGGTGGAGGTGTCCATCTGTGTGAAGTTGGTCAGCTGAGAACTTAAGAGAGAGGCTACTACTCTGCCCTGAGTAGGACTGCTAGGGTGAGAGGAGCTGGTCTGACCTACAGGCCCCATGCAGCTGCAGGAGTTTGGGTGTTAGCACTGTGCCAGAAGTAGGCAGGGTCAGAGATCCTGCTAAGAGCAGTCAGTGTCTGAGCCTAGGGCCTGGAGGAGGGTAAGAGAAAGGCAGAAACAGGGCATCAGGTAGTCACCGACATTGGAAATAGACTCAGGACAGCATTGGAGGCACCAGACCCTGAACTGTATATTGAAACTGTGATTCAAACCAAACCTTTGCTTTGCTCAGTAGGTTATCCCAGATCACTCAATTTGATTCTATTGATCAACATGTCTATCTTCATGCTGATACCATGGTGTTTTATTACTATTGCAATATAGTATAGCTTGAAATTGAGGGTGGTGGTATCTCCACAAGTTATTTTATTGTACAAGATTTTTTCATTACATTTTTATTGGATATTTTATTTATTTACATTTCAAATGCTATCCCCTTTCCTGGTTTCCCCTCCATAAACCCCCATCCCATCCCCCTCTTCATACTTCTATGAGGGTGCTCTCCCACCTGCACACCCACTCTCACCTCATGGGTCTGGCATTCCCCTACACTGGGGCATAAAGCCTTCATCAGACCCAGGACCTCTCCTTCTGTTGATGCCAAATATAGCCATCTTCTGCTACATATGCAGCTGGAGCCTTGGGTCCCTCCATGTGTACTCCTTTGTTGGTGGTTTAGTCCCTGGGAGTTCTGTGGGGTCTGGTTGGTTGATATTGTTCTTTCTATGAGGTTGCAAATCTCTTCATCTCCTTCAGTCCTTTCCTTAACTCTTCCTTTGGGGTTCCCGTGCTCAGTCTGATGGTTGTCTGTGAGCATCTGCATCTTCATTTGTCAGGCTCTGGCAGATCTCTCAGCTATCCTGGATGTTTTATTTTTTTCCATGTGAAGTTGAGACTTGCTCTTTCAATGCCTGCAGAGAATTTTGTTGGAATTTTGATGGGAATTGCATTGAATTTGTAGACTGCTTTTGGTAAGATGGCCATTTACTCTGTTAATCCTACCAATCCATGAGCATTTCATTCTTTAGAGACTTGAAGTTCTTGTCCTACAGAATATTTCCTTGCTTGGATGGAGTTAAACCAAGATATTTTATATTATTTGTGGCTATTGTGAGGGATGTTGTTTTTCTAGTTTCTTTCATAGCCCATTTAATATTTGTATAAAGGAGGGCTACTGTTTTTGTTTGTTTGTTTTGTTTGGCTTTTTTTTTTTTTAGTGTTCAGTGTTCATTTTTAAATGACTTAGACAATCGAAGACGAATGTTAGCTGCAGCCATCCCTAGAGACAAGTAGGGTAGAGGTAGTACACTTTCCTTTTGCTTCCGACTTTTCCCCCTCTCCACACCAACTTTGAACCAATTGATAAACAGAAGACATGCTGAGGATATCAGTGGGCTTGTGTAGAACAGAAGTGGTAATTTTCCCATCAGGAAGTAGTTCTGATAGAGACTACAAATCCATGTTACCAGAAATCATCCAGTCTACTCAATTGTAATTGAACACAGACCATAGCTTGTCTATGCCAGCATTTCCTAAGAGGAAGGAGGAGCCCTTGGTGGGGATAAATAGGCATCACAGTTCACTGAGGCGATCAACATGCCAGGCAAGCGACAACCCTGAACATCAGACGTCAGCTATCACGGAGGCTGGCAGCTGACTGGTATCAGCTCTGCAGGTAATGCCTAGGATTGCTTGCCTCCAGGGACAGGAGGAACCTTCCTAGAACTGTGTGGTACTGGCTATAGACTGCAACCTGTTTGTGAGGCTGGGGCTAGGGCTTTCTCTGAGATATAGGGTTACAGTCAGGGAACATTTCTGGGGTTCATAAAATCTCTCTGGTCTGTTTCTCTTGCCTATGGAAGATGCAGATGCTGTGGTCTATGCTCGTGGACAGGAAATGGAGTCTGCTCCACTGACTCCACAGGGGAGTTCTGAGAGCTTGCCTAGTATGCATGCTGGTGTCATAGCTAAGGCGAGACAGGACTGTTGCAGAGTCACTCTGGGGAAGGTGGTAGCCATGCTCACATCACTGAGGGCGCGGGACCCCACTTCCCTCTTCGAGCCCAGATGCCAAGTCCAAACAGAGGGGCTTCACTCTCAACTAGGGAAACAAAGAAGGCTCTATCACTGAGCCACGTCTCTTGTTGTAAAATCAGAGCAGCCTCTTTTCTCTGGATATAATTTTGGCACAAAATATTGTTTAGTGCTTTTCCAAGGATATGGTTTCATCAGCCTAAAAGTAAAGTACAGGGTAAAGGCAGCCAAATTGTTGAGATCCCTGGCTCATCTGAGGATGTGTCACAGCAATAGGAACAAGTGGCTTAGAGACAAAACACCCTCCTCTGCTCCGCCCCGCTCCCTGTGTGCCCCACTAGTCTTCTCCCCCAGCCTTCTTTCCTTAGCTCCCTCCTTTTATCTTTCCCTCTCCCTCCACCTATCTCCCTGCCCCTCTTTTTCCCATTTCTCCTTTCTTTCTCCAAACTTCTCCTCTCCTCCTTCCTCCCTCCTTCCCCTTCTCCCCTCTCTCCTCAGTCCTCTCCCCTCTCTCCTCTCCCCTCTCTCCTCCCTCCTGTCTCCTCCCTTATCTTTCCTCTGCCCACTCTCCTCTCTCCACTCTCCTCTCTCTTCTCCGACTCTCCTCTCTCCTCTCTCCTGTTTCCTCTCCTCTGCCCACTCTCCTTTTTCCTCTCTCTTCTTCCCACTTCCTCCTCTGTCTCCTGTTCACTTAATATCCACCTTCACCTTTACACACCTGAACAAATGTTCAGAGGCTAAAGATAGATAGCCATGATTACTATAATTGCAAGCTTTCAACTATAGTTCATTAGTATGCCTGTGGCCACCCGACACCAGGTGTATAAAGAGTAGATGAACCCCTAGACATTCCCGACAACCACTCCCAATGCCCACCACAAGCCAGTCACCAGAAATGTAACCCGAGCCCCTCACCAACCTGTGCAGTGAGGTCCACCCATTTGCTTGCTCCAATTAGCCTGACAGCCAACATGAAATCTGGTGCAGGACTGATAGCACTCCTTCTTCTTCCCACCAGGAGGCTTTCCAAGCTTGAGGTATGAACCATCATATGGTTCCCTGGCCAGGCTGAGAGAACCTTCCCCTCTTTGTCCTTCCACTGCCTATTCTTATGGACCCAGGATTTCTGCACTACACCAGATATCTCTCCTGCTGCATCTCTACTAATCCTCGCCACACCTAGCTTCAAGTACCAAATGAACACAGGTGATTTAAGATTTCTCAGACTTGTCATCAAAGGGCTAAGATAGGACCTGTGATAAACACTTCTCCAAGGTTCCTGAGTTCGGTCTAAGAAGGTGACTCAAGTGCAAAGTGCAAACAGGGTCCACACCTATCCCTTGCTCCTGTTCTGGCTTGCTCTGTGGCCCTAGTCCCTTAAATCTCTGCATCTTGGCTCTCCCCTATGAAAGCTGGCTTCTGCAACAACACTTCCTCCATTGTAGCAGGGGGCTCATGATGGAGCACTGCCATCTGAGTGTGCAGAGCACCTCCTGTGGACAGTCACAGCGGCAGGGAGGGCAGCAGAGCAGGATGCAGTTCAGGCCACGTAGGAGAACTAAAAGATGGTCAGAGCACCATCTGGTCCTCCTAGACTCAAAGAATGCTTTCTTTTCAGCCTGGAGAACAGTGAAGATGGTCTTCGTTGTAGCTCTGGGGATCTTGACAGCTGGGATCTGTCCTGCTGTCCTCTGCTTCCCAGATGGCATATTAGGAAGGGACACTCTATTCCATGAAGACCAAGACAACGGGACACAAGTTGACAGTCTAACATTGGCTTCCATCAACGATGACTTTGCCTTCAGCCTCTACAAGGAGCTGACTTTGAAGAATCCAGATAAAAATATTGTCTTCTCCCCACTTAGCATCTCAGCTGCCTTGGCTATCGTGTCCCTGGGAGCAAAGGGCAACACCCTGAAAGAGATTATAGAAGGTCTCAAGTTCAATCTCACAGAGACCCCTGAGGCAGACATCCACCAGGGCTTTAGGCACCTCCTACACACGCTCAGTCAGCCAGGGGACCAGGTACAGATCAGCGTAGGCAGCGCCATGTTTATCGAAAAGCACCTGCAGCTACTGACAGAGTTCAAGGAGAAGGCAAGGGCTCTGTACCAGGCCGAGGCCTTCACAGCAGACTTCCAGCAGCCTCATAAGGCTAAAAAGCTCATCAATGGCTATGTGAAGAAACAGACCCAGGGGAAGATCAAGGGACTGATCTCAGATCTGGATGAGAGGACATGCATGGTGCTGGTAAATTACATCTACTTTAAAGGTGAGAGTGGTCACTGCTTGGGCAGCGGAGGGAGAGGATCTTGGCTGGGTAATTTGTGTCCTTTATGCTGATCACTGTAAAGGAAGACATCAAAGCCTTGGAGACATAGGTGCCTAACTTCTTGGTACTCACAAGTCTCCTCTTCTGAGGTGTTTCTGGATAATGGTTGTGTTCCCTGACACATGCTCAAGAGAGGACTGAGCTCTCAGTCTACCAGGGCTGATTATTGACTATGACTTAACCTTAGTTACAAACAGAATGCCATACCTCACATGTCCAGTCCTACCTGTTGGTCAGAAGCCATGGCTACTCCCTGCAGAGACAGGTTCCCTCAGGATTCCCACTGCAGGCATTTCTAATATGTTCCTATAGCAGATGTCCATACCTGCTGGAGAGCCTCTGTCTCTAGGAGGGTCTAGGTGGGCTAAGGGCTACTTGATCAACAGGAGCCTAGAGACAGTAATTGGAACAGGGAAGGTAGCACAGCCTACAACTAGTGACGAGCCCTGTGAGCAGATACTGTGCAGTACTTCTCCTCTGAGCCTTTTCTGTAATTAACTGGTCCTGGGCATGGAAAAGCAGGGACTAGGTAAGAGCCACTAGAGGTGGGGATGTGTCATCCAGGCAGTGTTCTGTATTTAGTGTCTGACTGCTTTGTGTAATACTGCTTTTGTAAAATAACTACCGACTTAGCATGAAAAGTCAGAATTCCCAAGACATATTCCTGAGCCAGAGATTCTGATGAGACTTGGATTCAAACTAGATATTCAGCTGGAGATGTTATAGGTAAGTGGGTGGAGCAGGAATCCAGAGATCCCACGTGTACAACATCCTGCCTGATAGACACAGGGAGCAAAATGATAGACCTGAACAGAGAGTAACTAACAAAAGTCATGATGTAACCAGACCTTGGGTGAATGTGGAGCTGATTAAAGTTAGTCCAGGACAGAGGTAGGACAGGAGTGAGCTATAGATAGAAAATCAAAGTGACAATGGAAAGAAATATAGGACAGGAGGTCAGAGCATAGGAAGACAGAGGACAGAAGGACAGAGCACAGGAGAACAGAGGACAGGAGGACAAAACAGAGGACATGAGAATAGAGGACAAGAGGACAGAGGACAGGCAGACAGAGGACAGAGAATAGGCAAACAGAGGACAGAGGAAAGAGGACAGGACATAGGACAGGTGGACAGAGGACAGGAGGACAGAGGACAGGAGAACAGAATGAACCCAGAGCTGCTGTTGGCAGGGGATGGTGGAAGCAGAGTGCCATCCTGAAGTGTTAAACTGCAGGGCATGGCTCTCTCAACTCTCCCCAGGACTCAGGCTCAAGGCTGCTGGGTGTGAGGTGGGATGTATGTTTAGGCTGTGAGATTCCAAGAGTTAGAATTTTCACTATCAAGTCCCTCATGTGCCTTGGTAGCAGAGGCATAAACTAGAAATCTGGGATAAACCTGAGTTGGTATCTGTGATGTGTGGAGACTGTCACAGACCAAGGACTCATTACTCATGTCTGAGCCCACAGTCTGTTGATTATGTACTGCTCATGATGTAGGAGAACTCAGTCTTTTTTCTACTGTTTTCCCTAAAATATGTCCCGCAAGACATTGCCTTCTAAACATGGTTCCCCTGAGACATGGACCCTCACCTCTTCCCAGGCTCCAGTTTCGCTACCTTCCATCTTGTCTCTCTTACACACTCTACCCCAGATCCCTAACTGTGGCAGCAACTCAAGTACCAAAGGTGAGGATGTGAGGCTCCCCTGTCCAAACCATGCCTGGAAAAAATTCTCATAGCTAGCAACTTGATCAACACCCAAGTTTTATCCAAATCAGTGTATGCCATACTAAGGTACATACCGAGTGACTGAAGACAGATGGATTGCTGTCACAACTCAAAAGCTGAGCATAAATAGGGAGGAGGTGGAGTGTTTGTCCTGCTGTTACAACATGATCATTTTCCTCATCCTTAGGCAAATGGAAAATGCCCTTTAACCCTCGTGTCACATTTGAGTCTGAGTTCTACTTGGATAAGAAGAGGTCTGTGAAGGTGCCCATGATGAAAATTAAGGCCCTCACCACACCCTACTTCTGGGATAAGAAGCTGTCCTGCTCTGTGGTGGAGCTGAAGTACACAGGAAATGCCAGCGCCCTGTTCATCCTCCCTGACCAGGGCAGGATGCAGCAGGTGGAAGCCAACTTGCAACCAGAGACCCTGAGGAAGTGGAAGGACTCTCTGAGGCCCAGGTGCATGTCCTCAGGACCTAGAAATGGTCTGGATCCCTGTACTACAGTTTTCCTGATGGCCAGTGTCCCTGTACATCAGAGTCACACTAGAACCCCGTATAGTGGTGGACAGTCCCAAGTTGAGAGTTGGACTTGAGTTGAATATCCCTCTGCTATGTATTTTGGGCCATGAGTTGCTGTTGATGTTGTTCACAAGATGAGATCAGCTAGAACAAGGCTCTGAGGTTTCCTCCCTCTAACAGGCTGTAAGTTACATGGCATCTAGAATGAGTTGGAAGGCAGAGAGAATTGTGATGGTTGACAGGAGATGAGCTCTGAGAAGCAGCTCTGCCCTGTTGAGCCATCTCATCCTCTCAACGCTCATCATTCACCATACACAGAGTAAGACTTGAAGACTTACTATGTGCTTTCGGATGTAGACTCTGAAAGTATATCAGAGACTGAAGCACAAATGTACCTTTGAGGCTCCTCTTGTAATTGAGGAAGAAAGAGTGTAGGAGTGAAAATTAAATTAATCATCATTTAGTACGTTAAATGTGAGAAAGGGTTCATTAAGAAGGGGAGTGTCCAAGATTAGGAAAGCTGGAGTCTGATGCAGTCAGCAACTTTAAATAGAATGCTCATTAGAAGGTGTTTTAGGTTAGCCATGCCAGGGGAGGATCATATTTGTGGATTTAGGAGGAAAGCATTCTCTGTCAAGGAACAGCTAGGACCAAGTCAGGTTTCTTGTCTGCTGTACACACTCTCAGGTCCTGATGGATAATTAATGCATCAGGAAGAGCAAAGTCAAGTCTTCTAGGCATGGGTGGAAAGAAGGCTGTCTGTGGAGAGGAGCTGTAACAACAGGGTGGATTGAGGAGCCTACAAAGTCCAGAGACTCTTACATTGCTATTTTTTATTCTCAGGAAGATCGATGTGCTCTATCTGCCTAAGTTCTTAGTCTCCACTGACTACAGCCTGGAGGACGTCCTTCCAGAGCTGGGCATTAGGGAAGTCTTCTCCAAACAGGCTGATCTGAGTAGGATTACAGGGTCCAAGGACCTGAGTGTCTCTCAGGTAAGACAAGAAACACAGGGTGCTTTGTCTTGAGTCCTGAATGTGGATGGTGAAGGGCAGGTGGGCGTGTGGGGATGGTACATGTGTGAGAAATCCTACATTTCTGAGGTTCCATAACAAATGTCCATCCTCTTCCCCTGTACATAAGCTCACCAGGAGACCACTGTGGGGAGGGGCCTATACTTGCTTTATAGAACCATGGATACCAACCCGTGCTGCACAGCAGGTCACCCACAAAACACTGCAGGGACTCCCACAATACACTGCAGGACCACCCACAATACACTGCAGGGCCTCCCACAATACACTGCAGGGCCACCCACAATACACTGCAGGGCCTCCCACAATACACTGCAGGGCCACCCACAATACACTGCAGGGCCTCCCACAATACACTGCAGGGCCTCCCACAATACACTGCAGGGCCACCCACAATACACTGCAGGGCCACCCACAATACACTGCAAGGCCACCCACAATACACTGCAGGGCCACCCACAATACACTGCAGGGTCTCCCACAATACACTGCAGGGCCTCCCACAATACACTGCAGGGCCTCCCACAATACACTGCAGGGCCTCCCACAATACACTGCAGGGCCACCCACAATACACTGCAAGGCCACCCACAATACACTGCAGGGCCTCCCACAATACACTGCAGGCCAAATCACTTCAGCTTTAGCCTCTATACTGCAACACTGGAACAGAACTTTTTGACCAGCACACAGAATATTAATAGTAGAAGTAATAACAAGGAATCTATGGAAGTTCTGATGAAAACCCCCCAAATAGGAGAGAAGATGCCTTAGACCCTCATACTACATTTCTAGGAGCATCGCCTCTCATTGTCCAGTGTTCTGTCCAGTGTCCACTCAGAGCCCTGGTCTCAGATCTGTACCAGCATGACATGGCAGTCTGGGAATGTGAAGCCATGGGTTGTACATTGCTGCTGTATATTCCAAGGAGGCTGGAGCAGGAGGGATAGGGAGACCTGCACTGGCTGCCAGCACCCTGGCTATTCCCTCTGAAGAAGTTGGACACTGCCTGTGAGGAAACATCAACCACTGCCTAACTCCATTCTCCAATTTGTAGTGGGTTTGAGGGCAGTACAAATTCAGACACTGAGCAGACCAGGGCATGTGTCATCTCCCACCCTGAGCAGAGACTTGGGAAATCCATGGTTAGAGCTCATGAAAAGAACAAGGAAACACCAGCAGATGAGGCCAGCACTCACTGCTTGCCCCAGACCCCTCTCCTGCCCTCCCTGGTCTCCAGTGAGTGATGTGTTTCTCCCCACAGATGGTCCACAAGGCTGTGCTGGATGTGGCTGAGGCAGGCACAGAAGCAGCTGCTGCCACAGGGGTCAATTTTCACTTTCGTAGTAGAAGAACAACTGTGTGGTTCAACAGGCCATTCCTGATGTTTGTCTCTAGAACAGATGTTCACACTACCCTCTTTATGGCCAAAGTCACTAACCCTAAGCAAGCCTAAAGCTCTTCAAGTTCTGAATGTTCTGCCCAGGAACCTGGAATGGAGCCTGCATGTGGATCTCTGTGTACATCCTGGAATTCATGTTCTGATTGGCTGTTGCAAAGGTGGCATAGACAGTGACATTGACGGTCTCTGTGACTCCTCCTTATGTATCTATATCCCAAACCTAGGCATTGTCACCCAGTCTCAGTATAGGCTCTGAGCACATCTGCCTTCAGCTTCCACAGTCTTGATAGGACCATGCTAACCTCTGGGCCAACACATGAGAATCAGACCCAGGACTGAGAGGGGAACCTGCTGCACTGAGTGTCATTCCAGCATCTCAGGACACCTGGTGCCATGCTCTTAGGTTATGCTTTCCCCTCTGCAGACATTGCCACTCAGTGTCCCTCGCAGGGTCCCCTGACCCTGCCTGCAATCTGGCACAGAGTTGGAGCCCAAACTCCTGCAGTTGCATGGGGCCTGGGGGTCAGACCAGATCCTCTTCCCCTAGCACTCCTACTCAGGGCAGAGTAGTAGCCTCTCTCTAAGTTCCCAGTGGCCCAACTTCACACAAAAGATGAACACCACCAACCAAAAAGAAGAGGCAGAACAAAGGATCAATAAACAATACACCTGCACAGAAAGTGCCCAGGCAGTGTTCCCTCAGCTTCTGTTGGAAGGGGTTGCCTTTAGTGACAACAGGGACATAGAGATTGTCACTCACTCTGTGACTCCTGTCATGGCCCTCTGACCTACATGCTATTAACAGTCCCTTTATGGATGAGAAAACTGAGGCACAGAACAGTTGGTCATCAACTTGTCTACCAGACAGGTAGACATTACGGCTGATGGGATGCTTTACCAAGTGTCCTCATGCCAGAGGAACAGTCTTCCCCAAGTTGTGACTCTATTCATGAGGAATCACTGTGGTGGATAGGTGGATTATTAAACAGGGCTCTGGTACTTCCCAGAAAAGAACCAAATGGTCTATAACATCTCTGCTGAGGTGGATGCGAGGGCACTGAGAAGGTTCTCAGATAACCAGAGAGACTGTTTTGGGCAGGGCAAAGAACATTGGAGCCATTTCTGAGGATCTGAGAGGAAGGGGATTTCTGGGACAGAGATGGTGGAGTGGAAGAGGTTGGAGTGGCCACATGGTGGCAAAGAGCCTGACTCCTTGAAGATTCTGGAATAATTCAGAGCCACAGAGAGCATTGAAGGGGTGAGACAAAGTTTTTCACATGGGAAAGATTCTCTATGAAGTTACAATGCAGAGAACTGAGTTGTGAGAGGTGAGGAGTGACATTGAGGGCTGTCTTGGGGAACATCAGGCCACAGCTGGAGAGGAGAGTGGATGATTCAACTTAAGGGATGAGCTGGCTTGTTGTCTCCATGGAGGAGGAGAGGAGATCAAGGTGCATTTGGGTTGGGGCACCTGCTGTTCATGGAGAATCCTCTGGACCTGGAGACACAGCCAGTTGTGTACGTGGACAGGAACAGCTATACATTCAGGGTGAGATTTGTTCGAGTCTTAAGTATCCTGAGAACACTTCTTGAGCAGTGAACATGAGATTATCAATGAATTGGAGCCTGGTGACCCACACTCAGGACCCTAGGCCCCTGTGATCAATCATGTACCCTTCCCTGATAGCCATGAGATGAGACAAGAAGACTCATCTATTGAAACAATCAAATGTCCCAACAGTCTTCCCATGTTGTTAGGCAGCACCCTGAGACTGGGACACCACATGCACTCAATGAGTGCTGACAAGCCCCAGCTGTATCTCTTTCCATCCTTCCTGGATTCAGCCCTGGTGTCTAAGGAGCCTGGTGCTGGTGCTGAATGCATCTCCTTCAGTCAGAGAGCTAGTTCTTGAACTTGTGACCAAATCTGTGCCCATCTCTTCTCCAGTCTAGCACCTAAATATTAGAGTTTACTTCTTCTCATTCCCTGGGCATTGAAGTTTTCTCCTCTCTTATCCATCAATTGTTGCCTTGGTGATGAACCCTTTACAGCGAGTGACTCAGTGTTCAGTCAAGGTAACTGACAGTGGTGGGGGAAGATATGTGCCTGAAAACACTGCCATTCACTGAGGTTGAATACCTGAGAACTTCCTGCATAGCTCAGTCATTTCTACATGCCGAATATCCATTTTCTACTAATTCAACAGTGGGAAGGTGCCAGGAGCCTCTGAGTCTGGGCAGGGCAGTGGTGGGGCAGAGAGTAGGACTCTGCAGTGGCTAAAGTCTGAGGGCCTCTGGTCATTCTAGCTCTCTGGCTGTACTGAAATGCTAATGATAATGTCAAAAAATCCTAAAAACTTTATTGCTCTTTCTGAGGGTAAAAGGCTGCTGCCTTAGGTGGTTAATACCTGTAGCCCAACAGTGGAGGATTAATATGGCCTTTGTTCTATCTCAGCAGGAACTGCCAGGCTCTCACTTTCAGCCTGCTAGTATGAAGTCATAGGAAGAAAAAGGGACAATTAGGAAAGTGATTATAATTATAGCCTTTATTACTAGGTTGTAAAAAGTTTCCTATTAAAGTTATCTAAGAAAAGGGTGGAAAGCAGAAGGATCCTAGGCACTGCAAGGGGAAAATTCTACTCTAATAGGGAAAGGGAGAACATTTCTTCTCTCTTTTCTCATCTCTTTGTCCTCAGTACTTATACATCTTTCAGAATACATTATCACATGTTAAACAGATCATCAAAGTTCACACAAAAAATCGAATCATAAATTGCAATAGAAGATTACAACAGAGAATGTTTACATGCATATCTGTTAGGAGTAGTTATCTAGCAAAACATCCATCACCTGTTATAGCTCCATTGAAAGTCAAAAACCATAACTAAGTTATTTGTGAAATTTTGTATAGATAAACCCAGTCAATATTTTATCTTCTGTCCTAGCACCTATAAGAAATTGTTAGTTCCCTTTTTATGACCTTTGTTTAGTTGTTTTATAACCTTTTGGAATGTGCTCTTTGTAGGATAAAGTCTTGTTACTATCTAAGAACAATTAACTGGTGACATATGAGAGACTAGCTGAGTTCTCATTGTAGTTTTGACTAGCAGAAAAGAACCTAGTAGCAGTCCCTTTATAAAAGAGTTTCATAATCACTGTTATAATTTTAGCAATTCTTATAAGATCATCATTAAGACATAAGAAGTCATCTATTTGTCTATATAGCATCACTACAAGGCAGTACATCTTCGTAGATCTGCAGAAATCTGCTCAAAAGGGGTGAGATAATACCTAGTGGTTGTTATATATGTTTAATAGTAACAGAAAATACATATTAATAGCAAGAATCTTTCCTAAAATGAATTCTCTTAGGCCATGCTAGTAAAAGCAAATCTGTCATGGATTAATCTGAAGAAGACCATCTCAGGAAGATCACATTCTAGTTATTAGCTTGTCCTAGTATGACTCCTGAGAGATGTCCCAATTGGTTTATTTACCCAACTTTGAGAATTTCATCCTAGGGATCCATACCCCTGCCTCAGATCACAGGCACTTCCCTGACCTATCTCTATCTCCCACTATCAGAAAATAATTCCCCTGCAGTAGTGGTTCCTCTGTGTTGGGGTTACTTATTTCCAAAACTTGTTGTCAGGCCAACAACCTTTCCATTGTTCCATGTGGCCTTGGGCAGTCTGGTACTTTCTGGAGCCAGAGAAGGTCAGGCAGAAGCTGAGCTTGACAGGAAGCCTCTTGTCATCAGAGCCTCCTCCAGGAAGTGGACCTGTCTGTTTTCTTCTGTGCGTGGTCATCTGCCTCAGTGCATGTCCTGGCTTGATGATCATACTGAAGCTTCATTCTCATTATATTAACATTCATATGCTCCTCATACATGGATGTGTGCTTTCATTAATATATTCCTGCATTCATTCATTCATTGCTGCTCTGCATCTGATATCTATGCAGAGGAAAGGCTGGGCTAAGTGCCATAGCTGCTGGCTTTGGGTCATGGTTCTGGGAGTTGGGACAGAAGCATGGAGATTGTGATGGTGTGGTAGCTGCTGTATAGCCATGCTGATGATAGACCATCTCAAGTCTAGTGTTCTGCCCAGCACTTATGTTCTCCTACTTAAGTTTGCCTTGTTGGGAAGGGTTCTGGTTGTAGATAATGTATTCTTCAAGATTCCTAAATTTCAGAACCTTTGAGCCAAGCCTGCTTTGTGCAGTGAAGCTCAGTGAAAAGCTGCTCCATTCCCCACTGAGCCCCTCCTTACATGGATGCTCGGCAGTCATGGCAGGAGCCATGGTAGCCGCATCTTTCTGGCAGCAACTTTCCTGGCATTTGTCCAACATCTCTTCTAGTATTGGAAATGGCAGAGAGCTGATCAGCACTGTGAGGGGAAGGCAAGTGCGGGTGTCCTGAGAGGAGGGCAGAGGCATGGAGGGTAGGGAGCTCCAGCAGACTGCCCTGGGGAGAGACTCTCTGCTGAGGAGAATAGAGGAAGGGAAGGGGGAGGGGCTTCAGAGGCTGTGGGCACATGCTGGAGGTCACAGGACAGGGTGAGCCTGCATCACTGTCCACACCTCCCACTGCCTGTGGTGTGCAGCTGGAGAGCATGGGGAATTTTGGTTCAAGGTATGTTTTTTTCCTGTGAGGAAGTAAAGGAGAGAGAGGGGAAGGGAACTTTCCTCCTTCAACTCTCTCTCTCTCTCTCTCTCTCTCTCTCTCTCTCTCTCTCTCTTTCTCTCTCTCTGTCTCTGTCTCTCTCTGTCTCTCTGTCTCTGTCTGTCTGTCTGTCTCTCTCTCTCTCTCTCTCTCTGTGTCTGTGTGTATGTGTGTGTATGCAGGAGTTGAGCTGTGGTGGACTGTTTCATAATGATCTGGCTGAGAAATTCTGGCCCCTTGTTCAGTTGAAGTGAATGTTGTCTCTGAACCTTGCAAGGATCTGAAAAGTCTCAGCAGGTGAGCATGGCCCTGACACAGAGGTTTGTTTCCAGGAGAGTGATGGCAGGCTGGACATCTACAAGTGCAGAGTTTGAGCAGAGCCTACACCTGGTTCAGAGTCCACAGCACATGCATGTTTGGACAGCATCCCTGCCCTGCCCCTTCAGATGACAGCTGGGAATCTTGGTACTTTGGTCAGCGTGAGGCACTAAACAGCCTCTTACTTGCTGTTTAATACTCTCTTGCTCCTCCTGCCCCAGGTTGCCATGGAGATTACATCTAGGGACACTCACATCCTGAGCCACCAGTGTCACCTCCGCTGGTTCCCTGTGTGCACTGCACACTGTGGATGCTGCTGCTCATGCCTGGACAGAGCTGCCTGGGTCCCTGCCCTGTGTCCACTTAGATCTGCAACTCTTAAAGACGTGTCCTAGTGGCTCATCTCCATGGGCTCTTGTGTTTTTCCACACTGTGATGGGGGTTACATACCAAGCTAATGATGGAAATGGACCAGTCAGTAGGAATGACACTCAGATGCACCAAAGTGAGTATGTAGTTTGAGGAAGAGGATAAACCTTAGCAACTACATCCCTGGTCCTACCAAAGGGGAATTGGGGACAGGGAGGGAGTAAAAACGCCCTAGATGAATAAGCTCAGAGATGTGTCCCCACCATCTTGCTATCATTTTATCTGCATCACATCATGCAATGTACATGTACATATATCACATCATATGCACATATCACATTACATATATGTGATATAGACATCACATCATATACACATCATTACACATCACATCAAATATCCATATCACATACTTATATGCAGTATATAGATATGCATAGTTGTTGCCTCTCATATATAATGATGTTTCTCTATCTCTTTACCCCCCTGGAAGGTGTTGAAGTAAATGCTACACATTTATGTTTTCCAAGAAATTTTCAAAGCTGCTCAATGATGGTGCATGCCTTTAATCCCAGGTCTTGAGAAGTAGAGGCAGATGAATATTTCTGAAGCTAGCCTGGCCTACAGAGTGAGTTACAGAAAATCCTGAACTACACAGGGCAATGCTGCCTCAAAAACAACAACAACAACAAAAACAAAAACAACCAAACAGACAATCCAAAAAAGTATTTTCCCTCTTCCCCACCATATAGACTCAGGTAACATAAGGGCAGATATTCTGAAATCCTTGGCATGGTGGCATTTAGTTCTGGGAGCTCACAGTGTTGTGCAGCTGTTGACTATGCAGGGAACTGGGGTTGGGTAGGGTTCAAAGCACAGGCCTTTGCTCAAGCAGCAAAGACCCTCAAATTTGTCAGTAACAGCAAAGTCAAAATATTTACCCAGGATGAGAGTAAAAAATGTCACTAATTATGCCCCAAATCCTCATAAGATGGGTTTTCCTTTTGGGAAGAGCACTGGAATTTAAACTCAGAGTCTGGCACATAGAAAATGCCCTAGCACTGAGTCATCCTTGAGCAGGTTTTTAATGTGTGTCTGTGTGTTCGTGAATGTGTGTATGTGTACACATGTGCACAGCCCTCTTCATATGTCTGTCTGTCTGTCTGACTGTCTGTCTCTCTCTCTCTCTCTCTCTCTCTCTCTGTGTGTGTGTGTGTGTGTGTATTGACACAGCACTCACTAGGTTGCCCTACTGATCTTAAGCTCAATATCAGATATTTCTTCCTTGGCCCCACAAGGTGGAATGTTTCAAAAGATACTAAAATGCACTTCTCTTTCTCCTCACTGTGAAAGGGCAAAGCCAGGGAACTGGCAAGGAGGGACTTCAGTTGGCCAAGTCCTCCTCAGCAGGCCTGGTAGTGACAGAGAGGAGCTCTGCTCCCCAATCTTACAGACTCTGGGTGGGGCCTGGTGTCCCCCACTCCATACTTCATAAAAGTTCCCAGTGCAGCTGGACCTTTCTTCTGCTGCCCAGCCCTTTCCCGTCCTTGAAGCTCAGGGAACCTTGCCTCAGGTCTCATATTTCATTCGTGCCTGGGTCTTGTGTAGTCACCTTACCTATGACATGATTTTCCAGTGTCTTGCTTCAAACTAGTAACTTCTAAACAGATTACACTGCATACCCATTGATAAGTCACCCCACCCTCCCTTTTCCATAGCTCCTGACAACACCCCATATGTACATGATTCCCCCCATTCTGGATATCACGTGTCTATGGCTCACATCACACAGGCCCTACTGTGTCTGGCTCTTTCCCTGTGAGCATATTGGCAGGCTCACACACAGGGCAGCAGGAAATGGCTCCTCCTTTGTTTGTCTAATGCAGTAATATCATGTCACCTGAGCAAGCTCTGCTCGTCCACTCATCTGTTGGGGACACTTGAGTCACAAGCCCTTTGCTGACTGTGAAGAAGCCTGGTGGATGCTGGCTGCAGAGCCTGCCATGTCCTTGCTTCCTGTTCCTCTGAGTCCCTGCCTACAGCACAGTTGCTACATCAACCTTCCAAAGATTGCACCATTCTCCATTCCTACTGCTGCACAGGAAGGCTTTGCATTCTAGCCCCACAAGGTTGTGACAACCACACATCACCTGGGAAGATGGTGCTCTGCTTAGACTTGAGCTATGAATTCATTTTCTGGTGTGGCTGAAGAGGTCACAGAAGTACTAGAGTGGAAGAAGGGCCGGTGGCTCAATGGCTGTCATCATTCCAGTCATTGCTGTTCCTCTCGCTCCTGATGTGCTCCATGGTAGATATCCTCTGACTAATGGTGTGCATGTGAGCACCTGGAAAATACCTCTGTTGTGTATTTTTCTCAGAATCACAAGATAATCAGTTGTCATATTAAGCCTGGTGAGCCTTCTGACCGCAGCAATGTCGGAAGGACAAGACACATGGTGTTTTTCAGAGTCTCATATCACCCCATTCCACAGCTACTTCCTGTTGTTAATTCTGTGGCACACTGGCTCTCTCCCTTTAGAGGGATCATCACCTAGACTATATATAATTGCAAAGGGGCTGAGACACCTGGTTCCCAGGGAATGAGGAGAAATAAACTCTGATATCTAGGTTCTAGACTCCAGGAAGAGGTGGATCCAGAATTTGACCACAAGTTTCAGACACACAGCATGGGCAGATGAGACAGATTCAACCCAGGCTCCTTAGACAGCTGGGCTGAA
This sequence comes from Tokudaia tokunoshimensis, assembly GCA_036184795.1. Lineage (NCBI taxonomy): Eukaryota > Metazoa > Chordata > Mammalia > Rodentia > Muridae > Tokudaia > Tokudaia tokunoshimensis. The sequence goes on along the minus strand of BTHU01000012.1, from coordinate 119,626,714 downwards.
GGCAGAGAGGATGAAGGGATACAGCTGGGTCATGTCACTACTCATGGAGTGCATGTGGTGTCCAGCTCAGGGCCTTGACAGATAGTTAGACACATTGTCACTGTGGGAACACTTGGCACTGTCAATAGTTGGGTCCCTTCTTCTCTCATCCCATGGTCCTATGGTCTCAGTGTCCACTGGAGAAGGGAATCCTGTGTGTGTGATTCTCTGCTGACCACAGGTCCACCCGTCACTGTGTGTTCTCAGGAGCCTTGAGGCTCAGGTGTGTCTCAACCTGGATGGACAGCTTTCCCTCTGCCTGCAGCCACTGCCTGTGTTTCCAGGCTCACAGGATTCTCCATGGACGTCCAGCACTCCACACAAATGAACCTTGGTCTCCTCTCCTCCTCTGTCTAGGTACTAATCTGGCTCAGCCCTTGAGCTGATTCAGACCCTCTTCTTTCCAGATGTGCCCTGATGTTCGCAGAAGCTGCCCTCAAGGACAATCCCTACCACCCAGGCCTTTCCCATTTCTCTGTTCTGTAACCACTCATCTCCAAGACAGGAGCAGTGATTGACCCTTGACCCCTGCAAAGCTCCCTGTAGCTCTGAGTGTTTGAGGGGTCTTACTGGGCCAGGCTCTTTGCCATCCAGTGTCTGTCATGCTCTTTTGCTAAACCAGCATCATCTTAGATTCACAGAAATGGCTCCATTGTTCTTTGCCATGCACAAAATTTTCATCCTGGTCATCAGACCACACCCTCCTCCTCCTTCTCCTCCTCCTCCTCCTTCTCCTCCTCCTCCTCGTCTCCCTCGTCCTCCTCCTTTTCCTTTTTCTCCTCTTTCTCCTCCTCCTCTAACCTCAACATAACTCCCCTCTTGTTCCAAGGTCTCTTTGGGTGCTCTCTATGAAGCTCCCAGAGTCTTGCTTTATCCTTCACCTACCAATCACAACTGTGATGCTCCATGATCAGATACTCTGCTTGGTGAAGCTTGTCTCTGTGGCATCAAGGAACTTGGAAACCATAATGTCTTGCTGTATGCCATGGGGTAAAGCTGAATCTTCTGGGTTCATCAGTTTCCTTATTTATAAAGGAAGTTGAGAGAACACTGCCTGGACACTTTCTGTACAGTTATATGTTTATTGATCCTTTGCTCCTCCCTTTCAGTTTGGGTGATGAAGGTGGAGGTTTCCACCTGTCCTGTGTGGTTGGTCAGATGGGAACTGAGAGAGAGGCTACTACTCTGCTCTCATTAGGAGTGCTAAGGGGAGAGGAGCTGGTGTGAGCAACAGTCCCCATGCAGCTGAAGAAGTGAGGGCTCCAAGTGCATGGACAGAGTCAGGAGACCCTGCAAGGGCCAGTGGGTGGTACAGACTGTAGTAGGGAAAGAGTGAGAAAGAGACTGGGCACCAAGTGTTCCAGATGCTGCAAATAGACAGGGCAGAAAGTTCATGTCTTGTGCCTTGGCCTGTTGTGCACATGGGTTGTACTGTAAGCTTGCATATTTCCTCCAAAGCTGCAGAAGTGGAAGACATACATGATCAAATCTTATATGGGAAATCGGTACGCCTGTTGAGCTTAGGCTTTTAGTAGAGGCAGGTAAAGGGGAGTAAATAGAGGATTGGAAGAAAGGTAGAGTTCAGGCTCAGGAGTATGAGTTAGTGTTGCCAAAAGAACTGGGAGCCTGGCACAGACCATGCACAAGCTCCTGCGATGTGTGACCACTAAAGTTAGTCAAGGTCACTGCTTAATTACAAGCATGTCACAGCCTATCAGAGGATGGAAGCCAAAACAGCACATAGAGACTCAATCTGTTAATTTAAAAAGAAGCCCCACCATTTGGAACGGTCTAGTTTTCTAAAGGGTTGATAACCTTGCTCATAAAAGGGGTAGACACATGACCTGGTTCTAAAACAATGTACAGGAATTTCCCCTCAAAGCTAACAGACGCAGATTTAATTCTTGCAGACAGGAAGTTGAATTGTGGTGGCATCTGCTTCTGTGCCTGTCTCAGTCACATCCATCACAGCCTTGTGGACCGTTTGTGGGGAGGGAAACACATCACTCACTGGAGACCAGGGAGGGCAGGAGACGGGTCTGGAGCAAGCAGTGACTGCTGGCCTCACTGCTGGGGCATTTCTTGTTCCTTCCCTGAGCTCTAACCCTGGATTTCCCAAGTCTCTGCTCAGGGTGTGAGATGAGGTATGCCCCAGGTCTGCTCAGTGTCTGAATCTGTGCTGCCCTCAAACCACTACAACAGGAGGACAATAGTAGGCAATGCCAGGTATTTCTTCATAGGCATCCTCACAACAACCCCACAGGGAACAGCCAGTGTGCTGACAGACAGTGCATGTTCTGTTGAGGTTTGGTCTTTTGCTATTTGTTATAATGCTCAGTGTGGGCCCCCAGGACCAGGTTGTTCCAGAGAGGAGAGAGTCTACATGTAGACTAAGTGAAACTGTCCCAAGTTATTTCTGATGGGTAAATAAAGATGCCAACAGCCAATAGCTGAGCAGAAGAGACATAATTGGGGTTTAGGTTCTTGGGCTTGGGGTTCACGGAGAACCACAAGGAAGAAGAATGTGCAGGAGGAGGAAGGAGAAGACATCACTATGGGTTCAGAATCAAGAGAATGTGGCACTGAGGACTGTCTGATTGGAGTTAAGAGCAGCCCAGATGCAACATAGTAAGAACTCAGGGTATCGATAGGAAAGTAGGTTCTAATAGCATTGAGGCTTGGCCACTGCATAGCTTTGTGTTGTTTAAGGCTTATTGTAACTATAAAGGTTGTATATGTCTTTCATTTGGGAACTTATACAGCGAAGGCTGGGTGGAACCTCCGGCCACGATTCAATAATTTCTACAACATATTGACGCCTCACCATCTGGCAAAAACTCACTTGAAAATTAATTTGCGATTTTTCCAATGAAAAACACACACCTTCCCTTCAAGATTAGGAGTCAGAGGGAATTGGTCTCAGCAGAGTCAAGTGGTTTCTTTCCCAAGCATCACAGGTTCGGGACTAGGACAACACGTGTGCTAACTTGGCACACATGATTCTGGGATTCGTGGCATAAGCCTGGACACAGATATGCCCCCAGGCAGACCCAGACAGCATGCTGGGTGTCAGGCTCAGACTCCAGCATGAGGTCGTCTCAAGTGCTTCTAAGGTGCCTCTGAGAAGCTAGGGGCCCCGGCTTTGCAATGGAGCAGGCTGATCAGAGGGCAGAGAGCAAGGCTACACGCCTCCCACAATCAAAGACAAAAACAAAAGCAGAGAAAGAAAAGGAAAAGAAAGAAGAAAGTCGAGAGAATGAATGGAAAGGTAAAATGTCAATGCTACCAGAAGCTTCTGGGTTCTTAGAAAGTAGGCTCGCCCCAGGAATACTGGGACTGCCTAGCCTAGCACATGACACATATGGTGACCTGAAAATAGGCTTATACAGTAAGTTGAAGGGAATTTAACTGAAATAAAATATGGGAAAGTATATTAATTCAATTCCTATAAAGAGAGAGGGATATAAGTATATTTTTCCACAGAGATATTAATCCCCAAAGAAGGGAGAGATGAAAAAAATTGATATACATGCTTTAAGGAAAGAAGGGAGAAATTAATTGAAATTGATGAATGAATAAATTCAGGCCTTTGATCTCAAGGTTTTGGAGACAAAGGCATGGACACAGGGGAAAAAACTATCTTAATAAATAATAATTGTTTTAAATTGTTTTAATTATTAAAATGAAGGTTGTTGTAAGTTCGGAGGTTATAACGGCATTGCAACTCCTCTGTGAGAGGGGTCAAAGTAGAGCCTGCTAAATAAAAGAAACCTGTAAAGTGGGTCTGTCTATGCTTTTGATGACTTTGGGTTGTTGGACCAAGCAGAGAGGCTCTGCGTTTGTTTTAACAGGAAAGAGAAAAAAAAAAAGAAAAAAGGAAGGATAAGATTTGACAGAGGAAGAGTCCTTGAAGATCTTGGCTGCAGACAGGAAGCAAAAAATCAAGAAAACCAAACAGGACAGTGACATGATTTGTAATTCTTCTACATAGGAATGGCATATGGCATGAATGAAGATTTATTATGACTTGGTTATTAATTAAACTAACTCATAAAGGGACAGTTGACTTTCACCTCCTCAAACAAGGAGAAAAATTTCCTCCTCAACTGATCCGTGCACCTTGCACATTCCATACAAATATCTTTCTAGAAATAAATATTGATTTTAAGGTTCATGTATTACAGAATGAAATACCAAGAGGGCAGCCCTGACAAGATTTCAACCTTGGGATGCTGAAATGACCTGATGTTTTGCTTCTTGCCTGATCCTGCCTTAAGTGACGCTGTTTCTAGACTTGCTTAGAGAACAGCTTCACAAAGGCTGCTTATCCCCGATGACCTCAGTTCATCCAGCCTTTCTGATGGCTTAAGTTCTGACCTTTCTCAACACATAAAGACTGGACAACAAATAATGCCAGCTAGCTTAATTTTGATTTAACCATTTTTTTCAGTTTCCTTTGGGGTTAGGAATTTTTTGCCCCAACTCAGTAGGAAGCAGATATAAAAAAGCCGTCTTCCCAGTTCCTTAAGTCAGAGTATGTGGATTGGTCATTTCATGAATTTTAGATATGTTGTCATTATAAGGGATTATTTACAAATAATTATAGTTTTAGACAGGGAGGAAACCAAATAAAGAGCTTAGACTTTGAAATTTCTATGTTTCTTTTCCTCTTCTCTATCTTACATTCTTAGGTAAAGGAAAGGGCATTGAAAAGAAAAATGGAGGATATTGTAATATTATAAGAAATTAGACAAATAGGGATGGATTATTAAATTACTCTTAAACGAAGCATTTTATAGACAAAATCTTGCATTAATAGAAATGATTGAAGTATTTTCTTACATTGGTACAAAATTTGGATATTGAGAGAGGTTTAAGCTTCTCATTCGTACAAATCTCTGTTTAGTGATACAATATTTAAAATTAATTTGGTACTCTTAGGCATTGTGCATATGGAACTCATTTAAAACTACAAGGTTTAATCCCAGTCCTTTAAATAGGTGTTATTGCAAACTATTGAAAATAATTAAGTAATACAAGTTAAGAGTAAGATAGTCAAAATCATGGTCATATTAGATTCTACTTTATTACAAGAAAATGTTTTTAAGGTCATTTAAATAGTAAATAAATAAAAATCAATGTTTAACAATTCAGTTATGTTATATGTGGTTAGATGGTCTTCAAAAGCATTAGAGATCCACAGAGTATGGCATTAGATGTTATTTCGTTATTAAAGTATCCTTTGGCTATGAGACACGACAGCTCCTGTCAATAACCCCGTTCTGCTACCAGGAAGGCGATGAGCATCAGTACTCCAATGTGGAGTTGATTCAGTTGAGGGAGGCTAGCCACTGGACAAGAAATGCCCTAATTTTATTGGTAAACAGAATGCTGTTGAAAAAGAACAAATGGATGCAGGATGAACAACTGCTAAACTCTGCCAATATAGTGTTGACTGGCCAATTAGAATTAAGAGAACCCAGATGCAACATAGTAACTAATAACTCGGGGTATCGATAGGAAAGTAGATTCTGATAGAGTAGAGGCAAGGCCACTGCACAGCCATTGTGCTGTTTCAGGTTGTGTATAAAGGTTGTGCATTTTTTTTTTATCCAGGAATTAAATAGCTAAGGTGGGGTAAAACTTTGGCCAGGATTTCTACAATAAATTTCAGCATCTCTTGTGCTCCAACCACTTTGGCATATACACCAGCATTGCACAGGGTATGGCTTCACATTTCTAGATACCATGCCCTGGTGGTACAGATCTCAGCCCAGGGCTCTGAGTGGGCACTGGACAGAACACTAAGCACCAAGAGGCTGTGCACCCAAGAATGTGGTATGAGGGTCTAAGGGCATCTTCTCTCCTAGTCTCAGGCTTTTCATCAGAACTGCCATTGACCCCTTGTTATTACTTTACTGCTACTATTATGTGTACTAGTCAAGTAGTAATGGCTGAGCCTTGCATTGAAGAAGCTGAGGCCCTGCTGTGGACTATGGGTGGCCCTCTAGTGGATTGTTGGTGCCCCACAGTGGACTTTGAGTGACTCTGCAGTGGATTGTGGGGAGCTCTGCAGTACAGCAAGGGTTGGGACCCATGTGGTCTAAAACCAAGCACATGCACTTTCCCCATCATCAACTTCTGGATGAGTTCAAGTCCAGGGTAAAGGAGCGACTGGATGCACACTCTGAGAAGGACTATCTGGGCTATGGTTTCTCTCTCCCAGGCATGAGGGATCTCAGGCATGCAGGTTTTCTCACACATTGAACATCCCCACATGCTCACATGGCCTTCACTGTCTACATACAGGACACAAAGTGAATGACCAATGTTCTTTGTCTTACCTGAGAGACTGTTATGTTCTTGACTCCAGTGATCCCAGGCAGGTCAGACTGTGTGGAGAAGAGTTCCCTGATACCCAGCTCTGGAAGGATCTCTTCTAGGTTGTACTGTTGGGATAAGGAGAACTTGGGTAGGTGGAGCTCATTTATCACCCTGAGAATAAATGAGAAATTGAAGAGCCACTGGAACTTGTGCCCAATCAACACAACTTGTGTCGCAGGAGCAGCATTCTATAGCAGCTCTCTCTCTGGAGAAGAGCCTTCTTTCCATCCATGCCTAGCCCACATGATTTTCCTCTTCCTAATGCATTAATTATTATTCCATGCCTGAGAGTATTGGCAATAGGCAGACAACCTGGCTGGATACTAGCTGTTCCTTGACTGAGAATGTTTTCCTCCTAGATCCACAAAATGCAGCCCTTCCCTGTCATGCTGACCCTCAGTCATCACCTAGTGACCATTCCATTTAAAATTGTACACTGCATCAGACTCCAGCTTTCCTTACCCTTGGTTGTCCTTCTCAACCACAACACTACGTTCAACTTCACCTTTAACTTATTAAATAATGATTACTTCTATTTTCATCCCCTACATTCTCTTCCTCAATTACAAGATAGCCCACAAGGATGGAAATTTTTGTTCATTCTTGGGTGATACTCTCTCAGAGTCTAAGTCAGAGCATGGCACATAGTAGGTCTTCTAGTCACTATTGCATAGATGGTGAGTGAATGGCTGATAAAGGGGATGAGACAGCTACAGAGGACACAGCTGATTCTGAAAGCTTATCTCCTGTCAATCACAATTCCCTCTGCCTTCCAAAGACACATTCAAGACTCCTGGTCATTTACCGCCTGTTAGAGACACAAGAAACTCAGCTCCTTGTTCAAGCTGATTTCATTTTGTCAAAAAAAAAATAAAACTAAACAAAACAAAGAAACAAACAAAAAAAACCCATGGTAAAATCAGGCTTCAAATAACTGAGATAGAGGAGAGGAATTCAACCCAATTCCACCTGTCCCCTGATGACACTGGGTATAAATGAGAATCTGAGGTCCAGGTACACTGGCAATCAGGACATCAGTACAAGGTTCCCTTTGTAGTTCAGTTCCACCACAGTGCATTTCATCTCCTCATCTCGGAAGTACAGTGTCCTCAGGTCCTCAGTTTTTATCATGACCACCTTCACAGTCCTCCTATTGTCCAATATAAATTTTCCCATGAACGTGTCATCAGGGTCAAAGGGCACCTTCCATTTGCATAATGATGAGGCAAATAATCAGATTGTAACAGCAGATACGCTCCTCCTCCCCCCATCTATGCTCAGCTTCTGAGTTGTGACAGCAATTCATCCATCTTCAGTAGCTCAGAATGTCCCTCAGGGTAGCATATGCTAAGCTGGAGAAATCTTGGCAGGTGAATACCTGGTAGCAATGAAGATCGAGATTTTGTTTAGAAAGGAAGCTCAAATCCACAGCTTGGCTACTTGAGCTCCTGACCCAGTCAGGGATCTGGGGTGGAGTGTGTAAGAGAGAGGAGAGTGAAGGTGGGGAGACTGGAGACAAGGGAGTGTTGATGGTCTTGTCTTCCTCAGGGGAAACCAGGTCTAGAAGGCAATGGTTTGTGGGACAGGTTTATGCAAAATAGAAAGGCAGTGACTGAGTCCTCCCATATGGTGATCAGTCCATAGACTGTGGGCTCAGACATGGGTAATGAGTCCTTATCTCACACATGGACTGTGACCACCCTGACAATCAGAGATATCAGCTCAAGCTTATTCCAGATTTCTAGTTTATGTCCCTACTACTGATGTACACTATGGGACTTGAGAGTGAAACAATTCCTTGCTCTTGGAATCTCGCAGCCTAGACACACATCCCACCTCACCCCAAGCAGCACTTGAGCTTGAGTCTGGGAGAGTTGAGAGAGCCATGACCTGCAGGCTAACCCTTCAGGATGGCACTCTGCTTCCACCATCCCCTGCCCACAGCAGCTCTGGGGCCATCCTGTCCTCCTGTCCTCTGTCCTACTGTCCTATATTTTTTGTCCATTGTTAACCTGATTTTCTGCCTATAGCCCAGACCAATACTCCCTCTATCCTGGACTAACTTTAAATAGCACCAAATCCAACCCATGAATAGTTATATCATGACTTCTGTCAGACAACAATTTCTGGGCTGTTGCCTCGCTCTCTAGTCCCTATCGGGCAGAGTGGTGGGTGTGGGATCCCTGGATTTCCCCCCAACTACCCTTACCTATAATATCTCTAGTTGAGTCTCCAACTATCATGAACCCAAGTCCCAGCAGATTCCTGCCCTAGAAATGCGTTTTGGGAATTCTGACCTTTCATGTATTAATTTTATAAAAGTAAAAATTCCAAAAAGCAGCCAAACATTAACCACGGCATGCCTAGCAGACATTCCCCTTTTCTCATGACTTTACTCCAGTCCCTGCTTCTATATGCCCAAAACCAGCTCCTTACACGGCAGGCTCAGCGGGGTGTCCTATGTAGGAACTGCCCACAAGGCTTTTCATAGTTTTAGATTATGATATTGTCTCCTTAAGATTAATGTCGCTAGGCTCCTTTGGGTCAAGTAGTCCCAGCCCGATGGGACCCTGCTGGAGACTGAGGCTATCCAGAGGGATAGATACCTCATATAGGAGCATATCAGAAAGGCCGGCCCTAGGCAGACTGAGAGATTCTGTTGGTGTACTGAGTAGCCATGGCTTCAGCCTACTTAGATAGGACTGGCAGTAGAAGACATGGCATTCTGCTAGTCAGTAATTTTAAGTCACAGCCCAGATCAGCCTTCGTAAATTGACAGCTCAGGGTTTCTGTTGCTCATGTCCCAGGATTTACATCAATATCTAAAAAACAAATAATTATCAGAGAAGTAAGGGATGTGGGTATTAAGTAGCTAGACACACATGGCTCTGAGGATGGGAGTTACATCCTCTCGAGTGGTCAGTGTAAGGACACAGGTTCCCAGCCAACATCCTCTCTTTCCATTCACCAACCAGTGACCACTCTCACCTTGAAAGTTGAGGAAATTCACTAGTACCGTGGATGTGTTCCTATCTAGGTCTGAGACCAGTTACTTGATCTTCCCCTGGGTCTGTTTGCTCACACGGTCACGGATGAGCTTTCTGATCTCACAAGGCTGCTGGAAGTCTGCTGTGAAGACCTTGGTCTGGTACAGAGCCCTTGCCTTCTCCTTGAACTCTGCCAGGATCTGTGGGTGCTTTTCAACAACCATGGCACTGCTGATCAGTACCTCGTCCCCTGGCTGACTGAGCATGTATAGTAGGTGCCTAAAGCCCTGGTGGATGTCTGCCTCAGGAGTCTCTGTGAGATTGAATGTGAGACCTTTGGGAATCTCTTACAGGGTCTTGCCCTTGGCTCCCAATGCCAGGGAGGCCAAGGTAATTGCGATGCTAAGTGGGAAGAAGACAATATTTTCATTTGGATTCTTCAAAGCCAGCTTCTTGTAGAGGCTGAAGGCATAGTCAGTGTTGATGGAGGCCAATTTTCGACTGTCCAGTTGTGTCCCATTGTGTTGGTCTTCTTGGACTGCAGTGTCCCTTCCCAGTGTGCCATCAGGGAAGCAGAGGACAGCCGGGCAGATCCCAGCCATCAAGAGCCCCAGAGCTACAATGAAGGCCATCTTCTCTGTTCTCCAGGCTGAAAGGAAAACATCCTTTGAGTCTGGGAGCACCAGCTGGTGCTCTGATCATCTCCTAGTTCTCCCACATGGCCAGCATTGTGCCCTGCTCTGCTGCCCTTCCTGCCTCTGTGACTGCCCACGGGAGGTGCTCTGGCCTCTCAGATGGCAGTACTACATCATGAGATCCCTCCTACCATGAAGGAAGTGCTGTTGCAGAAGACAATTTTTCTATTTAAGAGAACCAGCATCCAGAAAGGGGAAGGGTCATTCCACCCTCACAGATAAAGGGAGAGAAAACCTGGACCTGGGCACATGCCATGTGTAATCTTAATGTCTCTTTTCTCTTTCTGGATTGGCACAAGGCTCCATTAGAAGGCAGGGAGCACTCTTCGTCTACACTTGTGCCCTCTCCTATTAACAAGCTCTGAAGGAAAGAACCTTGGCTGAATTTTGTAGGCTATGACTTAACCTTACTTCCAGAATTTATATCTAAGAAATTTCAATGCACTGGGCTGAATCTAGCACATGTTTCTGGGAGTAGGGAGATTAATTGAGAGAAAACACTGGAGGCATCCTGTTCAGGACCAAAGCCCTGTCTTCCCCCGAAAATAGCTATTAGAAGGATCAATAGGGAGAGGTCCTTTCAACCCTGCCTGGGTACAAAGTGGCCTTAGGTTTGGAAAGCCTCCTGACAGAATGAATAACAAATGTTGTTTGTGTCTCTACGTTCCTATACCAGACTTCAATTTGTCTGTTAGGGTGACTGTGTGGTGGCAAGCTAGACCTCTCTGGGCAGCCTGTTGTATGGCCCAGTGACATAATTGGCAGAAGTGTCTGGGTCATCACAGGTATGGGGGTAGATGCAGAGAATATCCAGAGGGCTAACTTGTTCATACTCAGCTTCAGTAGTGAACACAGCTGAATCTTGTGATCATGGGAAACATGGCCACCTAGCTGTAGCCTTTATTAATGCTGTACTAGAGTTCAGATGGGCAAGTAGATGAGAGAGGAGTGGAAAGGTGAGGAAAGATAGGGAAGGGAGGGGACAAGATGGGTTATGGGAAAAGGAGTGGGGGAAGTGCAAGGAAGAGAGGGCAGGGTGATAGGAGGGAGAGGAGGAGACAGGATAAGGGCACCATGAGAAGATGGAGGGAGAGAAGACCAGAAGAGTGTAGGAGAGTGGAGTTCAGGGGAGGGAGGTGTTGGAGTTTTGCCTCATGTCCCCAGGGCAGTGTCATGTCTGCAGAGGAGCCAGGGGCTTCAGCTGCCTCATCCTCTGTCAGATTGAAGCAACCATTTCTCTGGGAAAACATTCAACTATGTTTTAATCCAAAATGATTTCCACAGAAAACAGACTTGTGTGTTTGTGAAGGAGAAGACCTGACTCAGAGGCTAAGCTGCTGTCTTCATTTCGCTCTATGAGAGAATGCAGCCCTTCTTCTAGACCATAGACTCATCAAGAATTGTGGTCCCTGACCCCAGAACATCTCCTGTCTGATGTGAGCCTGGCAGCGATGCCACCTCTCCCAGATGACTCTGTCACAGTTCTGTCCCCTTCTGGCTCCGACATCAGCTCCTGGACTAAGCAAGGTCTCAGTACCTCCCCCTGTGGAGGGTCAGAAGGAGCAGACTCCATTCACTGTCCAGGAGCATAGCCCATGGCACCTGCACCTTCCGTAGCCATGAAGACCCAGACAAGAGAGAAGTTTTTATGCATTACAGAAATATTCCCTGATTCAACACCAGTTCCCTAAGAATAAGTTCTCACACCCCCCCCCCCAAGACTGCAGGTCACAGCCAGTAACACAACTCCTGGGAAGGTTCCTTCATCTGTCCCCAGAGAGAAGGTTTCCTGGGCACTACCTGCAAAGCTGAAGCCAGTGGCCCATATCAGTTAGGTGAGTCCTGATGTGTGGCTTTGCTGCCTTCCTTGGAGTGTTTTTCACTCCTGCACATTGACACCCATTTATATGGAGGAACTCCTTCCAACTCTTAGGAAATGCAGATCAAGACAAGCTGTGCTCTGTGCTCACACTTGAGATGGACAGACAGGATGATTTGTGGTGAGAATGACTTACAGGCTCTATCTTGCAGGAACACCTCCTGGTGGGAAAACCCCTAAAAATGTTGTAAACAACAGGCCCACTGGGCATCCCTATTGTGACTTCTGTTTCTATAATGTCTCAATGCTGACAGGCCTCAGCCTGCATCTACATTACCTTCCTTTCTGCCAGGATTAAGCACATTCTAAGCAGAGATGTGCTCTATGCCATTTGGCTAACAGATTTCTGAAAGGAAGCCACCCGTGCTTGGCAATGGAGGAAATCTGAGAGGAGTCTGTGTCTGCAGATACTGACTGACTGATGAGAGTTTCAGTTCAGTAGAAAGATTGGAGTCTTGTTCCAATCCAGATGCCCATTATATTCTTGTGTGCTAAGTTCTCTGTAAAGAGAATCTCTTGCCGGTTGGTGGTGGCGCACACCTTTAATCCTAGCACTTGGGAGGCAGAGGCAGGCGGATTTCTGAGTTCGAGGCCAGCCTGGTCTACAGAGCGAGTTCCAGGACAGCCAGGGCTATACAGAGAAACCCTGTCTCGAAAAACAAAACAAAACAAACAAAAAAAAGAGCCGGGCAGTGGTAGCAGCCTGGTCTACAAAGTGAGTTCCAGGACAGCCAGGGCTACACAGAGAAACCCTGTCTTGAAAAACCAAAAAAAAAAAAAAAAAGAGAGAATCTCTTGTGCACTCTATGGAAGCATCACCTGATGGCCTATTATCTGAGGCAGGAAATAGGAAGTAAGCCTTTTGGTTAGGAGAGAGGAACTCTGGGATAGTCAGGTGTGGGAAGAGATTCACCCTGGATTTTGAGGAGACAGATCATGAAACAGGTGAGAGGTAACCAGCCTCCTGGCAGACCTTAGACTATTTAAACGGGATAATTGAGTGACAAGCTAGCAGAAATGATCCAAAGCTTGTGACCTAGGCATTTTATTCATCAATAATGTCTCAGAGATATTATTTTGGGAACTGTGGCGTGGAGGAACAGTTCACTGTCACAGTTCTGGCTCTGTGGGACATCCATGTTCTGCCTCCCCTTGTGTCAGAAGTGATGCCTGTGACAATAGAAACGATGCTAAGAAAGGCAGCAGATGACAGTTTGAGCACAGAGAGACGCTTCCCCCATCTTGATGAGGCTGTCTCTCTCAGGTATCCACCCATGCCTTTTAAACTTGCCCCCATCTGTGACTTTCTGTTTTAAAGCTATAGTTTTTGTGAAACTGCTTCCACAATGAAACATGGAATTTGGGTAACAGAAATTTGTGGTCTCTGACCATTGCCATGCAAAATGGCTCCAGAATAAAGTATGCTATTCCCTTCACTCTGAGAGCTTTGGTATTTTTTTTATCAATAGTGGTATAGACACTCAGTAGACACATGTTAGGTCCAAAGGCACTGTCTCCAAAATGAAAGTGTAGGTTCTTGCCTCCATAAACAAAGACTAAAGATGGGCCTCTGTGTACCAGAAAAGAGGCCTATGGTGCACTCCTGTTTGCCAATAATCCCCCTAACATTCATTCCCACAAATATCAGCTCCCTCCCGTGTTCCCCTTCCATGCAGAAAGCCTGAATCAGCTCAAAGATCCCTTCCCTGCTGTCATGCAAACCTGTTTTCTTCTCATATTTTGCTTTTTCTCCTGCCCCTAGGAAAAGGAGAGCATCTTAGAGATTTGATCTCCAATTATGTTTTTCCTTACCCACTAAGTTGCCTAGTTTGATGACTTCACTGGCTTTCATCTGGTTCAGAAACCAGGGAGAGAATATTGGGCACCTTTCCCAGGGCTCCATCTACCCTAACTGAACTGAAGTGTCATTTTTATACACTTCTGGGAGCAGATAAGTTGATTCAGGTACCTGCTGTCTACCAGAGTCAACTCCAAATTTTAGAGTTTGCCTTCCCAGCTAGTTTTCTCCTCCATTGTGCTACCTAGATTTATGTCAAGTCAACACAAACTATGGTCAAGTTGAGAGGAATGAATCTTGACTGACAAATGCCCTCATAACCTCTGGTTGTTGGCAAGCCCTTAGGGCATTTCTTAATTATATTAATGTAGAGGACTCAACCCATTGTGGGTGGTATGATCCTGGGGCTGGTGGTCCTGGAGCTTTATAAGTAAACAGGTTGAACAAGCCATGGGAAGCAAGCTAGTCAGCAACACCCCTCCATGGCTGCTGCATCAGCTCCTGCCTAATGTTTTCTGCCCTGTTTGGGTGCAAGGTCCTGATTCCCTTCAAAGGTGAACATCTTGTAATCCATGGAAACCCTTTCCTCTCCAACTTGCTTACTGGTTATGGTGTTTCGTGACAGCAACAGAAACAATAAGTGAGACATCCCCTACTCTTCTCAGTCATCTGTTCTTTGCTACTTGTTTAAGTGACATTTTGTGGCTGACTCATCAGTGTCTGTCTCCCTCTTGGATCACTGGAGCTTACTGTCTGTCTCCTGGAGCCTATTGAACAAAAGTCCTGCTGGTGCATCCGGCAGCTTCTCTGCGCACTCCTGAGCACCCCACACTTAGCATCTTTCTAAGGATTCTCTCTTTTTGGGAATACTTTCCAATTGAGACTCTGCCCACAGCACTTAAAGCATCCCTCTCCAAGTCTCAGTTCCAATGCTAATGGAGTCCTCCTCCTGAAGGGATTCCTGCAGACTCTTTCCCAAGTCTCCCCCGTGTGCCCCTTACTCTGAAGTTCTCTACTGCCACCTTTTCAAGGTTGTCTTTCTTCGGCTTGCTCTTCCTTGCTCAGTTGGTCAGTCCTGGGCTCTTCCCATTCCACACTGGAATCTTCCATCTCACTTGCTTGTCTCTTTTAGTCTTTTTGTTATCTCAGAATTAGAACTATCTTTAAGACTCACTATCTTCTTTTTGTGAGTCTTGGCTGATATGTCTTGGCCACAATATAAGGTTGGCAAACAGTCTCAACAGTGAGTAAATGACATATTTGATTATCAGATTCCTACTGAGCTTTGACAAATTTCATCAATGTGCTGGCAAGTGGTGCCTGAAGCCCTGTGTTTAGGTTTTTCTTTCTTTGACCTCCATTCTCATCCCTCCCTGTATGCCTCATGGCACACTCCACTTTCTTCTGGTAACGATCAAACCCCTTCCCAAGTCTGATCACAACCTAGAGCTCTCTACTCCCTCTCTTTTCAACTTTGATAGATCAGCCCCTCCATGGACACCTACTTAACCTAACCCTAGACAGGCATCACTCCTATGTCCCCCACCAGCACCCTCCCAGCCTTCTTTGCCTTCTTATCGCTGGTCTACTTCACCTTCTCATCCTTCATCACTTGTTCTGTGGGCGTGTTCACTGGTTCAGGGGCTGCAGCTGAACCGTCAGAGTCTTAAAAGGGCATGATCAGAAAAACTGGTGAGAAAGATGTCTCTGGGAAGAGTATGTGGATCAATCTCTCCAAATGGGAAGATGTAAAAAATACTTGTGTCCCATATAAACACTTACCAGAAGCTGATTTCCAATGAGGAGGATCTCAGTAATCCAGAAGGTGTGTTGACCCGTCTTTTGGACAGTTGACTCCTTTTCCAGTCATCTCTGTCATTGCCTAGTGGATCTATGAACAAAGTTGTCATGTTCTCAGAGATGGAGGTTATCCAGGGACTCATCTAGGTTGACCTGGCTACAGTTGCCAGATGAGTGCCTGTCTGCTAGCAGCAGAGACCAACACTGAGACCTAGACATGGCACCACTCCCTGGGGAGACAAGTCAGCAATCTAGAGGGAGAGTGACTACACTGAAACATTTCCTCCATGTAAAGGACAGTACTTTGTTCTTAGTAGAAAAGATATGTATTCTGGCTATGGATTTGCCTTACATGTTATACTTCTGCAAGAACCACTATTCATGGATTTACATCATGTTTTATCTATACTCATGGTGTTTCACACAGTATTGCTTCCGAGGAATTCACTTCACAGCCATCAAAGTACAACAGTGGGCCCAATGATCATGGAATTTGCTGGTCTTACCAAGTTCCCTCCCATCCTGAAGCAGGTGTCCTGATAAAATGATGGAATGACCTTTTGAAGAAACAGTTATAGTGCCAATTGAGTGACAACATCCTGGAAGGACGGGGCAGGGTACCTCAGAGGGAATATATACTTTGAATCAGCATCCAATGTGTTGTATAGTTTCTCTCATAGCCAAGATATACAGATCCTAGAATCAATGTGTAAAAAATAGACAGTTCCATTAAATATTACCCATAGTGACCCCCTAGAAAAATGGTTGCTCCTTTTTTCTGTCACCTTAAATTTCTTATGACCTAGAAATTTTGGCTCCAGAGCTGGAGTGCTTCTACCAGGACATAGAACAAACATGCCATTGAACTCCATATATTTGTAAGTTGAAGGTCAGACTTTACCCTAGGCTGCTTTGGTTTTCTGATGCCCTTGAACAAATAGGATAAGATAGTAGTAACAGTGTTAGGAGGGGTGATTGTTCCAGATTACTGAGGGAACATTGGATTGCCTCTTCAAAATGGAGAGAAGAAAGCTTATATGTGGAGTACAGTAGAGCCTTTAGGACATCTCCTGGTACCACCATGTCCTAAGTCAATGGGGAAAATACAACAGCCTAATTCAGGCAGAGTGACAAAGGACACTGACCCTTCAGAAATGAAGGTATGGGTCATCCTCCAAGAAAAGAACTGAGACCTGCTGAGAGAGCAGGAAAGGCAGCATGATCAGTAGAGAAGGTGGTGGCAGGTACCAGTGAAGGCCACGTGACCAGCTGCAGAAATGAGGAGTGTAATTGACATGAATGTTTGGTCACTTCTTGTTAAGAATGCATTCGTACAGATATTTGTGTTTTCCTTCTTCAATTTATTTATCATGTAATGCAATGCAATATTAATTAAGAGAACATATTTATATTTGAAACATTAAGAGAAAGTTCCTCAAGGTACATTGACATCTATTCTCTAATTTATACTGTTTGTGGTTATATGAGGGATAGTTATATTGTGTGGGGCATAATTATGACCTGGTTAAATATGTAATAGGTTTGCAATTATATTTGGGACAGTTCTATTATTGAGGCATATGACTTGGTGATTGTTTTTATTTGGAAATTAAGCATGACTTATGGAGATACGATTGTGTGTCAAGTTAACAAGTGGTGGACGTGTGATGGCTATTCTAGGTAGTCAGCTTGACTACATATGGAATTAAGTAAAATCCAAGCGGGTGGTTGCACCTGTGAGAGATTATGATTCTTAATTAAATTAAATTAAATGTTTGATTATATCACTTGAAGCAGGAAGATACACCACAGCTTCTACTGGCAGCTTATATAAAAGACATAGAAGCAAAAAGCTCCCCCTCTTCCTTCACAGGGATAAGAGCATAATTCTGGGATTCTAAAACCAGCTGAGACATCCAGCCTTATGACTTGCACAACTACTAGATTCTTGGACTTTCTGTTTGTAGACATCCATGTTTGGAGTACCTGAACCATAGCCTGTAGAACGTTCTAATAAATGTCCTTTCTCATTATAGATTTATTCTATGACTTTTGTTCCTCAGGAAAACCCTAACCATGAAACTCGATACCACATTCACTTTATACGGTCAGTGATGAATGGGTATTTACGGTATTTACAGGAATGAAGTAATAGCCCAAGATGATTTAGCTCTATAATACAATGTTCCAGCTCTCCATAATCATGAGGTCTTCATCAATAAGTTAAGTAGATTTTTTATCACAGCAGTGGCTTTTCTGTGAGAGCATTGGCTATCACTGACAGCTCATGCATAGCATGTGGGCAGCAAACAGGGAGAGTGTCACGGACTTGAATTCTGAAAAGACGGTACCATCCTTCCCTCCTCCCTGCTTGGATTTTGTCCAGTTTTATTTTAAGAGATAGAATCTTGCTACATAGCAAAGTGTCATGGTTTGAATGTGAAATAATCCCAGAGTCTCAGGCCTTTGACATCTGGTCCTCCAGCTGGTGACACTGGTTTAGGAGCCCAGTGGCCAACTTTGAGCCAGAGCTGTGAACTGGAGGGTGATAGCTGGATGGCTTTACTGCAGATATCTCTTATTTCCTGATCCCTCATATGGAACAGACTGATTCCCCCGCCGCCACAACAGATTTGAACTGGTCCCTCACCCTGCTTGTTCTGAAAAGAAACCAAAAGCCAAAATAAAAACCCTTCTACCTTCAAGTAGCTCCTGTCTGGTATTGGGACCCAGCAACAAAGAAAACAACTAATATAGCCAGGCTGGCCTCATGCTTCCGGTCTCCATGTCTCAGTCTCTCAAGTGCTGGGATTACATGTGTGTGCAGCCTCACCTGCTACAGTTCTTCCACCCGCCTCAACTATCCTTTCCTTCCTTCCTCCCCTCTCCCTCATATCCCTTGCTTTCCTCCTCTTCTCTTTTCCATCTCTCCCTTCCTCTTAGAAGTTCTTGGCAGGCTGTGTTGGGTATATTACTTGTTTTCCTTGTTGCTGGGTAAAAGCACCCAACAGAAGCAACTTAAAGGAAGAGGGTTTCTTTCTTTCTTTCTTTCTTTCTTTCTTTCTTTCTTTTGAATTGGAGTTTTTCTTTATTTATATTTCAAATGTTATCCCCTTTCCTGGTTTCCCCTCTGAAAATACCCTATCCCATTCCCCTTCCCCCTGCTCACCAGCCCACCCACTCCCGCTTTCCTGTCCTGGTATTTCCCTATACTGGAACATCTAGCCTTCCCAGGTCCAAGGGCCTCTCCTCCCTTTGATGTCCAACGAGGCCATCCTCTGCTACATATGCAGCTGGAGCCATGGCTCTGCCAGTACCTGACAAATACAGAGGTGGGTGCTCTCAGCTAACCATTGGACTGAGCACATGGTCCCCAACGGAGGAGCTAGAGAAAGGACCCAAGGGGCTGAAGGAACTTGCAGCCCCATAGGAGGAACAACAATATGAACCAACCAGTACCCCCAGAGCTCCCAGGGACTAAACCACCAACCAAAGAGTACACATGGAGGGTTTATTTCTCATCCTTGTTTCTTGGCAGTACAGGCAGGGTGTCAGGTTCAATTTCTGACTAGGATGGCAGGACCAGTTTTGACCGATGGTGTTGGTGTGGGCACAGCTTAGCCCTTTGGCTAGGCTCAGAGAGAATTCCCATCAAAAGAGGGCTGGGGATTTAACTTAGTGACATGATGAGTATCCAGCCAACATAAGAGCCTGGGTTCACTCCACAGCATTCAGAGAGAAAAGAGAGAGGGAGGGAGAGAGAGAGAGAGAGAGAGAGAAAGAGAGAGAGAGAGAGAGAGAGAGAGAGAGAGAGAGAGAGAGAGAGAGAGAGAGAGAGAGAGAGAGAAGTGGTGGTCATGGAAATGAACTTGGACATGGAACATTCAGTACTTGTCAACTCTTTAGCCAATACTGTGGCTCATGAGAAGACTTGAGCCAGAACCACCCAGCCTGGTCCTCATGGGTGCCTGACCATGAGATACCCCGTGTTTAATATTTCAAGCTGTGCTTTGGAGGCAATTTATCCCACATCAGCCAATGAAAGAGACAACCAGCCTCCCTATTAGTCCTTAGGAGCAAGGAAGAGAGACAGACATATCAGAAGACAGCAACCAATCACATACCACAGCAGTGACACACTGTAGATTCCTCCATAGGTAATAGCCCCCCTTCTGCTCTTCTTTCTTTCAGGCCACAATGACTATCATGGTTGCTTTGTTCTTCATGCCTAAGACCCTGTTGCATTCTCACTTGCAGCTCCTGAGGTGGGCTCCTGAGGTGGGCTCCTGAGGTGAGCTCCTGAGGTGAGCTCCTGAGGTGGGCTCCTGGGGTGGGCTCCTGGGGTGGGCTCCTGAGGTGAGCTCCTGAGGTGAGCTCCTGAGGTGGGCTCCTGAGGTGGGCTCCTGGGGTGGGCTCCTGAGGTGAGCTCCTGAGGTGAGCTCCTGAAGTGGGCTCCTGAGGTGGGCTCCTGAGGTGAGCTCCTGAGGTGAGCTCCTGAGGTGGGCTCCTGAGGTGAGCTCCTGAGGTGGGCTCCTGAGGTGGGCTCCTGAGGTGAGCTCCTGAGGTGGGCTCCTGAGGTGAGCTCCTGAGGTGGGCTCCTGAGGTGAGCTCCTGAGGTGGGCTCCTGAGGTGGGCTCCTGAGGTGAGCTCCTGAGGTGAGCTCCTGAGGTGGGCTCCTGAGGTGAGCTCCTGAGGTGAGCTCCTGAGGTGGGCTCCTGGGGTGGGCTCCTGAGGTGGGCTCCTGGGGTGGGCTCCTGAGGTGAGCTCCTGGGGTGTGTTTCTGAGGTGAGCTCCTCAGATGGGCTCCATCAGTTGACAGCTGATGATTGTCTACTGTGGCAAGCTACCAAAGCCACATGTCAGCTAGTCCTGAGCCAGGGCAGGGTCAGAACCAGACCATCTGGCTAGTGTCCATCCTCTCTACCAACACAGCTTTGGTTCTTGCTGACCCATACCCAACCTGACTGTGAAGACACAGTAACCTGACTCAGAGCAGAAGACCCAACTGTTGGGGTCACCTGACTCCAGTCTTGAGGCTGCACCCATGTTCTTGAGGCAGCTCCCCCAGGAAGGCTAACCTGCTGTGGCTGATGGGATGAGCTATGAATTAAGCATGTATCTCTTCAAGGGCACAAAAGGGCTCCAACTTTAGGGGTGGAGCCTGTGCCTGCTGCCATTTAGTAATAACTTTTACTACCTGGGTCTTGCTGCACCTGTGGGCTTTAGTGGCCTCCGAGACTAGAGCTCTGCACTGAGATTTTGACAGGGTGGCCTTCTGTGCATCTTTCTGAGGCCATCAGTCATGCTGAGTATGTGACAAACAGAACCCCTCACCATCCCGCCTACTGGTTCCCAATCTCCATCCCCAAACCATCTGGCCCTGAGCATCTGTTAGCCTGGGACACACCAGTCTAAAGCTCCTCCATTTTGGTTCAGCTCTGACAATTCTAAAACCTAAAATCATCTGGATTTCAGAACTAAAACAATTTACCTCTATAGATTCTATAGATTTTTGCTCCCCCTACTCTATCAACACTCCAATAATGCCTGGTCACAAGAGACATGTATCTAGCCCCAACAGTAGTTTTTAACTCATTACTCCTTGGTTACCCTAGCAATAACAAAAAGAAACTTTCCAATCTCCTTACCACACTACTTCCTGAGGAAGCTATGAGAAGGGACTACCACTCTACCATAATCTCTCCTCAGTATAACAGTGCTGCTGATTATTATGCTAATTATGATATTAATTGTTCTTCTAATATATCTTTTTTTTTTAGTTTTAGTCTTTTTATAAAAACAATTATTGGTTATTTTATTTATTTACATTTCAAATGTTATCCCCCTTCCCGGTTTCCCCTCTGCAAACCTCCTACTCCTTCCCTCCCTCCCCCTGCTTCTATGAGGGTGCTCCCCCCCACTCCTGCCTCACCCCCCCTAGAATCCAGGGGGGGTGAGGCAGGAGTGGGGGGGAGCACCCTCATAGAAGGGGGCGTCAAGATCTCTTACTCAAAAGGACCATCTCAGCATCTGTCTCAGCATCACCCCTGACCCCCAAGCCTGAGTCCTTTCATTCTTTGTACACTCACATCTCCAGTATGGTACAGAGCAGAGCTGGATGTCTCAACCTCAGCTGAAGGGGAGATGGCCCCTGCCACACACTTGCTCACCCTCCCCGCTCCTGGGACTTGCTAGCCTCTTGGAATGAGTCATTCTCACACCTTCGCCTCTACATGGGGGCAGGTTCGCTCTCTCTGGTCATAGAGTACCTCGCTCCTGCCCTCTAGTATTGCTTCTCACACTCTCCTGGTTGCTCTTAAGTCCTGTGTCTGGGGCCTCTGAGCTGACCCCATCTTTGCACACTTGTCCCCACAATATTCCAAAGAGTGAGTTTTGAGATCACTAGTCCACTAGAAACCCTCTGTTGGCTTCCTAGTGACCTGAAATAACTCTGATCTCCATATGCCCAAGTGGTTTGCCCCTACCCTCTGCAGTTGTTCCCCTCCCCAGCACTCCCTAGAGTAGAGAGGCCACTGTAGAGCCAGGGGCTCCACTTTGAGTGAAGGGAAGGAAAACAACATCCTCTATTGTGGGACTGTAGATGAACGTCTTTGCTACGCTGAGCACTCTCCCATCCAAATACTAACCAGGCCCAACCGTGCTTAGCTTCCAAGATCAGAGGAGATTGGCATATTCAGGGTGGTAGGTCCATGTGGCCTCGACCCTCTCATTCAATACACTGTTGGCAGCTCTGCATTGGACCAGGCACTGAAGAGATGATTCTGTCTCCAATTTGGTTGGATGCAATCACTGATGAGCAAAGCACTCTTAATGTTTGCCTGTGTATCATGGAGCAGGCTGCCTCCTGGCTCCTTCCTCGTGGTTCCAGCTCTCTTCTGACTCATCCAAGCCCATCTCCACCCACCACTACACTGAGCACCTTTGCCTGTGGTTCTGTGACTGTGACTCCTTTCTGGGGGTGGAATACATATGCTTACTGGCCATCCATCCCATCTGGTGCTTCTTGCCCATCCTTGCTCCCTACAGATGGAATTCGCAGAAACAAGGAGCTCAGGTTTGGACTGTGGGTTATTCAGACAGTGCTAACCTACAATGAGCCATTTCTCTCTTGATTCTCACAGCTAACCTGCGATTCCCACTGCTGACCTAGAAGGTCTGCTTGTAAGTCTGCAGTCCTCTCTTCCCCAAAGGAAGTTCACCAGGAACCCAGCAATCAGTAGCTGCAGGCAACACATCTGCTATACTGGATACACATTAACTAAAGAGCTCACTCTGAGATACCTTTCCCTCCTGTCTAGGCAACCACAGACAATCTGACTGCAGGTCTGCTCATCAACCCCACGGTAGGAGATTTCCATATGCTTTCTGAAACCCATAAGAGGGGACACTCACTTTGTCCCATGAGACTGGACTTTCCTCAGAGCCCCCACCATGCTATGCCTATGACATTAATAAGTCTTCTAATACATCTCTCAGCCCAAAGGACAAGAGGAAGGACAATGCCAGAGGGATGGTCGGGTTGTGGTGTCCTCGGGTCTGAGTGGTTGGGTGGCAGCATGAGCTAATTGCATAGCCCTTTCTCTTAAGTACAGTAAGAATCAGGTGTACATCCAAGTCTCAAGGGAGAGCTTTAGGGCCCTGGCAATCAGTCTCCTAATTCCTGGGCCTGAGCCAGGAAGATGTATGATTGTTTATTTACTTATTTGTTTCATTCATTTGAATTTGTGTATATGCAAATGTGTGGTGAGAGAGTATACATATGCAGGTGTCTATGGACACACAATGTAGGTGTCTGTCCTAGGAGGCTAAGAATGAGTATCTCTGGGGAGCAGTTGTTATATGTATACAAGCTCTATGAGCGCCCCCTAGAGGGCCAAGTGAGCATCTCAGCTGATGGGCAAAAAAACTGGTAATGAAGGACAGGAAGAGAACAAAGGGATATTGTCACACTATAGTGTTAGTTATTGAAGAAATATTAGAAATACTCTGGTCACGTGTCCAAGTCTCTTTTTCTTAAAGGGCCAGACCACTACTTCCTTTTCCTGTGTTTTCCTTCTTGTTTCCTGCATAGGTCCCAGCCAGCCTCTGGTCTTCCTTCTTTCTCCACACCGTGTCTGTTTCATGCTCACCTCCAGCTGGTCCCTCTATCTGGAAGTCCCTTATTTGTTCCAAATTTGCCATCTACTGAAGTGTCACTTCTTCTTCTTCCAGGCCAGTTCTGTGTTGCTTTTTGTCAAAACCTTCAGGTCATCTCTCTGAGATGCTATCTTCAACTTCCCAGGATCATGTGACGACTGAGTTCAAAAGTTTCTAGGAAGTTCTAAGACGACATTGATGTGTGAGACGCAATAGAGCTCCCACGCACTGGCTCCCCTACCACGCATGCACAGTGGCTGCTATGTGTCTGTTTGTTGAGTGAACTTTCAGAAGTGTTGGACCTTGGTCTCATACATGACCCTTAGATAGGACTCCTCTGTGACCTCCAACAGACTGGACAAACAGGGAGAGAGACGATTTCCCAAGAAAGACTAGACATTATGCAAGAGAAAGGCATGAGGGGGTGGGATAATCCCACGGGAAGGCCTGTTTATGGACAGCCACTCATTCGGTACAGTCACAGACAAGATGTCTGGCTCTGCCCATAGACACCTGCATTGCTGCGAGTCAGCACATATATGCCAGGCTTCAGAGTCTGGGTCTTCACTG
This sequence comes from Tokudaia tokunoshimensis, assembly GCA_036184795.1. Taxonomy (NCBI): domain Eukaryota; kingdom Metazoa; phylum Chordata; class Mammalia; order Rodentia; family Muridae; genus Tokudaia; species Tokudaia tokunoshimensis. The sequence continues at coordinate 119,602,405 of BTHU01000012.1, read as the reverse complement.
TCACTGACTATTTCTTAGTGTCAAGCAGGGACAGTGGGGGACCTTGCTGAATAGTGAGGATTAAATGCATTTGCAAAGGAAAAGTGCCCAGCACAGACTGTCACATAAAAGTTCTTAGCACTGTAGGGGGCAGTCAAAGCTTAAGGCTTCTTAAGGAGCTGGACCAATGGTTCCCTCAATGATTAAAGAGCACTTCCTGTTCTTCCTGAGGACCCAAGAAGCCAAGACAGCGGCTCAAACCTTCCTGAAACCTCAACTCCCAGAGATCTGGTGCCCTTTAAAGGCTTCTTCAGGCACTTACACACACACACACACACACACACACACACACACACACACACAGACACAATAAAACAAATCTTTCTTTTTTAATTAAGGTTTTGACTTTCTGTGATAGCTAAACTATTTGATAATATGGTTGTCAAACTGACTGCACCTGGAGTCACCTGAGCCCCAAGCTGCAGGCTATTTCTGTGATAACTTTAATTAGCGGGACTGCCTGCAGCAAGAAGACCCACCCTAAATCAAAGCCATACTTTCTGGTGGCAGCCCAGATAAAAGGACATGGAAGAAGGGAACTTTGCTTTTTGCCTACCTTCCCTTGTTCTCACTGGTAAGCTTATCCACGCTGTACCTATGGCCTTCTGTCACCCGTATCAGAACCGGCTTTTTTTCTTTTTTCTTCTTTTTTTTTGTTTTTTTGTTTTTTTTGAGACAGGGTTTCTCTGTGTAGCCCTGGCTGTCCTGGAACTCACTCTGTAGACCAGGCTGGCCTTGAACTCAGAAATCCACCTGCCTCTGCCTCCCAAGTGCTGGGACTAAAGGCGTGTGTCACCACTGCAGAACCGGCTTCTTGATGATTCTAATGTAGAGCAGCAGCTCTCCAGGAGTCCCCCAGGTCTGCAGTACCAGATTGGGACTGCAGAGACATACAGCCTTATAGACAGAACAACAACTAGATTCTCAGCCTCTCCACTGTGAGTCAGTCATTGTTGGACCCCTCTCTCTCTCTCTCTCTGTCAGATTTCTTTAGAGAACCCCAATCATCACATGCCTTGTTATTTCTAGTGGACACTCCTCTTCAGTATGATCCAGGGATCAGAGCACTGAGCATGGCTTCATGGAAACCATGACACCAATAAGCAGAGTCAGGCGGATGGATGCTCTGCTCTGGTTCAGTCTTGGCAGCTGACCAAGGTACACTGGGGGAGTTCACCCAGCCATTCACTCATCTGCCCTTTAATGTGCTGAATTCCTCACCACTCATCCTGGCTCTAACATGTGCAAGCTATGTGACTGGATAAGCCACCTACACCTCAGCAAGCCTTCCTTTCCCTGTCAGGCAAACAGAAATGATGGAGTCATTCCTTAAGAGGTTCCTTGATGGAAGAAGTACCTAGCACCAACTTTGGAACACAGTGAGTGTCGCTATCCCCAGGGCTATCTCCATAAGGACAATGAGACACAGTTTTTGCAAAATGCTTTATTGCTATTGTCAAGGTGGAAATCAAACAGAGCAGTCTGCAACTTATGTTCTATTGTTTGCAACAGACTTCTGTCATCCTACCATAGCCAGCCAGGTTTGTGATTTTGATACCTTTGTTCGTGGTGAGACACTTTTATCTTTATTGCTCAAGTGTGCTACTAAACTGAGTTCTTACATCAACCATGGCTAGCATAGAGCAGCCAACCCCTGTGTAACAATTCCACAGATCACTGCATGGGCTTCTTGTTCTGATCATTCATTGGATTTACAAAGAAACACAGGCCCAGAGAGGAACACTTTCATTTCCATGTTACAAAGTGTTAGCACCATTTCAGAACCTCAGCCCAGTGTCCTTTCTCAACCATGATGAAATGATAGTTGGTGCTGATAGGTGTGAGACAAGGTTTATGACTGTGCTTCCTGGTGGCCTTTATCTATGCTGACCAGTCTCTTACAGAGCTTTGTAATGCTAGACTGAGTGAGAGAGGTCTAGGGTCTAGGCACAAGTATGTCACAAATATGGTGGTAGGACCTTGGAGAAATCAAGTGGCCTCTTTAGGGTCAGTGTCAAGGATGAAAGATGAGAGGAAGAGTGTGTCTTGCAACTGTGATCAAGAAGCAGCCATTAGGATATTGATCTTATCACTTACAACACCTTATTAGTCAATCTAGTCTATGAAAATCACTAACTACCAAGAGATAGATGGCTCCCTCTGTAGAAAATTCCTGGCTCCCTCTGTGGAATCCTGTGAGTTTCAGAAGGAGTCGCACCTCAGGGCTGGATCACTTTGCCAAGGAAAAAGAGATTTGCACCATCCATAATGGCCATCAGAAAGGGTCTGATGAATTCTACCTTCTGAGAGCTCGGTTGAGCAGATCTGAGTGTGAAGATCGCTCCTGTGGTGGCGGCTGCTGTGGTTCCCGACTCGTCTACCTCCACCATGGCTTTGTGCACCATCTGCAGGCAGACAGCAGGGCTGGGATGTGGTAATGTATCATGATAAAAGTATCACTTATATTCTAAAAGGATGGAACTTGTGTTCAGCCTCACAGCCAGAATTAAACCACACACCCAGAGGTCACTTAGGACTGTTGTCCTACCGTGTACCCAGCCTGTTTGCTTAATCTGCTTTTAAGACAAAAGTGGAATAATTAATCTTACTTGCCTCGGGTTTCCCATGCAACCTTAAATTAAATGCTCTTCCAAGTCCCTGATCTAGAACAACGCATGTGTACCATTTGCTGAAAACAGCAAATACAGACATTGAAAGTAATCTTCTAAAGTGAAATCCACTTGTGGTTATCAGTTTATAAACAATGATATTTGTAGTACTGTTTGATGTCTGGGTCAGTTGGAATCAGTGACTTAATTCCTTGTAAAACTGTTAAAAGGTTTCTATGAAGTATCTCATTCCGTCTCCATGATTTTTTTTAATTGTTGTTTTTTTTGTATTTTTTTGTGCTGATCAATAAATACAGAGCAAAGCTCTTTGTCAGGGACACAGACATGGACAGATTCACAAGACAGCTTCAGACAGGCATAGATTCCTTCAAGGTTGGGTGACAATATGGGTTCCTATTATAAGAAGAATAAGACACAAAGGAACATCTTTGAATATCTGGGGGGGGGGGAATCATATTGGGACAGAGTAGAATGAGCTGGGGTGAAACAGGTTGGAAGGTGAGATAGGTGGAGCTAGAACAAGATGGATAGTTAAAACAGGATAGGATGGGGTGGGGTGGGATGGGGTGGGATTGTAAGGAATGAAGGCTATGAGATGACTAGGGTAAAATATAATGGGATACTCTGAACTGGGATAGGATAGGATGGGATGGGAGGGGAAAGAAGGGGAGGGAGGGGGTTATATGGGGTGGGGTAAGACTGGGTGAGATGGGGTGTGGTGGGAAGGGGTTGAGAATGGGATGAGATGGGATGGGAGGGATGGGATAGGGTGGGGTGGGGTGAGGTGGGATGGGATACAGGGAGATGGGGTGAGATGGGGTGAGGTGGAAATTTCTGAAATCAGGTACTCAGGAGCTTCTAGACTCACCTCAGACAACTTGATATTGGTGTGGTCAGTAATGCCAGACAAGTCAGCATGGGTGGTGAAGATGTCCTGGATGCCCAGCTTGGGGAGTATTTTTTCCAGTTTATAGGTACCCTCAATGGAGAACTTGGGGAGGTAAAGATCTAAGCGTCTGGAGAGAGTAAAGAGGGTCATTTTTAAACACCATGAGCTTGCTGCAGTCACTCTCTACAGCCTCACAGACTTTCTGGAACCTTCATCTCTGGAGTGTCCCTTGCTTTGTACTTAGATTTGGGCTTCCCTCTCTGGTGTCACCCTAGAACCTCAAGCTGGGTCAGGTCCTGGGCTGAAGTTAGGTTTAGAGCTAGCTCGCTGCCTGAGGAGTCCTTTCCCCCAGCACTGTGAGGTCCTGGAGTGTGTCTCCCTGACATGGGTAGAAGGGTTTGGCCCCCGAATAGCGCAGGGAGTACCTCTTTTTGAACATCTTAAGCCAGTTCCTCAATGTTCTCTCATCCAGACTATCCTCCACTTGCTTCATCTTGCCCTTGCTGGGGAGAATAAACAGAGCGATGGCACTGCCTTGAAAAGGGATCCCCACCACCATGCAGGAAATGTTTTGGTCCAGGATGTAGGAATACCCATCTTCACAGTTCATCATGGGCACCTGTATGGTCTTCTTGGGGGTCACATGGAAATCCATCTTGCGGGTATTTGTGTCACTGAAGGCCGTCTGCCACTTGGCTAAAGGTAAAGGGATAGGAGTAAGAGAATTGAGTAAAAATAAGAGACCCTTGGCTGTGGCTGAAGAGAGGAGACAATCCAAAGAGTGTCTCTACAGAGCGACCTCAACAACAGCAGCACCCATACCCCTTGGCCTCAGAGACCAAAGCCCCTCGTAACTCTGGGGTGGCCTGAACCTTTTATGTGCCTGTCCTCTAGTCCTCCCAAACTCTTGCTGTGGTGGTTTGAAATGTTCGTTGGTTGGTCAAATTGCTGTGGGAAGGATTAGGAGGTTTGACCTTGTTGGCACTTAATGGTATGACACTGAGAGAGGACTTGGAGGTTTCAAAAGCTCACAGCAGCACCTCCCCTCTCTGTTGAGTGTTTGTGGATCAGATGTAAGCTCTCAGCTATGGCTTCAGCACCATGCCTGTCTGCTTGCTACCATGCTTCCTACTGTGATGGTCATGGGCTCTGAAACTATAAGCCAGCCCCTATAAAGTGATCTTTTTATATAAAAAAAAATCTGTCCTGGCCATGGTATCTTGTCATGGCAACAGACATTTGCTGTCAGTGACCTTTGACCCCTCCTGTTTCCTGCCCTCTTAGTCCTGATCAGATTCATATTCTGTTTCTAGTGTTTCTAGGTTTGACAGTAAGGGTTGTTTTGTCATGATGACTATGACAAGGACCAGCTCCTGACTGCTGAATCACTGATGGATGGGCTGATAAGGAGGCTCTGTCTTACATGGGGCTGCTTTCCTTCCACCCATCTGGCACCTGGGTGGGTTGTTCTTTTATCAGGGAGAGAATGCTATCTTGTGATAAAAAATAGAAAAGAGAAAAAGTTCAAGTTGGAGCCCAAGGCTTACCTTTGAAGAAGATGTAATTTACCACCACCATAACATGGGTTCTGTCGAGATCCTTGATCAAGTCTACAATCTTGCCCTTGGTCTGCTGGGCAACATAGTCATTGATCTGCTTCTTAGCGCTTTCAGGGTTCCCAAAGTTGGTAGAGAAAGCGTCTGACATGTATAGCGTCTTCATGGCACTCAGGAAGTGGTCCCGGATATGTACGGCTGGGTCTTTAAAAAGGGCACTGCCCAGGCTCAGCTCGAGGCCATCACTAGGCTGGCTGAAGTTCTGCAGCAGCTGTTGGAAGCTCTTGTGGAGCTTGTCCTCTTGGCCTTGCTGGAGGCTGAGGCCCAGGCTATCCAGGATCTGTGTCTTAGTCTTCAAGCCAGCCCCCAGGGAGAGCATGCCCAAGCTCATAGCCACACTCATGGGGGAGAAGAAAATATTCTGACCAGAGGTTTCAGAAGCCAAGACCCTGTAGAGGCTGATGGAAAAGTCCCCGCCTCTGGGAGTCCCCACAGCACCCACAGAGGACTCTTTAGACTTCTTCTTCTCCTTGGAACGGGAGCGTTGGCGGGAAGCCACCTCATGGCTGAGGAACAACACCAGGCACAGAATGGGGAAGAACCTCATCGTGGTGGCAGTTCTAGATGGGAGAATAGGAAAATGTTCTTGGAGAGGAAACAGCCACGGGTGAAAGTGAGAGGGACAATGAGTGGGCTGACATCCTCAAAGACGTCCCCATTTACCCTCCAGAGGATAAGAAGGAAGCTAGGTCATGGGTCCACAAAGAGAAGCAATGGTACTCAGTGCTGGGGAAAGATCAGATGAAGCAGGCAGCTGCTCAAGATAGACTTGCAGACCAACATGCAATGGAGTTACAAACACACACACACACACACACACACACACACACACGCACGCACGCACGCACAAAACAAAACAACAAAACAAAAACAAACAAAAAAACACCATTTTTTTTCTCATAATGTTTTAAGTAAGTTTAGGATTTTGCATTTTGCCTCATTCATAGGGCTCCTTGGCTACAGCTTGCTTAAGGTCTACATTCCACCCACCCACACATCATTAAGGCCACCGGTCCTACCCCAGCAGGTGTACTCACTCTGTATCGTGGTGGCTGAGTGTCAAGGTGTAGTCCACCTGGCTTACAAGACGACAGAGAGTAGAGTGAATTACAGTCGGCAAATGTCACTGATCACAGAGACTCTGTCTCCACCCAACTCCAACTCTGCTCCATCGGGAGCTGGTCTGGTCTAAGGTTTTCTCAGGGCCACCAATAAAAGGACAAAATGAACCTACTTCTATTTCTTTGTCTAAGAATGTTCTTGGCAATGCCAGTCTGGGCCTGAAGCTGGAGCCTTGAAAGTGTTAAGGTTTCTGTTCCCACAGGCTTGGCCTTTTCCCCTAAAGAGACTGGCATTATCAATCCCAAGGTCGCTGTGTGCTCGGTCTGTAATGTTCTTGAGATAGTCTGTTTCCCAGGAGCAACATTGTTTGATTAGCTTCCCTCTAACTTTGTCCTATTGTATGATAGTTTCTGCTGACTCTCTCTCAGCTCTTCCCCAGATCTGGTATATAAGATACAGTACTTTATTTTTTTTTATTTATTTTATTTTATTTTTTTTAATTTACATTCCAAATCATTTCCCCTTTCCCGTTTCCTCCCTCCCCGAAAGTCCCATAAGCCCCCTTCCCTCCCTCTTTTCTCCATTCAACCCCCTCTCGTTTCTCTGTCCTGGCGTTCCCCTACATCCAGTCTTTCCAGGACCAGGGGTCTCTCCTTCCATCTTCTTAGAAATCTATTGATATGCGGATTGTGTCTAGGGTATTCCGAGATTCTGGGTCAATATCCCCTTATCAGTGACTGCATACCATGTGTGTTCTTTTGTGATTGGGTTACCTCACTAAGGATGATATTTTCAAGATCTGACCATTCTAAAACTCAAAGCACACATCGCACCGCACACAATAATAGTGGGTGACTTCAACACCCCGCTCTCTGAAATGGATCGTTCAGGAAAGCAGAAACTAAACAGGGACACAGTGAATCTAATTGAAGCCTTGGACCAAATGGAACTAACTGATATATATAGAACATTTCATCCTAGAGCTAAAGAATACACCTTCTTCTCAGCTCCTCATGGTACCTTCTCCAAAATTGACCATATAATTGGTCACAAATCAGACCTCAACAGATACAAGAAGATAGAAATAATCCCATGCCTCCTATCAGATCACTATGGAATAAGGGTGGTCTTCAATGGCAACAAAAACAAAAGAAAACCCACATACACATGGAGGCTGAACAATGCTCTACTCAATGATAACTTGGTCAAGGTGGAAATAAAGAAAGAAATCAACGACTTTTTGAAAGTTAATGAAAATGAAGGCACAACATACCCTAATTTATGGGACACAATGAAAGCAGTGCTAAGAGGAAAATTCATAGCCCTGAGTGCCGCCAAAAAGAAACGGGAGACAGCATACACTAACAGCTTAATGGCACACCTGAAAGCCCTGGAACAAAAAGAAGCAAATACACCAAAGAGGAGTAGAAGGCAGGAAATCATCAAACTCAGGGCTGAAATCAATCAAGTAGAAACAAATAAAACCATACAAAGAATCAACAAAACGAGGAGTTGGTTCTTTGAGAAAATCAACAAGATAGATAAGCCCTTAGCCAGACTAACCAGAGGGCACAGAGATAGTATCCAAATTAATGAAATCAGAAACGAAAAGGGAGAGATAACAACAGAAACTGAGGAAATTCAAAAAATCATCAGATCCTACTACAAAAACCTGTATTCAACACAACTAGAAAATCTTGAGGAAATGGACAATTTCCTTGACTGTACTTTATTTTAAAGAAGCTTGCTTGGCATAAGACATAGCATGTGAAAGCAAGACTTCCTAATCCTTACCTGTGTCTTCTCTATCATCTCTTCTCTTTATCTTCTGATCTCCTGATCCTCTCTCTCAGGGCATTGTTACTAAAAAAGAAATTGACTGCATGGTCCAAGTCAAGTAGTGACTAAACAGGGATGCCCTGAATATGAGAAAAAGAGTAAGTATGACCATAACACATGGAGAAATTTAAAAATAAAAAGTATCCCCAGAAACATCACCTGAAGGAAGGGGTAGAAACTTGAGGAGTAAAACAAGGGATAGTAAATTCATCTTCTTAACATAATATTGTTATTGGTTATTTGGGAATTTGACATAATGTATCACATCACCCTTACTTCCCAGCCCCCCAGGCCCACTCCCCACCTCTTGTGCCCCTACAAAACAAAACAAAACGAAACAAGTATGTTTTGCATTATCCATACATTCACAGGAACATGGTCAAACTCCTGGTGTCCATCCCCTGCCCCTTAAATATGAGTGAGTCCGTCCCACCTCCATGCCCACCAGGAGCCAGCTATCATAGACAGCTAAACTTCAGCATCCTTACTCTAACAAACAGCCTGCTTGATTTTGCGAGATTTCTCCCCACTACAGCATAGGTGTGTGGGTTGGGGGGTGAGGGCCTATGGTGTGCGTGTGTGTGTGTGTGTGTGTGTGTGTGTGTGTGTGTGTGTGTGTTAGAGACACAGTCAAAACTCACAGCAGCAGTTGCACAGATTTCAGAACCCAGGTTCTGACAACAAAGAGCCCAGGTTACTAGGCACAATGGTCCTTCATTGACCTGCCTTTGCCTGAAGAGATAAAAAAAGGAGATTTATCTACATGACTATTAAAAGGTCTCATCATATTAAAAAAATAAAAAATCTTATAAAAATGAAGTTATTTTACATTTATTAAAATATAAAAATATCATAAAGATAAAAGATATGGTATTAAATTATGAAAGATATGAGGTAAAAAATTAAGGAATATTTGATGAAATAAATTATTTTAATAAATAATAATTTACATAAAGATTGAGGTGGATATATTGATATATATAAGCGATGTAAAATTAAAAGGGTTATGTTATAAAGTTCTGAGTAAGGTATTTAAAGTACAATAGGGATAATACTTAAATACAATATACACAATATTAAAGTTTCTAAGGATTGAGATTAGCAATGTTTAAAAAAAAGGATTGTCAAATTAAGATTTATTTAAAATTATCTGGCTACCAAAATATTACATGATAGCTAAAAATATTAAACCAGTGACGCTGACTTTCTGGGTACCTCTCACGGGAGGCCCTACACTTCTCTCTTTGACTTCATTTGGACATCAGTTTATTTCTATTTGTCTGACACCAGCAGGTCAATAAATATGTCCCCTTCTCATCTGGAAAGTGACAGAATGTACATTTTTCAAATATCATCGATTCATCCATCGCTTGAATTTCCAACCTCTGTGTGATTATTTCCCAATAAACAATGAAAATCCAGTGCCCAGGCTTCAGAATGGAATTTCCCTTTGGGTGGTATAATCCACAGTTTCTACAGAACTCTGTGCCTCTAGGTGGAAGACCTGAGATTCTGGTCTACCTGTCCTAGAGATGCCTACCGGGTCTGAATAAAGATAACTTCCTAGAACCCTCTCATTGGCCATGACCTGTCACAATGTTTCCAGGATAAAACACTCAACTGGCCCATTGCTATTAGCCACAGACCTGGGCAATAAAATCATCCATGGGTCAGTTAAGTGTTTTTTCCTAGAGACATTGTAACAGGAATGTCTGAAATGAGAATGTTTGAAAAAGAGAGACAACTCCAATATGGACACCCTTTTATGCCTGGGTTCACTGGTTATATAAACCTTCCCTACCCAGTACGTGGCTTGTGGGTCCTTTTAGTCAAGAGAACAGGGGTAGGGGGACACTTCTAAATTGCCTGCATCAATTATTCTCTCTCTGAGTGGAGATATTTCCCTTCCGAGCTGACCAAATTTACTGTACAAAATCCAACCCCTTTTGCATCCTCCAGCACTCACTCAGTACTTTGATTGGAATCTTTATTTACATTGACGATTCTTTTGCTTAAGCTAGGAGACATTTATCAGTTCAGGAAAATATAAGAGTCTCTTAGGCATTCAGGAACTCATCTAGCTTTTTTAAATGATGAGAAGGAGGGAGCTGTTGAAACACTGGTCCCTATTAGCACACCAAAGTGCATGCAGTATACCAGGCCAAGTAATTGTCAGACTCACTAGGTACCTGTGGTTCCTCTCAGCTCACTTCTCCAGCCCTTAGGTTTCGCTTCCCTTCCCCCAGCTTCCAATTCCTACATAAGCCTGCTATTGCAGGCATGTGCTCCACTCTCTCTTGCCCCCATCCCATGGTCCACTTGTCCCCTCCCCTCCTCTCTCTTCACTTCTCTCACTCCTTCCTCTCCCCCTCCTCCCACCCCCATTTAGCCTACCAATCATGTTTCTTAGTCTATTTCTTTCTCTCCATGTTCTGGACTCTTCCAGACACCTCACCCTCGTATCTACAATAAAATCTTCCTTCCCAGTCAGACCTTGGAGCAGCTGGGTCCTCATTTTACTCATCTGGTGCTGGAAACCCGGGAGGGGCATACATGAGCTCCCTTAGGAGGGACACAGCCTCTCCTAACAAAACCAAGTTGCTGATGCAACTCTCTTAAGGTATTCATGGCTCATTTGTTTCTGCTGGCTTCTGCCCCCACCATATTTGACTTCAATTTCTAGAGTCCACCTTCTCAGATGCTTCTTCTGTCTCTCCACCTCCTCTAACTCTGGTCTCTCCTCACCTACATGGCAAGTATTCTATCTTTCTGGCTCTCCAGGGTGCCCACCACGTGGGTATCTCTCTACTAAGACACCTCCCCCTCTTCCTTGGTTGGAACCCTCCCTTTCTCAAAAGCCTCACCTCTTCAGTTGTTTTCTCCTACCTGCTCTAACCACTAGTCTCTCCTCCTCTACTGGGTAAGGGTCACCAGGAGCTGCCTACATTGTCTCTGTTGGATTACTACAAAAGCCACATCAGTGTGCTCACCCTGCTGAGCCCCTATCTGTGGAAAAGGATGCCTCTCATCTGTGATTTGGGACATGTCTCTCTGACAAGTCTCTCAGTCCACTTGGGAACTCCCAGAATTCCTTATTCCCTTCCAGGCCCTACACAACCCTTCCTTTCTTCTTCCTCAGACTCAGGGATTTTACTAAAACCTCTCTGTGTTACTGCAAACAGCTTGTCCTCAGTATAGCTCAATAGCCTAAGAATGTCACCTTCAATTTTCAGATTCACTCATATGGTAACAACATCTGCACAAACAAAAGGTCCCCAAACCTCTATATCTAACCTTTCTCTGTTCTACACTTACAAAAGTCTCTAAGCTTTTTTCTACTGTCTGTTCTAGAAAACCTTTTATCTTTGTGATTTCTTTGTTTTCTGCACTCAAAAACTTCTACTAAAACTACTCTGTAAACTCTGTCTCAGGATTTAGAAGATTTTGGGGTATGGTTAAAAATCCATAACAAATGTTCATAGTTAAAAAAAACACACATAGTTAATCTTAATTTGCGACAGATATTATATGTGATTCAACTCTTGTTTAGGAAAATAGTTGTATTTGAATAGCAACCATGTTACTGGCCTCCATCTTGGCAAATGACTTCATCAGGATGAAAGCAATCAAGTGATTGGCAGCCATCTTGACTAAGGTTTTTTTTTTTTTTTTGAAGAATTACTGGCATGTAAAGTAACCACCATATTCATTAAGTAGACCCCATGGTATACACCGATTAAAGTATCATTCACAAAACTTAGTCTCTTTGAGCCCTCTGCTTATCATTTTATCTCCTTTCTAGACAAAGGAGTCAACAGTGCTTTCCAGAATGTTTTGGGCAAGGATGTATTTTTGTATAATGAGAAGTTCCTAAGGTTATAAAGGTTACTCAGGTTAACAGAAACTCATTTAGAGTTGTATGTCTGACTAGTTATGTTCTGCTAACTACTCAATACCAAGTTTGTAGAAAATTTTAGGTAATGAGCAACAGGATGATTGATTAATATATTGGAAAATTCCTAAAATCTATTCAGGTTAATAGCAACTGATTTGAAGATGCAGATTTGGCTGCTTTGTCTTTCCTAACTTTGTTAAGCCTTAACTGTTTGGGTAAAGTGAGTTATATAAGAAACTATAATATTCTTTGATAGGGAACTACAAAAGGATGAAAATAAAGTCCCAAGTCCTTCTGTGGTCTGTATTTATAGTTTAAATTTTTATTTTTATTTATTAACTTTACATCCTATTTACTGCTCCCTCCCTTTCACCCTCTCCCATAATCCTTCCCCTCCTGCTTCCCCTCTCCCTCTGAGGGATGGAGGCTTCTCCTCTGTATCCCCCTACGCTGTCACATCAAGTCTCTGTGAGGCTAGGAGCACCCTCTACTACTGAGGCCAGACAAGGCAGCTCAGCTAGTAGAACATATCCCAAGTATAACAGGCAACAAATTTTGGGTTAACCCTCATGCCTCACTCCAATTGTTCAGGACCCACATGGCAAACTGCACATCTGCTTCATATGTACTGGGAGGGGGAGCCTGGTCCAGTCCATGTATGCTATACGGTTGCTGGTTCAGTCTATGAGAGCCCCAAAGGTCCAGGTTACTTGACTCTATTGGACTTTCTTCAGGGATAACAATCCTTCCCCCAACTCTTCCACAAGACTCCCCAAGCTCCATCCACTGTTTGGCTGTGGGTCTCTGCATCTGTCTGAATCAGTTGCTGGGTTGAGCCTGTCAGAGGACAGCCATGTAGTACTCCTGTCTACAAGCATAACAGAGTACCATTAATAGTGTCACAGATTGGTGCTTGCCCATGGGATGGGTTTAAAGTTGGGCTGGTTATTGGTTGACCATTGCCTCAGTGTCTGTTCCTTCCATGGTGCCTGCATTTCTTGTAGACAGGAATATTTTGGGTGGAAATTTTTGTGGGTGCATTGGTGTCCCTATCGCTCCACTGGGGTTCCTACCTGGCTATAGGAGATGGCCTCTTCAGGTTCCATATCCCCAAGGCTATGAGTCACAGCTAAGGCCACCCCATTGATTCTTGGGTGCCTCCTCTATCCCAGATCTCTGTTGTATCCTTGAGATGACCCCACTTCCTCACCCCCATCAGTTGGAGACTTCTATTCATTCTCATGGCCATCTGGCCATCTCTCCCATCCTTGCCTACATCTGATTCTGACGCCCCCCCCCCAATTCACCTCCCCATCCCCTCTACCACCTAGTTCCCTCCCTTCTATCTGCCTCCTATGTCTATTTTATTCCCTCTTCTAAGTGAGATTCAAGCATCCTTTTTGGGTCTTCCTTCTTGTTCAGCTTCTTTAGAACTGTGGAGTATAGCAGGAGTATCCTGTATTTTATGGCTAATATCCACTCATAAGTGAGTACATGTGGCCTGTGTACCGGAGGCTTTCCACAGAGATCTCTAACCTGGCTGGGTGCGAGGGTTCAGGCAAAAGGGAGAGAGTGTGAGCAGGAAGGGGGAGTCGTCTCCGCTGCCTCCACTGCTGCAGCTGGCTCCACCTCTGTCTCCATCTTTTCTCTCTCAGTTACTCCACATCCAGGCTGGGCCAGGCTGATAAGAATGTGACTAGTCACCTGCAGTACTGGGGAGCTTCAGGCAGCATTTTCAGGACAGCAGACCTCTTCCCAAGCTGCAGGGCTACAGCTCTTATGACAGAAGCTCTCAGAGGACAGAGTAGTTCTCACACACCTTTATTCCTTCTGGATAAGATACAGTTTTGGGGTGGGTCAGGGTCTGATAGCAGGTACTTCCCATTGGCTTGGTCTGAGAGTTTGGAGATAACTTATTTGCATGTGGGAGGGCTTGGTGCTGCTCCTGGTGACTGAAGGTCACAGACTTCTCTACTGGGGTTGTGGGAGGCTGAAGCTGTGTGACATGAGCCAGGGGCCCAGGGAACATAGCCAAATGCCTGCAATTCATGGCAGGCAACATTCACCTGCTGGGTCACTGGGCTTTTAAGCCTGAGCTCTATCAGGGACCAAGCTGCCTATCACAACTCACCAGCCCACAAGTACATACCATGCCTATCATTTGGGGTCTGGGTTACCTCACTCAGGATGATATTCTCAAGTTTCACCTATTTGTCTAAAAACTTCATGTTGTTTTTGTTTTTAATGACTGAAGAGTATTCCATTGTGTAGATGTACCATATTTTTCTTATCCATTGTTCAGCTGAAGGACATCTAGGTTGTTTCCAGTTTCTAGCTATTATGAATAAAGCTGCTATGAACATAGCTGAGCAAGTGTCTTTGTGGGATGGTGGAGCATCTTTTGGGTATATGCCCTGGAGTGGTATAGCTGGGTCTTTAGGTAGAACTCTTCCCAGTTTTCTGAGAAACCACCAAATTGATTCCCTAAGTGGTTGTACAAGTTTGCACTCCTACCAGCTATGCAGAAATGGTCCCTGTGTACCACATCTTACCAGCATGTGCTGTCTCTTAAGTTTTGTATCTTAGCCATTCTGATGACTGGATGATGGAATCTTAGAGTTGTTTTGATTTGCATTTCCCAGATGAATAAGGACTTTGAACACTTTTTTTAAGTGCTTCTCAGCCATTTGAGATTCCTCTGCTGAGAATTTTCTGTTTAGCTTTGTACCCCATTTTTAATTGGCCTATTTGGGTTATTAGTGTCTAACTTCTTGTGTTCTTTATAAATTTTGGATATTAGCCCACTGTCATCAGATGGAGGGTTGGTGAAGATTCTTTCACAATCTGTGAGCTGCTGTTATGTCCTATTGACAGTGTCCTCTGCCTTACAGAAGCTTTTCAGTTTCATGAAGTCCCACTTATCACTTCTTGATCTTAAAGTCTGAGCCACTGGGGTTCTTTTCGGGAAATTGTCACCCATGCCAATGACTTCAAGGCTATTCTTCACTTTCTGCTCCATTAGATTTAGTATATCTGGTTTTATCTTGAGGTCCATAATCCACTTGAGGTTTGTGCAGGGTGATAGATGTGGATCTATTTTCATTTTCCTACATGCAGACATACAGTTAGACCAGCACCATTTGTTGAAGATGCTTTATTTTTCCATTGTATGGTTTGTGCTTTTTTTGTCAAAAATCAATTGTATCTTAGGTATGTAGGTTTATTTCAGGGTCTTTGTTTCAACTCCATTGAACAACAAGTTCCTATATCAATACCATGCAGTTTTTAATTACTATTGCTCTTTAGGAAATCTTGAGATCAGGGATGGTGATGCCTCCAGTAGTTATTTTATTGTTTAGGATTATTTTTGCTATCCTGGGTAATTTTTTTTCCATATGAAGTTGAGAATTGCTCTTTCAAGGTCTGTAAAGAATTGTGTTGGAGTGCGGATGGGGATTGCATTGAATCTGTAGATTGCTTTTGGTAAGATGCCCATTGTCACTATGTTTATCCTACCAATCCATGAGCATGGGAGATCTTTTCATCTTATATCTTCCTCAATTTCTTTCTTCATCGACTTGAAGTTTTGAGTAGATTGCTATCTGATAAAGCTTTACTTTTGATGTTAAAGGGTCTTCAATTAAATCTTCAAGGCTCAAACTTAACAAAGATAAAACTGTAAAATCTTGATCTTATAAAAGCTACTAACTTGTTCTAAACTGTTAAAAATAAACGTCTGTGCCCAATCTCTCTATACACAACCCTCTCTACAGAGGAAAGAGCAATAAATGCTTTGACTCAGAAACACTGTTTGGGGTCCCCAAGCTTTTGTTATGACTCAAAGGTATGAGTCTACTGCTTTAGGATTTCAGTGCAGGTTACAAACAAGGGCAATGCTAATATATCTAATATTTTTATTTCTTTGGTAAACTTAAAGAGTTCTTGTAAGCTTCAGGGAGTTCACTGGGATCTGCCTGTCACAGGTCAGACTCCAAATATCTACTTCTGTCGATCAATGGCCTAAGCTTCCCCACTTACTGCCAATTCCTAAAGATGATCTCTCTCTCTCTCTCTCTCTCTCTCTCTCTCTCTCTCTCTCTCTCTCTCTCTCTCTCTCTCTCTCCTTCTCCCCATCTTGAGACACCCTCCCACAGCAAATACTGGATACCAGACCTGGAAGTTTCAGTTGTAGAACCAAGATAAAGACACTCAGACGTCCCAGTGGAAGAACAAGAATAACCTAATTCTGAGTCCTTGCTCAGGTGTGAACTTGTCAAGGTCAACCTGGGGCTGGCCCCTGAAAAGAGTTAAGAATTAATCTGGACTTGGCTCTTTCCCCTGAAGAAACTTGCATTATCAGTTTCAAGGCCTGTAATGTTCTTAAGATACCCTGTGTTCCCTTGTGCAGGGTTATTTGATTAGCTCTCCACTGGTCTAGTTCCTTTGCATGGTAGTTTCTACCGGCTCTGAACCCTTTCTCCCCTGGATGTAGATATAAGATACTGTGCTTCATAAGCTTGCTTGACATAGGACAGAGCTTGTACATGTCCTGATCCCAAGCTTTATCTCCTGTCTTCTACCTTCTGGTCTCCTAGCTCCTGTTTCCTAAAACATCGGTCATTGAAGAATGACCTGCGGGCCCAAAACACAACCCCAGCTTGCATTATCTTGTCATAGAAGGCTTCCAGACAACAGGCCAGTTTCAATAAAGTGGCCCAGGACAGAGGCCCTCCTCAGGTTACTCAGCCACTGCTTTCCAAAACCACTTCAGTCACCATTGCCTGGTTTTGTGGGCACTCCAGGAAATAGGAGTGCCAGGCTACTTTAGACGGACATTACAGAGGCAGGGAACAGCAGGTCACCATCCCTTTCCAGACTCAACTCCTTCATTTTCTGCAGCCAGTTTCTCATGGACTCAGGACAATGGGCTTTGAACCACTTCCCTTGGGCCAGTGTGCTTGCTAGATAACAATCCCATCAGTCTGATAATGGTTGCACTGAGAAAGTCTTGCAATGGCAGAAACAAGGGGATCATTGTGTCTACCTTCTATGTCCTAAGCACCCAAATGAGGCCCCAAAGGCAGAAGAGAATGTCCCAGATTAGGTGTCAGATTATGGCCCAGTGTCTGGATAGCTGACAGTATGCTTTGCTTAGAATGGAGTTGCACCCAGTACTTCTATGAGTTTTGTGGAATTGTCTTTTTCTCTCTTGAAACCAGGACTCACTCATTCAATCTTCCCAACATTTTAGAAGGTTTCCAAGACTGGGTACAGAGTGCTAGCTCAGGCCTTGTGGCATTTCCAAGGCTCCCAGGCCAGGGACTTTTAGTTGCTTGTGGGAGGTAGAGCTGGCAAATCCCAATATGGGTCAGGTATGACAAATTAAAAATAATCAAGATAGACACCAGCCCAGTGGGCACCTGCATAGCTTCAGGGCACTTCCCTGTCTTTCTCTTTGATGTCAAGGCTGAGTGATTCCATCTTCTAGGCCAAATGTTGACTTATCAATCTCCAAGGGCATCAGGTAGCCTCATTTGCTAATAGGGCCCTTACTACAGATGTAATTAGTTTAAAAAAAAAGTCACACTGGACCAGGGTGGTTCCTTAATCCAACACAGCTGCTCTTCCCACTCTACCTCTGCCCTCCATCTCTATCCCACCTCCCTCCCACCTCTGTGTATATGTGTGTGTGTGTGTGTGTGTGTGTGTGTGTGTGCTTTGTGTGTATATGTTTGGGTGTGGCTACTTGTATTGTGCACATGCTATGTTTGTTGCACGTACTTGTGCTCAGTAAGTTAGAGCGAGGGAATGAGGGGACAGATGGTTCTAGAAGGTTGACCAGAAACAGATCATGCAATGCAGAGTGTAGGATTCCGCTTGTACATTATAGGGCCAGGAGATAGCTCAGGGAAGGTGGAGGAACCACATGGATCTTTCTACAGGAGTGTATAGACTCAGTGAGTAGAGTCAAAATATGTTTAGGCTTTAATAAAACAAACACCATTCTCTGATGTAGACACGCTTGTAATGATTCAGTGGGAAGGTTAAAGATTCCACCAGAGCCCACACAGGTACCGTGTCCTGTACATC
The DNA here is from genome assembly GCA_036184795.1 of Tokudaia tokunoshimensis. Lineage (NCBI taxonomy): Eukaryota > Metazoa > Chordata > Mammalia > Rodentia > Muridae > Tokudaia > Tokudaia tokunoshimensis. The sequence continues at coordinate 119,584,345 of BTHU01000012.1, read as the reverse complement.
AAACATGAAAGGAGGGGGGCCCCGAAGCTCCACATTCTAAATGGCTTTGTGAGGAGTTAGGTTTTTGCCAGGTAAATCTGGTAAATATGGCATGGGGAACAGTGTGTGTGTGTCGGGGGGGGGCAAAAATGGAGGCCAAAGAAAGCATGAACATGGGCTCTCAGACCACATGCTGCCACCTTGTCAGAATTTGATAACCAAATATGGCATTTGCTGCCTGTTGAGAACATTTGTCAAGTTTTTCTTGTCATATCACAGTAAAAAAGAAGGGGGGTGAATCTTAATGGAGGTTCTAATTCTGAGGTGGGAAAGAGACATAAGAGACAAATAAGTGGAATGGCAGAGTCCAGTGTGGAATGGGAAGAGCCCAGGACTGAGAAGTGAGAAAGACAGAGCATGGAGGAGAAAGACAACCTTGAAAAGGTATCAGTAGAGAATGTCAGAGGAGGAAAAGGACAGACTTGGGAAAGAATCTGGAGGAATCCCACCAGTTGGAGGACTCTGTTAGCATAGGAACTGAGACAGGGTGAGGGAGATGCTCTAAGTGCTTTAGGGACAGAGTCTCAATCTAAGGGTGTCCCAATAAAGAGAGAGAAATCCCAGAAAGATGCTCAGAACTGCAATGGACCAGCATCCCTTTGTTCAGAGTGTGGTGTCCAGGAGTGAAACAGGGAGCTGCCTGAAGTATTCAATGGACTTTTGTTCAATAGGCTCCAGGAGTCCAGAAAGAGAGAGAGAGAGAGAGAGAGAGAGAGAGAGAGAGAGAGAGAGAGAGAGAGAGAGAGAGAGAGAGAGAGAGAGAGAGAGACAGAGACAGAGAGACAGACAGAGAGAGAAACAGAGAGAGAGAGAGAGAGAGAGAGAGAGAGAGAGAGAGAGAGAGAGAGAGAGAGAGAGAACAGACTTCAGTGATTATATGAGGGAGACAGACCCTGATGAGTCAGCCACAAAATGTCATTTAACCAAGTAGGGGTGGAGAGAAAAGAGGACAGAGTGGAGAGAGTGGAGGTGTCTAACTTATGGTTTATTTTGCTGTCATGAAATACCATGACAAGTAAACATGTCAGGGAGGAAAGGGTTTCCCTGGCTTATACAATGTTCATCATTGAAGGAAATTAGGGCAGGAATCCAAACAGGGTAAGAACCCAAATGGAACAGAAACCTGGAGGCAGGAGCTGATGTAGAAGCCATGGAGGGGTGCTACTGACTGTCTTGCTTTACATGGCTTGCTCAGCCACCTTACTTATAAAGCCTCAGCACTACCAGCCAGAATTGAGAGCACCCACCATGGGCTGAGGCCTCTAATTTAATATAATTAAGAATATATCTTATAGGTTTGCCTGCAACCAGATCTTATGAAGGCATTTGTCAGCTCAGATTCCTTCCTCTCAACTTGACCATACTTGCATTGAGTTGACATAAATCTAGCAGGAAGAGTGGAAGAGAAAACCAGCTAGAAAGACCAACTCTAAATTTGGAGTTGAATATGGTGGGCAGCAGCAGGCAGCTGAACCAAATGATCTGCCCTGAGAAGAGTGCAAACTTGATACTTCAGTTCAGTTAGAGCCAAACATCAGCCAAGAAGCAGTGATGTCATCAAACTAGACAGTTTGTGGGTAAAAACAAAGATTTATTGGGGATGAAATCACCAAGGCACTCCTCTCCTTCTCCCCCTCCATCCCTCTCTCTCCGTCCTCTCTCTGACCCTCCTCCCTCCTCCCTCCTCTCTCTCTCTCTCTCTCTCTCTCTCTCTCTCTCTGTGTGTGTGTGTGTGTGTGTGTGTATGTGCATGTGTGTGTCAGTGTGTAGGAGAAGAACCAAAATGTCAGAGGAACAAAACAGATGTTCTGGGGCAGCAGGTAGGGAGCTGTGAGCTGACTGAGGCTGTCAGGATTGAAGCTGATCTAGGTGTCCCTGCCTGAAGTAGCAGATTTTGTGGGATTGTTAAGGTGCCTCATGGAAAACAGGAATGGCCATAGGTGATCTACTTTTTTGGTTTGAAGAGAGCTGCAGTCTTATTCCTTCTTGTTAGAACCTGCTCTTCCATTTGAGGGACAGCGACATTGGACCTAACAAGTGTCTACTGAGACTCACAGCACTAATGACACAAAATCCACAACTCTCATTCATAAAAGAATAAGATCCTTCATTTGGGAGCCATTTTGGGTGACGATGATCAGAGAACACAGATTTCTGTTACCCAAATTTGAAGTGGTTTCACAAAAAAAAAAAAAACTTTGTGACTTTACAAAAGGAAAAATGTCACAGATGAAGACAGGTTTAAGAGGAATGGGAGAGGCAGCCACGTCAAGATGGGGGAAGCTTCTCCCTATGCTCAAAATGTCATCTGCTGCTTCCTATGTCATTTCCTATCCCTGTGGATAATCTTCTATTTATGAACTAAGAAAGCTCCTTCTCTCTTTCTCTCAGTCCATCATTGTCCTTTCATTATTACCTTGTATATACTCCCTTTGAAGCACACACATGTTTATTATTTTTTCTTCTTGACAAATTTCAAAAAAAAAGTCATCTGCTGTCTTCTTAGCATTTGGGTTGCAGCTAGTCGTCTGCTGAGGTCATCGTTTCTATTGTCACAGGCACTGGTTCTAACACACAGGGAGGTAAAACATGGATGTTCCACAGAGCCAGAACTGTGACTATGAACTGTTCCTCCACACCACAGGTCCTGAAATAATGGCTCTGAGACATTATTTATGAATAAGATGCCTAGGTCACAAGCTTCATTACAAGGTCATTTCTGCTAGCTTGTAACTCAATTGTCCTGTTTAAACTAGTCTAAGGTCTACCAGGAGCCTGGCTATCTCTCATCTGTTTCGTAATCTGTATCTTCAAAGTCCAGGGTGAATCTCTTACCCCACCTGGCTCTATCCCAGAGTTCCTCTGCCCGTACCAAAAGGCTCAACTTCTACATCCTACCTCAGCTTATAGGCCATCAGTTTTTTGTTGACAGGTATATACAATACACAAGAGATTCTCTCTACAGGGAACGTAGCACATGATAAGGTAGCCGGCCTCTGCTTGGATGGACCTGCAAGACTCCAATCTCTCTACTGAACTGAAATTGTCATCAGTCTGTCAGAAATGAAGGTAATACAGACACAGGCAAAGGTCTGCCAGCAGCGAGATATGTTTATTATTCTGTGAGAGTCCATGAAGACACCAAGGAGCACAGACATAGAGCTGTATTCTTTTTGAAGGGACTTGGGAATCACAGAACAAAGGTTAGCTGCAGCTCTTCCTGGTGACAAGTGGGTCAGAGCTGGTGTCCTGTCCTTTTACCATGAATGCTCACCTGTTCCATATCGACCTTTGAACTATTACAGAAACAGAAGCCACAATGAGGACATCCACTGGGCCTGTTGTTTATAGCACTGTTAGGTGTTTTCCCACCAGGAGGTGTTTCTGCAAGATAGGGTTTGTAAGTCATTCTCATCACAAATCATCCTGTCTGTCCATTTCGAGTGTGAGCACAGACCACAGCTTATCTTGATCTGCATTTCAAAAGAGGAGGGAGGAGTCTCTAGAGATAAATGGGCGTTAGTGTGTGCGCAAGATGAAAAATGCACCAGAAAGACAGCAAAGCTGCACACCAGGACTCACCTAACAGATATTGGCAGCTGTCTTCGGGACTGCAGGTAATGCCCAGGAAACCTGCCTGGTGCCAGAGGAAGGAGCCTTCCCGGAATTGTATTATTGGCTGTGACCTGAAGTCTTGGTTTATGGGAGGTGAGAACTTCTTCTTAGAGAGCAGGGATTGAATCAGGGAACATTTTTATAATACATAAAAACTTCTCTCTTGTCTCGGTCTTCAAGGCTATGGAAGTCACAGGTGCCATGGGCTACGCTCGTGGAAAGTGAACGGAGCTTGGTCCTTCTGAACCTCCACAGGGGGAAGTACTGAGACCTTGCCTAGCACAAGTGTTAATGTAGGAACCAGGAGAGGACAAGAGTGTTACAGAGTCACTCTGGGAGAGGTGGCATCGCTGCCAGGATCACATCAGACAGGAGATGCCTTGGGGACAGGGACCACAATTCCCTGGTAAAACCATGGCCAAGAAAGGTTACAATCTCACTTAGCAAGAAAAAGAAAACTATAGCTCAGCCACTGATCTAGGCCTTCTCCTACAAAAATAGACTAGTCTGTTTTCTGTGGAGAATGTTTTGAAATAAAATATTGTTGAATGATTTTTAAAAAAAAGGTTGCAAAGGATGAAGGTTGCTGAAGTCCTTGGCTCCTCTGTAGACATGTCACTGCCCTGGGGACATGAGGCAAAGCTCCAACACCTCGCTTCCCTGCTCTCCATTCTCCTACACTCTTCTGGTCTCCTCTCTCCTTGATTTTCTCCTTGGCTACCTCATCCTATTCCCCTCTTTCCTTTTCTATTGCCCTGATATCTTCCTTGCACATCCCTTCTCCTCCTTCTCCCATAACTGATCTTGTCCCTTCTCTTGCCTACCCTTTCCTCTCTCATCAGTTTTCACATTTAAACTCCCCTACAGTGTGGACAAAGACCACAGCTGGGCAGCCCTGTTTTCCATAATCACAGGATTCAAATGTGCTCACTACTGAAGTTGAGTATGATGAGTAGCCCTCTGGACATTCTCCGTATCCACTCCCTTACCTGTGATGAGCCAGATACTTTAGTCCATTACATCACTGGGTTACACAAAAGGCTGCACAAAGAGGTATAGAAATTTGCTTGCCACCACGCAGCCATCCCAACAGATGAACTGAAGTCTGGTACAAGGCATTAGAGACTTGAAAAATGTTTTTTTCTTCTGGTCAGGAGGCATTCCTATCCTTAAACCATGTAGCACATTGGAGAGGTTAAAAAGACCTCTCCCTATTGGTCCTTCTAATAGCTATTCTCAGGGGTGACAGAGCTGTGACACTGAGCCAGATGTCTCCAGTGTTCTCATTTTATTAATCTCCATACTCTCAGAAAAATGCACTAGATTGAGTGTTACAGAATTCATCCAAGGTTTCTTCCTTCAATCTGCACTAGAGGTTGTGGATAGGAGAGGGCACAAGTACAGAGGAAGAGTGTTCCCTGCCTTCTAATGGGGCCTTATGTCAATATAGAAAAGGAGAAGAGACATTAAGATTATATATGGCTTGTGCCCAGCTCCAGGTTTTTCTCTCCCTTTATCTGTGAGGGTGGAATGACCCCTCCCCTTTCTGGACGTTGGTTCTCTAAAATAGAAAAATTGGCATCTGCAACAGCACTTCCTCCATGGTAGAAGGGAGCTCATGATGGAGTACTGCCCTCTGAGAGGCCAGAGAACTTCTTATGGACAGTCATGGAGACAGGAAGGGCATCAGAAGAGGGCACAATGCTAGTCAGGTCACTAGGAGGTGGTCAGAGGACCAGCTGAAGTCTCAGACTCAAGGGATGTTTTCCTTTCAGCCTGGAGAACAGAGAAGATGGCCTTCATTGTAGCTCTGGGGCTCTTGATAGCTGCAATCTGCCCTGCTGTCCTCTGCTGCTCAGATGGAACACTAGCAAGTCACACTGTGGTCCAGAAAGGCCAAGACACTCAAAAACAACTGGACAGTCTAACATTGGCCTCCATCAACAATGACTTTGTCTTTCGTCTCTTCAAGAAGCTAGCTTTGAATCATCCTGATAAAAATATTGTCTTCTCCCCACTTGGCATCGCAACTGCCTTGTCCTCCATGTCTCTGGGAGCAAAGGGCAACACCCTGGAAGAGATTCTAGCAGGTCTCAAGTTCAATGTCACAGGGACCCCTGAGGCAGACATCCAGTGGGGCTTTGGGCAACTCCTACAAAGGCTCAGCCAGGCAGGAGACCAGGTACAGATCAGCACAGGCAACACCTTGTTTGTTGAAAAGCACATGCAGATCTCGACAGAGTTCAAGGAGAAGGCAAGGGCTCTGTACCAGACTGAGGCCTTCATAGCAGACATCCAGCAGCCTTGTGAGGCCAGAAACCTCATCAATGACTATGTGAGCAATCAGACCCAGGGGAAGATCAAAGAATTGTTCTCAGACATGGATAAGAGGACATCCATGGTGGTGGTGAATTATATCCTCTTTAGAGGTGAGAGTGGTGAATGACTGGTGAGTGGAGGGTGAGGATGTTGCCTGGTAACTTGTGTCCTTACACTGACCACTAGAGAGTAGGTGCCCATGGCATCAGAGCCATGTGTCTCTAACTACTTATTATACAAAGTCCTTACTTCTGCTCTGATATCTTTTAAGATATTGATGTAATTTCTGGGGCAAGCCTAACAGAAACCCTGAGCTGCCAATCTAGGAAGGCTATCTGGGCTGGGGCATAAACATATGACTATCAGAATGCCATGTCTTCCACTGCCCACCCTCCTGAGCAGGCTGAAGCCATGGCTACTCTATACACAAATGGGATCCCTCAGTCTGTCCAGAGCAGTCATTTCTAGTATGCTCTTACAGGAGGTATCTATCTGTGTCTATAGAGCCTAGGTCTTCAGCAGGGTCCCAGTGGTCTGGGAATTCTTGACCTAAAGGAGACTAGCAATAGTAATCTTAAGGAGGAAAGTATCATAACCCAAAAGTAGTGAAGAGCCCTGTGGGTAGCTCCTCCATAGGACTCTCCGCTGAGTCTATTGTGTCATGAACTGGTGGTTTGGGACATGGACAAGCAGGGACTAGGGAAAAGTCATGAGAAAAGGGAAATGTCAGTCCGGCAGTGTTCTGTGTTAATGTCAGGCAGCTTCTTGTAATTTTACTTTTCTAAAATTAATATTTGAAAGGTCAGAATTCCCAAAACACATTCCTAGGTCAGGGAATCTGCTGGGATTTGGATCCATGATAGTTAGAGACTCAGCTGGAGGCATTATGGGTAAGGGTAGTTGGGGAAAATCCAGGGATCCCACATCCACTATTTCTTGCCTGATAGAGATCAGGGAGCAAGGTGACAGCCCAGAAAGTGCTGCCTGACAGAAGTCATGATGTAACTAGACCTTGGTTCATTTGGTGCAAATTAAAGTTAATCCAGGATACAGGGAGGGCAGGCCTGGGCTCTTGGCAGAAAATCAGGTTGACAATGCACATTAATATAGGACAGGAGGTCAGAGCACAGGAGAAAAGAATACAGGTGGACAGGGGACAGGAGGAAAAGAGGACAGGAGGACAGAAGACAGGACAGGATGGCCCCACAGCTGCTGAGGGCATGGAATGGTGCAGGCAGAGTGACAACCTGAAGGGTTAGCCTTCAGAGCATGGCTATCTCACCTCTCCCCAGGACACAAGTACAAGGCTGCTTGGTCTGAGGTTGGATGTATGTCTAGGCTGTGAGATGCCAAGAGCAAGAAATCCTTTCATCACCATCTCCCAGAGTGTACATTGGTTGAGCAGACATACATTAGAAATCTGGGTTAAACCTGAGCTGAACCTATTATTTTTGGTGGTGGCCATGGCCCATGTCTGGGATGAGGCTCTATTACCCATGTATTAGCCACAATCTATGGGATTATGAACTGATCACTATATAGGAGAACTTAGTACGTGCTGTTCTATTTCACTTAAAGCCTGTCTCATAAGCTATTGCGTCCTAGACATGGCTCCCCTGAAGAAAACAGCACCCTCAAGTCTCCCTTGTCTTCAGTCTCACCACAGTCACTCTGGTCTCTCTTACACACAACACAATAAATCCCTGACTGTGTCGGGAGACCAACTAACCAGACTGTGGTTTTGAGGTTCCCCTTTCCAAAGCGTGAATCATCATTGCTAACACTTTTTCCACCTGTCAAGATTTTTCTAGTTTAGCACGTGCCACCCTGAGGGACATTCTGAGTGACTGAAGATGCATGAATGCTGTCACAACTCAGAACCTGAGCATAGATGGGGAGGAGAAGGAGTGTCTCTGCTGTTATAATCTGTTGATTTGCCTCATATTTAGGCAAATGGAAGGTGCCCTTTGACCCTGATTTCCTGGGAAATTTCACATTGGACAATAGGAGGCCTATGAAGGTGCCCATGATGAAAATTGAGGACCTGAGGACACCCTACTTCCGGGATGAGGAGCTGCACTGCACTGTGGTGGAGCTGAATTACATAGGCAATGACAAGGCCATGTTCATCCTCCCTGACCAGGGCAAGATGAAACAGGTGGAAGCCAGCTTGAAACCAGAGACCATGAGGAAGTGGAACAAATCTTTGAAGCCCAGGTGCATGTCCTCAGGATGTAAGACATTAATCCTTGTGCTACAGTTGTCCTGATGGCCAGTGTCCCTGTACCTCAGATTCTCACTTATATCTGGTGTAATGGTTAAAGTTTCAGCAGGAGACAGGTGAAGTTGACATGAATTCCCCTCCTCTGTCCAAGTTATTTGAGGCCTAAATTTACTGTGGTTTTGGTGTTGATAAGATGAGATCTGCTTGAACAAGGAATGAGGTTTCCTGTCTCTAACAGGATGAAAATGACAGGGAATGTTGAATGTGTCTTTGGAAGACAGAAAGAATTGTGGTGAGATATTAACTTTGAGAATCAGCAGCTTCCTGTGTAGCCCTCTCAACCCCTTATTGCCCATTCATTCACCATTCATGGAAGGGTGACTTGAAGACCTATTATGTGCAAATCTCTGACTTAGACCCAGAATCAGAAAAGAATGGACCAAAATCTTCATCCTTGTGGGTTATCTTGTAATTGAGGAAGAGACAGTAGAGGGATGAAAATAGAACTAATTATTATTTGTTAAGTTGAAGATGATGGTGAGTTACAGTAGCAGAGTTGAAAAGACAACTAATGGTAAGGAAAGCTGGAGTGTGACCCAGTGTCCAGCGAGAATAGAAGGCTCATTAGGTGATGTCTGAGGGTAGGCATGACAGGGAAGAACTGCATTTGTGGATCTAGGAGGAAAGCATTCTCAGTCAGGGAACAGCTAGTTTCAAGGCAGGTTGTCTGTCCACTGTAAACACTCTCAGATTCTGATGGATAGTTAATATACCTTAGGAAGAGCAAAACCTCATGGTCTTGGCATGGGAGGAAAGAGAACTCTGCTCCAGTGAGGGAGCTGTTACAGAATGCAGTTCCTGAGACATAAGGTGGTTTGAATGGGGCACAGATTCCGGTGACTCTTTCATTTCTCGTCCTTATTCTCAGGATGATAGATGAGCTCTACTTGCCCAAGTTCTCCGTATCCAAAAACTACAGACTAGAGAACATCCTTCCAGAGTTAGGCATCAGGGACCTCTTCTCCACACAGGCTGACCTGTCTGGGATCACTGGAGACAAGGATATAAGAGTCTCTAGGGTAAGAAAAGAAACATGGGGTCATTGACTTTGGGTCCGGAATGTAGACAGTGAAGACCAAGAGGACATGTGGGGATGTTCAATGTGTGACAAAACCTGCATGCCTGAGATTCCTCATGTCTGGGAGAAAGAAAACATAACCCAGACATTCCTTCTCAGAGTGTGCAGCCATTGACTCCTATACCCTCTAGAGTTGAACTCATCCAAAATCAATAATGGGGAAAGTGCCTGTACTTGGTTTTAGAGCATATGGTTCCCAACCCATGTTGCACTGCAAGGCTTCCTTCAATCCACTGCAGGCCATACACAATCTACTGTAGGGCCACCCACAATCCATTGTAGGTCCCCCCACAATCCATTGCACTGCCACCCATAATCCACTGCAGGGCCACCTACAATCCAGTGCATTGCCAAACACAATCTACTGTACAGCCAAAGCAACTCTGGTCTTAGCTTCTTCAATGCAGTGCCAGGCCACTACTATTTAACAGCACACAGAATATTATTGGTAGATGTAATAAGAAGGGATCAATGGCAGTTCTGAGGAAATCCCTGAGGATAGGAGAGAAGATGCCCTTAGACCCTCATCACACATTCCTAGGATATTGATGCCTAATGTTCTGTCCAGTGCCCACTCAGAGCTCGGACCTCACATCTGTACAAACAAGAAGTAACAGTCTGGGAATGTGAAGCCCTGCCCTGTGCATTGCTGTTGCAAATTCCAGGGAGGATGGAGCAGGGAGCATGCTGAATCCTGCACTGTTGGCCAGCACACTGGCTGTTCCCTGTGGCACTTTTGGGAGGCTGCCTGTGGGGACCGCCTGGCATTGCCTACTCCTGTCCTCCTGTTGTAGTGGGTTAGAGGGCAGCACAGATTCAGACATTGAGTAGACCTAGGGTGTTCCTTATTTCACACCATGAGCAGAGCCTTGGAAATTCCAAGGTTAGAGCAAAAAAAAAAAAGCAGATGAGGCCAGCAGTCACTCCAGGCCTCTCCTTCCTTCCCTGGTCTCCACTGAGTTATGTGTTTTTCTCCCCACAGATGGTCCACAAGGCTGTGCTGGATATGGCTGATATAGGCACAGAAGGAAATGCTGCCACAGGATGCAAAATTGTCCCACTGTCTGCAAAATTGGACTCTGTGAAAGTGATTTTCAATAGGCCATTCCTGATTATTATCGAGTCTTCAAATACTCAGATTCCACTCTTGTAATAAAAGTCGTGAATCCCAAGGGAGACTAGAACTTTCCAAATTGGGGTGGGGTGGGGTCTTTTTCCCAAGAGCTGGGAACTGAGCATATATGTAGGTCTCTGTGCTCATTTTGCTTTCCATGCTCTGCTTGGCTGTGGCATGGCTGAAATGGACAGTGAAGGTGGCTAACTGTGTGACATCTAAGGAGATGCCCTTAGACCCTCATCATACAGTCCTAGGATGTTCATGCCTAATGTTCTGTCCAGTGCCCACTCAGAGCTCAGGGCTCAGATCTGGACCGGCAGGATGTGACAGTCTGGGAATATGAAGCCCTGCCCTGTGCATTGCTGTTGCAAATCCCAAGGAGGCTGGAGCAGGGAGCATGCTGAATCCTGCACTGTTGGCCAGCACACTGGCTGTTCGCTGTGGCACTATGGGGAGGCTGACTATGGGGACCAAGTAGCATTGCCTACTCCTGTCCTCCTGTTTTAGTGGGTTAGAGGGCAGCACAGATTCAGACATTGAACAGACCAGGGTGTGTCACATCTCACACCCTGCACAGAGACTTGGGAGTCCAAAGTTAGAGCTCCTGGAAGGAACAAAGGATGATCCCCATCCCCAACAGATGAGGCCAGCACTCATTGCTTTCTCCAGACCCTTCCTGGTCTCCATTGACTGATGTGTTTCTCTTCCCACAGGTGGTCCACAAGGCTGTTCTGGATGTAGCTGAGACAGGCACAGAAGCAGACGCTGCCACAAGATTCAAAATTGTCCCACTGAATGCAAAATTGGACTCTTTGAAGCTGAGCTTCAATACGCCATTCCTGATTATTATTTTTTCTTCAGATACTCAGTTTCCATTCTTACTAACGAAACTCCTGAATCCTAATGGAGACTAGAACTTCCAAAATTGGGGTGGGGGATGGGGTCTTCTTCCCAAGAACTGGGAACTGAGCCTGTATACAAGTCTGTCTGCTCATTTCAGTTTCCATGCTCTGCTTGGCTGTGGCATGACTCAACTGCACAGTGACACTGACTCTTTGACTTCCTCATTTACCAGTGCCTGTGGCTGGTCAGTGGCAGACTCCCTGTCATCTTGACATCACTAGCTCAGGTTCTTGACCTGACATTTGTGTTACTCCCTGTCCCTGTTCTCTTCCCTGTATCTGCCTCAGCACAAAAGCCTTGGCTTCAGAGGGAGACTCAGTCCCAACTTTGGCTCCGGTTATGTCTTTCTTCAGATTTTCAGTCATGATGGGACTAAGCAAATTTACGGGCCAACACTTATGGACCAAGAAGGGAACCTGCAGCCCATGGCCTATTTACAGCATCTGAAACACTTGATGCCCAGGTCTGCCTTACTCTTTCTTTCCTGTGGGCATTGCTAACCACAGCCCGTTGCAGAGTCTCCTGACCCCACCAACATCTGGAACAGTTGGAGTCCTCACCCCTGCAGCTGCATGGGGCCTGTGGGTCAGAGTAGCTCCTCTACCCCTAGCATTCATACTCAGGGCAGAGTGGTAGCCTTTCTCTAAGTTCCCAGCTGACCAACCTCACAGGACAGATGGACATGTCCACCTTCATCACCAAAATGAAAGGAGCAAAGGATCAATAAACATGTAATTGCATTGACTGTGACAGTGTTCACATAGCTTCTATTTGCAGAGTATACCCTCCAGTGACAAGAAAGACATAGAGATTCTCACTCATACTCTATGATTCTTGTGATGGCCCTCTGACCTACCTGCTATTATGAACCCCATTATGAATGAGGAAACTGAGGCACATAGAAACTTAGCCATTTCCCATGACACACAGCTAGACATTATGGTATTCCAAGTTTCCTGATGACAAGGGACAAGCTTCAACCAGCAGTGATTCTGCTCCTAAGGCTTCACAGTGGTGGTGGGCAGGTGGATGATACAAGATTCTGGATGTTTCACAGAGAGCACACAAAGAGATTTGGGTTTAGGAGGTGAGTTTTGTGGTAGGGACAGAGCATGAGGATGAGGATGACAATGGCAATGATGATGGTGGTGTTGGTTTTGTAGGGAAGAAGGAGGAAAAGGAGGAGGAAGAGGAGGAGGAAGAGGAGGAGGAGGAGGCAGTGGTGGTACACATATAACCAAAAAGTTTAATTTTGCAGGGCAAAGAAAATGGAGCCATTTCTTAGAATCTGAGATAAGGAAAAGAGCAGAACATATACTAGATGGTAAAGTGCCTGGCCCTGTGCAATCCTCTAATGTCTAGGAGCCAAAGGGAGCTATGCAGTGGTCCATCACTACTACTGTCTTAGGAATGTAATATGGGTGGCTACAAGGCAGAGAACTTGGTGGAGCAGAGGTGGTGGAGATTGTCATTGAGGGAAGGAAGCCTCAGGGAACATCAGGCCACATTTGGAGAGAGGAGTGGGTGATTCAGCTACAGGGCTGAGCCAGGTTAGAGCCTAGATAGAGGAGAACAGGAGGTCAAGGTGTATCCAGGTCAGGTGCTTGACGTCCATGTTGAATCCTGTGAGCCTGGAAAAACAAGAAGAGGCTGCAGGCAGAGGGAAAGCTGTCCATCCAGGTTGAGACACACCTGAGCCTCAAGGCTCCTGAGAACACACAGTGACAGGTGGACCTGTGGTCAGCAGAGAATCACACACAGGATTCCCTTCCCAGTGAGCACTGAGATATCACACATGGCACCATGGAGCAAGAGAACAAGGGACCATCTATTCACAGCAACAAGTGTCTCCACAATGACCATGTGTCTAATTGTCAGTCAAGGCCCTGTGCTGGATTCCACATGCTCTACATGTGTAGTTACATGACCCAGCTGTATCCCTCCATCCATTTGGGCCTCTAACTATGTGTCTACACTGACTGGGGTTGAATATATCTCATGGTGCCCATGAAGTGGTTCTGAAATTTGTGGCCAAATTAGAGTCCATCTAATAAGCAAGTCAAGAAGCTAAATATCAGGGTTCATTTCTCCTCATTCCTTCAGGACTGACATTTTGCATGCTACTTGGCAATCAAATATTGTCCTGGTGAATAAGCCTCTAAAGGGAGAGACCCAATGTGCAATAGAGTTGACAGACTGTGGAGGGGAAGATAGGAGCCTGGAAACAGTGCAGTTCACTGCAGTTCAATGCCTGGTGACTTCCTGCATGATGCAGTGTTCTCCATTTCTTACAATGTAACAATGGGGAGTCACTGAGGGATGGAGTCTAAGACACACAATGTATCCTTCCCAGTGGGTCTAATGAAACTCTGACATATAGTCACCTTGAGGTTTAAACCCAACTACCTGACAGAGGTCATTGCCAAGGTCTCAGGTCTGCACATCAATGATCAGAGAATGTCTACCATGCAGCCTGTGGGACAGGGAGTAATAGTGCTGACAATAGTCATGACAACCATCAACTTCCTGGCTGCCACCTCCACCCTCATGCAACCTGAAGCTTCATCACAGAAACTGATTTCAAATGCAGGTATGACGAAAACTTGTCAGTCTAAGTGATGTGTGGTTGGCCCAGCCTAGGAGGACTAGAATTCCAAGTCTTCCTGTGCAGCAGTAGGAATGGAGAATGGTGCAGCATCTTTGGAATGGTTTATGCAGCAATTGTGCTGTAGGCAGGGACTCAGAGGAACAGGAAGCAAGGGCACGGCAGGCACTGCAGCCAGCGTCCACCAGGCTTCTTCATCGTCAGCAAAGGGTTGGTGACTCAAGTGTCCCCAACAGATGAGTGGACGAGCAGAGCTTGCTCAGGCCACACGCTATTACTACATTAGACAAACGAGGGAGGAGCCATTTCCTGCTGCCCTGTGTGTGAGCCTGCCAATGTGCTCACAGGGAAAGAGCCAGACACAGTAGGGCCTGTGTGATGTGAGTCATACACAAGCGATATCCAGAACATGGGATTCATGAATATAACGTGTGTTCTAATGGTTGTGTGGAGCTATGGGTAGAATGAGTCATCAATGGATATGAAGTCTGTACAGCAATCACTAACAGCTTGAAACTAGACACTGGAAAACTGGTCCAAGCACAAATCAAATGTGGAGGTTCTCTGAGCTTTAAGGATGTGAAAGGGCTGGGCTGCAGAGGAAAGGCCCAGCTGCAAAGGGAGAAGTATGGAGTGGGGAATACCGGGCTCCAACCAGAGTCTTAGGCAGTGGGGAGCAGGGCTCCTCTCCTTCACTTCCAGACATGCTGAGGAAGATTTGGCCAGCTGCAGTCCCTCCTTGCCACTTCCCTGTCTTTGATCTTTCACAGTGAGGAGAAATAGAAGTGCATTTTAGTATCTTTTGAATCATTCCACCTTCTGGGGCCAAGGAAGAAATAAATGATAGTGAGTTTAAGATCAGCAGGGCAACCTAGTGAGGCACTGTGGCAAAACAAAAATGTAAGAAGGCTGTGCACATGTGTACACACATATACATTCACAAACACATAGACACACATTACACACCTGCTCAAGGATAACCCAGTAGCAAGGCATTTTCTATGTGCCAGTCTCTGAGTTCAAATTCCAGTGCTCTCCCCAAAAGGAAAAACCATCTTATGAGGAATGTAGACATACTTAGTGACATTTTTATTATTGTCCTGGGTACATATTTTGACTGTGTTGTCACTGACAGTTTGTGAGATTTTGTTGCTTGAGGACAGGCCTGTGCTTTGCACCCTACCAACCCCAGCTCCCTTCACTTTCAATGGCTGCACAACATTGTGAGCTCCCACAAGTAAATGCCACCTGCCAAGGAGTTCGAAGTGTCCGCCTTTATGTTACCTGAGTCTATATGGTGGGGAAGAGGGGGAAAAATCTTTTTTTTGTTTATTCATCTGTGTGATCAGTTGTTTTTGTTTTTTTGTTTGTTTGTTTTAAGACAGCATTACCCTGTACAGTTCAGGATATCCTGTAACTTATTCTATAGACCAAGCTGGCCTCAAAGAGATCCATCTGTGTCTGTCTCTCAAGTGCTGGGATTAAAGGTGTACATCACCATCAAACAGCTTTGAAAATTTCTTGGAAACAAGAATGTGTAGCATTTACATCAATACATTTCAGAGGGGTAAAGAAGTAGAGAAACATCATATATATGAGAGGCAATAACTGTGCATGTGTACATATCACATATTATGATGCATATGATGTGATATATCTACATGTACATTGCATGATGTGATGCAGAGAAAATGACAGCACAATAATGGGGAAGGACACCTGGCTCTCAGACTTCTCGCTGAACTTATTCAGCCATGGAGATTTTATTTATCCTTGTTCCCAAAGACAGCTGTGGAAGGACCAGAGATACCATTGTTAAGGATTCTCAAAGCACATACTCACTTTTCTGCATCTGAGTGTCATGTTCTACTGACCGGTCCATTTCCATCATTAGCTTGGTATGTAACCCCCATCACAGTGTGGAAAAACACAAGAGCCCAGGGAGATGA
Organism: Tokudaia tokunoshimensis; assembly: GCA_036184795.1. Classification (NCBI taxonomy): domain Eukaryota; kingdom Metazoa; phylum Chordata; class Mammalia; order Rodentia; family Muridae; genus Tokudaia; species Tokudaia tokunoshimensis. Next base: position 119,568,436 of record BTHU01000012.1, on the reverse strand, counting down.
GCCACTAGGACACGTCTTTAAGAGTTGCAGATCTAAGTGAACACAGGGCAGGGACCCAGGCAGCTCTGTCCATGCATGAGCAGCAGCATCCACAGTGTGCAGTGCACACAGGGAACCAGCGGAGGTGACACTGGTGGCTCAGGATGTGAGTGTCCCTAGATGTAATCTCCATGGCAACCTGGGGCAGGAGGAGCAATAGAGTGTTAAAGAGCAAGTAAGAGGTTGTTTAGTGCCTCACGCTGACCAAAGTACCAGGATCCCCAGCTGTCATCTGAAGGGGCAGGGCAGGGCTGCTGTCCTCAGCATGTGTGTGCTGTGGACTCTGAGCCAGGTGTAGGCTCTGTTCAAGCTATGCACCTGTAGATGTCCAGCCTGACATCACTCTCCTGCAAACAAACCTCTGTGTCAGGGCCATGTTCACATGATAAGACTTTTCAGATCCTTGCAAAGTTCATTTAAAACATTCACTTCCACTGAACAAGGGGTTAGGACTTCTCAGTCAGATCATCAAGTTACAGTCCACCACAGCTCAACTCCTGCATACACATACACATACACACACACACACACACACACACACACAGAGAGAGAGAGAGAGAGAGAGAGAGAGAGAGAGAGAGAGTTATGCAGGAGGGAGAGAAAGAAAGAAGGAGGAAGACAGGTAAAGATAGGGAGGGAGGGAAGGAGGGAGGGAGGGAAGGAGGGAGGAAAGGAGAGACAGATATCTGAAGAGGTAAAAGCTCCCTCCCCTCTCTCTCCTTTACTCTCTCACCTGAAAAACATACCTTGAACCAAAACTACCCATACTCCCCAGCTGTAGACCACAGACAGTGATGCAGGCTCACCCTGTCCTGTGACCTCCAGCATGTGCTCACATCCTCCGAAGCTCCTCCCCCTTCCCTTGCTCTATACTTCTCAGCAAAGAGTATCCTCCTCAAGGCAGCCTGCTGGAGCTCCATACCCTCCATGCCTCTGCCCTCTTCTCTCAGGACACCTGCATTTGCCTTCCCTTCACAGTGCTGATCAGCCCTTTGCCACCTCCAATACTAGAAGAGATGTAGGGCAACTGCCAGGAAAGATGCTTCCATGAAGATGCAGGCTACCATGCCTCCTGTCATGACTGGGGAACATCCCTTTAAGGAGGGGCTCAGTGGGAAATGTGGCAGCTTTTCACTGAACTTAACTGCACAAGGCATGTTTGGCTCAAAGTTCTAATATTTGGAAGCCTTGAAGATTGCATTGTCTACAACCAGAACCCTCCCAACAAGACACACTTGAGTAGGAGAACACAGACCCTTGGTAGAACACTCGACTTGACATGGTCTATCATCAGCATGGCTATACAGTAGCTACCAAACCATCACAATCTCCATGCTTCTGTTCACAACTGCCAGACCCAAGACCCAAAGCCAGGAGCTATGGCACTTAGCCCAACCTTTCCTCTGCATAAACATCAAATCTGGATGCAGAATAGCAGAGAAAGAATGAACACAGGAATATATGAATGAATGCAGGAAGGTATGAATAAATGCAGTCATCCACAAATGAGAAGCATATGAATGTTAATATAATGAGAATGAAATCTCAGAACAATTAGCAAGCAAGAACATGCTCCTAGGCAGATGACCATGCACAGAGAGGAACAGACCTCTCCTTTTGATAGAGGAGACCCTGATGACAAGAGGTTCTCCAGCAAGCTTAGCTTCTGGGAAGGCTGAACTTCCCTTGGCAAATCCTATACAAATATTGATTGAAGTTCAGAAAGTTCCAGACTGCCCAAGGTCACATGGAAGAATGGAATCAGGGAATATTTTAGAATGATGACATACATATTCAGGCAATATGTAACCCAAATACAGAGGAACCACTACTGCAGAGGAATTAGATTATGATGATGGGTGATGGACATGGGTCAGGAATGTGTCTGTGATCTGAGGCAGGGGCATAGATCCCTAGAATGAGATCATCAATGTTGAGTGCATGAACCAGCTCAGATATCTGCAACCATTCAGTGCCAATCATTGGACATAAGCAGTGAATGAGGCAGGAGAGTACCTCCCTGCCAACTTGACCAACACAACACAGCATTCCAGAAGCATGTAGGAAAAGCAAACAGGGAGACAGCAAGAGCAGAAATGAGGCAGTTCCACATGAGCCCAGAATTCAAGGGAATGAGCAACTGAGCTGTGCAAATGGACACAGAACCTGGGCTCTCAGGAGCTGAGAGCAAGAGCCAAGGTACTGAGGCAGGATACACTTGGTAAGTTAGAGCAATGGGAATGAGGAGACAGATGGTTCCAGAAGGTTGACAGGAAGCAGATCCTGCAACACAGAGCATAGGATTTCTCCTGGACAAGATAGGGCTACGACATGTCTCAGTGACAGTGGAAGAATCACGTGCATCTTTCTACAGGAGTGTAAAGGCTTCAAGTATAACCAAAGACAAGTCAAGGCTCCACTGTAGACTTGCTTGGAATGATTCAGAGGGAAAGTTAAAGGCTCGGGTAGTGCCCATGGATGGGATGTGTCCTGTATATCAAAACTGATTAACCTACTGGACTTTTGTTCAATAGGTTCCAGGAGTCCAGAAAGAGAGAAAGAAAGCAGGCTCCAGTGATCCAATGAGGGAGACAGACACAGAGGATGCAGCTACTAAATTAAACAAGTAGGAGTGAACAGAAAGGCTAGAAGGAGATATTAATTAGTTTTTCTACTGCTGTGATGAAACACCATGACCAATAAGCAAGTTGGAAAGGAAAGAGTTTCTGATGCTTATACTTCCACCACAATGCTCATTGTTGAAAGAAATCAGGGAGGAACCCAAACAAGGCAGAATCCTGGAGACAGGAGCCTATGCAGGGTCCAAGCAGTGGAGCTGCTTACAGGCTCACTTCACATGGCCTGCTCTGCCTCCTTCCTTACAGAACCCAGGATCATTAGTCCAGGGATGCCACCATGCACCATGGACTAGGCATACTCCATCAATCACTAATTAAGATAATTCTCTGAGTCTTCCCTTCCGGCCACCATCTGCAGCAGGGAACCAGGCAACTCCAAAGCCTTCTGTGTACAGAGCCTGCCAGAAGAGAGTTGGTCTCCCAGTAGACACAGGCTTACAGGCCCACAGGAGGGACAAGCTCCAGACAGAGAAAGCAAGACCAACTAACACCAGAGATAACCAGATGGCAAAGTGCAAGAACCCTATCAACAGAAACCAAGGCTACTTGGCAACATCAGAGCCCAGTTCTCCCACCACAGCAAGTCTTGGATACCCCAATACACCGGAAAAGCAAGAGTTGGATTTAAAGTCTCATCTCACGATGCTGTTAGAGGACATCAAGAAGTACATAAATAACTCCCTTAACGAAATATAGGAGAACATGGGTCAAAAGGTGAAAGCCCTAAAAAGGAAACACAAAAATCCCTTAAAGAATTACGGGAAAACACAAACAAGTGAAGGAACCGAACAAAACCATCTAGGATCTAAAAATGGAAGTAGAAACAATAAAGGAATCACAAAGTGAGACATCTCTAGAGATAGAAAATCTTGGAAAGAATTCAAGAGTCATAGATGCAAGCATGAACAACAGAATACAAGAGATAGAAGAATCTCAGGTGCTGAAGATACCATAGAAAACATTGACTCAATAGTCAAAGAAAATGCAAAATGCAAAAAGCTCCTGAGTCAAAACATCCAGGATATCCAGGAAACAATGAGCAGACCAAACCTAAGGATTATAGGTATAGAAGAGAGCAAAGATTTCCAACTTAAAGGACCAGTAAATATCTTCAACAAAATTATAGAAGAAAACTTCCCTAACCTAAAGAAAGAGATGTCCATGAACATACACGAAACCCACAGAACTCCAGACAGACTGGACCAGATCAGGAAGTCTTCCTGTCACATAATAATCTAAACACCAAATACACTAAACAAAGAAAGAATATAAAAAGCAGTAAGGGAAAAAGGTCAAGTAACCTATAAAGGCAGGCCTATCAGAATTACACCAGACTTCTCACCTGAGACGATGAAAGCTAGAAGATCCTGGGAAGATCTCATACAGACCCTAAGAGATCACAAATGCCAGACCAAAGTACTATACCCAGTAAAACTCTCAATTACCATAGATGGAGAAAACAAGATATTCCATGATAAAACCATATTTACACAATATCTTTCCATAAATTCAGTCCTACAAAGGATAATAGATGGAAAACACCAACATGAGGAGGGAAACTACACCCTAGAAAAAGCAAGAAAATAATCTTTTTCCAACAAACCCAAAAGAAAGTAACCACACAAACATGAAAATAACATCAAAAATAACAGGAAGCAACAATCACTATTCCTTAATATCTTATAACATCAATGAACTCAATTCCCCAACAAAAAACATAGTCTAACAGAAATATTTTTCATGTAAATCTTCAATTTTATCAAAAAATGTTTGTGACTCCTCTTTCAATCAATTTAGTAATGCTTTTTATGTCTACCATTTTAACTGTATTATTTTTATGATGATCTTTAATTTTAACATTTTTTCCTATATATTTCTTCAATTTTATCAGAAATATTTTCCATGTAAATCTTCAATTTTATCAGAAAATATCTATAATTTTACTTTCAATCAACTTAGGAATATTTTTATACCTACCATTTTATCTGTACAATTTTCCATGAAGTAGTCAATCTTAACATATTTTTTATATATTTCTTGAATTTTATCAGAAATATTTTCCTTGTAGATCTTTAATTTTATCAGAAAATATTTATAATTCCACTTTCAAACAACTTAGGAATATTTTTATGCCTACCATTTTATCTGTATAATTTTCCATGAAATAGTCAATCTTAATGAGTTTTTCTATATATTTCTTCAATTTTATCAGAGATGTTTTCCATGTAAATCTTCAATTTTATCAGAAAATGTTTATAATTCCACTTTCAATCAACTTAGAAATATTTTTATGCCTACCATTTTATCTGTAATTTTCCATGATAATCTTCAATTTTAATGTTATTTTATATTTTTCTACAATTTTAATAGAAATATTTCCCATGTAAATCTTCAATTCTATCATAAAATTTTTCTACTTCCTTTCTCAATTAATTTAGCAATGTTTTTATGCCTACCATTTTACTCTTTAATTTTCCATGAAAATTGTCAATCTTAATGTGTTTTTCTATATGCTTCTTCAATTTTGTTAAAAACATTTTCCATGTAAATCTTTAATTGTATCATAAAAAGTTTTTACTTCCTTTTTCAATAAAATAAAAAGAAAAGAAAAGTCTCTGAAGGCTGAGGCACAAGTCAAATTCTCAACTGAGATTCCTATTCCTTCCTGTCAGAAAACTAGACATTGTTTCAAGTTGACATGAATCTAGCCTGCAAAGTAGAAGGGAAACAGCTGGAAAGGCCAACTCTAAAATTTGATGTTGAATTTCTTGTGCAACTGGAGCCAGCAAAATCAAGGAGAAACATCCAGAAGTGTGAAAAGTGGCATTTAAATTAGGGTAGATAGGACCCTGTGAAAGGTTCCCAGTGTGGTTTCAGAATCAAATGTAAGCAAAGAAGAAGTGAAAACATTAAAGTCTGTGGGTAGGAAGAAGATCTTACTGGGGATCAAATTGGCATCTATCTTCTCTCTCTCTCTCTCTCTCTCTCTCTCTCTCTCTCTCTCTCTCTCTCTCTCTCTCTCTCTTTCATGGCTGCAGGCAGAGAGAAGAAGCAATATCTGAAGAAGAAAACAGATTTTAAATGACAGCAGGGTAGGGTGCTTTGAGCTGATTCAGGCTGTCTGCGTGGAAGAGAACTAGGTCCCTTGCCTGAAGTAGCTGATATTTGTGGGAATGTTAGTGTTCCTATTGGTAAACAGCAATGCACCACAGACCATGTTTTTTCTGGTACATGTAGACCCAAGTTGAGGCTTTCCTTAGGCATGAATAATCCTCCCAGTTAGGACCTGCACTTCCATTTCAGGGACCGCAGCTTTGGACCAAAAGCAAGCTGATGAGTCCCTCACCCTACAGTTGACACAAAATCCACAGCTCTCATCCTAAAAAGAGTCAGAGATCCTTCATTCTGGAGCCAGTTTGAGTAACAGTTGTCAGAGAACACAGATTTCCATTACCCAAATGACATTTTCCAATACAGAAGCAGTTCTACAAAAAACGTTATGACTTTACAAAATAAAGTCACAAATCAAGGCAAGTTTAAGAGGTTGGGTGGATACCTGAGAAAGGCAGCTCCATCAACATGGGGGAAGATTCTCTATAGACCCCAGATGCCATCTGCTGCCATGAGTAGTTCTCGGGTTGCAGCTAGTAGCTTGCTAAGTTAATGACTGTATTGTCACAGGTGTCAGTTCTGACACATAGGCAGGCAATACACGGGTGTTCCATAGAGGCAGTACTTAGCACAAGAGAAGGTAATAGTGAGCCTCTATATGGACCTGCAATGCTCCAGTCTCTCTACAGAACTGAAATTCTCATCAGCCAGGTAGTGTTTGCAGACACAGACTCCTTTCAAATTTCCTACACTGCCACACACGAGCAGTTTCCCTTCACAAGTCAGACAGTCAAACATTGGAAAGCACTTGTCGGTTAAGTGTAGACCCACCCAGAGTATATAACCCTACAGAGTTAGAGGTTTTCCCAGGAGGGAATGTTTCTGCAAGCTAAAATCTGTAAATCCTTATTTCCAGAAATCACACAGTATGACCACTTCCCTTCAAGACCACAGCTTGTCTGGACCAGCATTTCCTAAGCAGAAGGAGGAGGGTATAAAGAGTCATCAACATGCAGTGGAGAGAACAACAGAGCAGGAAGGCAGGACCCTGAACATCAGGAGTCAGCTATCACAGACACCGGCAGCTGGCTCAGCTCTGCAGGTAAGGCCCTGATACCTTCTCTCCGGGGACAGAAGAAGGAGTCTTCCTAGGACTAAGTGGAACTGTCTATGACCTAGAGATTTGGTTTGGAGAGGGTGAGGAGTTGTTTCTGTGACTCAGGATTGGATTCTGGGGACATTTCTGCAGTGTATAACAGTCTTCCCTCTTGTCTGGGTCTTCATGGCTATGGAAGGTGCAGGTGCCATGGGCTATGCTCCTGGACAGTGAATGGAGTCTGCTCCTTCTGACCCTCCACAGGTCCATATTGAGACCTTGCTAATTGAAGTGCTGATGTAGGAGACAGGAGGGGACTGTGCTCTTACAAAGCACTTCTGAGAGAGTCAGCACCACTGCCATGCTCAAGTCAGACTGCACAGGCCTTAGGTTCAGGGACCCCACTTATTAAAAAATAAAAATACCATAAAGACAAAAGATATGGTATTAAACTATGAAAGATATGAGGTAAAAATATTTGGATGAAAATTTATATATACAGAAATAAATTATTTTAATAAATAATTTAAATAAAGATGGAGGTGGATGTATATATAAACAATATAAAATTAAAAGGCTTATAAGTTATAAAGTTCTGAGTCAGTTATTTAAAGTATAATAGGGATAATACTTAAATACAATATACACAATATTAAAGATTCTAAGGCTTGAGATTAGCAATGTTTAAAAAAAGGGTTGTCAAATTAAGATTTATTTAAAATTATCTGGCTAACAAAATATTACATGATAGCTAAAAATATCAGACCACTGATGCTGACCTTCTGGGTGCCTCTCACAGGAGGCACTTCTCTCTTTGACCTCATTTGAACATCAGTTTATTTCTATTTGTCTGTCACCAGCAGGTCAATAAATATGTCCCCTTCTCATCTGGAAAGTGACAGAATGTACATTTTTCAAATATCATCAATTCATCCATCGCTTAAATTTTCCAGCCTCTAATCACCCGTAAATTTTCCCACTGTGTAATTATTTCCCAATAAACAATGAAAATCCAGTGCCCAGGCTTCAGAATGGAATTTCCCTTTGGGTGGTATAATCCACAGCTTCTACAGAACTCTGTGCCTCTAGGTGGAAGACCTGAGATTCTGGTCTACTTGTCCTAGAGATGCCTACTGGGTCTGGATAAAGATAACTTCCTAGAACCCTCTCATTGGCCATCACCTGTTACAATGTTTCCAGGATAAAACACTCAACTGGCCCGTTGCTGTTAGCCACAGACCTGGGCAATAAAATCATCTATGGGATGTTTGAAAAAGAGAGACAACTCCAATATGGACACACTTTTATTCCTGGGCTCACTGCTTATGTTAACCTTCCCTACACGTTACTTGACTTAGGGGTCCTTCAAGACAAGAGAACAGGGGTAGGGGGACACTTCTAAATTGCCTGCATCAATTATTCTCTCTCTGAGTGGAGATATTTCCCTTCCGAGCTGACCAAATTTACTGTACAAAATCCAACCCCTTTTGCATCCTCCAGCACTCACTCAGTACTTTGGTTGGAATCTTTATTTACATTGATGATTCTTTTGCTTAAGCTAGGAGACATTTTTCAGTTGAGGAAAATATAAGAGTCTCTTAGGCATTCAGGAACTCATCTAGCTTTTTTAAATGATGAGAAGGAGGGAGCTGTTGAAACACTGGTCCCTATTAGCACACCAAAGCGCTTGCAGTATACCAGGCCAAGTAATTGTCAGACTCACTAGGTACCTGTGGTTCCTCTCAACTCACCTCTCCAGCCCTTAGGTTTCACTTCCCTTCCCCCAGCTTCCAATTCCTACATAAGCCTGCTATTGCAGGCATGTGCTCCACTCTCTCTTGCCCCCATCCCTTGGTCCACTTGTCCCCTACCCTCATCTCTCTTCACATCTCTCACTCCTCCCTCTCCCCAGTCCTCCCACCCCCATTTAGTCTACCAATCATTTTTCTTAGTCTATTTCTTTCTCTCTGTGTTCTGGACACTTGCAGACACCTCACCCTCGTATCTACAATAAAATCATCCTTCCCAGCCAGACCTTGGAGTAGCCAGGTCCTCATTGTACTCATCTGGTGCTGGAAACCTGGGAGGGGCATACATGAGCTTCCTTAGGAGAGACACAGCCTTGCCTAACCAAACCAAGCTGCTGATTCAACTCTCTTAAGGTATTCATGGCTCATTTGTTTCTGCTGGCTTCTGCCCCCACCATATTTGACTTCAATTTCTAGAGTCTGCCTTCTTAGCTGATTCTTCCGTCCCTCTACCTCCTCTAACTCTGGTCTCTCTTCACCTACATGGCAAGTATTCTATCTTTCTGGCTCTCCAGGGTGCCCACCACGTGGGTATTTCTCTACTAAGACACCTCCCCCTCTTCCTTGGTTGGAACCCTCCCTTTCCCCAAAAGTCTTGCCTCTTCAGTTGTTTTCTCCTACCTGCTCTAACCACTAGTCTCTCCTCCTCTACTGGGTAAGAGTCACCAGGAGCTGCCTACTTTGTCTCTGTTGGATTACTACAAAAGCCACATCAGTGTGCTCACCCTGCTGAGCCCCTATCTGTGGAAAAGGATGCCTCTCATCTGTGATTTGGGACATGTCTCTCTGACAAGTCTCTCAGTCAACTTGGGAACTCCTAGAATTCCTTATTCCCTTCCAGGCCCTATACAACCCTTCCTTTCTTCTTCCTCAGACTCAGGGATTTTACTAAAACCTCTCTGTGTTACTGCAAACAGCTTGTCCTCAGTATAGCTCAATAGCCTAAGAATGTCACCTTCAATTTTCAGATTCACTCATATGGTAACAACTTCTGCACAAACAAAAGGTCCCCAAACCTCTATATCTAACCTTTCTCTGTTCTACACTTCCAAAAGTCTCTAAGCCTTTTCTACTGTCTGCTCTAGAAAACCTTTTATCTTTGTGATTTCTTTGTTTTCTGCTCTCAAAAACTACTACTAAAACTACTCTGTAAACTTTTGTCTCAGGATTTAGAAGATTTTGGGGTATGGTTAAAAATCCCTAACAAAATGTTCATAGCTAAAAAAAACCACACATAGTTAATCTTAATTTGCGACAGATATTATATGTGATTCAACTCTTGTTTAGGAAAATAGTTGTATTTGAATAGCAACCATGTCACCTGCCTCCATTTTGGCAAATGACCTCATCAGGATGAAAGCAATCAAGTGATTGGCAGCCATCTTGACTAAGGTGGGTTTTTTGTTTGTTTGTTTGTTTGTTTTATTTTGTTATTGTTTTTTTAAGAGAACATAGCATATAAATTAACCTCCATATTCATTTAGAATACGCCATGGTATAAACCGATTAAAGTATCACTCACAAAACTTAGTCTAATTGAGCCCTCTGCTTATCATTGTATCTTCTTTCTAGACAAAGGAGTCAACAGAGGTCTCCAGAATGTTTTGAGTAAGGATGGATTTTTGTACAATGATAAGTTCTCAAGGTTATAAAGGTTACTCAGGTTAACAGAAACTCATTTGGAGTTGTATGTCTGACTAGTTATGTTTCTGCTAACTGCTCAATACCAAGCTTGTAGAAAATTTTAGATAAGGAGCAACAGGATGTTTAATCAATATATTGGTAAATTCCTAAGATCTATTCAGGTTAATAGCAACTGACTTGAAGATGAAGATTTGACTGCGTTATCTTTCCTAACTTTGTTAAGCCTTAACTGTTTGGGTAAAGTGAGTCATATAAGAAACTGTAATATTCTCTGATAGGGAACTAAAAAAGGACAAAAATAAAGTTCCAATTCCTACTGTGGTCTGTATTTATAAAGTTTTATTTTTTTATTTTTATTTATTCACTTTACATTCTACTCACTGCCCCCTCCCCATCACCCTCTCCCATAATCCTTCCCCTCCCCCTCCCCTCTCTCTCTGAGAGGATGGAGGCTTCTCCTGGTATCCTCACACCCTGTCACATCAAGTCTCTGTGAGATTAGGAGCATCTTCTACTACTGAGGTCAGACAAGGCAGTGCAGCTAGTAAAACATATCCCATGTATAACAGGTAACAAATTTTGGGTCAACCCTCATGTCCCACTCCAGTGGTTCTGGATCCACATGAAGACAAAATGGCACATCTGCTTCATACGTGCTGGGAGGGGAGCCTGGTCCAGCCCAGGTATACAATATGGCTGCTGGTTCAGTCTGTGAGAGCCCAAAAGGTCCAAGTTACTTGACTCTATTGGACTTCCTTCAGAGCTAACAATCCTTCCCCCAACTCTTCCACAAGACTCCCCAAGCTCCATCCACTGTTTGGCTGTGAGTCTCTACATCTGTCTGAATTAGCTTCTGGGTGGAGCCTGTCAGAGGACAGCCATGTAGTACTCCTGTCTACAAGCATAACAGAGTACCATTAATAGTGTCACAGGTTGGTGCTTTCCCATGGGATGGGTCTTAAGTTGGTCTGGTTATTGGTTGACCATTGCCTCAGTGTCTGTTCCCTCCCTGGTGTCTGCATTTCTTGTAGACAGGAATATTTTGGGTGGAAAATTTTGTGGGTGCATTGGTGTCCCTATCTCTCCACTAGGGTTCCTGCCTGGCTACAGGAGATGGCCTCTTCAGGTTCCATATCCCCAAGGCTATGAGTCACAGCTAAGGCCACCCCATTGATTCTTGGGTGCCTCATCTACCCCAGATCTCTGTTGAGATGCCCCCCCTCAATTCCTCATTCCCATCAGTTGGAGACTTCTATTCAATCTCATGGCCATCTGGCCATCTTTCCTATCCTTGCCTACATCTGATTCTGACGCCCCCGCCCCATTCACCTCCCCATCCCCTCTACCACCCAGTTCCCTCCCTTCCATCTGCCTTCTATGCCTATTTTATTCCCTCTCCTAAGTGAGATTCAAGCATCCTTTCTTGGGCCTTCCTTCTTGTTCAGCTTCTTTCGGACTGTGGAGTACAGCAGGAGTATCCTGTATTTTATGACTAGTATCTGCTTATAAGTGAGTACATGTGGGCCTGTGTAATGGAGGCTTTCCATGGAGATCTCTGGCCCAATTTTTCAGGCAAAGGGGATAGAGTCTGAGCAGGAGGAGGGAGTCATCTCCGCAACCTCCACTGCTGCAGCTGGCTCCACCTCTGTCTCCACCTGTCTCCACATTTCCATCTCAGTTATTCCCTGAGTACCTGTGCTGATTCAGGCTGGGTTGGGCAAAGAATAGGCTGCCTAGACATTGAGGAGTGCCAGGGAGCTTCAGGTGGCATTTTGGGAGAGCCCAAGCCGCAGCATTACAGCCCTTATGACAGAAACTCTCAAACGACGGAATAGTTCTTGCACATCTTTATTACTTCTGGATAGGATTCTTATATACAGTTTTGAGGTGGATCAGGGTCTGGCAGCAGAAACTTCTCATTGGCTTGGTCTGAGAGCTTGGAGATACCTTATCTGCATGTGGGAGGGCTTGATGCTGCTCCTATGTGACTGATGGCCACAGACCTCTCTGCAGGGATTGTAGGAGGCTGTAGCTATGTGACAGGAGCTAGGGGCATGGCCAAACACCTGTCGTTCCTTGCAGGTGACAGTCAACTGCTGGGTCACCGGGGTTTTAAGCCTGAGTTCGACGAGGGACCAGGCTGCCTATTGCAGCTCACCAGCCCACAAGTACATACCATGCATGTTATTTGGGGTCTGGGTTACCTCACTTGGGATGATATTCTCAAGTTTCATCTATTTGCCTAAAAAATTCATGTTGTTTTTGTTTTTAATGGCTGAAGAGTATTCCATTGTGTAGCTGTACCACATTTTCTTTATCCATTGTTCAGTTGAGGGACGTCTAGGTTGTTTCTACTTTCTGGCTATTATGAATAAAGCTGCTATGAACATAGCTGAGCAAGCGTCTTTGTGGTATGGTGGAGCATCCTTTGGGTATATGCCCTTGAGTGGTACAGCTGGTCTTGAGGTAAAACTATTCCCAGTTTTCAGAGAAAGCACAAAATTTATACCCAAAGTGGTTGTACAAGTTTACACTCCTACCAGAAATGGTCCCTGTGTTCCACATCTCACCAGCATCTCTTGAATTTTGTATCTTAGTCATTTTGATGGGTGGATGATGGAATCTTAGAGTTGTTTTGATTTACATTTCCCAGATGAGTAAGGACTTTGACTACTTTTTTAAGTGTTTCTCAGCCATTTGAGATTCCTCTGTTGAGAGTCTTCTGTTTAGCTCTGTACCCCAATTTTTAGTTGGGCTATTTGGGTTGTTAGTGTCTAACTTCTTGTGTTCTTTATAAATTTTGGATATTAGCCCTTTGTTATCAGATGTATGGTTGGTGAATATTCTTTCTCAATCTGTGGGCTGCTGTTTTGTCCTATTGACAATGTCCTCTGCCTTACAGAAGTTTCTCAGTTTCATGAAGTCCCACTTATCAGTTCTTGATCTTAAAGTCTGAGCCACTGGGGTTCTTTTCAGGAAATTGTTGCCCATGCCAATGAGTTCAAGGCTATTCCTTACTTTCTGTTCTATTAGATTTAGTATATCTGGTTTTATCTTGAGGTTCTTGATCCACTTGAGGTTTGTGCAGGATAATAGATATGGATCTATTTGCATTTTTCTACATGCAGACATCCAGTTAGACCAGCACCATTTATTGAAGATGCTTCATTTTTCCATTGTATGGTTTGGGCTTCTTTGTCAAAAATCAAGTGTCCACAGGTGTAGGTTTATTTCAGGGTCTTTGTTTCAATTCCATTGAACAACATCTTCCTATACCAATACCATGCAGTTTCTAATTGCTATTGCTCTTTAGGAAATCTTGAGATCAGGTATGATGATCCCTCCAGAAGTTATTTTACTGTTTAGGATTATTTTTGCTATCCTAGGTATTTTGTTTTTCCATATGAAGTTGAGAATTACTCTTTGAAGGTCTGTAAAGAATTGTGTTGGAGTGCTGATGGGGATTGCATTGAATCTGTAGATTGCTTTTGGTAAGATGGCCATTGTCACTATGTTTATCCTACCAATCCATGAGCATGGGAGATCTTTTCATCTTATATCTTCCTCAATTTCTTTCCTCATAGACTTGAAATTTTGAGTAGATTGCTATCTGATAAAGCTTTACTTTTGATGTTAAAAGGTCTTCAATTAAATCTTCAAGGCTCAAACTTAACAAAGATAAAACTGTAAAATCTTGATTTTATAAAAGCTACTAACTTGTTCTAAACTGTTAAAAATAAACGTCTGTGTCCAATCTCTCTATATACACAACCCTCTCTACAGAGGAAAGAGCATTAAATGCTTTTGACTCAGAAACATTGTTTGGGGTCCCCAAGCTTTTGTTATGACTCAAAGGTATGTGTCTACTGCTTTAGGATTTCAGTGCAGGCTATTAACAATGGCAATGCTAATATATCTTTGATTTTTTTATTTCTTTGGTAAACTTAAAGAGTTCTTGTAAGCTTCAGAGAGTTGACTGGGATCTACCTGTCACAGGTCAGACTCCAAATATCTACTTCTGTCAATCAATGGCCTAAGCTTCCCCACTTACTGCCAATTCCTAAAGATGAGATATCTCTCTCTCTCTCTCTCTCTCTCTCTCTCTCTCTCTCTCTCTCTCTCTCTCTCTCTCTCCATCTTGAGACACCCTCCTTCTGCAAATAACCAGATCCCAGGCCTGGAAGTTTCAAGTGTAGGACCAAGATAAAGACACTCAGAGGCCCCAATGGAAGGACAAGAATAACCTAATTCTGAGTCCTTGCTCAGGTGTGGACTTGTCAAGGTCAACCTGGATCTGGGGCCTGAAAAGAGGTAAGAATGAGGCTGGACTTGACTTTTCCCTCTAAAGAAACTGGCATTATCAGTTTCAAGGGCTGTAATGTTCTTAAGACACCCTGTGTTCCCTTGTGAAATGTTATTTGACTAGCTCTCCTCTGGTCTAGTTTTTTTGCATGATAGTTTCTACTGGCTCTTAACCCTTTCTCACCTGGATGTAGATATGATACTGTGCTTCATAAGCTTGCTTGGCATAGGACAGATCTTATACAGTCCTGATCCCAAGCTTTATCTCCTGTCTTCTACCGTCTCTTCTCCTAGCTCCTGTTTCCTAGAACCCTGTCATTGAAGGATGGCCTGCGGGCCCTGAACACAACCCCAGCCTGCATTATCTGGTCATAGAAGACTTCCAGACAACAGGCCAGTTTCAAGTAAAGTGGCCCAGGACAGAGGCCCTCCTCAGGTTACTCAGCCACTGCTTTCCAAAACCACTTCAGTCACCATTGCCTGGTTTTGTGGGCACTCCAGGAAATAGGAGTGCCAGGCTACTTTAGACGGACATTACAGAGGCAGGGAACAGCAGGTCACCATCCCTTTCCAGACTCAACTCCTTCATTTTCGGCAGCCAGTTTCTCATGGACTCAGGACAATGGGCTTTGAACCACTTCCCTTAGGCCAGTGTGCTTGCTAGATAAAAATCCCATCAGTCTGATAATGGTTGCACTGAGAAAGTCTTGCAATGGCAGAAACAAGGGGGTCATTGTGTCTACCTTCTATGTCCTAAGCACCCAAATGAGGCCCAAAAGGCAGAAGAGAATGTCCCAGATTAGGTGTCAGATTATGGCCCAGTGTCTGGATAGCTGACAGTATGCTTTGCTTAGAATGGAGTTGCACCCAGTACTTCTATGAGTTTTGTGGAATTGTCTTTTTCTCTCTTGAAAGCAGGACTCACTCACTCAATCTTCCCAACATTGTAGAAGGTTTCCAAGACTGGGTACAGAGTGCTAGCTCAGGCCTTGTGACATTTCCAAGGCCCCAGGCCAGGGCCTTGTAGTTGCTTGCAGGAGGTGGAGCTGGCAAATCCCAATATGGGTCAGGTATGACGAAGAAGAAGTAATCAAGATAGACACCAGCCCACTGGGTATCTGTATAGCTTCAGGGCACTTCCCTGTCTTTCTCTTTGATGTCAAGGCTGAGTGATTCCATCTTCTAGGTCAAATGTTGACTTATCAATCCCCAAGGGCATCAGGTAGCCTCATTTGCTAATAGGGTCTTTACTACAGATGTAATTAGTTTAAAAAAAAGGTCACACTGGACCAGGGTGGTTCCTTAATCCAACACAGCTGCTCTTCCCACTCTACCTCTGCCCTCCATCCCTATCCCACCTCCCTCCCCACTCTGTGTATATGTGTGTGTGTTATTTGTGTGTATATGTTTAGGTGTGGCTGCTTGTATTGTGCACATGTTATGTTTGTTGTACATACTTGTGTATGTGTGCAACCAGAGGACATCTTCAGGGGCCATCCACTCTATTCCTTTGAAACAGAGTTTCTTACTGGCTAGGAACTCACCAAATACATTAGGCTGGTTGATCAGTGAGACCCAGTGACCCACCTGTCTCTACCTAGTGCTGGCATTGCAAGTGTGCACTATGGCCAGAGTTCAGGCTCTGAGCCTCCAGAATGTAAAAGAACCAGTAGCCTACTTGAATCTCTTTCATGAAGTCTTTGATATACTCGATATTATTTTTTTCCAGTGCTCCAAAGCAAAGGGTATTTTGGAACCTGAGTGAATGAACTCAATATTTGTCCAGTCTTAATCCAAAGGACAGTGATGCAAACATAACTCTGTAATATATATTTTATTTTACATATACATATATATATATAATTACTGGCTAGACTTATGCCATACAGTTTACCTGAGGCAAGTGGAGCTTTGAAAATTCTGGGGTAATCAAGGCTCTGCCTCTACGTTGTCCCATCTGATAGTCAACTAGAGTGAGGTAGGGACAGAGTGACACTCATGCCAGCCATGCATGATGACAGGATAGCAGTCTGGCTGGAGGAAGTAGAGGCAGAGGAGTTTGTGGATAACCATGGCAGCATATGGGCTCTTAGAAAAGAACCTGCCAGAAAGAAGCTGTAATAGCAGTGGGCAATGAAAAAGACCAGTGCTTTAAAAAATAAATCACATGACAGGATAGGTGAGACAGTGAGCATTAGATGAGAGAAGCCTTGACTATTAGTAGAGAACTTTGAATTTCTTTGTATACGATAGGGAGTCACTGAGTGTCTTAGAGAGGACTGAGCATACCATCAGCATAAAGAGACATCAATCTCCCAGTAACTTGCTGCTTGTTGACTTGAGGGTGAGGTGTGTTCACCCCCTCCCTCATCACACCAGGGTCTCACACATTCACGCACCACTCTGGCTGGCTCATTGGCATAACAAGCCTAAACTGCCCATGGCTTGCCTTCTACCCATTCACCCACTTGTGTCTGTAGGGTTGAGAGGGTCATGAGTCAGCTTGGGGATAACTTCATCTCTTACAGGGATGTTGAAAACCAGAATCCAACTTGTCAACCTGCACAGGGGAAGTGGACTTGAGCTCACTCACACAGTTCTGTGATCTACAGGACCTCTGTAATTCTAAGCACTTATATATGCTTGTGAATGTAATCTAGAGAAAGAGCATTGAGCTGCAGAATTATCTCTTTCACCAATGACTGCCCATGGGACCCTTCTCTGTCAGTGTTCCCTTAAGGCTATCTTGGGTCTTATTCAAATCTGTTTTAGAGGATTGAGTGAGGGGCCATCCTCCTTGGTCCCCTGCCTCCCTACCTCCCTGGACCCTCTGTAGTGGGCTCAGGGAGCGACTGCTTGCTCTCTATCCTGTTTCTGGGCTTGTGGCTTTGCTAGGGCCATGACTGTGACAGAAAGAGTATCAACTCTGACTGTTGAATGGGTGCTATCTTAGAATTGTATTGCTGTGAAGAGACACCATGACCACAGCAACTCTTATAAAAGAAAACAGTATATTGTGACTGGCTTACAATTCACAGGTTTAGTTTATTATCATCACGATGGGAAGCATGACAGCATGCAGGCAGATAGTGCTGGAGAAAGAGTTGGGAATTCTACATCTAGATTGACAAGCCACAGGAAGAGAATAAGACACTCTAGGCCTGGCTTGCACTTCTGAGACCTCAAAGCCCACTCCTAGTGACACATTTCCATGGGCAATGTCACACCTACTTCAATAAGGCCACACCTGCCTATAGTGCCAGTCCCTATGAGCCTATGGAGCCATTTTCGTTCAAACCACCACAGATGTCAACTGGAAGGTACTCTCTAGCTTGCTCTCTAGTGGCACTCTGTTTTTGTGCTATGGGGCTTCTTGTATGATACAGACAAAGCTCAAGGAGCCTGGATCCTGTTTTCCAGCCATAGACTGAATCTTCAGAACCACATCTATGTACTCTGGGCACGAAGAAGCACCTCAGAGTGGGTGTGGTCAGTAACCTACAATCTGGAAATCTGGAAAATTACTTGAGTCAGCCGTAGAGTACCAGCCCCCATTCCCACCCAGAAAAAACTGTGAGGAGTTCTGCCTCAGCTTGACCTACAGAGAGAAAGGGGCTGAGTGCTAATCTAGAACCTTCTGGAAGCTCAGTAAAGAACTTTAAGGGCTTATAATAGAAAAAGAAGGGTCAAGAAAATGCCCCCAGGTTTAGAACTGCCATCCTACTGGATCCTGTGTCTATGTCTGAATGGCAAGGGTATTCAAAACAGAAGAACCTAGGGTGCATACAGGGACAAACTGAGACTCAGAGATGCTGTGAGAAGTACTGGGTGTCTGGTCTGTGGGGCTCATGGGAAGAGTAACAAGGCTGGTGTGTGCAATCCCCCTTTTTAAGTTTTCCTACATAGAGTAAGTATGATCCCATGAGACAGATGAGAAGTATGTCCCATCTCATAGGTGAGGGTACCAAGGTCCAAAGAAGTAAAATTGGATTTATGAGCAAAATAAAAGATGAGCAGGTCATGGCAAAGCATTATGGGAGTTCCTGTCTGGACATTGAAGCAGAGAGTGATCTGAATCTAGAAAAGAATGGGGAGGAGTTCCTCTTGGCTGCCCTGTTCCCAGCACTCATTTGTCCTGGACCTCCATGTTG
Source organism: Tokudaia tokunoshimensis (assembly GCA_036184795.1). Classification (NCBI taxonomy): domain Eukaryota; kingdom Metazoa; phylum Chordata; class Mammalia; order Rodentia; family Muridae; genus Tokudaia; species Tokudaia tokunoshimensis. The sequence goes on along the minus strand of BTHU01000012.1, from coordinate 119,549,646 downwards.
AAGTCAGAGAGCATGTTAAATAGCCCCTATAAGCCCACATGCTATATCCTAGAGAAGGCATCTGCTGGAAACCAAAGGTTTGCTGCATAGAGAGCCAGTCTCTACCAGCCTTCCTCCTCCATGGGTAAGGTTTTGTTCTCCCAGATGCTAGAAGGGCACCTCCTTGGAAAATTCACTCTGCATTCTGAAATGATCTGAGCTAGACCCAGGACATGTGGGTATAACATATTACTCAGGTGGAGAAATGGAGTCCAAAGAAGAGCCTAGAATTACCTGAAGTCCCGGATCACATCAGCAGGGCCAATATATGAAAAGTCACTGTTCCTGTCTCTGGTCTCCTGTTCCTGCATTATGCTGCTGACCACAGCTATTTATTCTGGGAGTGACACTAGTCACATCTTAGGCCAAGGCAGCATGCCCCTCTGAGCTTTCCTCACTAGAACTATGGTACGGATTGGAAATGTCCCTACACGCTATGCTCTGAACACATTTCTCAGCTGGTAACACTGTGTAGAAGGCTGTGGATTCTCAGACAGTAGGAGTTTGTTTGTTGAAGTGAGTCTCTTGGCGTGGGCTTTTGAAGACTGGATGGAACCTTTAGTTCAGACCTCACAATCTGTTTTCTGGTCCATGGTGACATGAACAACTTCCTCCATCAACCATCTCCCACCCGCACTGTAAACCAAGCTTGTTACCAGGTCTTCCCTGCCGTGATGCTCAGGAACCCTCTGACACAGTGAGCCAATGTAAATCTGTCCTTCCATAAACTGCTTCTGGCAGACATTGTCACAATGAGGCAAATATAAGAAAAGCTGGGCAGTGGTGGCACATACCTTTAATCTCAGCGCTTGAGAGGCAGAGGCAGACAGATTTCTGAGTTCGAGGCCAGCCTGGTCTACAGAGTGAGGTCCAGGACAGTCAGGATTATACAGAGAAACCCTGTTTCAGAAAAAAAGAAAAGGAGAGGAGAGGAGAGGAGAGGAGAAGGGAGGGGAGGGGAGGGGAGGGGAGGGGAGGGGAGGGGAGGGGAGGGGAGGAGAGGAGAGGAGAGGAGAGGAGAGGAGAGGAGAGGAGAGGAGAGGAGAGGAGAGGAGAGGAGAGGAGAGGAGAGGAGAGAAGAGAGCAGTGCTCCTGGCCAGTGCCCAGATGGCTCAGGCTGTTTCTGTTAGGAGTCTCCCTATCAAAGCTTCCTCAGTTTTGAGACACTAATTCTTCCCAGCCAACTTTCCTTCTCCTCATACCTGAGCAACCATGTGCAACTTGAGCACCTCACATTCTATGTCTGGGGCCAGGTTTGCTAACAGAGTAAGGAAGGTCTAAAGGTACAGGCAAAAGACACGTCTGTGTCTACTACATATGAGGCACCACACACATACTAGGGTCTCAGAGTTGTCATTTGGTTTAATCAGTGCTACCCCCCCAGGAGGGTCTCTCCCACTTTCCAGCCCATCTAGCCCCATGCCTTTCTGTACCACTCTTGGGAGTCAGGGGGTTCTTCCCCACTCCAAGTCATGGATGCAGAGGTATTCATACCCAGCCCTCCCCAGTCACACTCCTGCTGGTAACAGACCAGCTAGTCCTGGGTCTACTGTGCTTTGGGGTTGACCACCTTCCCCATGAAGAGGATACTCTCAGAACTGGTGGAATATATCACCCCCATGAACGGCCGGTTGAATATAAGGTAACGTTTCTTGTGCTGAGCGGAATAAAAGATGGCAGAGGAGCCAGTGGATGCTGCAGCTTCTGTGCCAACTTCGTTCACATCCAGGGTGGCCTTGTGGAAAACCTGAGAGAGAAATCACAGGCTTCACCGCCTCTTCAAATGTACAGTGGTGACACTTGCCACTCCTGAGCCCCTTGGCGTGTCTACGCATTAGTGTTACCTCCTAGGCGGTCAGTTGCATTACGACCACCTTAGGGATAAAAGCAATTAAATCGAAGACCAGGCTATATCCCAAGGTAGGGGCCAAGAGACAGATTTTCATACTCCTCTCTTAGGACATATGTACCCACTGATATGTCTAATCCTCACAATTAAAGTTACGGATCTTTGGCTCTCCATAAAAACACACCCACACAGGCTTCAGCTCCTCCTTCTGCTGCTCCTATAATGTATTCTTCACTCTCCATGGCTATGGCCTACTCAGGTACCAGACCCTTTGCCCAATACAAAGGCATCTGAGGGCATGGGCTGGTCGTGGCTACGTCATCTCAACACTGAGACTGTGTCCGGTGATTGGCAGCTGGTGTGTGTGGATACCTGTGTAAGCCTGAGCATATGTTCCCAGAGACCATGGTAGCCGGAGCACATCTACTGCCCACCTCCTTCTCAGGGCCAGAAGTCTCCCACAGAGGTCTAGAGGGTCAATGAGCCTTTGCTACTTACGTTGGATAATTGCAATTTCTCCTCTTTGGTGATATTTGAGAAGTCGGCATGCGGGGTGAACAGGTCCTGGAAGCCCAAGTCGGGCAAAATCTCATCCAATGCATAGGAACTTGAAATGGAGAATTTGGGGAACTGCAATGTGACCTTTCTGTAAAAGAACCTGAAGAGGCACAGGAAAGAGGCTTGTTAGATTCTGTGTGTGCGTGTGTGTGTGTGTGTGTGTGTGTGTGTGTGTGTGTGTGTGTGTGTGTACATGCATTAGTACATGTGTTCATAAGTTGCTTTTGTGCATGTGTGTGGCAGTCACAGAGCAGACCTCAGGTTACTGGGACAGGGTCTCTGGTTGCGTGGAACTTGCTCAGTGAGTTAGAGTGACTAGCCTACAGACCCCAGGGCTCTTCCTGTCTCCTGGGACTAGAGGCACCTACCTCCACACCTGGATCTTTAAAAATGTGAGGTCTATAATTCAAACCTTGTGACTCTTGTTATTACAAAGAAAGCGCTCTATGGTCTGAGTCAGTTCAAGACATTAGACTCTCGAAGCAACTGGGCGTTGGTTGGTCTGAACCTTCCTGAGAAGAAAATGACTTCCTTACTTCGCTTCAGTATAGCTTCCAGAAGTACATGTGGGTCAGGCAACACCCCAGCTAGGTGCTGATAGTAGATACAGGCCCCAGATGTCTGCTTAACTATCTGGGGGAATTATTTTCTATTGAAATAGGATTACTCCATTTCACCCCATTCTTTCTCCATTCTCTAACTCCTACACTCAGTGTCTCTTGTACATCTATGATTTTAGGGCTGACCACTCGGTATTGTACAATCAGTTAAGGAACTCCTCCTCAGAGGAGAACTGAATCTTTGAGCATCCCTTAGCTGCCTGTAGTCTCTTTGGGGAAATTACTGATCTTGGATGCTCTTTTTCCAGAGGCTTGGAGGAGGGTGAACAGATATCCTGGGAGACAGGTGTCAGCCCGTCCATGTGGCAGGCTACTTTTGCCTCCTGTGAGGCCACACGGATGGAAGCTGCTCCAGATTGGCTATTTGCGTCTTGATTCCCTGTCTAAGCTCATGTGACATCCTGCCTGAGTGAGGCTCCTGGCTGATCTTTTTCTTCCTCCTGAGTGGAAACGTTTCTGCTCAGAGCTTGAAGCAGCGGGGGCCCCAGCTGATTTGAGCATTCCTCAGGAGGAAATGATTACCTTTATTTCACCTGAGTTTGACCACCAGAAGCGCTTCTGTCAGCATGCCAGGTGAACATGACCTGGAAGCCCAGGTCTGGCAAAATCCAATGCAATACATAGGAATTTTGAAATTGAGAATCCGGGGAATCACAACAAAAAATTTCTGGAAGTGTACTTGAAGGAGCACAGGAGTGTGGGGGGCACATTAGATTCTCTCTCTCTCTCTCTCTCTCTCTCTCTCTCTCTCTCTCTCTCTCTCTCTCTCTCTCTCTGCCTGTCTGTCTGTCTGTCTGTCTCTCTGTCTCTGTCTCTGTCTCTGTCTCTGTCTCTGTGTGTGTGTGTGTGTGTGTGTGTGTGTGTGTTATACAGAATTGGATGGGTGAATAGAATTTTCTTAGCCCTGTTACATCAGCTCAGACAGTCACTTGGCTGGGGGAGGGGTTCTCCATATTCCCTGTACAAGGATAGAGGCAAAATGGCTCTACCCAAGACCTGAACCTAAGACTCCTAACTCTACAGCAGTCCTTTCTGATGAAAGTGGGGCCTTGTACTAACCACCATGGGAGAGTTCGCTGTCCAAGAAGACCCATGGACTTCTCAGAGCCATGGTTGGTACCTTCACGGAGGAGTGGTCACTCCAATTTCTGTCCACTGGGTTGCATGGAAAGGGTCCACTTGCAAGTGGCACCGTGATTGAACACCGTGAGACATCCTGATTACCTATTCTGAAGCAAGCGATTCCACCTTATTAGCATGCCTGGGGACAGCACCTGCTCCACCTCATTCATCTTGCCCTGGTTAGGAAGGATGAAGAACGCCACCGCATCACCCCTGTAATCCATCCGCAGCACCGAGCAGGGTACACGTCTGTCCTCAAGATACCAGTGTTCCTGCTCATCTTGCTGCATCATGGGTACCTTCACAATTGTGTTCGCGTCTACATAGAAGTCACGGGTAGAGACTCCAGAAAAAGGAAAGGGTTTCTTCCAAAGGCCTGAGGGAACAAGGAAGAGAGAGAAGCCAAATATTTCTACAGGGAATGCAACCTGCAGCCCAGAGCCATGGTAGAGCCTCTGAAGACCCTCGCTGTCACTGGGCCCCACTCGAGTCCTCTGGGAAGAATGGTTGATTTCCTTTGGCAGCCTGATTCAGTTGGGAAGCATCTAGGACAGAGGTTCTCAACCCGTGGGTCATGATCTATTTGGCAAACCTCTATTTCCAAAAACATTTACGTTATGATTCATATCAGTAGTAAAATTATGGTTATGAAGTAACAACAGAAATAATCGTATGGTTGGGATCACCATGATGTGAGGGACTGTGTTAAAGGGTCACAGCATTAGAAAGGTTGAGAACCACTGCTCTAGGGTATTAGCATACCACTGGGCTGGTCTGTTAGGGCCTTTCTAAAGCAATTGCATCCTGAAGGCTCTTACCTAATGAATGGTTTAGTCATTGGTAGATTCAAAACCTGTTATACTACAGGGCCCGCTGTGGAGGAGCAGAGAGGAAGGACACTGGGGGCATGTCCTCAGGGGCTATGTCTTGCTCTGGTCCCCTTTTGTTGCTATTCTGCTCTGCTTTCTGCCTGCTAAGACAGGGAGCTGCTCTGTCAAGCTCTCTCTCTGTCGGGATGCTCTGAAACCACGATCCATAAAAGCCCTGCCTCCACTGAAGCTGTTTATGACAAGCATTCAGTTCCAGCAACAAGAAGTTGAGAGGCAGACAGGAACAAGCTGGGACCCTCAGAAACCTCCCCATCTGTCCATCATCGTATCTGCTTGTGCATGGTAGGAATTGGCTCACTTTCAAATCTCAGTGTATAATCAGCATCCATGATCAGGACAGAGAAAAAGTCAGAGTGGATGTCCCTTCTGTCATCCAGAGAGAAGGAGTTTGGGTTCATGCTCCAAACTCGGGGACAGGAAGACATGGAGAGATGATACAAAAAGAAAGTTTTGTAAACCAGACTCTGCTTTCTCGGTGACTGGGAGGCAAGATCGCTAAGTAGAACTAGAGAGGGGGAGGAGATCTGAAAGGGAAGTGGGGGAGTTGAGGAGGAAGTTGCTGGCCCTTGCTCTGGAGTGTGAAGCATTATGTGAGAGGATGTGGGCTTGGGCAGTGACCATGTAGGTTCACATGCACGAACATCAGGAGAGACCATGTCCACTCGGGTCATTTCTTCCAGCCACACCCAGCTTCAGGAACAGAGGTGAATTAACTAGGCCTCTGGGTTTCTGTCAGCATACAGCTTTGCTAGGTCATTTTTCTGAGAAGAGCAAGGAGCTAGGTTATAGGTGTTTGCAAACAGATAGTTGTTGCCACTGCCACTGAAATCTAAACCATGGGAAGTGAGGGCATAGGGAGACAGTGAGGAGGTGGTAGGTGGGGAAGATGGATTGAGATCTCCATGGCAGTGCATTGGAGGTACTAGAGCATGGGGTTCTCATCCTGTGCGGTGCGACCCCCTCAGGGTCGCATATACGCTGCATATCAGATAGCTACAGCCCAAATTCATAACAGTAGCAACCTGACAGTTATGAAGTAGCAACAAAATAATTTTATGGTTGGGGGTCACCACCACATGAGGAACTGTACTAAAGGGTTGCAGCATTGGGAAGGCTGAGAACCACTTGGCTAGAGAGATGGCTCCGCCTTTAAGAACGCCTGTTGCTTTTCCAGAGGATTGATGTACGATTTTCAACACCCACTTGGTGGCTCACAACCAGGTGTAACTCCAGCTCCAGGTGATCTGATGCCCCTGGCTGTGACCAGCACCTGTATTTACACACATGTCCACAAAGTTGGTACCCACACATAACTAACAAACACACATGTCCACAAAGTCGGTACCCACACACTAAACAAACAAACAACATCTGAAAAGTGAATCTTTAAAAGAAAGTTGGTTTTGAGTGCATGTCACATGAGATGTGTAGGTGTGGTGACGAGTTTGTCGGGACTATTATCTGGGGATATTTTCCTTTTGCTCTCTGTGAACCCTGAGTCAGAGCTGGTTACAAGCTGAGATTTGGGGTTGATGAGATGACTTATGGGGCAGAAACACTGCCACCAACTTTCATGACTTGAGTTTGTTTGATCTTCGGGACACATGATGAACAAGAGAGTCAACTCCCACAAGTTGTCCTCTGCCCTCCTTATGTCTGCCATGACATGAGCTCCTCTTCTCTACAATAAACATTAAAAGCTGAGTCTGAAAAGTGGGATGTACTCCATTGGGGGGAGGAGGGGCCATAGAAAGTTCTAGAAGTACCTGGGTCCTCATCTAGTCTACCTCTCAGCAGGAATGCATGCTCAGCAGTGGGTGGCCTGGCACCTTGTTGGCTCACCTCGGAAGAAGATATAATTCACCAGCACCATCCTTACGTTTGGGCTCAGGTCACTGACCAAGTTTTTGATCTTCCCCTGAGTTTTCTCCTTGACATAGTCGTTGATGAGCTGGACCGCAGCCTTCTTGTCTCTGAAGTTAGCGTATAAGACTTTGCTGTCATAGGAGGTTTCAGTGGCACTGGAAAACTCAGGGAGGAGTCGCAGGTCCTGGCTCAGGATCAGCACATTGCCTACAGAGATGTGCAGATCAGTGAATGGGCGAGCTATCGTGTGCTGCACAGACCTGAACCCCTCATGGATTTCGGGCAGTGACAGCTTCGTGAGGTTGAAGCCCAGGCCTTCGAGGATCTGAGTCTGGGTGTCCCCGACAGCCCCCATGGACAGCATGGCCAAGGAGACGGAGATGCTGAGTGGGGAGAAGAAAATGTTCTTCTCCGAGTTGTGGGATGTTATCAGGTGGTAGAGACGGAAGGCAAAGTCGGCATTGTCGGAGGCAATCTGGTAGCTGGAGATGTTCCGCTGTGAGACTTCTTTATAGGTTTGGTTGGGTGTGTTGTCAGGCTCTTGGCCTGGCTGACTGTGAGAGAGCCCCAAGAATCCAGCCAGGAGAAGCAGCAGACAGCGAGTGTGGTACATGCCGAGTGTCTCAGATCTGCAGAGAAAAGGACACCCCCACAACCCTAAGGACATTCAAGCAGTAGACAGGAGCCCTGCTGGGCTGGCCACACCAGAGCCACAGGCATGGGCCCAGGGATGGGGAGATCCAATTACTAGGTAGGGGTAACGCCTATGCTTGTGGGAGGATGGCCCAGCAAACGAGGGCTAATATCCACTAAAATTGCTGTGCTTGCTTGCTTGCTTATTTCAAATGAGGGTCTCCTAAGAAAGCTATCAAGGGACTGGTTTAAGCCAATCAGAGCTGCCCATTCCCTCTTCTACTGACCTAGGATAAACCACACATTAGAGCTAAGTTCTGCACCCAAAGATTTTTCTAGAAGGCATCTTCGAACACGCAACATATGATCCCTTCTACATATCATAACAAGTCTTACCAATGATGAGATGCCTAAATGTCTCTCCAGTGTGTTTGGGAATTATTCGACTGTCCTTGCAATTGCCTAATGAAGGCCCCCTGTTCTCCTCTTTCTCCTGACCATGGTTAGTGGCTTTTCATGCAGGATAGAGGCATGGCCTCAGTTTTGTCAGTTGGAGGCAAATGAATGCCAGTCCCCTCCACAGGGGTGGTGACGGTGTTACCACTTGGTGACATAGCTGTAGATTCATGAAGTGCACCTCAACACCCCCATCTTATTTCACTTGCCACCTCTGTGTGTGTGTGTGTGTGTGTGTGTGTGTGTGAATTTCACAGCCACTTGAGAGAGAAGGAACCGGAGGGTCCGAACCTGACTTGTAAAAGTCACTAACTAGCAAATGTCCATTGAGAATCAGGGCTCTTCCTCTCAGCCTTGCCATTATCTTAGCTGTTCAGGGACAGGACAGGACAGGACAGGACAGGACAGGACAAAGAAGGTATGAACACCACCTTGGCTGTCAGGTCTACACTCCACCCTCCTTCTCTTTCCTGGACTTCTCTCCCAAGTGGTGGAAGGAAGTCTTTCTATCACTGCCCCATCCAGAAGAGAAAAGCAGGGGCAACGAATGGCTTCATCTACCGTTACAATAATGACACCAATTCCCTTCTCACCTGCCCAAGAAAGGCTGTTTAATTTTCTACCCTGAATCTACCCTTGTCCCATCCAATGGTCCTACCACTGTTAGGTTCTTTGTGACCACCCCGTGACCATCTCTCTGGCCTTCTATAACCCCCAACTTCCCATGTCATACCCCAAGAGTTTCTCTTTGGACCACTCCTTCCATGCACCGCCCCCCCCCGAACACACACACACACACACACACACACACACACACACACACACACAAGGATTCTTGCTCTTGTCTTCATGTCTCTCCCTCAGACCAGGGGTGAAAAACTTCCAACAAAGGACCAGACGATGCCATCCCTTGCTCTGCTTTCGCTATGACTCACTTTGCCCTGGACACTGGGAAGCAACTGTGGACAAGGCAGACATTTCTAATAAAACTCTATGCATGGACCCTGCAGTCTAAATAACTTCAGAGTGTCACAAAACATTGTCTATTTTTTTTTCTTCTCTTGTACTAGGAAATGAGCTCTAGGCCTCATGCATCCTATGCAAATGCTACAGAGTTTTTATCTCTAGCATCCCCAGCCATTTTTTCACTTAAAAGATTTTATATATATATATGCATGTGTGTGCACCTACATGAGTTTATGTACACATAAGAGGCAAAAGTGTGTTGTGTGACCCAGAATTAGAGTTACAGATGGGCTACTTGGTGTGGGTGCTAGGAAAAGAGCCTAGGCTTTCTGCAAGAGCAGTTAGTGCTCTTAGCTACTGAGCCATCTCTCTGGCCCTTTTTCTCTTGCCTTTAATGGTACATTTGGTAGCACAGTGTGAGAAGATAGGGTGGTATGTTTAATAAAAGACCCAGATGGCTCCCCACTTGTTTTGAGATACCATCTCACTCAGTTGTCTATGGAACTAACTCTTTAGCATTGAAGATGGCTTCCTGTTTCAGTCTCCTGCATAGCAAGGATGACAGTCTTGGATCACCACATTCAGTGACATGGTTCAACGATTTATAATTCATGCATGTATACTTAACTTCTCAAATGATAAGCTCTGTGCTGCTATTCTATATCTTGTATTCTTCACTTGGAGAGTGAGCCACATTTGATACCTGAACTATCCTTTGTTGACTTTGGACACAATCACAACAGTAGCTCTGCCCAGTTTTACTTTGTGGGAGAGAGGATTTAGTAACACACCTGGCTTCCCAGACTCTCTTGTCTTAAATATCTTCTGAAATCCAACCCCAATACCACACACTTTTCTGTGGCTTTAAGTGAATTACCCAGAACACCCCACTCCCAACCTCCAACCTCTGGCATGTCAACAACACCCATCTGGAGCATTGGAAGGCCTAGATTCAGCAAATGCTGCCCTGAGCTAGCTGTGTGGAATGAGGGGCTTGAGTGCAGTGGCCTAGCAGGGGAGCAAGGGCATTGAGCACAGATACACCAGGGTTTCAGTCTAGTCTCAGCATTTCTAACATGTAGGGAGGCTGACCAGATGTCCAGTTGGTCAAGACTCCCCTCTAGGTTTAGTTCTAAAGTCCAGTGACCCGGGAAGAGCTTTTGGTCTTGGGCTAATCAGGATGGTGAGTCTTTTGACATTGTTCCCCCTTTCCCTGGTTTACTCACAGAACAGTTCCTCCTGGAGTTGGAGTGTCCCTGGTGGCTATCGGAGCTGCAGAGTGCTTTGTGGAGCTCAGGAAAACAGAGCCCTCTGACGCCCCACTCCAGATCAACTAATGATTAACAAACAGAACCATGTGTATGGAACAGATCCCTCACCGGAAGCGAGCCTGCCTCCCCTCCAGGACAACATTCTTCTACCCTCCCAGGGGAATCTGGGATGGTTTGTTTGCCTCTTTGTGTTTGCATACTGTGTGGAGGTTTGCCTGGGAAAGACCTTGAGAGAATCTGGTCTCCAGCTGACCTCCCATGTGCTCTGTGAACAGAAAGAAACCTTGTCTGGCCTTCAGCTGGGACACCCACCTCCAAGGATCACGGTAGACCAAAGACATAGATGACTTTGTGTGCCAAGTGCGAATTTGCCTGAACTGCAAGGAATAGAGGGCAACTAGGGAGAGCTAGTTCTCATAGGCCAGATGCTAGTGAATATGCATGAGAGCCTGCTTAGGGTCTCTAGGTTCCAGCCCTAATCTCTGTGGCTCCTGAGGCTAGAATTCTAGAGATGTCACATGTGGGATCCTAAAGCCGGTACATCTAGCACAAGGGAGGGGTGGGGTGGAACTAGCCTCCTGGTCCAGGAACTCAAGTCTTTAACTCTGGAATTAGACTTCTCTTCAGGAGTTGGCCAGCATCTCCAGGAAGCAGACTTTCCGGAGGTGCAGTGGTTCAGGCCATTTGGGGGAAGAGCCATGGAGAAAGACCACCCTCCGTGTTTCAGGATGACTTTGGCCACTCAGACTTTGTCTTACACTTTCCTAGTGTGCTTCTGGACACAGGGTTCCTTGACGGAAATGGAAGGTGTGCATCAAGTCTCAGGACAGGTGAGATGTGGAGTGAGGGGGAAGGGGTAGGTCAAGCACAGCACTGGGCCAGCAGCACGTGAACACCAGGACAAGGTGAGAACTCTGTCCCACTGATGATCATCCCATTTCTCAACCCTTTCCCCGAAAGGAGAGTGCTTCTTCTCTTAGCAGACATGAGGAGATACAAAAAGCAAAACAACTGTCAACTCAGATGCCAGGCAGGCCCTGAGATTAGAGCCATGTTTTTCCTGGCACTTGTCATTGCATGCGCTCTCTCTCTCTCTCTTAGTACACACAGCATGTCCCCACTGTTAGCACATACTGGCTGCCCTTTGGTTCCTGGCATCTACCTCTGGTGTGTTAGGACAAAGGTAAGGGTTTGGATTCAGACAGTCTCTGTCATCTTTGAGATATAGGACTTTATTTACACTTTACAGTATCCCACTCTTCCTATCTTGGTCCTCAGTTGTAATTTAGGCACGTTTAGCTCATTGATAAATTGTCATGAGAACATGGGGTGTTCATGCCAATGTGCTGGTCCCCATAGGTTCCTGGGGTGTCTTCCCCCCACCTTGGTTCCAGCAGTGGGGAAGAGACAGGGCAGAATCCTGGACTCCCTGCTGGTTATTACTGTACTTCGGTTTCCTCATATTTAAGTATGGAGTAATAATCCTCTCCCCACCCCGCCCCGCTCCTGGAGTCTCACAGGGTTGCCATGAGGGCTCAGGAAACCCACATTCTTCAAGTGCTTCAAATGGAGCCTAGCACGATGCCATTAAGCGCCCAGTGAGTGCGAGTCACCGCATCATCGATTTACTCAAGGCAAGTCACATTTTCTTACCCCCAAATGTGCAAAGGTTGACGCTGCAGCACCTGTGAGCTACTCTGCTTTTTTTTTTTAATTTATGTAGGCACTTCAAGTTCATGTGACAGGTCCCACACAGTCCAACATCACACCCAGACAAGTGATGTCCTCACTGTCGGCGAAGGAGGTGGTGGAACCCCAAGGAGATGCATAGAGCCAGATGCATAAACATTGGCTACGGGCTGATGCCTGCGGCATGGTGCTACCTGAGGCATTGACCTGGTGTGCTGAGCAGGCAAAGAATCCATCCCATCATGGATTTACATTCTCCTCAGGGTAGGCAAGTAAACCATCAAAAGCTTCAGGAAGGAGATAAGGTGACTAGGGTCAGCAAAGTCTGCCGAGAGGATGTGACATTTGAGGTAAGACCTGCTTAAAGAACAAGTTCAAGCCATGCTCCGTGCTGGAGGAAGGGCGCAGGAGGGGCTATGGACAGTCAGTAGCTAAAGCAGTTGGACCAGGTACCTGAGGAAGGCCAGAGAGACGAGAGTAGACACAGCGCCGCTTCGCTAGAAGCCACGGCTCCTGTTGACATGAAAAGGTTTGTTTGTTCGTTTGTTTGTTTGTTTTTGGCAAAGAAAATCGTAGTCCCTCTTCTTCACACTGTAGCACTGTGGAAACACTAGAGGGAGACAAGCCAGGCGGGGAGAAGAGAAAGCAGTTACCAGCCTCCCATGGGTGTGTGTGTGGGAAGTCAGGGAACAGATAAGCTGGTCATTCCAAGTCAGCTGGAATGATGGGTGTCACTCCACAGGTGGCAAGGTCAGATGTGCCTGAAGGTATTTTGATCACATTAGGTTTAAAAGGCAAGCAGGCAGCCGAAGGCACAGCAGTGTGGTTCACACGGCAGGCTCCCTGGGCAGTGGCAAGAACTGCAACGTTCTTTGTGGAAGGCACTAAGTTCTTTCAGCTAGATGGGGTCAAACCAGCCTAGCACAAGGAGTCTGGCAGCCCAGAGAGTGGCCTTCCCTCGCAAGATGACTCAGAAGGGTCTTGAGTAGGAAGGGAAAAGGATCCTAGAAGTGGGAAGGTCTCCAGGTCTGGGAGCCTGGCTCAGATGACTCATGGGAAGGTGTCAGGAGGCCTGGGTTTCAAATGCACATTTGCCATCTCTCTCTCTCTCTCTCTCTCTCTCTGTGTGTGTGTGTGTGTGTGTGTCTGTCTGTCTGTCTGTCTGTCTGTCAGTCTCTGTCTCTCTGTAGCTTTGCCTCTCTGCCTCTCTGTCTCTCTGTATCTACTTGTCTGTCTGTCTCCCCCTCTTCCTCCCTCCCCCTCCCCCTCTCCCCATAAAAGCATCTTTTGACAACTAGAAAGAGACCCCCAAGATCCAGTCTGTTGTCACGGCATTCTCTCCTAGAAGGCGACAACAGGAGGGTCCTTGGAGCCTAGCCTGAGATTCCAGCCACTCTCTCCCGCACTTCTGGCCAGATATAAGCTTCTGCTCTTGCTGCAGATGGCTTCCTGGTCTCCAGTGGCGTTAGAGTTCATAGCCCTAGATGTGGGCACTCCATCTATGCAGCCTTGGGGAAGCTATCATTCACACATGTAGCTGCCTGTCGTCTCCTCAGAGAAGGAGTTCCCACAAGATCATTTCAGGTTGTCACAATCAGGCAATCTACAGAAGCTCGTGGAAAACCTTATTGTATGCTCTCTGAGGCCGTGTTCCTGTGATGCAAAGTGGGCAGTAAATTGTTATTGGAGGTATGAATGCCACACAACTGGATTGGACAGAAAAATATTTTGGCTGGCCTCTTTCTTTTACTGCCTGTTTGTTTAGAAACTGCAAGCTCTCCTGACAGATGCCACGTCAATCAACAGTTCACAAAACAGCTTACCTGGACAAACAACAATGTTCCCATTGTCAGAGAAAGAGGAAGAGGAATGGGGCCAGATGGGGCTAGATACGTAAAGATCAGTTATCAACAGTCACCTCTGCACTGCAGGGGCTGCTGACCTTGTACACTGAGCCGGCAAAGGCTTCATGCCTATCATGGAAACTACATTCTCCTGACCACCTTAGACGTGATTCTGCTCCTCCTTGAGGGAATGGGTGATATTCCATTGTAGTGTACCCAATCTGGAAGCAATAGCCATTCTTCAAGGAACTCAGAAGCTTAGATTTAAAAAAAAAGATTATCCATTCCATATTGTAATCATGGGCCCTTAATGTCAATGGCTTAACCACTATATGTGCCAGACAACATTGATTGGGGGTGGGAGGTGGCTAAAAGAACATCAAGTTCTTTCCTATATATGGACTCAGGTTTAGTGAAAGAACAAATAGCAGATTGAAGTAATTATTTAAAAAGGGGAGAGTTGGTGGACTTAAAAATATTGGTGGAAAAAAAATTGTCCAAATTCAAGATTCAGTCAGGAATGTCAAACGGACACACCAGAAACCACACCAGGAGGGCTGAGTATAGAGAGGGTCTGTTTATAAACTCCAAGGTGGTTGCCTCTGAGCCTTGGTCCCAGAAACTCTGGTCAAAAGTTCATTCTCCTTATGAGGGAAATGGATGTCATGTCCCTGAGCCTCAACCTCCCTCCCTTCATTGTGTGTAAGGAAGCCTACAGCTTCCCAAACAGGCCCACAGAAGCCCCCACACATCAGGAGGTGTGGCCTTGTTGGAATAGGTGTGGCCTCGTTGGAAGAATGTACCTCATAGGCAGGCTTTGAGAGCCTATGCTTAAGCTCATCCCAGTGTGGAAAAATGTCCCCTTCTGGTTGCTTGCCTAAGGCAGTCTCCTGGTTGCCTTTGGACCAAGATGTAGAACTCTCAGATCCTGCATTCTATCCTGACTTGACTCTTCTCCTGAGTACATATAAACTTCATATTCTTATTTTCCCGTCCACCTGCGGGTCCATCCTCTGGATACCAATTTGCAAGACAGGGATTGCAGACAACAGGCCTGCAAGGGGTCAGTGGCCAGCAGGGGGCAGTAGCGTGCTTCTGAGGTCTCCAAAGAAGCTGATCTCTCTCGAGTGTCCTTTCTGATTTATTCTCAAAATTCCATGAAGCAGCTGGGGGCAACTGAACTAACTTTTGTCACCTGGGGATTTTTCTGGCTTCTACTACTGGGGAGAGATGTTACTGGCATCTCATAAGAAGACACCGGTGATGGTGTTAAATGTTCTGGAATGCAGAAGATAGTTCTCTTATGGAAATATACATATTTATTTTAGATGTGTGTGTGTGTGTGTGTGTGTGTGTGTGTGTGTGTGTGTGTGTGTATCTGTTCAGATATTGGCAAAGCCCAGAAAGTTAAGAGAGCTGTGTTCATAGATGGGTAAACTGAGGCCACAAATAGCAACTTTATCAGGCACTCTTTCCTGGTGTGACCACATGGAGCGGCTGCAGGGTGGGTGGGAAGAAACACTTTCTAACTTGTCTGCACACCCTGCTGTAAGTAGGAAGCCTTGTTAGGGAGCTGAGCTTAGCCTCCTGCCACAGGCTGCGTTTTATTGCAGTCCTACTGTGTGTCCTGGGCTGAGAGAGAAACAGGAATCTGGTCAGGACAGATGAAACAAAGCATGAGAGATACAATGTGCCTCGGCAATTTCCTTCTCCACCCTCTCCACCCCTCATTCCACAGGAAACTCTGAGGTGTCAGGATGCAACCTCTGTGGACTTGGGGATAGTCACAGGCATAAAGGCTCACACACATCAAGTGTTCAGATGTAGCTGACAGCAGCCGAGAATTGGTTGTATTATAGTCTTGTGTATGTCATGAATGAACCTGGTCAAGAGCCATTGCCTGGGAAGTCATGGGCCCTAGAGGGGAACCTGCCTACCATTGTTTTACTTAATGATCATGCCATCAAACTGCCCTCCAGACATCATGCTTGTGGACACAGATTAGTGCAGAGCTCATTCTTCATCAGAGAACCTCCTTACTTCAGCAGGAAGCAGGTGATGAAGAAATGTAACCGAGGATGGTTATCTTCAGTAACTAGGACATCCATCACCCCCTACCAGGCTCAGAGAGCCCTGAGGAAGAGACCCCAAGGGCAGAGCGACAGGAAGCAAAAAGAAGTCTCCTTGACATAGCCATCAAGCTCATAAATCATAGCACAAGACCTGTATAAGATCGGGTCCCTCAACAGCTCATCATGGATTGGGAAGAGGCCATGAGGGATCTTAAATTAACAGTTGTGAGGAGAAGGGGTATCATTTTCTTCAGTGATGTAGCCACTGGTAAGTTGCCCTTGATTCCAGCAAAGACCTCTCACCCTTGTTCAGCAAGAAGCTCCAATCAAGGCAGGCATAGTGGGGCACACCTCTGATCCCAGCACCCCAGAAGCAGGGGAACCTTCAGGAAAAGAAAGAAATGGGGGGCGGGGAGGAAGGAGGGAAGAAAGAAACAAAGGAACAAAGACACAGAAAGAGAGAAAGAAAGAAAGAAAGAAAGAAAGAAAGAAAGAAAGAAAGAAAGAAAGAGAGAGAAAGAGAGAGAAAGGAAGGAAGAAAGGAAGAGAGAAAGAAAGGAAGAAAGAAAGAGAAAGAGAGAGAAAGGAAGGAAGGAAGAAAGGGAGAGGAAAGAAGGAAGAAAGGAAGAAAGAAAGAAAGAAAGAAAGAGAAAGAGAGAGAAAGGAAGGAAGGAAGAAAGGAAGAGAGAGGAAGGAAGAAAAGAAGAAAGGAAGAAAGAGAAAGAAAATCTATTTAAACTCATAATGTCATCACACCACATGGAAGAAGACATGACAGTACGGATGAGGGACTCACTGAGCAGAGATCCATCCAGAGAGGAAAACAATAAGGAAATGGGGGTGAAAAGGACTACAGTTCACTGTGTGAATGTATGAGGCCATCACACAACTAAAGAACCCCACGTATATAGATGGCATTGCTAATTTGGAGGAATGTCCCTTGTTCCACGGGGCTTCTCCAAGTCCTATTAAAATTGTATAATGGCTCTCAAAGGCTAGACCCAGAGTTCCTCCTTAGAGATGAGGAGAAGGGTGGCAGGGACACTCTGCTTGCAGGTGGTGACACCAGAGGAAGTGTGGATTGTTTTCCACCACAAAACCTGAGCTCGGAATCTTAGCACCCACTTTCCCAGGGCAGCAAAGAGATGCCATAGACTACTACCGTTTGTATAAAACAAACTCTGAGAGGGACAGTAGCACACTCGTCTCCCTAGCTACAGTCATCTGACTAGCTGTTTGGATGACTTCCTGGAGCTCTGACTACTCTGGGCTTGACTAGTAATGCTTGCCATGGATACGAACTGAGAGTGGAAAATTCACCTGCTTTTCGGATTCTGGAACAGATGATCAGAATACTGGAAGGGAAAGATTGGAGAGTGGGGATCTTTCTAATAAATCACAAGTCTCTAAATTGTTTCATTGTGGAACTCAGGCCAAGACACTTTTGGAGTGTCAGAAAACAACCTGTGGGTCAGAAAGACGGGTTGGGAGAGCCGCTTCCGGATTTAAACTTCTGGGGCAACCTGTCACAGTGTAACAAGAAAGAACTGTGTGGAGGAGGTCCGACTCCACTCCATCTGTGTGGTTCGAAGCTGCACTGCTATATTCTGACTTGAGTCTCTGTCACTCCGGGATGGGCTATAAGCCAGCAACCTATCCTGGTCTGGGGATGCTTAGCTTTGATGAGAGAATGCCAATGTCCCCATACAGCGCCAGGGATGCATTTCCTGAGGGAAGAGCTCTCTCTCTCTCTCTCTCTCTCTCTCTCTCTCTCTCTCTCTCTGTGTGTGTGTGTGTGTGTGTGTGTGTGTGTGTGTGTGTGTGTGTGTTTCCCAAACTCTTAAGAGGCATGGTCGCTAGAGAACCAGACAGTGGATTACAGGACCAAATCACGGTCCCTGATGAGATGGTCAGTCCTTACCTTGGGTGTGATTTCACCTTCCCTCTGAGAATGGAGGAAAACCCAGCAAGGGTATATTCATTATTTTTCTGTTGCCCTAATAAAATACCTTAACCAAGACAACTTACACAAGAAGGAATTTACATTGGCTTAAGGTTTCAGGGCTGTAAGGATTCATTATGGCATGGAGGCGTGGCAGCAGGGACAGGAAACTGATAGATCATACCTTCAACCACAAGCATGAAGCAAAGAAAGTGACTTGGAATTGGAGAGAAGCCTTTGATCTCTCCTCCCTCAGTGACAGACTTCCAGCATGGCTAGTTCATCAAACCCCCACCAAACAGCGCCACCTACTGGAGACCGAGTGTTCAGCGGCCAGAGACAATGAGAAACATTTCTCCATTCAAATCTGCACAGAAGGAGACATCTATGAAGCAATGTGAACAGGACAGGGAAAACTTTAATGAGGAAGTGGAAACTCCGAAACCCTGAGTGGCAATAGGGGGCACAATGTGCTAGCCAAAAATCTGAGAGCAAATGTTCTCATTCTGAAGCTCTTGACTGGCCTCCTGGGGTAAGCCTCTGGCAGAGCAATTCTGTACAGAATGGGTCACTGGAGAAAGAAACAGGTCTCTCATCCCTGCCAGGTCCTGAAGGCTGGAGGGGCAGGTCTTGTTGTTTCTCTGGGGTCATGAGGCCTGAAGCAATCTCCCTTCTTTTTCTCCTTCTTTTCTCTCTCTGTTTCTCAAGTCTTCAGGCTTCTTCTTCTTTTGAAGAGCCCTGTTAGCTAGGCCCCAGCCTCCGTCTGGCAGAAGCCAGACCAGAGGAAATGACATGTGTACCCTCTTATACAGAATCAGCTGGGCCCTAAATGACTCTCTCTCTCTCTCTCTCTCTCTCTCTCTCTCTCTCACACACACACACACACACACACACACACACACACACACACACACCTATGCAAGGGTATGTGCTTATGCAAGTGTGTATGTGCATGTGTGTGCCTTTGTGTGTGTGTGTGTGTGTATACACAAGTACATGCAAATGATGCATAAAATAGGACCAGTCTGTAGAGAGGGAGAAGAGTTGTGACCTGGAAATGGAAAGAGAAAGCACACCAAACTCTCTGAGCATGTTCCCAATCAGCCCTCAGACCAGGACCAATGTCACTGCTATGGCCAGGAAAGTCTGATTTCTCTCACTCCCAGGGTTCTCAGCCCCAGCTCCTCCAGAGTTCAGGAGTTCAGATCAATGTTGAGCACACTTGGGTGACTGCTGGTTAGGATGGCCATGATGGGAACTAGGGGGCAGGGGGCTTCTCTCAGCCAGTAACTGAAGGCCGGCATCTCTGAGGTTCGGTTTACTCCATGGATCCCTTAAGCTGAGAATCCTTCGGGGTTGTCAGCCATAGCAGGGGGTGGGGGGGGGAGTGGTGGGGTGGAAGGGGGTTGTCAGCTGTAGCTGTAGCTGCCTTCCATTACTGTCTCTGTTACATTCTCCACTGGATAAAGACAAGCTTTGTTTGGGCTTAAGTTTTCTAGAGAAAAATATTGCAACAAAGAGCCATTGTGAATTCACAGCCCCAACCGGGTTGCATATGTGTCAGACAGAAGAAGCACTCACTCCTGTCAGAGGGTTAGCGCTAGTGACTCATTCCCAAGCAGCTAGTCCTACATCCCCCGAGCTTTGCCTGTCAGGATTCTGTGCCCTTAACTAACTCTTGGTGGTTCTCACAGTTTCATCTCCTAACGCTTCTTGGTCTCCGCTGCACCGTGGCTGCCTTTGGCTGTTCTACTCTCCTGGACTCTTCAACTGCCTTCTTCCTGCGACTAGGTCAGTCTAAGGCTAAAACTTCCCAGAAGACCTTGCTCTTCATGATGCTGCTCAGCCCACTCCAGTGGTGATGAAGACTGCAAGATAAAAGATGTGTAGAGAAGCCTTTATTTGGGATCCAATGTGTAGTGGGTAACTAATTCATAAAATGTACTGCCTTGTCAGGCCTCTGCACGAAGTCCTGGTGGGTCTCACTTAGGTCAGCTCTCACTGTCACCACTGAGCCAATCTTCCCCAGCTAGCTCTCACAGTATCCCAGCTGTGTGTCCTCTCCACCATAGACTCTGTAAACAGTGGGAGTCCCACGCTTCGGCCCAGCACCTACTCCTTCCAAGAATCCAGTAAAGCATGACTCTAAAACTTTAAGAGTTAACCAAATGTATTTATGTGTATAAAACTCCCAATTACATAATGCCAATTTACAATGATAAAGTCTTGTCCCAATATTTCTAACCTCTTCAAAACACCAGAAATACGTCTGAAGCCATCTGGATATCCATGTCTCCTCTCTCCTTCGCTCACTAGTGTGGTCCACCGAGCCTCTCTCTCTCTCTCTGCCCCTCACTTCTCTTAGCTTCTCCTCCTCTCTCCCCTCCAATCTCTAGCCTCTCACAGCCTCAATGTGAATGGATAGGCAATATCTTGCAACACCAATGCTACTACACCAGGGAACAGCCACAGAAAAGAAATCTCTCATATTGACTCTAAGCTTCTGAAAACCAGGCTGCACGCATAGCCAGAAAAGGGCTGTGAATCCTGGCACATAGCTTCCAATTCAACTGCAGCCTAGTTTATATGCACTGCCAACCCCAAGCTTCCCATTCGTGCCAATCACAGGCTTTCTGCTGAGTCATTGGAGAGGAAAAACACAGCTCCTCTCAACCCCAGTGAGAACAGCTGGGGCTGGGAAGGGTCTATCAGCTGTCAATCAAGTGGCTGACTGGCTTACTTTTGACATTTTTTGCTCATTTAAAACATGAGAAGAGTGCTTATAATGTACGCCGAACACAAAATTAACATTCTCAGTAGTGCTGAGTGATCATGGGAGCACACACTGGCAGTCTCACCACTTGGAAGCCAAGACAGGAGAATAGAGAGTTCCAGGCCAGCCTGGGCTACACAATGAACCCGCCCCAGAGAACAATAGCAACAAGCTAGTACTTAATTCCTAGCCAAGATCCCCAGCCCTGGGCCCTTGCGGGAACTGGATCTCCTGGGTTTTTCTCTGGCTGAATTCCCTTCTTCTGCTCCTCAAGGATCTCCAGGTCTGACTAGAGCCAGCTGTATCAGCAAAAAGCTTACCCCAGCATGGATGACGATGTACGAAGGCATATCCCTGAAGCTTCCTGTTCAACTTGTAGGCAGCTCCACTAAAGAGCCTCTCCTCCCAACTAATTAATTGCCGCCTTCATTACTTCGGTAAGGACCTGTGACTCTTATGAGTCTTATGAGATGAGCTCCCCCTCAGGAGGGAAATGTTTTCATTCTAAGTGGTTGCATAAGACATGAGGATGGAGAAGAGATGGCTCTTTGGAAGAACAGAATACTGAGATATGATTAAGGTGAATATAAAGGCATGGTAAATCTTAGAAGGGAGATATGCAACCCCCTACACACACACACACACACACACACACACACACACGCACACACAAGCTATGTTGAAGTCTTAACACCCTAGCCCCTCAGGATGGGATCCTATTTGGAAGTAAGGTCTTTACAGAGGAAAATTATCACAAGGTGATGAGGTGGGCCCTGATCTAGTACGGCTGTTGTCCTTCCAGAAAGAGGACAACAGAACTCAGCAAAGACAGCTACAGGGTGGTGGAGGCAGAGGTTACAGTGATGAGGGATGACAGGCCACCAGGGCCAGCTGAGGAAGCACAGCTCGGCAATGACCTGGTGGTCACTTCAACCTGCCAGAACGATGACACGTTGGTGACGATGACATACAGCAGCGCCCAGCTGCTGTTCTTTTTGAGGATGCTTCAAAGCCTCATACTCCAGATGAGAGGAATTCGGGAGGCAGGTGAGTTTGGCATTGAGAGAGGGCTTAGACAGGAGAGGGACACTACCTGGGCAAGGACCACTCGTTGGATAAGTGTTACAATACCTGCTGAGGGCCTGGCCAAAAGAAGGCCCAGGAATGGGCTCGGATGTGTGGCTGCCTCAGAAAGTTGGTGACATTAGGCCCTTCTGGGAACGTCAGGGTGACTGTCACGGGTCTGGGTGGAGTGGCCTGTGGACAGTGGTGGCATCACTGAAGTAATGAACACAGGCAAAGGGTGGCCTGTAAGGAACGGGAGCTAGGGAAGCCACCCAGAGCTGCTTGGGACTTGGAGCCTTTGCTGAGTAGCTGTGCAGCAGCTAGGTAAGCAGTTCCCTCATGGCTGCCTCCCCCTCAACCATCAGCACTCAGATCCTATCTCTCCTCAGAGACACTCTGCCTGACACCCCTGTCTGCATTCAGGGTGATTCCTCCAAGTGCCTCCTCTCTCTCTTTGCCCTGTTGGTAGGGCTTGGATGTAACAGCATCCCCCACAGGTTCATGTCTTAGAACAGATAGTTTATTTCCCCGCTGATTTAAACCAGATTAGGTTTGTTTTTTTTTTATTATTGTTTGACAGTGTCATAGATTTTTTTTTATTTTCTAAGTTTTTTTATTTACATTCCAAATCATTTCCCCTTTCCTGTTTCCTCCCTCCCCAAAAGTCCCATAAGCCCCCTTCCCTCCCTCTTTTCCCCATTCAACCCCCTCTCGCTTCTCTGTCCTGGCATTCCCCTACATCCAGTCTTTCCAGGACCAGGGGTCTCTCCTTCCATCTTCTTGGAAATCTATTGATATGCGAATTGTGTCTAGGGTATTCTGAGACTCTGGGTTAATATCCCCTTATCAGTGACTGCATATCATGTGTGTTCTTTTGTGATTGGGTTACCTCACTAAGGATGATATTTTCAAATTCTGACCATTTGCCTAGGAATTTCGTGAGTTCATTGTTTTTAATTACAGAGTAGTATTCCATTGTGTAAATATACCACATCTTCTGAATCCATTCCTCCATTGAGGGACATCTGGGTTCTTTCCAACTTCTGGCTATTATAAATAAGGCTGCTATGAACATAGTAGAGCATGTGTCCTTACTGCATGCAGGTAAAGCCTCTGGGTATATGCCCAGGAGTGGTATAGCCAGATCCTCCGGGAGTGTTACTTAAAGACAGGTTTATTGGGAATCTGCTCTCGAGAGAGTTCACTGGCCCCAAGGATTGAGCCCAGGGGAGTCACCATAGGGAGGAGAGAAAGAAAGGGTGCTCTTGCAGAGAAAGAAGAGGAGAAGAGAGAGACAAAATGTCTGGATTATATAGGAAGGTGCCTCTAGAGGAAGGACAGCCCAACCCCTGGGCTGGAAAGTTCAGGATTGGGGGCAGGGTATGCCAGGTAGGGACTGAGAGGTGCCACCATCTTGTGACTCTGTTTTGGAACGTTGTGGAATCCTTAGGAGGTGGAGCTTTGGATTCTAGCCCTGCTTTCTGGTTCTCCCAGATGTGAGTCAGAAATCTAACCTTTCCACTGTCACAGCCACGGACCACAACTGCCAGCATGCCTTCCTCTCCATGGTGGGCTGTACCCAAAGTGAACGCTTCCTCCCTGCAGTTCTTCTTGTCGAGTATTTATTTGGTGGCTGTGATGAGAGAGCATCTGAAACACCCATCTTTTCTCAGGGTATTTCCCAGCATCTCCCTCATATGCTCATGGCTCCTTGTTGATCTCTTGCTATTGGTCCATGAAACCCAGATTGCTTACAGATAAACCTGAGGACCCAGAATGCCATCTGCATTTACTTGGTGTTAGTATTCCTTCTAGGCTCCACCCCACAGATACCTGGCAACAGCCAGGTATGCCTGACTCACTATAAAAGGGGCCCGCTTGCCCCCTCCTCACTCTCATACCCTCTAACTCTCTCTTATTCTCTGCCTCTTCTCCCTCTCTGTCCCTTCTCTCTCCATTTCCCTCCCACCTCTCCACGTGTTCCTGATCAGCCTCTCCCCCACCCTCTGCGTTTCTCTATCTCTAATCCATCCTCAACTCCCCTTCTCATCCCCTAAATAAACTCTATAACGTACTATTTTCACCATATGGCTGGTGCCTCAGGGAGAAGGGATGCCTCAGCATGGGCCCGCTGGGGCACCCCCTTCCACCTTACCACATCTGACTCTACAAAACCTATCCTGAGTTCTTTCTTTCTTTTTTATAAAATGCAACAGATAGTGCAGAGTATTTGCTGTAGAAAAGACGTGTAAAGACAGCTGTGTCAACTGTACAGCTTATGCATTACAACCATGACTGGCCATCAAGATATCCCCAGGGCGCAACAGTGGCACCTTAATCTTGGGCGCAACCAACAGCTGTCAATCAGACTTATCTGCTCAGTAGGAAAGAAGTCACGCTAGGTAATGTAAATTACCCAACTGTCTACACTGGAGAAACCATAGACCCTAGAGGAGGACCTACTACTGCCGTCATCTTAAACCAATATCTAGCTGTATCCTAAGTACTCATCTACATACCCACATGTAAGTGTAATTCTCACCCTAGAGTAGAGATGCTGCCCGCCCCCCACAGCAGTACAGGAGGAGTGTTATAGAGATCCAAAACTGCTCAAAATATGGAGAATGAGTGGCCCTGGGGTACCCAATGCCAGCTGGCACATCTACAGTTCAATTCTTACACCGATGCATACGGATTGTAACATCCAGAGGATCAGAATGTCTTCTGCAGATTGCGTCTTCTAGACATGATAGAGAAGCTGCATCCATGAAATCCCAGTGACATGATTGCCTGGCCCAGACCTGCATGATGACAATAGTCAACATATCAACCCAGATGGGATCCCACTCCCCACCCCTAGGTAAAGAGCTACAGTCAATGGCTTCTGAGAGACAGAGAATAAATTTTAGCAGGGACAAATTCCCTGATAGGCTATCTAATCCCAAGTGGTCTCTCTGTGTGCGTGCGTGCGTGCGTGTGTGTGTGTGTGTGTGTGTGTGTGTGTGTGTGTGAGTGTGGGTGCACGCGCATGTGCGCACATGTTCATAGGCTGTGAGTGTATAGAATATACATGGGTGTGGAGGCTAAAGCTTGGTGCTGGTGTCTTCCACTATCAGCCTCCACCTTATCCTTTGAGGCAGGATCTCTTACTGCCCCAGACTCTCACCAGTGGGCTACCCAGTAGTTCCAGGGATCTACTTGCCTCTGCACTCTGCACTCTACCCCCACTCAACTGTCAGAGTTACAGATGCAGCCACTACACCCTGCTCAGGCCACACAGCCATCTCTCCAGCTCTGAGCTTCTAAATGTTAAGCCTGGCATTCGCACAAGGATTCCCATGATACCCATGTGGATGAATTAAATACATCTTTAGAGATGATTGCTGATCAAATAGTCCTTGTCATCCTCCTGCCTGATGTTGACTGGTGCAGGAGGGTACCAAAGTAGGAGGAGATGGCCAGTGAGTTATCTCTCTGTAGGCAGCAAAGGAAAAGAGGTCCATAATAGAACTACCAGCTGGCTGTTTAAATGTAAGCACAAAGACTGTAATGGAACGCAGGACAACAGCCAAGGTTGGAGTTCAGTAACACCTGCAAGGTTGTCCACTAGGGACACCAGCAACCAAGGCTGGTGGACAGCAGATGAACCAAGGTCAACCCTAACAAGTCAACGAAGCACAGAAAGGAGCTTCAACCATGGTAGTAACCTCCCATCCCCATCTGTGTCTGTATCTTGCAGCAGCAGCAGCAGCAGCAGCAGGAGGGGACCACAAGCTTGAGATCCAACATCTCAGGGTGACTTTGGTAACCAGTGATAGGCCATGAATGACCCCACCCTTCTCAAGTCTCTGCATGGCAAGAAGAAGCCAGCTGGCACCGCTGGCCACCAGCACCTTCAGCTGAGACGACAGCTTCCCACTGGAGTAGGGGTTTTCTTAGTCTAGAGAGCATTCATGCCCAGGAGGAGAAGCAGAAGCACCAAGTGCTTGGGAAGGGCTTGATGAAGCTGGACATATAACTCAATATGGGGGAAAGTATGAGGAAAAGGAGACTCGGCAGAGAGGCGGGAAGGCACTCCGGATGGTGCAGCGTTCACTTAGTTACCAGAGGTCAACAGCAACCAGTGCGGCCTCCCCAGACTCCAGAATCAGCTCCTCCATGCTGTGGACTGTGTTGGCATACAGTTGGTGCCAAACAGATGCTTGGAAATGAACACAGGGAGTGATAGTTAAAGGAGGGCTTAGTGACACTTTGAAAGGTGCTGTAGCAGGAAAGGAAGAGGCTTTGAAATGTTTCCTTGGAGACACAGAGGTGTTGAAGCTTGCAGCACACTGAGAGACACCGCTAAGTTCATTCTGTGTTTCCTGCTGGGGCAGGCACCCCCCCCCCAGGACAGGCTTGCCACACTCACAGTGGTGAGAGGGAGTGACACACACTCATACTTGTATTGCAAGTTACTGGCCCTCAAACACACACAGTTACACCCCCAAAGGGAGGGTTCACTTCTCCTTCTGTGTGCAGAATTGTGGCTCTTCCCTTTAATCCCTCCTCCCCACACTTCCACTTATGATTTCTATTTGTTTGCTTTGAGGAGGTTGAGACAGTCTCACTGTGTAACATTGACTGTCCTGGAACTAGCTCTGTAGACCAGGCTAACTTTGAAGTTACAGAGAGCTGCCTGCCTCTGCCTCTTGAGTCCTAGGATTAAGTGTGTGCCAACATGCCTGCTTCCCATTTACAATTTTGTGTGTGTGTGTGTGTGTGTGTGTGTGTGTGTGTGTGCAACATAGCTGGCCTGTAATAGTACTTTTTCATAAGCCTATCTTTCTCTATTTCTCTATCATCTCTATCTGTCTGTCTGTCTGTCCATCCGTCCATCTGTCCACCCACCTGTCCGTCCCTCCATCCATCCATCCACCCATTCCTCCATCCATCCATTTATCCATCCATCCATCCATCCATCCATCCACCCACCCACTCCACTCATCTATCTATCATCTATCTATCTATCTATCTATCTATCTATCTATCTATCTATCTATCTATCTATCATTTATCTATTTCTATCTATATCTATCTCTTTTGAGACAGAGTCTTACCATATAGACTAGGCTAGCCTGCAACTTGCTTTGTAGACCTAACTGGCATTGAGATCACAGAGCTCACAGAGGTCCTGCCTCCACCTCCAAAGTCAGCCTCATGGTTCTTCTTAATCTGCCTTTGCATAGTCAGGGAGGGTAAATGTCAAGCAGAGAGAAGCTATAAGACATGCCTCTTGGAGGGTGGTGGGCCAGTGACGGCATTTCCAGGTGCGTGTCACATAGCCAAGAAGGGATTCCATTCTTCAGAACCCTTCGTCACGTGTTCCAGGTCACCAGAGTAACATGTGCTGGGTTTGAAGGTGGCAGTTGCACTGAGGTCAGTGTGAGCTGTCAGGCGCTGTGGTCCTGCCTTGCCCGCTGGCACACCTTGTTCCTGTGAAACAGTGTCCACGCCAAACAAGCTCCTCGGTCTAACCTATGGCTACTCTCTGGGATTTTCCACATCCTGGGCAGGGGAAGAGCTCTGGCACCTTCTAAGGGCCGCTGAATCACCAGGCTAGAAAAAGACGCCAGCTCAGTGCCACCCATGCCCGCCGGAACTGTTCACATGTCACGGTGTGCCTTTGCTGCCCTGGTGGAAGGCTAGCTGGAGCAGATGGAAGGTTCCAGAAGCATCACATCCTAGTTCATACATCTGAGACCTCTCTAAAACCTCCCATCTCCACCTCACCAAGGCCTGAGCAAGGACCTCATTTCATCTCCCCAGTTTTGGCTGAAACTTCATCTGCATCTCAGAGACTGAGAAGACAGAGACCCGAGAAAGTAGTAACTTTCCAGTGCTCTGCTAGCTGGCTGAGAGCAGAGCTGGTTTTCACACTAGGTCTGTCTGATGTCACGACATTCCCCTGGCGTGGAGCCCAGTGCAGAAACGGTGAGAGCTGAATTCAGAAGTGATGAGGGCAGAGGTGAGACTGAGGACGAGACAGTGACAGGACTCTCTGAGGTGACAGGGACCTATGGAACAAACATCCTGCAGCCCCCCAGAGTGAGCGCAAAAGCTTTGTGGGGACAGCACCAGAGACAAGACCCCACCCTGTAGCAACAGAACCCCTCTTAATCCCACAGGAAGGAAGAGACAATAAATACAAAATTACCAGACACATTCCCAGCACAGAGCATGGTGTAGTGTGGGCTGTATCCACCTTGGAAAGGAGGGAGGGGATGTTTCTGTCCCAAGCACCATGCAGGAAGCACCCTTGATGTGAGCACTGCTCCTGTTCTGAGGAGCAGAACAGGAGGAAAATCGACTCTTCCATACCATCTCTAGAGTGACTGAGATCACACAACACCTTTGTTGAAGCTCATTCTGTGGGCAGTATGGAGTCGGTGAAGTCTGTGGAATGGGAGATGGACTTCACGGGTAGAGGCAAGAGTGTGTGGACACATCTGGTAGACTCTTCCCAAGTGAGGTTGTGTGAACACTGTTCCCTCCACAGGTTTCGCTCCAGTCTGATTTCTCCAGGGAGCCTCCCCGGCCTGTTCATACAGCCGAGGCTTCCTGGACACTGCTGTTCCCAGTCTACAGGCCATGGATGAGAACTGGCTCTCACGAAGGTAGTGACAGCTATAGGCTGGAGCCCCGCAGCAGTCAGTCCTGTCCCCGTGGACCCATTCCCTGGTCACCGTGGTTCCACAGTCATGGACCTAGCTCCTGCGTCTCTTGACCACAGTTCTATCCTGACATCCTATCAGACTGGACTCCTTCCAAGGACACCCTTCTATCTAGTCACTCCTCTATCACAGAGACCCTCACCTAACAATCGTGGTCTTAACACTCACCACTGAGTTTTCTCTAGCCACCAACCGTCACCCCACTTCCCACGATTTTCTCAACCAGCACCCAGATATCTATATCCTGGGAACAGATCTGGCTCTGAGAACATCTGGCCCTACTTACAGACCCCAGCGTAGGCTCCCGATACCCAGATCAAGCCCTTTAGAGCTAACTTCCAAGAACCTAAGCCCACCCAGCCTTGCCAGTCTGTCCTTTCCCTGTGGATTCCAAACACTACTCTCCCTCCCTTTCGGATGCCATTGGCATGAGTCATGGCTGCCAGGCCCCAGCTGAGGCAGCCTGCCTCCTGTGCTCTGGCATCCAGCTCGACCCACGTGCCTGTGGTAGCTACCTCCCAGGTCTGGCATGCTGAAGGCTGCTATAGAGTGCTGGGCGGAGGCAGCCATGATTGGATGGCGAGGAGGGTGTGGGGTGGTGATACGGTCACGTGAGTGGAAACACGCAGCTGTCTGGACTCCAGCCTTTTGGAGTTGCTGACCCCGAACAAGCAACTCCGTCATCAGAGTTGTTCTGAGATGCTCATTAAAATTCTGTGTGACAATGATCACGACAGAAACAAGCCACCAGCTCAGTGGCCATGAAGCCTTTCAGCCTAAATCCTGTAATCCCAGCATTCTCTAATCCTTGGTTCACCAGAGATTCAAGGTTATCCTGGTAGTTCTCAGCTGCTGGCTAGCTTGGGCTACCTGAGACTCTGTCTCCTCAATAGTCCCCCCCCACACACACACACTTTGAAGGTCACACCGTTGAGCAGGACATTGCTAGTTTTCTTCTGTCTTTGCTCTAGAGGGAACCTCTGATGTGAGGGAACAACAGTTGCCTGGGTTACTCTGTGGAGGCTTGAACTCCATGCTCTCTGAAAGCACACACTTTCATGAGTCTTCAGATCTCTACCGATGAGTGACAAAAATGAGGTATAAGGGTTGACCTCCCTCTTCCTGTCATTGGTCCCCCTTTTTGTCTGACTCCTCTGCCAGGACTACTTGGTCCTGTACTCATTCATGCTGATTGTTTAAACTTTTTCGAGGGAAACTGCCATACAGGGTGAATTTAGTCTGCTGTCCACTGGGACTATCCTGTGCTCCTGCTCTCTCTTAGCAGCTAAGGCTTTGATAGTCCCTCTGCCTCATTATTGGTCCCAGGGTAGACAGACAAGGGTGTTTATGTGACACTGACGTAAGCTCACTGAACTGAATTAAGTGCTCTCTCAAAGCCAGGATGCTTGAAAGGAAACATCTTAAACCTGTTTACAGAAAAGGAAAATTTCCAAATATTAGCCCCAGCAAGGAAACAAACCTCCACCTCTGTGTGGACCTGAGAGCAGCCTGGTCCCTGATCATCAGTGTCCTCTCCCTCCATTCAGGAGCTGAAGCCCCAGTTAAAAGCCTACCACGTGTTGTTAAAAACTTTGACCTGCTATCACAGCCTGAAGGATGCTGGCTTCAGAGTGACCCAGACTCTGCACTGAGCGCATAGTACTTCGTGTACTCTACACTGAGCACCTAGTACTTTATGGAATCCACACTGAGCACCCAGTACTTCATGGACTCCACACTGAGAACCCAGTATGTCATGGACCCTGCACTGAGCATCTAGTACTTCATAGACTCTGCACTAAGCATCTAGTACTTCATAGACTCTGCACTAAGCATCTAGTACTTCATGGACTCCACACTGAGCACCTAGTACTTCATAGACTCCACACTGAGCACTTAGTACTTCATGGACTTCACACTGAGCACTTACTACCTCGTGGACTCTACATTGAGCACCTAGTACTTCTTTGTCTTTGTTGTTGTTATTGAGAAGAGGGCTCATTATGTAGCCCCAGCTGTAGATCAGGCTAGTCTTGAAGTGCTGGGAGTTAGGATTAAAGCCTTGCATCATATATCTAGCTTCTCTCTCTCTCTCTCTCTCTCTCTCTCTCTCTCTCTCTCTCTCTCTCTCTCTCTCTCTCTCTCTCTCTCTTTATTTCTATCTCTCTCATATCCTAGGCTGAGATGGACCTGTGTTCAGTTCTCAGCACCCACAATGGGCAGTTCATACCCATTTTGACTCTTGCTCTAGGAAATCAGACGCCCCCTTCTGGCCTCCAGCAGCACTGCACACATACAGGCACGTAGGCATGCACATAAATTTTATATATTCTCAAAATCCATCCCCAGTCAGAATAAAGGCAAGAGACGGCTCTGGCCTTTCAGACCCTGTGTGCATGGGATGGTGGGAGGGTGGCAGTTGTCATTCACACTGCCCCTTTCACAGCTGCTGGTTTCATAGCTGGGATTTCTCAAACTCTCCACAATTTCCTGGATGAGGAAATCAAGGTCCTAAGGAATGGCTTTCCTAGTCAAGGAGTGCACAGCTGGGACGCAGCAGGGGCGGAGCTTATGCCACTCCTGACTCTAGATACAATTCCCTTTCTCCACCCTGTATTCTTCCTAAAGCAGGCATCTCTCCTCCTCACCTCAGATCCGTGCTCCCTTTGGTTTCTTTTCTGATGTAACTCATTTGCATTTTAGTTTTAAGGAGAATGGTGTTCTCCACTATCCTCTCAGATTCTCATGGCAGTCAGTCCCCTGCAGTATGACTGCCTGGTGTCAGTAAACAGACTGAGGCAACTCTAGCTCTTAGCACATCTTCCCAGAGGTGACCTACCTTCAGTGATGGCTTGGTTTGCTCTGCTTGTTACCCCTGCCTCTGGGAGAAAACATGGAGGGACAGTCTTCCTTCTCTACCTGTGGGATAACTGCATCTAGAACTCTCCTTCTCCTTCTCCTCCTCCTCCTCCTCCTCCTCCTTCCTCTTCTTCTTCTTCTTCTTCTTCTTCTTCTTCTTCTTCCTCTTCTTCCTCTTCTTCCTCCTCCTTCTTCTTCCACTTCTTCCTCTTTCTCCTCCTCCTCCTCTTTCCTCTTCTCCCTTTTTTGGACTAGGGTGGCTGGCTGAGAGATTTTGATAGAGTCTCAATCTATAGCCTAGTTTGGACTCACACTCACTATTTAGCCCAGGATAGCCATGAATTCACAATCCTCCTGTCTCTGCTTCCAGAGTTCTGGCTGGGGTTAAAGGAATGTGCCACCACAGCCTACTCAAGAGTTCCCCTTTTGGTGTAGTGGCTAGCCCTGGTCTCAGGGGAGTACATGGAGCATTTCTGTAGAATGTGAGTCTCTGATGCTTCTTCACACAGAGACAAACTTTTCCATCCATCCCTTCCCTGTAGTGCAGAAGGTCCGGGGTCACCCAACTAGAAGATAGTCAGTGCTACCCAAATTATATACAACCCTCAGCCCTCCTTCTTGCTGTTCACACCACACATCCCATTGGATGGAATTTCATTGTCCTTCTCCAGGCGTACTAAACAGACACTCATACTCTACCTGCAGGAGTATGTGGACAGAATAGAGTGTATCACTTGGGTGAGTAGAGCTACCTCACTGTCTTGATCTCATTATGAGTAATTATTACTGCTATTACTGTGATTATTACTAATTATTTTTAATTTGCTTCCTTCAGATGGGCCATGGCCTTTGAAGGGATGGCTAACTATTTGCTGAAGAGGACAATGGCGTTACTTCAGTCATATATCCCATTAAATAGATGGAAACAATAAGACACCAGAGAGGTGTGGTGACCTGGGAGAGGTGTTGCAACACAATCAGCATAGGAGTCAATCTGCTCTGACTGTGGGATTGTGGGCCACCTCAATGTCACCTGAGTGGCTGACAGGGAAGCCCTATGCTCACTCTTCATACTCCAAGAAGGCATGGCACTGTGGGGTTCACTAGGTGGGAGCCTAGGCTGGTTCTGCCCTCCATGCTTCTCCTGAGGCACCTTCCCA
Organism: Tokudaia tokunoshimensis; assembly: GCA_036184795.1. NCBI lineage: Eukaryota > Metazoa > Chordata > Mammalia > Rodentia > Muridae > Tokudaia > Tokudaia tokunoshimensis. Next base: position 119,517,259 of record BTHU01000012.1, on the reverse strand, counting down.
CTCTTGCTCCCATCCCAGTTTGGGGGTACATGGAATACTTTTCAAGGTCTCTGGGGTGTGTGCTTCCTGTGGCTTTGACAAGAACACTTCTTCCAGCAGCGACCTTGCTGGGGCTGCCTGGGCACAGCAGGAAAGTCTCAGACTTCAGTGGGGCATGTGCCATCTCCTCTGGGAATACCTCTGCTAGCCTAAGTGACTGAGGCACTTGGTCGACCCTGGGGTGTCGAGAGGTCTGACTGGAATTCAGGTGTGGCAGTAGCCACAGTGCGCATGCTTCCTTGGTCTGTGAGTTCCCAGGAGGTGGCCTTGGGTTCTTTCCCTCTGCCCCACACATGTCTGGTTGACCCGCACATTAGATCTTCAGTACAGATGTCAGCTCTCATTCCTCCATTTTGATAGGAAAGGTTGGATGAGGAGGTGAACTACTGCTGAAGAGAGCCGTGTATGGTGCCTGCCTGATGCTCCAGGCACACTGCATACCCACTGGGACAAGGCTGTCGATGGAACGAGTGTCTGGGGGCTTAGCAGTAGTGGCTTAATGTGGAGGTGAGAGGATGAGCAGGACTTTCCTCAATGTCTCCCAAGCTTTCTCTTAATACTCGAAAAAATTTCATTTATTCTTATTTTATGTGCATGAATTCTCTGCCTACCTGTGAACCATGTGTGTGTGTGTGTGTGTGTGTGTGTGTGTGTGTGGTGCCTGCAGGGACTGGAAAGGGGTGTTGGGTCTCCTGGAACTTGAGTTCCTGACAAGTGTGAGCTGCCATATTGGTGCTGAGAAACAAATCCAGGTCCTCTGCAAGAGCAGCAACTTCTCCTAGCCACTGGGCCCTCTCTTCTTCCCACCCTCACATTTAATTGCTAAATTTTATATTCTGATAGCCCTAGAAGAATGATCTCCCCTCAGTAGCCATGCGAAGGCAAAACATGCGACAGATTTCTCTGTAACTTTAAATGTCTAATCTGTATAATGGAACAATAGCCATAAGTGTAGGGGTGGTGATGGTGGTGATGGTGGTGGTAGGACAGGGTGGTGTGTATGGGGGGGTGTATGTATGCATGTGGATTCATAGCGCTGAACTCCAACTAATAGTTTTATCTCAAAGCATAGGTAAACATTAAATTAGTGATTTTTTAAAAAAATTTCAATTTGAACTTTTCTTCTGTGTTACTATTTCCCAGAATTCTGTTTTTATACCCTCTTCTTCCTCTTATCCCAAAATCTTGTTCTGGCTAGAGTGCCGATTAGTACAGGCTCAGGTTGTATTACCCCAAGTGAAAATGGTTGCCATCAAGACTCCCAAGAGCTGGGCTACACAGGTAAGTTACCGAAAGTCCCTACTGCTCGCTCGTTAGAAAGATGGGTAAACCTGAGCAAGGAGTAGTTTCCTCGGCCTCGTGACACCTATGGTCTTCAATGCCTGGTTCCTAGAATCGAGGCCCAGGACCTCCCAGAGTTTGGGGGTGGGGCCAGCCAAGCTGCAGGCTCCCAACCAGGGCCAGGTAAACATGTGTAAACACCCCGCTCCTGTGCCCAGAAAGGAATCTGGAGTTGGAAGATTTGACTCAACAACATCACAGGAATGCAGCCGCAGATCCTGGGCTGGTTCCTGGACAGCACGCTCTCACCTTTCTCTTGGAGACTTATTGAATACAGAGCACTTGGACTCCCCAACCCAGGCCCCTTTATGGCTCTGCAGAGCACCGGACATGCCTAGCATGGAGCCCCATGCTTTGGGTGGATGGAAGAGAAAAGACCAGCCTGGGCTTCTCTAAAGAGTGAGGAATTCCCAGCTTTGTTACTAAGCAGAAGTAGTATCCATAGGTCCACCCAGGCAGGCTGACCAGGGAAGGGAGGGGCAGAGGCAGGTTGGGCAAGTTGGGCAGAAACTTAAAGGATTGGAGAACTCACTAATAACTAAAGGCTATTGGACCAGGACAGAAAGGAGAAATGTTAAGAGATGGGGAACTGTGCCGTGTGGGCTGTGAAGAAGTTGAGGAAGAGCAACAGAGGGAAAGGAGAGCCTGGAGCTCATGGTGTGTGTGTGTGTGTGTGTGTGTGTGTGTGTGTGTGTGTGTGTGTGTAGCTGTTGCCTTAAGAGAGTGAGCCAAGGGCTTAGGCAATTTATCATGTGTCCTGCCCATGACTAGCTCGAGGGCTGCAGGCTGGGCCAGGAGTCAAACAGGTCAGAGCTGGTCCCCAAAATGCTGCGTCCTCAGTTGCTCTTCATGGTCCATCGGCGTCTGTGAGCCAACAGGGGGTGTTCAGAGGCAAAGCTGCCTTAGAGTCCTGAGTCTGCCAAAGACCTGGTTAAGACATCCATTGACCTATAGGAAAACTGGACTCCTACACAGAACTCAACAATCGCTGTGAAACCAGAACACAGGCATCAGCACGCATGCCCACTGACAATGCGCGGGAGACTGCCATGTTTTGCAGATGCAGAGTGAAGGATGGAGGAAGGAGAACATTCAGAGTGGCCCCTCACAAGCCTTCAAAGTGATCTTGCTGCATGCTTCCCCACCAGCCTGTGTGGACCCTGGGCATTCTTGCTGATGGAGAAGGCCAGGCTATGGTTGAGAACTCAATCTTTCTGTCTGGAGGACTCCTCTGAGATGCTCACTTGTTGCTGTTTGTGTTCACTGCGATACATTTGAAACATCACAGACGTGTGTGCCCTCTGCCTCCTCCCCAGTGTCTGACCCATATCACACCCCGAGGGAGCTCTTTCCCACTCTTAACTTCAGAAAAAGATCTCCCCTTTAAAGATGAATCTATAGGATTTATTTGTGAAATAATTCATTATTTCCTGATGACATTTGTGGAACTCTTGTCGTTTCTCCATGGCTTTGAAATGCATCTGGATGTAACTTTTTTTTTAAATACTGCTAGGGATCAAACTCAGGATCTCACACCATGTTGGCAAGTACTCTACCACTGAACTGTGGGCTCACTCCTTATACATGGCACTTAGCAACTGCTCTACCATTGAGCCATAGCCCTGATGTGATGGGATTTCGTTCTTATATAAAGAATGTTACCTACTTTTAATAAAAAGGCCCTTTATATTTAATTCTCTTTTGTTCTTACTTGCTTGTATTTTATTTAGAAAGATTTTCAAATTTTTACTAAAATTTCAGGGTAATCCAGGATCTTATTGGGAGTTGATTTTAACTCTGTGTGTGTGTGTGTGTGTGTGTGTGTGTGTGTGTGTGTGTATTCACGCATTACATGTACACACATGAGTACCTATAACTGGAAGGCCAGAAGAGACACCCAACCCCACCCTACCTCCAGAACTGAAGTTATAGGCCGTTGTGAGCTGACCAACATGGGTGTTGGGAATTGAATTTAGGTTCTCTGCAGAGGCCACACATGTTCTTAATTCTTGAACCATCTTTCTAGCTCTGAAGATTTCCTTTAAATTAACAATTTTCCACAGAAAAAGGGTGTTAATTCTTAGTTACTTGATTTGTCATAGACCAACTCAGCTTCTCATTTGGAGCTTAAATCCATGCATCATCAAGTGACAGTTTCCTTAAGTTGATTTTAACCTGGTGGCTTCCAGATGGTTTTCTTTGTTCTCCTGTGACTTGTGGCCCACAGTGTCATCTAAATCACATTTTCATGGTCACTGGCTCCATGACTGTTTATCTTGAGTCCTATGGGCAACAAAGATTGAAGTCATGCAAGAAAGCAAGAACTGAGATCTGAGGTGGTGGCTGAGACCCTCTTTCCCCACATCCTATTACTAGACATTTGGGTCATTTCTGTGTTGGAGTTAATACAGGAACTTGTGGTAGCTGCTGTATGTGTTATTATGAACCTCACACCCTCCCTGCCACTGAGAATGCATGCTGAGGTGCAGTGCATGGGTCAGAGGGGAGACAAAGGCTTGGCCTAAATAGCTTCTACCAAACAATTTCCCAAACCCTGGTGACATCTCACCACACCCAGGAGTCCCCGGCACCCATCCCTGCTGTGTCAATCCTTCCAAGTTCAATATGTGATAGTTTTGCATCTCCCTGATAAGAGGTTCAGCTACCTGCCAGTCATTTGATTACCTTCTACTGTTCAGCAGTTACTCAAATCTTTGCCTGCTTCCAATGTTCTCTTTTTTTAATATATTTTTCACCAAAGATGAGTCCTTTATCATAGACTGCCCTGTTAGTGACTTCTCCCTGGTCTGGCTCACCTCTAGCCTCTGACCTCTCTCGGGTAGCTTTTGAATAGAGTTGTTTATGTGTGTATTTGTATAGTATATGCACAAGTGTACACGTGTGTGGTTTTTTTTTTTTTTTTGAGTCAGGATTGCTCACCAAACCGGGAGCTCACTGATTAGCTAGACTGGCTGGCCGGAACTCTGAGGATCCACCTGTCTTGTCTCTCATTACCAGGATTATGGACACAAGCCCCCTACTCCTTGTTCTTACTGATGCTGGGGACCTGAACATATCCTCACACTTACAGAGCAAGCGTTTTATTGAGAGACATTTTCCCATCCCAGAACATCATCTTCAGGATAAGGAAGTTCCTTCAATGAGGTTGTTGTATGCTGTGTAGAAGCCTTTGCTTAATTTGAGACCATAAAAAAAATCTCCTATATTTTCTGCTAGAAGCTTGACTTTCTTGACATTGTAGGGACTTGGGTGACACTATTGGCTGCCATCAGTCTCGTGAGCATCCATGTGATAGGCCTTGGGATCATTTCTTTGGTTTCTGCACATACAGTGGACCAGGGCCACACTGACTCTTCTCCATGTGGATATTGAGTCCCTAGCATGGTCACTTCAGGAACCCATCCTTCCTCACACCAAGCATCATGGTGCCTTGACTGGGTAGCAGGTGCCTCCTTCTGTTTTCTCTCCTGTTCTCCTGTGTCTTTCTGTCTTAGTTCCAAACAGCTTATACCTATCTGCTGCAGCAATAGTGTGTGTATGTGTGTGTGTGTGTGTCTGTGTGTGTGTATGTGTGTATGTGTGTGTGTCTATGTCTGTGTGTCTGTGAAGGGCCACATACGTGTAAACATACAAATGGAAGTCAGAGGATAACCTCAGCTGTACCATCCATTGTGTGTTTCAAAGACAGGGTCTCATGTAGCCCAGGTTAGCTTCAAACTCCCTGTGAAGTTGAGGGTGACAGATCTTCCTGGCTCTGTTTCCTTAGTGCTAAGATTATAAGGCACAATACCATGTTTAGCACATGCAGTCTTGAGGATTGAATCTAGAACTTAACATATGCTAGGCAAGAACTCTACCAATGGAATCACATCGCTTGTTCTATCTTGATTTTATGAGACAGGGTCTGTTGTTGGCCTGGAACTTTTTGAGTGGGTAGGCTAGCTGGCCCAGCATACTTCAGTGCTCTGCGCATCTCTGCCTCCCCGGTGCTAGGATTACAAGTCCACATTGCTATTCCTAACTTTGTTTAAAACATGAGTTCTAGGGCTTGACCTCAGGACCTAAAGCTTGCACAGCAAATATTTTGCCAACTCTGCCATCTACAACAGCTGTGGGATTTTTAATGATGTCCTAGGTGCCTCTGGGGACATCAAAATGAACTCCCTTATAGAGAAGAAAGATTATTCACCCTGCATGTGTGTGTGCATCATGGCCCTCTGGAGAACGCTAAGCTCTATTCCATACCTGTTCAGTCCAGCTCTCCAGAACAATGTTTGGCGAGGGTTGTTTCATCTAAAGCTTTAAGGGCAGCACATGCCCAGATCAGAGTGAGGCCTCTGCCTGTGTGGCAGATATGCCAGGCCAGGACCAGAGCTGGTGATCCCACTCTGGAGATGCCTGCAGAGACACAGGTAGAGAAGGCCGCTCCAGAGATAGAGCATAGCCTGTGTGCAACTAAGAAACCAGAAAGTCAAAGATGTGTTTTCAATTTCTGTAATCCCTAGATCATACCCTCACTTTCCTGTGGGCTACAAGACTTCTGATGAGCTATTCTGGCCTCAAGTTTTCACTTGGAGAACTCCTATTCACCCTTCAGAACTCAGCTAAAGAGTGCCCCATCTTCGAAGCAATCCTCAGCTCTCCAGATGGGATCAAGAGATTAGTCATCTCCTTTGCCCTCTTGGAGTCTCTTCTCAAACCCAGTGTGTGCCCTTGTGTTCTCCTATCCACTCCTCAGATCAGAGCTTTGAATCCAGGACTAGAATGTTAAATGTTCTGAGATCCTTTGTGGGAGTCTATCTAGGAAAACCAAGGAGAAGGGGAGAGAGACTGGGGACTCTTTGTGACCCCTCTGCCCCTGCACAAAACAGTCCTGTGAAGCCAGTGATTCTAATCCATCGTTTATAGAAATGACCCCAGATGGACAATTATTTGCATCTTTCTAACTCTCAATGGTCATCAGGTCCAAACCTTGGCCCATACTGTATATGTGGCTGGTAGTAGCCTCCTTGTCTCCTAGAGGAAGAGGTTTGTCTTTGCTCTGCTGAGGCCTCTGAGAACTGCCTGCCTTTAGCCCTTCCCCATGCTGCCTATACCTCAGTGGTTTAGGCTTCTCACCCAAGACTCTCCCTGCACGTCTCCTGTGGGAGTTTGGCCTGGAGCACAGAGAGCGTCTGGAAGAGATGGACAGGTGTGGCCATGAGACTCACACAGGCCTCACCCTGTCATTAGTGGGCAGAGTTCTTCCCTCCCAAAGCTGTGGTATAGTTGCAGATTCTGGGTCAGCACCTGACTCAGTCACTCTCAGTCTCCACCTCCGCAGCCCCTACCAAGATGAGACCCCCAGCGCTGGCCACCAGCTGTTCTCTCTGGAGCACATCTCCAGCATGAGCAGATTGTATGTCGCTTCTGATTCCAGCACATCCCCAGGCCGGCGCAGTCTCTGGAGCTGGGGGCTTGGCTGGCTCAGGGATCTTTCTGCTGAGGGCTCCGAGTCCAAATTTCCTGTTACCCACAGCCTCAACGATTGGGGTTATGACCACAGCAGTTAGCAGCAGAACAGTTTCTGGATAAACATTCTCCTGGACTGCCACTTGCTCAGAGGGGGATGAGAGTCACATCGTCCAGGGTCACAGAAGCTACTGGCAATCATCACTTTGTGGAAAAGGAATACCCAGTGAGTCAGCTGTATGTGACAGCTCATCAGTAGAATTGGAAATTGACCTGTGGAGCTACTGCTATTCCTAACCAGGACCGTTGGTTTTGGAAGGTGCTGACTTCATCCCTTATGACTCTGAAAGTGAGAAAAGTAGGAAGAAGAATCTTATTTTATTTTAAAGGTTTATAATTTAACTCTCAAGGAACATACAATCTGGGAAATGCAGAAAAGCAAAAGAGGAATAAAGTCCAAGCATCATGTCATCAAATATGTGACAGAAACACAAGAAATCACCTTCTTAAGTGACTCCAGACACTGGCACGTCAGTTCCTGTTAGACTTTGTCACTAACAGGGAACCTGACAAATCAGCTTAAGGAAGTGTTTACACTGGCTCACAGTCTGAGGGTCCAGTCCCTAGTGGAAGAGCAGTCACAACAGTGGGAGGACCTCAGTCCACTAAAGGCTAATTGCCCACCCTTAAGATGGGGTCTTCTCACCTGAATGAACCTAATGCAAACGCCCTGCCCAGATCCGTTTCCATGGCGGTTCTAAATCCCATCCAGTTGACAGATCAACCCTTGAGGTCTTTGGTTCATCACCCCAACAGGAATGATGGATGTGGTTATCTGTTCATCCATTCTCAGACCATTCCTCTAAGGGATCCTCATGGGGTGCTACAGGGTCAGAGCTGATGACCAACATGAAGCAAAGCAAAATAAAAAGAGTGAAGGCAAAGACAGGGTGAAGAAATGACCCTCTACCTGCACAGCTCTCATCCCTTATTGTGGAGGACAAAGGTGATTTGGGGGTTGACTCTTCAATTCAATACCAAAGGCGGGTCCCCCTGTTGACTCTCCCAATCTCCAGACAGACAGTGATTGAGAAACCAAAAAGAAAAAAAAAAGAAGAACAAAAAGTTGCAAAAGGTATGAGTGGCTAGTGTGAAGTTAGCTCCCGCCCAGGGGGCGTGGTCTGCACATATCTCCTCCACTGTGGTTAGGCTCCGGAGGTGGGAGGCGAGGAGGATCCTTCAGGGGAGGTGGTGTGGTCACTGCTCCTGGAAGCCCATTGACTGACTCTCAGCCGCTTCAACTGGCCGCACTCTGCCTCTTCAGGAGGCCTTCTGGAGGTATAAACAATAAAGCAAACCAGGCAGGTCCGTTTGGCCCTGTGGATGGCGCCTGGACCCACGGTGAGTATGCAACCCCTTCTGGAAAGATTTGGAGTTTCTGGTCTATACCTCATGAGAACAATCCCAGGATAAAAGGCTGAAGGGCACTGTGGTCTCTAGACCATGTGCATTGGAAGACATTTTTGGAGGATTTCTCATGTGTGTAAGAGCACCCCCGGAGGACTGGAGGAGTGTGGGGCAGGCACAGTGGAGACTTGGTTCGTTTTCATGGATACTTACTTCTGAGAAATATTTAGAAGAAAATTGTGGGGCGGGGAGGGTAGAGAAGGGAGATCTGCCTCCGAGTCTGTTCGCTTCCTTCCAGTTGAGCTGCTGAACCAGGAAGCTTCTATCAACCTCAAGTTTATGGAAAGAAATGAGACATGCTGCCCCCTTGCCTACTTAGCGTATTCTCACCTCTCCCTCTCTCTCTCTCTCTCTCTCTCTCTCTCTCTCTCTCTCTCTCTCTCTCTCTCTCTCTCTCTCTGACAAGATTTTCATACGTAGCCCAGGTTGCCCTAGCACTATGTACCCTTCTGCCTTGGTCTCCTGAGTGTTGATTTTATATCTTTACACTTAAAAGTTATGTTTTAAAAGAACGCAAAGGAAATTCTATAGGGCAAATTGATAAGGGAAGCCATTCCAGTCTCTGTTCTCCAAGAAGTGAGCATTCAAGTTCTCTTGTGGGGCGGGTGTCTTCCCATTTAGTTTTAAACTTGCTTTGAAAAATAATGTCATTTCCATTGCCTCTAGATAATTTTATCTTAAAATACCATCAGTCCCTTAAAGCAGGTGAGCCCTAGAGTATATCCTAAGTACCTTAGGTCCTCTCTTGAGGTACTTTGGTGCATCTCTGGGATGGGTCTTTCGAATCTCTCAGTTCCAGAGAGAAGTCTAGACAGATCCAAGTGCTGCATACTGACAAACTCCAGGAAGGATCTGAGAAAAGCTGAGGCCCCAGAGGATGCAGAATCCTCTGGACATGGAAAGAAAGACATTTGGTGTAGGCAGCCCACGTGGGATGGCTCTCACGGGATGGGGAACTCTGCGGTTGCTTGAAGCTCCTGGGTGGGAACCGGTCAGAACCATCCACAGGCACTGACCTCACTGGCTGGAGAAGGGCTAGCTGACCAGAGGCTTAGCCAAGGACGGAAGCAGTAGCAGTGTTGGGCGAGGGACTCCTCATCCAGAGTGAGTACTTTTAAATCTCTGCAGAGTATAGGTTGTCTGTAGTCCATGTATTCCAGTTATGATCGGGTTCTCCAGCCAACTGTTATTAACCAGAAAACTGATTTGCACTGCAACCCCACCAGTCCCATAGTTGGTCCCCATGCTTACAGGTTCCATATCCACAGATCTGACCTTCTCTGGGTCAGCAACTGTTTGCAGACAACATTTACACCAGCAGTGAATATGCAGACACTTTTTTCCTCTCCTTGTATTGTGTAAGCCGGTCAGGGTGGTAGTGATTGCCAGAGAATCTGTATTGTATAACTGTCTGCAGTGTAGAGATGATCTGAAATGCAGAGGGGATGTGTGGAGGTTGTGGACCAGTACCATATCATCTTACAAATAGGAACTGAACCCACCAGGGTGCTAAAAGAAGGGTTATACATTCATCAATACGCATACATGTGCAAACACACACACACTTACATAGACAAGGTCTCCAGGTGTCACTGTGGAAGGACAGTCCCTGCAGCAAGGACTGGCCACATGCAGGCTTGAAGCTAGCAGTGTAACTTGCCCCAGTGTCTTCTTCCCAGCTAGGGGTGCATGGGAGGTGAATTTATTCATAGGAAGAAACAACTGTTTGCTCAAATGATGTAGGATGCAAACAATCAGCAAATTACAATCCTGCCTGTCTCTGGTGTGTCCCACAGCCTTTGATGTCCACTTCCTTTTTTCTTGGTTTTATTTTTACACATGTGATTGGTGTGAGGAGCGAATACACACACTCGGATACACAGAGACACAGAGAGAACCATATACACATTCCAGCCTACAACCCAATAAATTGTTACTCAATTCAAGAGATCTGGCCCATCGATTTATTGGGAAATAACCAGTTGCCCTACTATTTTAATTACCAGAATAAAAAAAAAAATAGCCTACTTCGGCATCTCACCCATCTGACAAATTCGGGTCAGTTTAGGGCCTGTGGAAATGGATCGAAAGCACGGGATTAGTGTGGGCTGTTGGAAAAAGTTAAAAGGCGGGACTGGCCAGGGAAGGGCAGGAGGCCGGAGGAGGTCATAGCGCCAGTGTCACAGGCTCATAGAGGTGGGAGGTGTGGACATTGCACGTCTGTGTCCTGAGGAGTGGAGCTGCTACAGGACAAGAGCATCTTGTGGGAAAGAGACCAAATTGTGGCCCTTACCCAAGCAGTTTTACACCTGAAGATGCTGGTGTCCCAAGGGTTAACGGAACACACAGATAGGAGAGGGAATCTGGAGAAGGAAGCTCTCCCGGTCCTCACGTCCTCATGGCTTGTGACCTGGCACTGTAGGGGGCTTCAGGGCTAGAAATGGAGCTTCACAGAGAACCTGGCTGTGAGCAGGAATTTCAGGAGGGCTTCTGGGGCCCCAGCAGCCAGCCAGCAGTTGGCTTCCCCGCCTGGCTCAGGCTTCTGGCCTGCCCGCTCTGACTTGCACCCAGCTTCCATATGGCCCTGACTCCCAAGGGGGCTGGCAGATCCTCTGTGGAGAATTCTTTTGCCGGCTGTGTGAGCGACTTATGACTTAACTTTTCCACTCCTCAGCGTTGGGAAACGGCCCAGGGTGGCAGTCCGCTTTGAGCAACACAAGCTTCTATTTTAATCCAAGGTGCCTGTGGCAACAGCCCAGCCCACAGAATCTTGTTTTGTTTTTTTTCAGACAGGGCTCCTCTGAGTGGTCCTGGCTGTCCTAGAACTCACTCTGTAGACCAGGCTGGCCTCAGACAGAGATCCACCTGCCTCTGTCTCCTGAGTGCTGAGATTAAAGGTGTGTACCACCATCACCCAGCTGAGTTCTATTTTCTTTAATTTCTCTGAAGCATTTTTATGGATTCTAGCATCTCTCTCCTATAATCTATTTTTGTCCAGACCCTCGCTAATAGCAAGTTAATTTTAATTGTTACCAAATAGGATTCCGGGAAGTATAAAGTGTTTGAAAAAAACAAAACAAAACAGGACAGTGCCAAACACCTTCTTAAATAAAAGTTTTTCAAAAAATTACCTCATAGATAAAATGTTACATAAAATGGGAGTTACAGAAGGATGTTGATAGTAAGTTCAAAGCAATGCTTCATTCTAGAAGCTCATTATAAGTTCAGAGCCACAGTTTCATATGGACTTGCCTTATCATAGTGCACACCTGTGGCTTCATCCTTGAATGTGACCTAGAATGAATATGGCTTTCCCTGAACACAAATTTGTCCCAATGCCTATTTCTCTTTTTGGTATAATTATGAAAGCTCATTGTGTTTCTTATTATGCAGCCTTTACTTACTATTCTGAGGAGTGGGCGCACTCTATTCTTGATTCTGACTTTATTACATCTTTCTAGCAAACAACGAAAACAATCTCTTAAAACTTTCTTCCTAAGATCAAATCAGGAATTCTATAAAATCATTAATTCATCTAAACAGCATTAATTCGTGAGAGTTCATCTTTATGTTGCTCTGCAGGACGTCTGCTCAATAGGGTGTGCTAATGTGCAGGAATCCTCGGGCTCTGTAGGAGTGTCAGGAAATGGCACATCAGCTGCAAGCAGCAGTCCTGAGATAAAGTCTCTTGGGACCTTGCCTCTTAGAGCTCACTCATCTTGGGTCATGCAAAAAGTAGGGCCACCTACAAGAAGGTCACCTGCTAACCTTAGTCTTTCCTTGATGGCTCCTGACACTGGTTTAAAGGAGCCAAGTGTCTCGGAAAGTTATAAATCATAATCTGAATCCCGGGGACAGACCACACCCACCCATCATCTAATTCTACCCGAAGGATCAGAACCTCTTACGATCATGCTTTGGGATCAGACCAAGGCTGGCTGGCACCTGAGTGGCATCCTTGTTCTGCCCCTTCCACTCATACTGGTTCCCTTATTTACCCATAGGCTCTCTCTCTAAGAGGGCTCTCAGCTGAGTCCTGCTTCCAACTCCATTCTAGGGCCTTTACTATTGTGTGGCTTACCATTCCTATGGGCCATGGACTGGGAAATGGAAATTACAGAGGAAACATGGTGGCATGAGAGATACACATAGACGCATGGTTTTGCTTTACATAGGAATAGCCCAAAAATCACTTCTAGAATGCCATGGTCCTGGCAGCTCTGTAGAGCCAGAGACAAAAGGAAAACACCGAGTGATGTTATTGTCTCTGAGAGTTCCCAATGCCACTGGGAGGTGCAGGGTCTGAGAAGTCAGGCCCAGAGCCAACCAGGCTTGGCCTTTCTTCACTGACACTACCCCTTCCCTTTTGGCTGAAGAGAGGGCTACTGAAGACTGGGGTTCCTCTCTGGAGGACACTCATTTCCTGTAAGCCTTGGGATCCTCTACAGAAGGCTTGATCTCCGAGAATTAGTCAAGAAAACCAAAGCTACCTCAAGCCTGTTAACCCCAAAGTGGAAATAAATTGTTTTGGTGTGGAAAAGTGGAGACAGGTGGGTACCAAGTAAAGGTTGGTTCAGGGACTTAAGATGTCATTAGATGTGACTCTCCATTTCTCTATCTCTGTCTCTCTTCTCTCCATTTATCTGTGAGAGAGGTGGCTAGCTTCAGGTTTGAGCCTATATCATTAAAGCAATCAGACTTAATGGGACTCCCGTTAAGTATGTCCCCCAGGAACGTCACTGACTGACTTCAGTTGAGTTCCACTCTCACCCACTTAATGGTTCTTCTGGCAGGTTCTCAGTCAAGTGCCCATGCTGCAATATTCTGTGCTGTAGGGGGGGTAGAATATCCTCGAAGATGTTGAGACATTGTTATCTTAAGATAAAGGAGGGGCTGGGACTATGGATCAGTGGACAAAGCACTTGCTATGCAAGCAGGAGGACCCAAGTTTGGATCCTCAGAACCCACAGAAAGCCAGGAACAGTAACAAACATATTTAATCTTAGTGTCCCGAGGCAGAATGCCAGGCAGACATGGTAGAATCCCCAGAAGCTCCTGGACAGCTAGTCTGGCCTATTCAATAGAGAGCAGCAAGAGACCTTGTTCAAAAGCGGAAGGCAAGGACTGACTCCTAAGGTTGTCCTGTCCTATTCACGTGTGTGTGTGTGTGTGTGTGTGTGTGTGTGTGTGTGTGTGTGTGTGTGCGCGCGCGCGCGCGCGCATGTACACATGTGTGCTCAAAGCAATAAGTAAATAAATGCAAACACAATATAAAGCAAGAAAAGTGTTCTATTTCAGGCTTCACTCTTGGGGAAACATGGGGAAAATAAGGTCTAGCCCCCGAGGAGATGACAAAGATTAGATGCCGTCAAGAATCTCAAAGCACTCAGCTGTGGTGTTCAGCACCCTACAGCCACTGTCTTCTCTCACGGGTCTTCCTGGTGGCTAAGACAGGAGCCATGGGTTCTCCTCTTCTCACATTAACCTCAGATCTGCTGCTCAACAGGATAATCCCCAAGGACAATGAACCTCATGCTGGGCCTGGGCCTGTTTCTGGCAGGCCTCCTCACTGTGAAAGGTCTCCTGCAGGACAGAGATGCTCCAGATATGTATGAGTCTCCAGTTGGGGTCCAAGAGTGGAGGGGTAAGAAGGATGCTCGGGAGCTTGCTCGACACAACATGGAATTTGGCTTCAAGCTACTGCAGAGGCTGGCCAGCAACAGCCCTCAGGGGAACATCTTCTTATCTTCACTGAGCATCTCTACTGCCTTCTCCATGCTGTCTCTGGGGGCCCAGAGCTCCACACTGGAGGAAATCCGGAAGGGCTTCAACTTCAAGGAGATGTCGGACAGGGATATGCACACGGGTTTCCACTACCTTCTCAATAAGCTCAACAGGGAGACACAGGACGTAAAGATGAGCATAGGCAATGCTTTATTTATGGACCAGAAGCTGAGGCCCCAACAGAGGTTCCTGAAACTGGCCAAGACTGTGTACGATGCGGACATGGTGCTCACTAACTTCCAGGACTTAGAAAACACTCAGAAGGAGATCAACAAATACATCAGTCGGAAAACCCACAACAGAATCAAAGACATGGTCAAAAACATAGACCCAGGCACGGTGATGCTTCTCACAAACTATATTTACTTTCAAGGTAAGGCTAGGGGCATGCCAGTGTGGGGAAGGTAGAGGGACTTGAGTTAGAAACTTGACCCAGTTCTTTGCTTGCTCTGAATCTAAATCCTTGTGCCAGTAACAGTCCAGGACTCTGACCTCTCTGGCTATAAAGTAAACACCAAGATAACCCACCAAGGAACTGAATCCCCCTGGGATTCATAGTGGGAATGTCAGGGGAGATGAGCATTGCAAACTCTAGATTGTCGTGTGTATGCTTTCACTGTGGTGGATTGTCCTCATTTGCTTTGGTTTAGAAGTTAGAGTCTCTGCTTCTTAGATAAGAGAGAAAAGTGAGAGTTGGGAGGATGACTCCCAGCTCTAAAACCATTCATTCAGGACCAGAAACCACTTCTCTAGGGCCTAATCCATGGCGGTGGCAGCGGTGGCCATTTTGATTGGTGGCGGCTGCCATTTTAGTTGACCCCCAGAGTAAGGAGGCAGAGACAGGAGCTCTCTGGCTAGTCAGTTTAGTCAATCAGTGAGCTTCTGGTTCAATGAGGGAATCCTGACTCAAAAAACAAGGAAGGAATCGATAGAGAAGACAACACAGCATTAACCTCTGGCTGTAACACTCGCATCTGTATACACACACACACACACAAAATCAATTAATCAGTCAATCAATAAAAGGGAGTTTGCAGACAGGGCTCTGCAGCAAGGTCCCTCAGCATGCTGCCCCTGTGGTTTTCTTATGCCCACAGGAGAGGGCCTTCAGAATACCAAGGGAAGTGTTTTCATTCTCACAAAGCCAAACAGCCTCAGGAACCGCAATCCAGAGCTCTGTTAAGATACAAGCTATGGCCATCTCAGTGTCAGGGGCAGCCAACTTTAGGGTAATGTATTCTACCGCCTCACAGCCCCGCAATACTAGTCCCAGGCTCTTTTTAACTGGGTCCCTGGGCCTGTGTGCTTCTCACAGAAATCTTCCAGGCATGAAGAAGGACCCTGCACCACTTCCGCTGAATCTGGGTGGATGATGGTCAGGGATCAGCAGGGTCAGGCCTTCTCCTTTTCTTCCAGACACCTTTGCCATTTTGCCTTCTATTTCTCAGGCAGGTGGCAGTACGAATTCGACCCAAAACAGACGAAAGAGGAGGAGTTCTTCATAGAGGAGGGCAAGAGCGTGAAGGTGCCCATGATGTTCCAAAGGGGCATGTACGACATGGCCTACGACAGCCAGCTCTCCTGCACCATCCTGGAAATGCCCTACCGAGGCAACATCACAGCCACATTTGTCCTTCCTGACAATGGGAAACTGGAGCTGCTGGAGCAGGGCCTGCAGGTAGACATCTACGCCAAATGGAAAAGCCTTCTCTCAAAAAGGTAAAGGCAGAGACTCGTCCACAGAGACCCTTGTCTTTCCCCCTCCTTCCTCACACTCTCCTCATTTCTTCTTCCCTAAGGGCACAGTTAGGCTCTCGCTGGGGCTCTGTAAAGGTGAGCAGGAGACTGGAACATACCTAGAAGCTGGGAAGGTGTGACCCTTTGAAGTTTACGCATTGAAGTTTTGGGGAGTGTGGGGGATGGAGTCTCACTTCAGGGTGGTGGTCAGGGAGAGCTTCACGGAGGAGGTGGCATTTAAGGTAAAGCTTCCAGGCTAGAGGGAAGAAAGAGGAGTGATGGATTCTTACACAGAGGAAACTTTAAGGATGGACACTTGATGTACCAAAGGGACATGCAGATCCTCTGAGCAGAGATGCATCTTGTCTCCCAGCCAAAATAAGTAGTCTCTAGGAGACTCCCATCTCTCTTCAGGATGGTGGACTTGCCCACATATGCTAAAGGGGAACTTTCACTTTACATGATACACGCAACAAGCCAATATCCCTTCTTTGCCAACCCATTTGGGCTGGCTGGTAGTTGTGAAGTTATTTTGAAGTATGCATAGGGAGCCAAGCCTAGACCTTTTGGGCAATTGAGAAGGAAAAGGGGAAGAAAGAGGAGGAGATGGGCTTTTCTTTCTGAAGCCCCTTCCCACCATGGAAGGACTAGGAGAGGCTGAAGGGCTACACCCTTTTCCAAAGAAGGGACCACACCAACAGATACATGCCTAACCTCTGCCACCCACAAGTGTGGGAGACTTCCAGTTTTCCAAGTGTGTAGAAAACATCAGAATTCAGGCACCAGGGTCCTCCAACCTGGGTTGTGTACTGAAGGCAGAGTTTTCAGAGAGTTTGAAGACTGCTGCCCAGAGTTTCAGAGCAAAAGCTCAGGTTTCCCTCAGAGCTTCCTCTTCGAGAGGCAAAGAGCTGCTGGGCTTTTGAAATAGCTGCCTATTTGTATACATGCATCTGTGTGTATATATGTATATGTGTATATATACACACATGTATGTATACACACACATACACATACACACATACACAAACACACACACATACACACACACACACATACATATTTGTGTCTCTGTGTGCACTGTTCCCATCTTCCCCCACATAGTGCCATGGTATTATGTCACACATGTATTATGCCTGTAAGTGTATCTATGTGAATCTAGATTCCATACTTGAAAGAAAACTTGCTATTTTGTTTTTCCTTTATCTATTACCCTCACTTATTCTCCCTTCTATTCTCTTTGATCTTCTTCTATATCACAAATTATATATATGTAACACACATATATATATACATACATATACATACATATGTATATATGTGTATATATATATATGTGGATATAATGTCTATATCCACATATAAAAGAAAACATTCTATATTTGAATTTTTCCTCTTTTCCCTGTTTATGTTTGTTTTGACAGAGTACCCTGTAACCCAGGCTGGCTCTGAATTCCGCATGTAGCCAAGGATGACATTGAACTCCCAGTCCTCCTGCCTTGCATTCTGAGTGCTGGGATTACAGGCACACATCACCATACTTGGTTTAGATGCTCGCCTTTCTGAGTCTGGCTTCTTTTACTTAACATGACCTCCAGTTGCATCCATCTTCTTACAAACGCGGTACTCTCTAAAGCTAAGTAGACTTCCACTATGCATGCATATACATATATATATATATGCACACACTATGCTTTTCTAAGTGTTGGTTTCATTGTCTTCCTACCGGAACACAAGTCAAGTGCAATGGCTTTTCCTGTCCCTCCCCATCAGGTATATGTTATGTGCTTAAAAAGTATTTCTTGAAAGAATAAAGAAGTAGAAAGGCAAGTTTGATGATTATCAGGCCTATGAACAGTATCAAGTTATGAGACTTAGTGCAAGTCTGGACTGAGCCTGAGGTAAAGGTGGGGAAGTTGCCCAAGGCCACAGGTACAGTCCTCCTCGTGTGCGTGGCGCAGAAGACCAACGCCCTTTGCCCCAGTTGTGGGTCTTCTAGAGTGGACTTGACCCCAGCTCTGACTGACTCCAGGTTTTAAGCTCTGTTGTCTCTTGCAGCAGGCTTGCAGGGAGTCTAATCTGACTCAGGCTACAGCCCAGCCCAGTCTGCTATGGGGAGGTCATGAACACGGGGATGGAGCCTGAGAGTGTTCCCAGTGGATGTGTGCTCTGGGGAAAGCTGGGCAGGAAACAGGATGTACTCAGAGAGTATGAGGTGTCTTGAATCCCCAAGTTGAGCCTCTCTTATTCCGAGGACAGAAAGACCCGTGAGTCTTGATACAGGGAGGCTAAAAGCCTCACCCACCATCTTTCCAGGAACCCACCCTGGACAATCAGAGAACACTTCCCTTCACCCCTGTCCTACTCTCCTCCACAGATTGGTAGATGTGTGGGTGCCCAGGCTCCACATCTCAGCTACTTACAACATGAAGAAGGTTCTGTCCCGCCTGGGCATCAGCAAAATCTTTGAGGAGAATGGTGACCTCACCCGGATCTCGTCTCATCGGAGCCTGAAGGTGGGAGAGGTAAGCTCGCTTGGCTGGACCACTGTCCCCTCCTACTCAGGAGTCCCCCTGGAGTCTCGGCCACAGCTGTGGTCAGAGCTCTGTGATCCTGGGCAAACCGCCTCTCAGCCTCTGATTCCAGTCTTTAAAACTAGAACCATCACTCACACGGTTTCTACTGGACGTGACCTGAATATTGACCAAGTGCTGGGACATCTATCAGACCCATATATAGCCAGACCGGAACCTTCTTTCTAAGGTCTCACAGCCATCTGGGAAGGAATGAGGGAACTGCATCATTGAGACAGGCAGACAGAGGCTCAGTGCCTTGCAACAGTGCAGCATTTGAATTTCAGAGCCATAATGCATAACTGTTTTGTAGCATAAGTAAGTCCAGAATATTGCATGGGGAGCCTAGTCATACTTGAATATAACCATTGCTTATCATGAATGGAAATTTAACTAGGGGGTTAAAAGAGCATAGAAGGGCAAGCTCCAGAAACAGAGAACAGTGTGTATTAGGGACTGCTCTGCTGCTGTGATAAAACACCATGGCCAAAATCAGCTTACAGAAGAGTTTACTGTGGTCTGTGGTTCCAGAGCGACAGTCCCTAAAAGGGAAGGTGCGACAGCAGTCAGCCAGAGCAGGAAGTTGGCTGATCACATTTTGTCTACAAACAAGAAGTACAGAGTGAGAACAGGAAGCAGGGTGAGAGTCTAAACACTCAAAGCCCGCCTCCAGTGGCTTGTTTCCCCCAGCGCTGCAGGTCCTAAACCTCTCCAAACAATGCCACCCACCAGGAACCAAGTGTTTAAATAAGGGAAGGAGCCTGGGACTGCTTTTCTTATTCAAACCACCACTTAAGGGGAGTGTCCGTCTGACGGGGGGTGTGGTCAATGTGGGAGGTGGAGAAATTGGCTGGTGTTAAATGTAATAAAGGGAAGGGGGGGAGTGTCAAGTTGTTCTGGGAGGGAACTGTGGGAGGGGACTGTGGGAGGGATCATGCCCTCAGAGCAGGACGACCTAGGTGCTCAACTACCTGCCGGGCTGAGCTAAGTAAGACTTCATAGCCCCTTTCTGACCCCTCACTGTTGGAGAGCCCCTGAAACTCAAGGAAGATAGCAACCCCCACTGCATCCCCCCACCCCCACACTTCCACTGTAATACCATCCTCACGACTATGCTGGGTATCTGCGGCCAGATTGTCTCCCTCTCTGAGCTTCCTGCTCTTGACCTGACCTACCCATCCCCCCGACAGACCCCTGCCACCCCAGGCTCAGCATCTACTGACTGTCTCTTGGTTCTGCAGGCTGTACACAGGGCTGAGCTGAAGATGGATGAGAAAGGCACAGAAGGGGCTGCAGGCTCTGGAGCCCAGACACTGCCCATGGAGACCCCACGAAGGATGAAGCTAAACAAGCCCTTCCTGATGATGATTTATGAGAAGGTCGTGCCTTCCATGATCTTCCTGGCAAGGATTTATGACCCTAGTGGGAAATAAAGGAGAATTCCCTGTTGACTTCAGACCCCCACCCGTTTCCTAGGGCTGGAAGCGTTTCACCTGCTTGGCGTGGAGGAAGGTGCACTCTAACCTAATCCTCTACAGTCATTACAGCCCACCATTACCTCAACCAGCAGCCCAGCTGCCTCTGGGGACTTTGTGCTCTGTACCCATTTAGAGCCCCTCCCCTAGCCATCAGCATTCCTGGACCAAATGCCAACCTTTACCCCCAGTATGCCCACACCTCCTTTATCCCTGCAGGCAGGGCATGTTTGTGATGCGATAAACTCCACCTCCCCAGACCCATCTGCTAGAGTCAGGTAGATGCCCAGAGGGAGATGGGAGCCACAGAAAGTAACTAGAATCTGGGTAGAAGGCATGGTTAGGAAAGCCACGTGTCTCATTTTGGAGCCTCTCTGCCCCCCTTTCTGACGTGAGGATCGCACTGCTCCTTGATGAGACTTTGAGGAAATCAGCGCCGATTCCTTCCTTGCAGAATTCGTTTTCCATTGTGAGTCCCAGGCTGAGAACTCTGGCATGCGTGCTACTTGGCTCGCTCCCCAGAGTGTCCAGGCAGGGTTGGTAGCCCAGCCAGACTCCGGGAACACAGTGCAAGTGACCCAGCATTAGAAGAAGCCTGCCTTGGGGTGAAGCTGGGAATCACTGCCGGATTTATTCAGTTTGGGGGATCACAGGAGGAAGATTCTGAGGTTCCGGGCGTCTGGTCAAAGGCAGGTTCTATTATTGAACCTTTAGGAAACAGGGGTCTCTACCTGCCTCAGAAAACTGGCCTTGCAGGGTCTGCTTATGGCCGCTAGGGGGCACCAAGGGCCAGGCCAATGATGTGGGGCTGGCCAGCAGAGGGGTGCCGTTCTCTGGCTATGAATAGCCTGTGTTGGGGAAGGGGCACTCAGACGGGCTTGGTACCTTTGAAACAGCAATTGCCACTTCTTGCCTAGCACCGAGACCTTCGTGCTTTGGTCGCTAAAGCTCAAGAGGCAACCAGAGTGAGCAAACCTTGTGGAGGAAATGAGGCTTAGAGAGGGGAGGTTCCTGTGGTGTTAGAGTAAGCCAGGCATAGCAGTATTGGAGTTTGTGGTAGGAAGCTTTCCGTTGCCAAGCATCACTTCTCCAGCCAATGAGAGGACAGCAAGCATCCCCCCCCCACATCCTACCCCTGTGGGGTGAGGATCCTCCGAAGCCAGGCCTGTGGAGAGGTCTGGGAACCACTGGGTGAGCAGAAAGTTTAAAGTCAGATGCTTCTCTGGGTGGGAGTAGGAGAGAAACCAGTGCACAGGAGGCTGAGCTCCCCGTGAGCAATTTACGACATCACGGTTATAAGTCGTGGTGCTGTGTATGAGGCACGGCCATGTTAGCCACTGATCCTCTGGGTATCTTGACTGGAGCCAGGGCCAATGCTTGTACTGAGGGAATAGTGATAGATTCCTCCCGAAACCAGGTAGACTGGAAGAGTTCCGTGGGGTTCTACATTAAGACCCTGGTTACCGTCTTCTGTCACCTCCTCCAGCCTGAGATGGCCAGCGGCTTCCTGAGGGTATCAACTCTACCCCCCCACACACACACACAGTCCTGGTGGGAGTGCCCTCCTTCTCCTGATGAGTTCCTACTCGCCCTACGATACCCAGCTCTTTCTTACCTCTCCACGGGCTTCTGTCTTCTTCCTCGGTATCACCCAGGCAGCCTTTCCAGGAAATGGAAGCTCATTGGTGGCTGGTGGGTCTGAATGTACCCCCTCCTTCCACGTGAGCTGCAATCAGTCACTGCTACACAGGTCTCTCAGAGCTGCACGCCATGGGCCGGTGGCTCAGTCACACAGGCCCCGGTCCTGGCCCCAAGGAGTTACTGTCCAGTCATTGGGGAAAGTAGCCATACCTGTATCCTGTACTTATCACAGTTAAGCTCCTGTCTACAGTCTCCACTAGCCATAGAAAAGGCTCCCTGGGGTACAGGAGAGCTCATGACAGGAATCCTGTTTCAGGAACCAACACAGCTATAACCATTAATTCCAGTTATAGGGCTCAGTCAGATAGTGTTTGCCCACTATGTGTGAAGCCATGGGTACAAGAATACTATCTTAAAAATTAGAAAAAAGAAAAATATTAAAAAAAGGGAAGAAGTTAAAAGTATAATATTTTCCCAGGATAGTCAATAAGAGACAAAATACCAATTTGTCCTCCAAATAGAAATTGGACATAAGGTCTACCTTTATTTAAATGACTGTTGCTTATCTTTAATATTTTCCAATATGGTTCCTGACCTTCACAACCATATGTTCAATCCTCACTGTAAAAATCATATATTTGAATTTTTTTTCCAAAAAGGAAGCTAGAGTAGTAGACAAGAGATCTACTCAAGCATCAAGAACGGCATGTGCAAAGCCCCTGCGGTCAGCAGCATGAATGAGGAACTAGAATGCTGTTCTAGTAGCTAGAGCAATAAAATAAGGCAGGAGTTGGGCAGTAAGGCTGGAACAATGGGTGGGGCTTTGTTTCCCAGAGAGGAGAACAATCCTAGCAAACTTGTGACTGGAAGGTGACCCTCGAGTAGATCACTATACAGCCTTGCATCCAAGTGCCCAGACTAGTACACACACAGAGCGTGTGCTCAGTATGTGGTATTAAGAGATTTCTACACCGCCACTTGTTTGTAGACAGCTGGTCATCACCCAGTCTCCCCTGTTTTCTGGTGGGAAGGCCTGCTGGCATGGCAGGTCTGTCTCCTGGGAAACAGCCTGCCTACTTCTTCACAGCACCTGCAGATCCACTTCCGGGTACCAGCTCAGGCCATCCCGCCCTGTCTGGGTGCTGTCACTGCCACCACTGCCTTGCTGATCTTCACTCATCTTTCCAGGAAAAGCCAGCTCCTCCCCTCTCAAAGGTTTCCCAGCCCACCTGGTTGTGGACTGGCTGACCTCAGGAATGAGCAAGCAAATGAATCCACGGGCTTGACTTTGATGTAACCCACACCTCTTAGTCACCTCTCGAAGCCTACACTGCATGGGTGTGTTCATCATTCCTCAAACTCATCCACCTCCATGGTGAAACCTTTCCACGTTACTGAAGCCTCAAGCTTAAGGAAACCACATAACCTACCCAAAGATACACAGCTAGAAAATGATGAGTCTAGGATCAGATGGAAGTCCCATGAGCATCCTCACGGTCTGATTGCTCAATAAGACATCTACCTGCTCATTTTCCTATCCATTCATCTACCCAACCATCTATGTTCTGACCCACCCCTTCCTCTACCTATACACTAACCTCTCTACCCCACTGACCCATCCATGTATCCATCCATTCACTGGTCCAATTATATACCTATCCATCTATGTATCTACCTATGTATGTATGTATGTATGTATGTATCTATCTATCTATCTATCTATCTATCTATCTATCTATCTATCTATCTATCTATCCTTCCATCTACCTATTCACTTCACCAATCTGTCCATTCACTTGTCCATCTACACATCTACCTGTCCATCTGTCTGTCTGTCTGCTTAGTCAGGGTTTCTATTCCTGCACAGAAAATCATGACCAAGAAGCAAGTTGGAGAGGAAAGAGTTTATTCAGCTTACACTTCCCATTGCTGTTAATCACCAAAGGAAGTCAGGACAGGAACTCAAGCAGGTCAGGAAGCAGGAGGCCATGGAGGGATGTTACTTGCTGGCTTGCCTCCCCTGGCTTGTTTAGTTTGCTTTCTTATAGAACCCAGGACTACCAGCCCAGAGATGGCACCATTCACAATGGGCCTCCCACTCTGATCACTAATTGAGAAAATGCCTTACAGCTGGATCTCATGGAGGCATTTCCTCAAGGGAGGCTCCTTTCTCTGTGATAACTCCAATTTGTGTCAAGACACACAAAACCAGCCACTACACTATCTATCCATCCATCTATCTGTCCGTCTGTCTGTCTATCTATCTATCTATCTATCTATCTATCTATCTATCTATATCTTTTCATCTACCTGTTCATCTCACTGATCCATCCATCCTTCCAATCATCAATCCACTCACCCATCATGCACCCACAAACCTGTCCATCCTACTGATCCATCCATCTACTCACCTGCCCACCTCATTGACTAATCCACCCATATATGTACTTACCCACTCATGCATCTGTCCATCCATCCACCGACCCATCATCCTCCCACTAATCCATTCATCCATCTGTCCACTATGTGTCATAGATTGTCCTAGGAACTTGAGTTATACCAGCTAACAAAATCTACAAAGACCTTCACCTTCATGGAGGCTTTAGTCTGTTTGGAGAGGCATAAAATAAACAAGGTATGGAGCTAAGAAGCCATTTAACAGAGCAGGCAAGGGTGGCCAGCTGGAAGTGTTGGTGTTATATGTGTGTGGTGGTTGTAGAGGGGTTTATGACTCAGCCCTAGGATCAGGGGATGCTCAGAACCTAAACAGCTAAATGATGATTCCATATTGCAAAGTCTATGTCATGGCTGGACCTGGGTCCTGGTGACACGGGTGTACGCCTGCACATTGCTCTCCTGGACATGATAAATCCTTAGAATGGACATGCCTCACACCAGAATCCCAGCAAGAAATGCCCCTTTGGTGTGAACCAGCAGGCTTTCCACGGGGTGCGGGAAGCCATGGCACAGCTTTTGAACATCTCCTCAGAAACATGCAGGGGCCAGGCTAGGAATTCAGCTTCCATGTCGGTGCCGGCCTAGTGCATAGCTCCACCTGCCTCAGCTGAGGTCATTTCTGTGGGATGCACCAGGAGTGGCAGGCCGATGCGTTGGCAGGGAGGGCCACCAGTGGGAAGTCCCAGTGCTCTGCCCTCATGTTTCCAGACACTCCCTGTTTGGCTTGAGCCTGGCCTCCCATTCTTCATTTATGCAGCTACAGGGTGGCATCAGAAGATCCCCCCCACCCCCACCCCCACCCATCTGAAAAAACAACCATTCTTCCAGACATCGTAGGGAGTGAGCAACCACCTACTGACCATGCGCTGTGACCCAAAACACCAGGGAATCAGAAGTGAGGGGACCTGGCCAAGCACAGCCTGGGAGGAGATTACCACACAGCCTTAATCCTCTGCCTCTCCTAATGTCGGACTCAGGACCAAGGAGAGAGCTCCCAGTCCTCCGGGTCACCACAGCGGTTCTCAGATTTCACAGCTGGAGTGCAAAGCCAAGATGGCGTTTGTTTGTTCTTCAGGAAGCCCCGCATTCCGTTCATAGTTCCCCAACTTTCAGTTCTCTCTGACCTACAGGCACAATTATGGCCGAGCCGCCTCCTCTTTTGTGTTAAGGGAGTTTTATACCCGTGAGCCCACCTCAAGTGGAAAATATCTGACATCTAACCATCTGAGCACCGCTGCTCAAGAACCCAGCACCCCAAAAAGCAAAGGTTGCTTCCTCTCATTGCAGAGGTGCTGGGAGCCATGATACAGACTGCATGCTATCATCCTAGGAAAAAGAACAAGATTTGGAATTTGACAGATTTTTATTTATTTATTTATTTATTTATTTATTTATTTATTTATTTATTTTTGCCTCTTTAATAGAGTTCAGAACAGCCTAAACCTAACCAACTATATTATTTGGTCAAGTTCTATCTTTAAAATGGTTAATTTGTTGGAATACGTGTGACCTTGTTGGAGGAATGTCACTGTGGGGGTAGACTTTGAGGTCCTGTGCTCAAGCTCCACCTAGTGTGGACAAAACAGTCCCCTTCTGGCTGCCTTTGGATCAAGATGTAGAACTCTCAGCTCCTCCATCATCAAGTCTGCCTGGACGCTGCCATGCTTCCCATCATGATGATGATGGACTGAACCTCTGAACAAGTAAGCCAGCCCCAATTAAATGTTGTCCTTTATAAGAGTTGACTTGGTTGTGGTGTCTCTTCACAGCAATGGAAACTCTAACTAAGACACACATAAAATAAATAAATCTCTAAAACTTTAAAAAAAATAAATAAATTTGGGACTGACAAGCTGGCTTGGCAGGCAAAGACAGTTGCCATCAGATCTGGGGTCCCCGGGACACACATCATAGAAGGAAAAAGAATCAACTGTCACAAGCTGTCCTCTGATTGTGAGGTGATGTCAGAATCCAGCTACTGCTCAGTTGACAGTACCTGAGCACCCCTCCTGTTTCACAGACACCCACAGGTGCCCCACGGAGACTCTATGAGTCTTTAGCTAACAGACTTCTGTGAGCGAGGGTTTCTCACTTAAGGAAGAGGGTTATGTTAATTTCTATCTGTGACCACATATCCTGTTCCCCACCCCCTTCCTTCCTCCGACCTGGCGGACATAGAACCAGGCTGCAGGCTGTGCTATGAAACCTCCCTGTCTTCAGAAAGGCATATGAAGAGAGCTCACTTCTGCCACATGAGCCCTGGTTCTTCTCTTCAGAGCCCGCCCTCTACCATGTTGGCTGTCTCTGGTGCTGGGGCGTGAATTCTGTCAGTCCTCAGATCCTCAGACATGCTGCTCTCTGCCTGTCTAGAGCCTTAATAACTCTTCTAATATCTCAGCCCCCCCCCAACAATTCCTAATACTCCTCTTGAACATACATCAAATACTTTAAAATATTTATTTTTATTACTTTTAAAACTTCTCTGTGTCTGTGTGTGGGTATGAGCATGTGAGTTCAGGTGGCCGTGGTGGGTATGTTCAGGGCACTGAGTGCAGATGCCCTTGGATGGTGTGTGGACCTGAGTTCAGGTGCCTGTGGATGGGATGTGCACCTCGGTACAGGTGTCCGTGAAGACAGAGGCACTGGGTCCCCTTGAACAGGAGTTACAGATGGCAATGTGCTGTCAATACTTCTCCCTGACTTGCATGTGCATGCGGTGATGAACCCCAATCACTCCCCTCCAACAAATGTAATAACACTTAAAAGAAAGAAAGAAAATCACTTAAAAGAGAAAAACATAATCTTACAGAGAAAACAAAGTCGACTTACCACAGGCAGAAAGTAATTACCCGGACAGCCAACGACAGTGTAAGTAGGAGTCTGGGAAGAAGGGAGACCTGTAGAGCCCCCTCTGGAGGGCTACCATGCTAAAACAATACACTATAGTGCAAGGAATTGCAGCTTCTCCAGGCACCACAGAGAAAGGCTGAGCTGATAGCTCCAGTCGGGGTGGGGGTGGGGTGGGGTTTATACTTAACACCCCTGCTTTTGATTCATTGTCTTGTACAAAACCATAACTCTGCTTCTGAGAGACTGAGGGAAGTGGGGAGACTCTCTCCCTGATCCAGCCAAACTGGAACTAACCTGTTTTCCTTCACCGATCTGTTTCCTAATTTCTTCTAAAACCATGAGGCGGTTTATGAACCTAGGTGAACTGGGTAAGAAGTTAGACTGGGCCACCCATCCTTGGTCTGCTAATTACATAAACAATGATGAAAAACAGAAGAAAGGAGATTTATTCAACGTGGCCATATTGGGAAGAGCGACAAAGAGATCTAAGAACTCTCCCAAGGTCATCTTTGGGGTCCTGACCGGAGACTCTGGTTTAAATCTAGGGTAAGAGTCATATGTATAACTAAGGTTCAGGTAAAGGTATGGCCCTGCCCATCACTGACCTCTCATTGTCTGGGTTCCAGTCTGTCCTCTGAGGTGGTCTTCTGACAGGTTTTCGGAACTGTCAATCGCTTTGCTTAGAGACAAGCCCCTCCCCCAGCTGGCACCAGGCTTCAGCCTGTTTCTTCTCTCCTGGGGAATGGCAGTGTCTCGGAGACCAATGCTTCAATAATCTGATAGCCAAAGGAAGGGGACAAGAATCTGCAGGGAACCCCTTCATTTATGCCAGGTAAGTTACCAAATGACAACAGAGTGTGTCCAGATTGATTGAATTCCACCCCAATGAGTCAGTGCTGTGGGTCTAACTTGGAAAACTCTCGGGGACTTAGTAAGTCCATGATGACCCTAGGCTGAGCCCTCCTCCTCGAGGAAATAACAGAGATCCAAAGTCACAGAGCTCCATTGGCAGAAACTGTTAGGATTTAGGTTGGGTGAGGGGTGAGGTTTGAGCGAGGGATGCAGAATAGAAACGGCCTCTGGGCCAGCTGGCAATATCGGCTGGTGGAGTATGGAGGACAGAGAGCTTCAGTCTGGCCAGGGAAAGCAGATCCAGTTCAGATATTGACCCCTGTGAGGGGAGAGAAGAAGGGAGACATGGTTTGGAGAGGTCAGCTGGGGTCACCAAACTAGACTAAGAAGCACTGTTTGCTTGTATTTCTGGCCAAGGTAGGTGTTTGGGAGGTCTCAAGGACATGTCTGGGAGAACAACAGGTCTGGCTAGTTTGTGAAGGACAGAGGTATCCTGTTCTGCCTGTAGCCCTTCTCCATCTAGGGATTTGACATCTGGAAGAGCCTGCTCCAATAGGAGAGTTATGTATATGCAACTGGTTCCCTGCTTAGGTGAGCTGAGAAAAACAACAGGAGAATCTTAGTTCTGGAGGTCAAAGGTGGACCCTGGGCCTTGAGCCAAGACAGAAGAAATATTTTTCTCACTTACGTGCCTGACTATTTAGCTTCATTTGGTTAACTTTTATTTTTGTATTTAATCTTTAGCAGTTCTATGTCTTGAATCCACTGCCTTACTCGCATTAAGCAAGTATTCTACTACCTTGGATATGGTCTTAAGTTTTGGGATTGTTTTGGGTTTACGGAAAATGATGATGCTAAGGCTTGGTCTCCAGTCGCTTCCTCTAATGACGACATCATATTCCATAGTCCTGGAACACTTGTCACAGCAATGGAGTGAACATTGGCACCAGGCTAGTGAGTGAACTGGGAACATTATTTAAAAATCACCAGTTTCCTCCTTAGCATCCTTCCTTCTGCTCCAGGATCCCATTCAGAGTGTGTGAGGTCATGGGGACACCCACAAGAGTGTTCTCCGGGGCTTTGAAGAGGCTGAAGGTGGCAGGGATGCCCAGAGTCACACAGGATGAAGCTAAACTCACAGGGGAGGGTCATCTGTTTGGTTTGGGGTCTTCACCAAGTCCTATGATTAACTCAGTGCTCTCTGAGAGGGAATCTAGTGTCCACTAGCAGGGGCCTTAAAGGGGAATCAGGAGCCTTAAAGGGGGATCAGGTGACATGCTGATTGTTAAGACCTGGGTAAAATGTTAAGGGCTAGATGGAATATTAAGGCCTAGATGGAATATTAAGGCCTAGGTAACAATTACCTGACTAGGCTGCCATTATGAAGAAACTTTCTTATGTTTCTGCTGTTACTAGAAAACTTTCTAATGCAAGATTGATCACATATTCTGTTATGTTCTATGACTTTGGAAACCAATTCTGATAGAAGTCAGTAGAACTGTTTTGTATAGTTACCCACCGTACTGACTGGTTTTGTGTGTCAACTTGACACAAGCTGGAGTTATCACAAAGAAAGGAGCCTCCCTTGAGGAAATGCCTCCATGGATCCAGTTATAAGGCATTTTCTAAATTAGTGATCAAGAGTGGGAGGGCCCATTGTAGGTGGTACCATCCCTGGGCTGGTAGTCTTTTGTTCTATAAGAAAGTAAGCTGAGCAAGCCAGGGGAAACAAGCTAGTAACATCCCTTCATGGCCTCTGCATCAGCTCCTGCCTCCAAGTTCCTGCTCTGAAAGTTCCTGTCCTGACTTCCTTTGGTGATGAACAGCAATGAGAAAGTGTAAGCTGAATAAACCCTTTCCTCCCCCAACTTGCTTCTTGGTCATGATTTTTGTGCAGGAATAGAAACCCTGATTAAGACAAATTGGTACCAACATAGTGGGGTATTCCTGTGACAACCTGACCATGTTCTGGGGAGGACTGTGGAAGGACTTTGGAACTTTGGGCTAGAAGAGACATTGGGTGTTAAGAGCTCTGTAGGATGTTCTGTAGGAACTTGGAAGATAATGTTGAGAACAGTGCAAATGATGGCTTATGAAATTTCAGAGGGAAGATTAAAGACTCCTATCAGGGCCATTGCTGTTTTGATTGTGAAGATTCTGTGGTTTTGGTTAGCTGGGGATGAAGAATCAGCTGTGATTAGCAAGCTACCAGAATTACTAAAGCAAAAACCTTGGCATTACTGAGACTATTATTGAAGAGACCAGCATCACTGAGGTAAAATCTGAGAAGTGTTTTCTGAGAACACAAAGAGGCTGAATTCCAAAGATAGCCAAGGTTGTACCTCGTGCTGCAGCTGGATGTGGTAATGTGCAAGAGTCACCCAGGTGGTACTGGTTTTGAAGGCATGAAGAGGTCATGGAGAACAGCTAAGGCTCAGCACTGTGAAAGGCCATAGAAAGCCATGAGTAAAGATGCAGCCTCAGTTGCAATTGATGGCCCAGGACTGAAGGGGTCATGTATAGGAGTTGAGACTTGGTACCATGAAGAGAGTCTATGAGAGGCTATTGACGAAGCCTAGTTGCAGCGGAAGACAGCAGTGTTTTGGAGATGCCAGTGCCATGAGATGACCACCAAGAACAGCAGCAGCAGTGGAGTACAGGTAGCTGGAGCCTAGAAGACAAGGTGTTTGCTACAAAGGGCAGAGCTGGAGAAGTGACCCAAGCCCTTGGAGGAGCCCAGAATATTACGAGTGGATCCGAGACATTGGACAGTTAGAGTTTGATTTTGCTTTTGATTGTGACTACACTCTGATATTTTTCCCTCTTGAAGGAAGAAAGTATTTTAGTGGACCCCACAGTTAAGAGACTGAATTGTAAAAAGACTTTGAAAGAGATTGGATATTTTAAAGAGATTGAAATTTTTATATGCAAGAATTTATACAGATAGTGAGACTTTTAAAGTCATTTAGATCGTGAGGATGAATAAGAAAGTAAGGGTTGAGACTTAATAGTGATGTGTTTGTGTGTCATGTTGACAAGGGGTCAATTGTACAGGCTGGTTTTGTGTGTCTTGACACAAGCTGGAGTTATCACAGAGAAAGGAGCCTCCCTTGAGGAAATGCCTCCATGAGATCCAACTATAAGGCATTTCCTCAATTAGTGATCAAGGGTGGGCACTCTTGTGGTTGGTACCATCCCTGGGCTGATAGTCCTGAGTTCTATAAGAAAGCAAACTGAGCAAGCCAGGGGAAGCAAGCCAGTAAGTAACATCCCTCCATGGCCTCTGCATCAGCTCCTGCTTCCTGACCTGCTTGAGTTCCTGTCCTGACTTCCTTTGGTGATGAACAGCGATGTGGAAGTGTAAGCTGAATAAACACTTTTCTCTCCAACTTGCTTCTTGGTCATGATGTTTGCTCAGGAATAGAAACCCTGACTAAGACACCCACTGTGGTTTTGCATTCCACCTCACCACTGGAGTGTGGGAACTCCACTGGACAGTGAAATGGGGAATGCCAGGCTGTATTTACCCTATGCCACCATTGGGTGCTGGGCTCCCTGGAAGCACTGATACACTGCGCAGAGGGTGGAGATCTCAGCCCAGGTGAGAAATGGCACAGGCTGAGGCAAAGGAGTCACAGGTTCTCAAACTCCCTTGCATTCAGAAGCCACTAGAAACCACATAGAGGATTTGGGAACGGGGGGGCGGGGCTCATGGGCCTTCGAGGTTGAGCCCAGGACTGTGGAGGGGCAACTCTGGATTATATTAGCAGTGCAATTGTCCAGGAACATGGAGGGGTCTTCTGCAATAGACTTATGTGACTGCTCTGTAGAGAAAGGTTACTTCCATGTCCCCCACAGTGGTTCTTGATGAGAAAGACAGTCCATGCTTATTCATACCATTTATTGATTATTCGTCATAAAAAAATGAGTGCACACCACTTCTGTAGGGTGGACCAGAGATTAAATACCTTTTGCAGGAAGGAATGTTCAGAAAGGGAAGCTTATTGACCAAACTTTCAGGGCCCATCTAGATACCTCATTAGCAAGGAGAACTCTGTTCTGTGCAATGTGACTGATCGTCACATACTTTATGTGGGGAGCTGTGGTCACATGTTCCAGGCCAGAAATCTGGTCAGAGGTGGGTGAAGTGCCTACCGTCCTCATGTAGGAGGTGCTAGGGCTTCCAAACCTACTCAACCTTACCTAGTTTCCTGGCTCATCTTACTCTCCCACAACTCACAATAAGCTTGGACAGGAACCAACCATCCAACAGCAATTCCTGCACCCAGGTATAAACTTTTCTGGTATAAACTGTACCTGGGATGGACCCCAACGTAAGAGAGACACCTGCACCAATATAAGTAACTATTTGGAATAAGACTTCCATTTTGGGTAGTGGTCGAGTATAGTTTAAGTTCTCAAGACCTCCATGAAAACTTACGTCCTACTTGGCAGAAAGAGACATGTATGTGTGTAATGGACATCCTGGTTGGCAAGTTAAGGCATAAATATTAGGCAAGTTCCATCCTGGCAGACAAGTTAAGACATGAATATTAAACAAGGCAAGTTAAATACCACCTCCCCAAAGGAAACAGAATAAATGTACAACAAAGATATGTTCCTAAGGAAAACTTCTCTAGCCAGAAATCCTGATTGATAAAATGATTTTGTTGCGGGAAATAGTAAAAAGAATGGCAAGTTCCAGTGCTTGACCCTGTTACTCTGCCCCGGTGTTCTCGCTGGCCAGTTCTTATCTCATTGAGACCCTCTGACTCAGAGCTCCAAAATCTCTCCACCCAGCTTGCTAAATTCCTACTGGTGGGTCGATAACTCACCAGCCCCATGCTTCACCCCGGCCTTTGTGGTGCACATCATGCAAACCCATGCTTTGCTGCCGTGCCTTTCTCTCTTGAACCCAGACAAGACACCATGTGAAGGAAAACACAACACAAACTTAGTTCAGAAACAACAGTAACTCAATAGCTGGGTGCAACAACTAAAATCCTAATCTTGTAAGCCTTATTAAATCTAAATCCTCAGGTGGCAAATCCTGATGGATCTGCCCTCGAACCTGGGAGACACTAGTAGCTACATCCTGTCCTCACTCTATTCCCATCCAAAAGGGACCCCCTTTCTCTCCTACTTCCTCTCTTCCCCTATCCAAACAGGAAGTCCCGCTTACTTGCCAAGTGATTGGCTTCTTTATTCATTGGGGATGGGTTCACAGAAAGCCACCTGAATACTTGACTTTTTCCTCTTTCACAACCCCTCCCAGGAGAGTGGAATTAGCACCAAAATACAAGCATATCTACAGGGCTATCTACAGCATAACTTGGCACAGATATTTGTGGATTGGGGACTTAAAAACCCTGTAGGATCTTAACTCAGGGCCATGGTTCAGTTCCCAAATCTGGACCGTGGCTCTGGTCGATCAGTCCTGAGGGGCATGTTCCATAAACTATCCCTGTCTGACTGAGATGGGTGTTCATGTGTTTTGTGAGGCAAGTCCCAGACCCCAACACTGATTCCATATCCCCACAATACCTGCTTAGTCTCAGTGCCCCTTAGGACTGTTCTGAGGTCTCTTGACCTCACATAGAGAGAGCTGGTTGTTTTGTTTGCCACAGAGTCCTATACAAATCCTATAAGAATCCCTCCAGAATGAAGGTTATCTCAGAACCAAATCTCCTGTGTCCTATATATCACATGGAAATGAAAACAGAGGGAATTCCTCAGGGCCTGGGGGAGGAGGGGGGTATGTCTAGACCCAAACCCTTCCTCATCTCACCCTTGGTTTGTCCCCAGTTGTTAAGGTGAGATAACTGCTGGGAAGGCTAAAGAGCCACACTGAAAAAAGAGGTTACCAGAAGCTCTGGGGAGCACCTCCCACTGGGCAGCTCCACAGTGAGGACAGTGGCCTCAGCTGCAGAGCTTAGCAACCATCAGACAGGGGGCTTCTAGTTGAGTGGTGTTCAGGTTCAGTCTTGAGGCAATAATCTGCTCCCCTGTTGTGAGGAAGTAAAGATGAAATGCAGATACTAAACAAAAATGTATAAAGATGTAGCCAAACTTAACTATTTTTATTATGTTTATTCACGTGTACACGTGTGTATGTGTGTGTGTGTGTGTGTGTGTTGGGCACACAAATGCCATAATTCATGTAGAAGTCAGAAGACAAATTTCAGGAACCAGTTCTCTCCTAACATATGGGTCCCAGGGATTGAATATAGGTCATCAAGCTTGCCAGCTAGCATTCTTAGGGACAGAATCTCTCTATTATATGGCCCTGGCTATCCTGAAACTTGCTATGAATACCAAGCTGGCTTTGAATTTACAGAGATCTACCTGCCTCTAGGTAATGACTGCAGGGATTAAAGGTGTGTGCCATCATGACTAGCTGTTACAGCCACATTTTAGGGCTAATGAAACAGACATGTCAGCTTGTGTTTATAATCCCAGTACTTGGGAGTAGACATTGGTACTAGGCCAATATGTGAACAGTGAACTTTATTTGAATTTTACCAGTTTCATCATTAGCACTTCTTCCTTCTACCTCAGGATTCCATCCAGTAGTCGGAGGGTCTCTAGTTCAAGGCTACCCTGGACTACATTACCTAAAATATCCAAAAGAACAAGCATCTTTATAAAGCCAGAGTTGGAGTGGACACATTCAAGATTATGAGGATGAGAACAGGCCCAGTAGCCAAGAACAGATGATTTTAGATACCTTCTACCTCCACATAGCTGAAGAAGCTCCACAGAGGATGGCGAACTGGGTACAAGCTTATGGTGATGACCTTTGGGTCGGCCTTTGAAGATCTGCCCTTTTCCTCCTCAGTGTGCTACTGTGAGTAGACTTAGAAATTGTAGAAGAAATAGACCTTTGCTTTCTAAAGTGGCCCTGAAACCCCAAGATTTGAGACCCCAGTGCTGAAGATGAGCTCGAATGAACTTCTTTCTGGGTCAAGGACAGACACTGGGGTGGAGGTGAGCATGTTGGGAGACACCATCACTCCCCACTCTTAGGTTTTTCTTAGTTTTCCCTGGAAACTCTGATTCTGTGCTTCTGGGTGGGGCCTGGGGACCTTCCCCTGATGAGAACCCTGATTAGCCAACCTTGGGAAGCCTCAAACTTTTCAAGCTGCTCTCCTGTCACACGTCAGCTGTAAGACTCAACAGATCTGACCCTCTGGGTTCCTGTCATCTCTCCCCCAGACGCCTACTCTATCCACCACCTTCACATCCTCTTTGATTCATCATCCTCTCTCCCCCTCCTCTCCTCTAGAATGTGTAATCGCAGCTTCATTCTGGGGAATCCACACAATGTCTAGACATCCTAGCCAGGAAGAAAGACATATAAGGAGACAAAAAGCCAAGTTTGCTTCAGGCATTGGTAAGGAGGGATCCAGAAAGACTGCAGTGGGAGGGACTGAGTTGTAGTTAGTGACTGGAAAGGAGGATGTCAGGTGAGAAGACAGGGAGGATGGTCTAATCACAGAATTATGGAAGATCACATGGAGCAAGAAAGAAATGATGAAGCTGCCTTCTTTGTATTGATCACATTTATTGTCTTTATTTTAAAAAAAATGAATCCCAAGCATTCGATTTTCAACCAATCCATACATATTTCTTCAACCATTTTTCTATTCTCTGTGTCCCCCTTTCCTTTCACGGCCAACATTCCAATTACATATGCTAGCAAATGCCCTCAGGATCACCTTGGCACTTTTCTTGGTTGCTTGTTTAGTTAGGTAGCTGTCTTCACCTTGGTATGGTCCCTCTGTTACATTTTCTTTCTTTTAAAATCTTTTATTTTACTTTTTATTTAAATCTATGTAGTATATCCCTCTGCGTGTATGTGCCCATGAATGCAAATCTCAAGGAGGCCAGAAGAGGGCACCAAATCCTCTGGAGCTATAGTTACAAATTGCTATGAGCTGCCCTGTGATTCTGGGGACTGAACTCTGGTTCTTTGCAAGAATAGAAAGTGTTCTTAAGTGTTGAGCCATCTCTTCAGACCCATCATCAAACTCATTGATATTTTCTTCTGCTGTTTTAGATTCACAGTATAAATTTTTGACCTCAGTTATCAAATTTATCCTTTCAAGAGGATCAAGTTGATTCTGTTTTACATTTCCCCTTGTATTATAGTAACATATTCTATGTTTAAGTATATTTTTAACAGTAAATGGAGCTAGAAAAAAATCATCCTGAGTGAAGTTCAGACCCCCAATAGACCCCAATATAGTATATATTCACTTATATATGGGTGTTAGTTTTTAGTTTCTGATAACCAAGCTATAATTCATGTACTTACAGAGGTTAGGTACTAGAGTAAGGGACTAGGGAGAGGAAAGGACTCTCCAGGGGAGGGGAAATAGAATATATAGTTATGGAGAGACAGAGGTGGGGTGATGGGCAGACTGGAATGGGAGAATCAAATGGAGAGGAAGAGGGAAGAGGGGGTAAGTTAGAAGCAGGTAATACTAAGGGTCAGTTGAAGGATTACATGGACATCTGATACAGTAGAAGCCTTTTTAAAATATATACATATAAGAAAGAAAGCTAAATGGAATCACCAACTAACATGGGAAACAAAGCCCCAACTAGACACTTCTCTCCATAAACTGAAGCCTCCAGTGCTAGAAATAGATTACATCTAATTGAGTTGTTGGCCAAAGGGGCCTCCAGCAACCCAGGCTATTGCCAAGGTTATCAATCACTACCCACAAAGTGATGATAAGTCCCTACCTAGAGCCTTCACCCCTATTGACTAGTGTTCACAATACTCAAAGGTACTTTGAATGCTACCAGAGAAGAAAGGTAAACACCAACCCAGCTACAAACACTTCAATCTACAATGGTGACCTGCCTGAAAGATATGCTGGGGTAATAGTGGCACAAAAGTTATGGGAGTAGCCACCAAATATCTGATTAGATTTAAGACTCACTCCAGTAGATGGAGCCCATCCTGACACTGCTAGGCAGCCAAAGAGTAGATGGGGACCTAGGGGAAAATCAACCCTGTCAACACTTACCACAACCAACTTACCACTATTCTGCTAAGTGAAGACACAAATAAAAAGACTCCTGATGTTGTTCGGCTATCCTCATAGATCAGTGTCTTGCTCAGCTATCATCAGAGAAGCCTTACAAATACAGAGACCCACAGCATTAAAATGTGCAGAGAGTGAGAGACCTTGGAGCACTCAGTCTCAAATTCAATGGACTCCACAGAAGAGGTAGGAATGATTATAAGAACCAATAGGGATGGACGACCCCAGGGCAGCAAGGCCTTCTAGTCACAATGGGAGTGACACACATGAATTCACAGAGGCTGGCAGCATGCTCAGGGCCTACACAGGTCTAAGCCAGACAGTGTCCCAGAAATGAGAACGGAAATAGACACAAACCCCCATCCCAACTCAGAAGCTATCTCCAATGGACAACCACTGGCAAAAGAAAAAAAAAATTAGTTTTCTCCAGTGGAGTCCCACTGAAGATTGAAACCATGCTTAAGGGCAGGGCTGATGCCCAGCAGTAAATGGTCAACACAAAATGAACTCAATGACATTTTTAGAAGTGTTTGTGTTTTGGTTTGGGGGGTTGTTTGTTGGGTTTGTTGTTGTTGTTGTTTTATTGTCGTTGTTTGGTCTCATACTGCTTTTTCTAGCTCTTACCTTCCATTACAGACCTTTTGTTTATATATGTTTTCTAAGTTTGTGTTTTTTATGTGTTTGTGTATGTGAACGTGTGTGTCTCTGCATCTGTGTTTTCCTTATATTTTCTTTGGCTCCTTTTTTTCTCTTTTTGTTTGTTTTTTCCTATTCTGGTGTGTATTCAGGTATCTTTTTTAAAGATGCCTGTTTGTTTTCTAATGAAAGAGAAAAGGATGTGGCATCTCTGTTTCCCACGGGGCTCTCTGACTTTGGTTGGTCTTAACTTGAATATGTGATTTTCTGTGTCTCACTGGTTCCATACATTTTCATCTATTTACTCGGGGGTGGGGGATGGGTCTGTTTATGCAAATTTACATGGCCAATCTCCATCCCTCTGTTTTGGACAAAAGTGTAACCCAGACTTCACACACACATTTCCTGTAACACTAGAACTTCAATGGAGCCAGAGAGTTTTCATCACTCTGGCCCGAGCTTTTCCTGCCCATTTCCAGTTAGTATCACTCCTCAGAGGCAAGCTGCTCATTTAACTCAATTTAACTCAGTCACCCGTTCAACAAACACTCAGAGAACCCTTAGTGTTGGCCGAACAGTGGGTATGCAGGGAGGACAAGACAGGCTAGAGTCCTGACTCATGCAGTGTTCAATACCACACACAGATGTGAAATCACAGCCCTGGTAATTGTTTTGCCAACAGACTGAAGGTGACATAGAAACATCTAAAGAGAGCCATTTCCCTATCATGGGTCATCAAAGACAGCTTCCTTGAGGCAATGGTGTGACTTAGAATCTAAACAACAAATTGGAGTTCACTGGGAGAAAAGTAATACATATATATATATGTATATATATATATATATATATATATATATATATATATATATATATATATATACACACACTCCAGGGATAGGGTCCAAACAAAATCAACGTGATTATCCTAAAATAGAATTCAAGGAGTCAAGATTCAGGAACTCTGGGCTATGTGATGGTGATGGTGTTGAAAAGGCCCTATTGTGGCAGTTGAAAGATGAGTCAGAGCACTGGGGGTCTAGTGAGACTCTTTTAGGAGACAGCACTGCCCAACAAGAGTTATAGCAAAACCTTTATCCGGATCTTCATCGGCGCCTCCACCAGTCTACCTGAGAGTCAACTGTGAGTAGACTCTTCCTCATTCTCCATGTCTTAACTTGAGGTAAACTGACCAGACTCATGATAGATGACACTGGGGATGAGGAAGAGGCAGAGAAAAGATGGTTCTGAGGTTTAGATAGCCTGGTGAATGGGTACCACTGATGCAGATGCTGATAAAGATTTGTCTGTGACTCTCATCAGGAAGCTGACTGGGCAAGTTGATTCCAGTTTGATCTACTGTGTTGGACCTGGCTTGTAGCATCAGGAGGCATTGGTAGATAGGCAGTTAGCAATGTTGGAGTTCAGAGGGCAGGGACCTGGCTGGGGATGAAGTGTTCCTCATTTGCATCTCTTCATAATGAAGCTGTAGGTGTGGTGAGATCTGTGGGGGAGAGGTTGAGAGCTGCCAGCCAGCTGCTGAGGCCTGCTGGCTTATAAGGATGAGCTGGAGGACAGGACTCCATCAAGGGGAGGAGGAAAAGGAGGAGGAGGAGGAGCACTGGTTTGAACAAAATCCAGCTGCCTAAGGGCTGAGCGGAGCAGGAGCTGAGGTCGCCTTTGTTGTCCTACAGGGAAGGCAGGTGAGGTGAGCACTCAGACCCATTCACTGGCTGTACATCTGGGTCTGGTTTCTGTGGTTAAGAGCCAGACTGTGAGTTAAAAATGATGGTTCAGGATTAGGGACACTTGCGGATGGACAAGGTGGTAGCAGAGTGGATGAAAAGGAGGGAGGTGGCTTTTGATCGCGGGTTTGTTCTTATTTCTATTCTCGAGTTTGTTTAAAGCCAATATCCAGGGGGGGAAGTAGTTTTGAGAACAGAAGATGGAATTGGAGGTTCTGGGATGGTGACAAGGGGGATGGAGAGAAGGCATCTTCTCCCAGTAGAAGACTGAAGACGGCCACTGGCTGAGGGTCTGTCTGAAAAAGGCTGCTGAGGGTGATCACATATATTTGTGTGTGTGTGTGTGTGTGTGTGTGTGTTTAATGGCTGCATGTGTCCTATGCTTGGGTGCAGGTCTATTAGTGAGATGTCTCCCTGCAGTCAGTAGGAAAGTAACTTGACCAGGGATAGAGGCAACGTCCCCAGGTATGCTGGGCAAAGAGGGGGCATGCGAATGGGCTCTACCAGGCTGACAGCCACCAGTCAAGGGCATCTTACAAAAGCTGGGTCATCAGGCGGGAAAGGGTAAGTATGGTTGGATGGAATGTTCTGTACCCAAGCAGGGTCAAGAGCTACCTGAGGCTGGGAATTGTGGTCACTTATAGGAGAACAGAGTAGCTGGGCACCTGCAGCTGAGACTGGGTACAGTGGAAAAAAGAGTGTATAAGACGGGCTCTTGACTGTCTCTCTTGAGCTCTGAGGGGACTCTGAGGAACTAGGAGTGACACGGCAGCTCTGCATGAGGAAGCTGGCCTGTCAGTAGCGTGACGAGTGACAGGGGAGCAGGATTTGGGTAATAGCCCTGAGAGACAATAGAGGGAGGGGCAAAAGCCAGGCTAATGGGAGGGATGGGCCCCCACGGGGCAAGCCCAGGAAGGACAGGGTCCCTGTCACCCTGGTGGAGTCCACTGGCAGGGTGTGAGCATACAGCTGTACTACAACAGGGCAAGGGGAGGGCTTGGCACACTAGGAGAGAGACAAGAGCTGGGACTGCTCTGGGAATGCTAGAGCTCTCCTCTGGACAAGTGAGGAGGGAGTGGGGATGGATTTGAAAGTTGACAGAATAAGTCTTGGTAGACATTTTCAGAGACTATGATGCCCGGGCTCTTGGGGAACTCCAGACTTTTCAGGAAGGGTCTCTTGATTTCCTTCCTCTGAGCTCCTACACCATGCAGCAGTTTGTCTGGGAACGGGGCAGAGACAGCCTCTTCTCATGTATACAGTTGATACTGTCTTTCTGCAGCTCCATCCCCTCTCTAATGGTTGTCAATAGTAAGGGACAGTCTGCACATTTTTTTTTGCTCCCAAGTACAAAGCAAGAAGAAGCTACTTCAAGTCCCTGAACCTTATCTGACATTGAGTGCTATGCAGATATCACCTCGCTTTCCATCAAAGCCACCCTCCGTGTCAGATCTCCGTGTCAGAAGAGGGACAGTGGGGTGATGGGGAGGTAAACTGGCACTGCTGGGCAAGGGAATGGCAAGGGGCTAGTGGGAGGTAACCCACGGTAGATGGCTACTGTCGAGGATGGGCAAACAGATTAGCAGCACTGAGCATCGAGATTGAAGGCAGAGGGCAAAGGCAACCATTGGAGGGTTTTTGTCTACACTGCCAAGAGGCTCTGAAGGCAGAGATGGCCAAGATTCTGGGGAATGTTCTATTGAAGAGCACACAGTCAGGGAGAGAGAGAGAGAGAGGGAGGGAGGGAGGGAGGGAAAGAGAGAGGGAGAGAGGGAGGGAGGGGGATAGGGAGCGAGAGAGAAAGAGGGAGGGAAGGAGGGAGGGAAGGAAAGAGAGAGGGAGGGAGGGAAGGAAGGAAAGAGAGAGAGGGAGGGAGAGAG
Source organism: Tokudaia tokunoshimensis (assembly GCA_036184795.1). NCBI lineage: Eukaryota > Metazoa > Chordata > Mammalia > Rodentia > Muridae > Tokudaia > Tokudaia tokunoshimensis. Next base: position 119,476,260 of record BTHU01000012.1, on the reverse strand, counting down.
AGGGAGGGAGGGAAGGAAGGAAAGAGAGAGAGGGAGGGAGAGAGAGGGAGGGAGGGAGGGAAGGAGAGAGAGAGAGAGAGAGAGAGAGAGAGAGAGAGAGAGAGAGAGAGAGAGAGAGAAGAGTAGGGGCTGGAGCTCAGTTTGCAGCTTGGCTGGCACCCTGTGTGTGGTCTCTGGATGGGAGAGACAAAGTCCTCATGGTCATCTTAAACTCAGCACAGAGCAAACTGATAAGAATCCACAAAGTGAGGTCTGTGAGTATTGACTTAGAGATACCCCCAGTTCCAAACAGGCCTATGCAAGGCTACAAAGCCAAATCAGAGTTTTGTAAGAGGATTCCCTATGTAGATCTTGTAAGTTTTATCACATCAGATCCTGCGGGAAGTATTCAGCGGTCCCACGAGGTCAGGTATGGCATGGACAAGGAACTATGTGAATATCTTTGTAACTCTGAGCACAGGGGTTCCTATCATTTCCCTTCCCCACATCTGGCAAAATAATTATTTCACTTGTTGGCTAAGTACTTAATCTTTCCTTCTATGTTAGAAGTGAAATGTAAAAAATGTCCTCATGACAAGAATAAGTGGCAGTGGTCACACTACAAGTGACCAGAGAGCCAAGCTTGACAGAGAGTAAGGGACTGGTACAGGGGTGGTAGAGGGAAGATTATCTAGAGTGTAGAGAAGAGGTTATGAAATGAGAAGAATGTTCTAGAAAAGTTTTCAAAGCTCATGACTTGCTGGGACACATGCTGCTTCATTTCCCCTTTGTCTTGGCCCAGATCCCACTCTGCCTTTCAGCCCACTATCTTCGTCCTTCACAGAATCTCAGTCAAGACACAGGGCCAGATCACCTCCATAAAAGTGTGTTAAGGAAGAAATCTTACAGATGGTGCAGGGGCGATTTGGGAACTGGACAGGGTTGGGAGGCCTAGAATGATGGCTGCACAAAATTGTCTAAATCAAATTGTCAACGTCACTAAAGCAGTAGCAACAGAGGAAGCCACAAATTGAGTACCTACTGGACCACTCTCGATTGGTCAACCATGTTAGACGGACTCCTGTTTACAAAAATAAAACTGAGGACTGATTCCTTGAGGGACAGGTGCCTTGCTCGTGATGCATATCAGAGCTGATGTAGACTCAGCCCTGTTCTACTGGAGTTTCTTACTACCACTCAGCCGCGCAGTCTTGTTGAAAGAGAAGATGGCAACAGATCAAGTTTTTTTTTTCATATCTAGTGTGTGCGTGTGTGTGTGTGTGTGTGTGTGTGTGTGTGTGTGTGTGTGTGTGTGTGTTCCTGTGCATGGGAAGGTCAGAGGACAATCTTGGGTGTCACCTCATGAATGCTATCATCCTCCTTACTTTTGAAATAGCATCTCTTGCTGGTACTAAGTCCACCAAGAAGGGTAGACTGGCTGACTAGCAAGTACCAGGATAGGTCACGTCAACATGCCAGGCTTTTAAAGCCTGGGCTCTGGGGATCGAACTCAGCTCCTCCTGTTTGCAAGACAAGCACTTTACTGACCAAGCCCTAGGTTTGTAGATCTTTATCTGCTTTATTTGTAATAAGAGAATTAGGCAGCCGTCTGGGATCAGAAGCCATTCAGAGTTCTACAGCTACGAGTCATGGTGGTACCTACTTGTAATCTCAGCATTGGGAAGGTAGAGGCAGGAGGATTGCTATGAACTCCAGGCCAACCTGAGCTCCATAGCCAGATTCTGTCTCAAAATAAGGGAGGGAGAGGAAGGGATTGAAGAGATGGGAAACACAGAACAAACAGCTGTTCTTAGAAGTGTGAGCTTCCTGGTGTTTTGAGCAGCTGGCTCCAGCAGGGGCTACCCACTCCCCGGACTCCAGGCCTCAACAAGGAAGACGTTGGAGCATAAGGAGTGGCAGGGGTGGGGGGTTGTCAAAGTATTAAAGTGAATTAAGTTTGGCCTGTATGTTTTTCCATACAGCGTGAACTGTAACCCAACTTCTTATGTAAACAGACTCTAACCCATCAGTGTAACAATCAGGAGAGGCCAACCACAGATGGCCAACTGTTCAAAACACTGTCAGATAAGGTGGTCACAAGCCAGTTAGGCTGTCTCCAGCTCGCTTGTGTTTTCTTTAGGTCACCTGCTGTCACTGTGAATTAAACCTGTCTGTGTCCTTTATTTATTATATTCTTTGCTTTCTGAGTCTCCCTATGTAACCAGCCTGGCATGAACTCATGATCCTTGGCACCCCTACCCCACCTCAGTTCTGGGGTGCAAGCCTACCCTATCACATATGCCTTTTTGCTTTGACTGGCCTGGAACTTGCTATGTAGACCAGGTTGGCCTCAACTTCACAGGGATCCACTTGCTTCTGCTTCTAGCTCCTGGGTTCTGGAACTAGAAGCTGATCTTCTGTCTTTTGGGGGAAATGGGGTCTCATGGTCTCACACAGCCTAAGCTGGATTTGAACCCCTATGTTTTTCTTGTTTGTAACCTTGAATTTCTGACTTTCCTACTTCTATCCCCCAGCAATGTTTGTATTGCATGTCTTTGCCACCATACCCAGCTTAAGTGGTGCTGAGATGGAACTCCAAGGCTTAGTGTAGGCTAGGTAAACATCCTACCAACTGGACTGCAGCCCCGAGCCCTTATTTCCATGTTTTCAGAGGCATGAACACAATGGAAATGCGCGTGGCTGGGGACAGATGGGTAGATCTGTCCTATCCACACAGAAGGTGCAGGGATGTTTAGAAGCACCTCTGAGGGGCTGGAGGTCACTTCTGACTTTGAGAGTCAGGATTTTGGTCCTCGTGATTGCAAGGCAGCATGCTTTCACTTTCTTCAGAGTTTAAAACATAAAGGGAGGAATCGGAAATCGTAAAAAGCCTGGGGGTCGGGACAGAGACCTGACTGGTATCTCAGTTAGCATACAGCCTCCTTGCCTGTGACCCATGACAAGTTACACAACCACACCCTCACGAGACCTTATTGCTCACTGTAGGATCAGAACATACACACACTACTGACTTCACAGAGTTTCTGTGAGGCTTAAGGGAGACTCTAGAGAAGAATGGGAGGTCCCCACCTGAGTCCTGAGCTTACCTCCCCACAATGGGTCCCTTTTGTTTTACAGACTCCCGTCCTTCCAAATGGGCTCTTCCTTTTATCAAGTTCTCCTATTGGTTGGCTTCTGTGCTCCAATGTTCTGCATGTCGTCATCCAATCCCTACAACCGAGAGTCCCCCCACCCTCCCTCTATGAAGAACAACCCTGCCTCCCAGGTGGCTCCCAGCAACACCAAGTTCGCCTTCTTCCTGTACCAGAGGCTGGCTCAGGAAAATCCTGGCCAGAATATCCTCTTTTCTCCTGTGAGCATCTCCACTTCCCTGGCCATGCTGTCCCTTGGGGCCCGCTCAGCCACCAAGATGCAGATTCTCAGGAGCCTTGGCTTCAACCTCACATATATGTCAGAACCCAACATCCACATGGGCTTCGAGCACCTGGTCCGCTTGCTGAACGAGTGTCACAAAGGCCGGGACCTACGGATGGGCAGTGTACTCTTCATCAGGAAGGAGCTGCAGCTACAAGCCAGGTTTCTGGATAGGGTCAAGAAGCTTTATGGGACAAAAGTCTTTTCTGAAGACTTTTCAAATGCTGTCACTGCCCAGGCCCAGATCAACAGTTATGTGGAGAAGGAAACCAGAGGGAAGGTGGTGGATGTAATCCAAGACCTTGACTCTCAGACAGCCATGGTCCTGGTGAACCACATCTTCTTTAAAGGTGAGGCTGATTTGCTCTTTTCTTTCTCTTTCCTTCATTTCTCTTTTCTTTTTTCCTTTTCTTCCCTTTTTATGTACTTGGATGTTTGTTTGTTTGTTTGTTTGTTTGTTTGTTTGTTGAGTTGGGTCTAACGCATTTCAAGATGGCCGCCATCAAGCGATGCAGCTGAGGATGACCTTGAACTTCTGATTCTCCTGCCTCCATCTCCTTAGAGCTAGGATTATAAGTGTGTTCACCACACCCTGTTGATGCTGTAGGGACTGAACCCAGGGCTTTGTGCAAGCCACACACCTCTACCACCAACAGAGACATGACCCCAGCCCACCCCTAATTTACATTTCTTTTCCTTTTGGTGTTGTGTAGTCAAGAAAACAGGTGTGTACAGCAAGGTCTAGACAGCAGGGTGTGCCTGAGTTCTCATCAGCACTGCAAGTAGCTACCTGTACATTCTTGGCTGCCTTACGTTCCCTCTCTCTAGCTGCCATTCATTAACTTGTGGCTCCATTTATCTCTGTGTTAGCATAAAGCAAGGGGCTGTCCTAAAGAGCTCTGCTCAGCAAGGAGGACCCCAAAATGTCCTCTGGAACTCTTGAGGAGAAAAGAGCTTGTATTTTGGCACCAATGACACTCATACTACTCCCTGGACACTTCACAGCAGTGACACACCAGTCCCTGTCTGGCCAGTTTAGAAACCCAGTGGTGAGAACCAGTTTCAAAGGTCTGGAAGTGTAGACAAGCCGGTTGGTCACTCATATCTGTCTAGAGCTTTGCTGTTTACAAAGTCACTGTCATGAAGGACACTGATCTGAATCTGAATGGGCATCAGCTTTGAAGGCACACGACCCTGAGTCTGGGTTCTACCTCTGCCCCTTTCTTGTTCCACGGTCCTACGTGTGTTTCTGAGAAAGCTCTGCCAAGGGCCATGTGCCCACCCTGGGCCGGTGTCTGCCTCTTGCCTTGGCAATCACTGAGCACACACAGCCTCACAGGACCATGCCTGAAGTTGAGTACCTGGTCTTTGGAGCCATGTGTACCACTGTGCCATGGCTTCTTCCTTCCCTCCATCCTCCCATGTACCCAACCTCCAGTCCCAGCTCCTTACCCACACATCCATCTTCCTATTAACCAATGCAATCCAACCATTTGTCTAGCCATCTACCTACACATCCTCCAAACACAAAAAAAGAGGGCAAGAAAGCTGTGAGATACCTTCATTTGCTATACATTATCTTATTTGGTTTATTTCTAACAAAAGGTCATGTGCACAGCGTACAGCCGGTTTAAAGTGTCCGAGTCAGGGTCTTCGGTTGCTGGCATCTTTACCAAGGCTGCACTGCGTTGGAAGTATAAACAAGCTGGTGATTGTGACTCATGTCTGTCTATAGCTGTGGTTCTCAACCTCTGGGTCATAACCTCTATGATGACCCCTTCATAGGAGTTACATACTAGATATCCTGCATATCAGATATATACATTGTAATTCACAAAGTAGCAAAATTATAGTTATGAAGTAGCAGTGAAATAATTTTATGGTCAGGGATCAACACAGCATGAGGAATGGCATCACAGGGTAGCAGCATTGGGAGGGTTGAGAACCACTGGGCTAATCCTTTGCTGTTTACTAGGAAAGTGTATTAAAGAACACTGTTCTGAAGCCAAATGACTCTCAGCTCTGAAGACAGATTTCAGTTCCTTTCTGTAATTCCACAGTGTATTTTCCTCCTCAGAAGGAAGACCCCCGTCTCCTCAAGAAAATGAGCTGCCTCCTCCAACTCCTGCTCTTTCCCACTATAGTCCAGTAATCTACTCTGTGTCTCTGCAACCTGCCTATCTCAAATCTAAAATAGAATTTGAAATAGAATGCCAGGCCATGTCATCCCCAGCTTATGTGTGTAGTTAAGGCTCATCCATACTGCCTAACATTTAACAGAAGTCAGTCTTTCTCTAGCCAGTTTCTCTTTTTTGTACTTTCCCTTTCTTCTCTATTCTTTGTTCTCATTGCTAACTGCTAATTTGACACCATTGACAGAAGCCAGGCATTGCTCCTGCAGGGCTTGGATCCAAGCACGTGAGCTAGCTCCCAGATATCATTCATAATAGCTGAAAAATACTGTCGTCAACATTCTGTGTGCCGGAAGGTGGGTACACAGGCTGATCCTACTTCAGGCTACTGGGAATACCTTACTGTGACATCACTTGGTCATATGGTAGGTAATTCCATTCTCTACTTCAAGAAGCTTGGGACTGTGTTGGCAGAGCTGACACCATCAGTGGCGCTGGGATCCAGTCTTTTTCACAGTCTCACTGCTATTTGCTTTCTTTTCTAAAATTTAGTTTATTTATTTAGTATGTGTGTATGCATGAGCTCACGTACATGCATGTGTGCACATGTGTGTGTGTGTGCATACATGTACTACATACAGGAATAGTTCTCTTCTTCCATCACCAGGGATTGAACTCGCGTTGTTAGGCTTGGTCAGAGGCACCTTTATCGACTGAGCCATCTCACCAGCCCTAGTATTTCCTATTATCCATCTTCCTGATGACAACCATGGTGTTGGGTGGTGGTAACATTATGATCTCGCTCTGCATTCCCTAATGACTAATGTGTTTGCCATCTTTCCTAGGGCTTATTGGCTCTGTAAACAGTCTCTGGACAGTAAAATTTTAAGCTGGTTCTTTCCATCTCAGCTTTCAGTTGCAGAGCTGAATGTATTGGTATGGAAGAACGGGTGCACAGATGTCACTTCACTATTAGTATCTGTTTATCTTCTGTGCTTTTCTTTCTCAGTGTCTCTGTATTGCCATCTTTTCTGTTGAAATAATTCGAGTTTACATTTTCCCAATTATCTTTCACTCTCACTTTAATTTCCTAGGGTTGACTTGGGGATTGCAATTGGCATGTAATTATAATGTAGTTTGTGTTTATACCAATCATCGTTCCAACAGTTATAAACATTTTTTCTCAGTGGTTACATTTCTTCCACCTCTCTAATGTCGTTGTCATAAATCATACATGTCATATACAGGTGTGCCCACCAATATAGAATTATTTTGATCAACTTATTTTGTTTTAAAAGGAATTTTTTATGCTATGTGCATAAGTGTTTGTCTGCACGTATGTGAACCAGAGTGTGCCATACCTGTAGAAGCCAGAAGGGGGTGCCAGATCTCCCAGAACTGGAGTTATAATCAGTTGTGAGCTGTCATGTAGGTACTGGGGACAGAACCCGGGTCCTCTGCAAGAGCAATCCGTGTTCTCAACAGCTGAACCATCTCTGCAACCTCATCATCACTCTATGAGCTGCCATTCTAGAGAGGACAACATAACAGGAAAACCTATGCTCTCCTGTTTGTCTAGATTTCTTTATTTAGGGACAGCGTCTCATTCTATAGTCAAGAACTAGCCTTCTCGATCAAACTGGACTTGAACTTATAGCAAGCTCTCTGCCTCTGCCTCCAAGTGCTGGAATTATAGGTGTGTACCACTACACCCATCTCCAAAATACTCACACCATCCCCCATGTTTCACAGCATAATTTCTTTTGCTGGTGTGGGTCCATGTTGCTCTCCCATCCCGAATGCAGAGGCCTCTAGCACTGGCAAATGCTCACTTGCTTTTGTTTGGTTCTACTGCTGTTCAAGACTTGTATTTTATGATAAGAAACCATCTGCTCAGGCAGTGGTGGCGCACACCTTTAATCTCAGCACTTAGGAGGTAGAGGCAGGTGGATTTCTGAGTTCGAGGCCAGCCTGGTCTTCAGAGTGAGTTCCAGGACAGCCAGGGCTACACAGAGAAACCGTTTCTTGAAAAAAAAAAGAGAGAGAGAGAGAAACCATCTGCTCACATTGTTGAGATCATCTCATATGTGAAGTTTCTTCTTTGTCTTCTGGCTGATTATGATACATCTAAGTATGGAATTGTTAACCGCATTGGAAGGTTTCTATAAATCAAGTTTTGGGAACTTCTGAATGGTTACTTCTTCCCGTGACCACCTTCTCTCTTTCTTTTCCTTTCTCTTTCCTCCTTTTGGGAGTCCCACAATGTGTGTTCTACTCTACTTCAGGGTGTATTCCAGCTTTTCATTTCCCTCCATCTTTGTCTCCTCATGTTGCAGACTTATTGATACACTCACTTTCCAGTTCAGTGTTTGCTGTCTTCCATTAGCTCTCATCTGCTGTTGAGTCTCTAGTGAAACTTTCATTTCTGTTACCATATCTTCCAACTGTACGCGATGACTTCGAATCATTTCTCTAACTGCGAGCAGATGCTTATTAAAAGCTCCTTGAGGATGTTCAAAATAGTTGCTTTGACATGTTTGATAAATAAGGCCCATATCTGGATCTCCTTAGGAACATGTGCTCCTCTCCCCCTAAAGTTTGAGGCATATATTCTTGTCTCTTTTCATATCTCATTTTTTTGTTTGTTTTCTTTAAGATATCTAAATATTTATTTTAGTTGTGTATATGCACATGTGTGTCGTGTGTTGAGTATTTATGGTTGCACCCAGAAGAGGACATCAGAACCCTGGAACTGGAGCTACAGGCAGTCGTAATCTGGGAGCTGAACTGGGGGTTCTCTGTAAGAGCAGTGAGTGTTCCTAACTTCCAAGCCTTCTCTCTAGCCCCTTTGTAAATTTTTAGCCCAACAATGTTAATAATATAAATCAATTCTAGACATGAACTACGTCCCCTCCAGAGGGTTAGTCGTTGCTGTTCATTGTAGCAACCTGCGGCTTCCTGTTTCTTCAGAATGGATTCTTTGAAGTCACAGATGTCTCCTTGGCTGGAAAATCTCCCAATCTTCATAGAGGATCACAGTTCGCATATTGGGACTTGCCATCCACACTCGATAATTTTGACTCACCTTTGTTTTCTATCTGTGCACCCCAGGCCAGCTGTCAGCGAGTGCTCTGAATCACCCAGATAGTTCCCAAGCTGCCTACAGCTTTACTGGTGTCTGGGGCCTCTTCGTGTTTGAGATATAGGGGAGGTTTCCAAATCTCCTGTAAACATTTGACTCTTTAAACATTTATTTGTTTATCTCTCTCTTGTCTTATCTCTTATCCATCCTCCAGACAGCCAGGAAGTGAGGACACTTGTCTGTAATTGCACTGAAATACACTCCCACACCTCCAGGGAGAAGGCAGTAGGCACCGAGTTTGCCTCAATCAGTTGTGTGAGTGGAGGCTCCCCATTAAGATTCAGCCATTTGCCTTGAATGACCTCTCCTTGGGTCGCCACTGCTGACTAGGACCATGTTTAGGGAAGGGTGGACAGGCAGAGGGACTTGCTTTGTCGTTTTTGCTGACAGGGCCTTCCTCCTTTTTTCTTTTTGTCCTCCTAAGCTCTGCGGTTAGAGAATTATTTGTCTTGACTGTTATGTACTGCTGGAGGTGTTTCGGAGTTCCGCCTGCTTGTCTTGGCAAATGTCCTCGGGGTGATGATATTTGCCTTGGCTGAACTCCAAGTCAGATTAAATACTGACAGCTTTTATAAGTCATTCTTTTGGTATTGTAGGAGGCAGCTCAGATAAAGACAATTCTTTTAGAATGAGTCTAGGAGTGTTTTTGTTTTGAAGAATGTTTTCTCTGTGTAGTCTAAGATAGCCTCAAACTCACAGTCTTCCAGCCTTAGCCTCCCATGTTTTGGGATTGCAAGTATGAGCCACTATGTATGACCTGGGAATGAGTCTTTAAAGTATTCCAGCCCTATCTTGATTTCACTGTAAATGTGGGCTGTAATTTTTCCAAACCATATAGAATGAAGAATGGGGTGCGGTACTAGAGCCTGTTAGAATGCCACGAACGTTACCACTTCTAACAAGACACGGTTTATTTTCTTTAATATTTTGTTTCTCAGCTACAAGCATCTGAGGATTTTTCAGAGTTCTAAAGGAATTGATTTTGATCACTGTTGTCAGGTGTGTGTGTGTGTGTGTGTGTGTTGTAGTATTAAGTGGAGTGTATTTACATGCATGCAAGTGTGTGTATGGTATGAGTGCAGTGTTTGGTGTGTGTATGCATATGTGGTGCAATATTTATTATATATATGTGCAAGTGTATATGGTCTGTGAGGTATACATAGTATATATGTGAAAGTCCATGTAGGAATGGGGATATGTGGTATGTGTGGTATATTTGGGTGGATATGCAAGTGCATATATGGTATGTTGTGTGTATTTATGTTTGTGTGTGTGGGTAGTATATGTGTGTGGTATGTATATGTATGTAGTGTATGATATGTATGTTATATATATATATATATGTGGGGGGGAGTGAATGTGTGATATATGTGATGCATGTGTTTGTCTCTCACTTTCTCTATGTGTAGTATATTGTATGGTGTGTGAACATGTGTTATGTATACATATATACATATATGCACATATACACATATACATATATACACATATACATATGTGTGTGTATGTGTGGTATAGGGTGTGTATGGTATAGTGTGTGTGTGTGAATGGTTTGTGTGTGGTATATGTGTGTTATATGTATGCGTGTATGTGAGAAGTATGTTATGCACACATGTGTGTTGTGGGGGGTGCATAGTATGGAATGTGTGGTAAATGTATATGTATACATGTGTGTGTTTGGGATCAAAGTCTAGGCCTTGCAAAGCTAGTTATGATGGTTTTTATGAAAAACTGAGTTTTTAGAGGTCCTCATCTGCCTGTTTTTACCTGGCAGGTTTTAGGGATGTAAAGCCCCCTCTTCTTTTTACATTGACTTAAGCGTTCCCTTCTTTTGCACTGATGGAAGCCCTCCCTTCTTTTGCACTAATGTAAGCCCTCTCTTCTTTCTCCACACTAGCCAACTGGACCCAGCCCTTTAGTGTTGCAAACACAAACAAGAGCTTCCCATTCCTTCTGAGCAAGGGCACCACTGTGCACGTTCCCATGATGCACCAGACGGAGTTGTTTGCTTTTGGAGTGGACAGAGAGCTGGGCTGCTCTGTTCTGCAGATGGACTACAGGGGAGATGCCATGGCCTTCTTTGTCCTCCCTGGCAAGGGCAAGATGCGGCAGCTGGAGAAGAGTCTGTCAGCCAGGAGGCTAAGAAAGTGGAGGCGCTCGCTCCAGAAAAGGTGAGCATCACAGCCAACTGGTAGGGAGCTGTTCACCCGAGGATGGGGAGTGTGGGGTAGCTGTTCAATGATAACTCCTGTGTACCAAGCCTCCTCTGCCTCCTGGATGGTGATGTTGAACCTCACTGGCACCTGGCACACAGTTACCTCATCCTCTCCTTCTGTCTTCCCAGATGGAAACAGGCTCCTTGAAGGTAAATGGATGCAATGGTTTCTTTTCTGTCACTGGGACAAAGCACCATGACCAAAGACAACTTAAGGAGGAAAGGACTTACTTTTTGACTTACACTCCCAGAAGATGAGAGTCCATCATGTGTAGGCTCAAAGTGGTAGGCATGGTGACAGGAGCAGGAAGCTGAGGGATAACACCTTTCACTGAAAGCATGAAGCAGAGAGTGGATAGGGAGAGGGGCAAAGCCGCAAACTCTTGAAGCCCACCCCAGTGAAGTGCTTCCTCCAGCAAGGGCTGTACTTGTCATAACGTCTCCAAATGGAGCCACCAACTGGGGACAAAGTGTTTGGATGCCCGAGTCAGTGGGAGACTTTTCTCATTCAAACCACCACAGTGAATCAATCACACAAGGCCATACACACAAAGCTTTTAAGTCCAATCAGAGTCACTCCAGAAACCAAGTCATACTGAATTCCATGAAACTATTTTTATAAAAGCAAGCAAACAAACCAGTTGAAGTCTTGGTGCTCACTTGTAGACAGAGGGGCACGATACTGCTGAGTCACTGAAGGAAGAGGTTGCTGAGTCACTGAAGGTAGAGGTTGCTGAGTCACTGAAGGTAGAGGTTGCTGAGTCACTGAATGTTACTGAAGCCACATAACTCCTTAGAAAGTGATAGAGAGTATCTGACAGGTAGTAAGTGCCTAATAACGGCGATGTTGTTAGCTCTGTACATATCGTAGAGACTATAAGGAGATTAATCATATGATACGGAAGATTATTGAATATTTATTTTTAGTCTCTTCACATGATTCCTTGACATCTTCATCATCCTCAGTGTCTGTCATCTAAGAGGAAAGGAAAGATGAGGCTTAGAACAGTAGTCATTTAAGGAAAATGAGGACCCATGTCTTGGGAAGGGAAGGCCAAGTACCCAGGAGCTTGTGAACAGAGGGAGCCTGCTTTTGTCAGGTGAATGTGCCAAGGGTGCAGTCATGACACCAGTCACAAGCACGGACATGGGAGATGGATAGAGTCTGGGATGGGTATTTCCAGGCTCCTGGCCTCTTATTCCAATGGGATACAAAATGACACAGATTTCAAAACAGCAAGGAAACTTCCTTCAAAGCAAAACAATAATGCAGATCAAAAAGAAATGGGGAGGCCAGGTCACTAATGGATCACACAAGCGAGGCTTCTCAAAGGCTCCAATTATTGTTTGGGGCTCACTTTCATGAGGCTCAAGGGGAGGAGGTTGGGTACTAAGGGCGTAGCAAGGGTGGTTCTCTGGTTTGATTGATAGGTTAGGTCAGCTAATCAGTCATCTGTTTGCTGTTCGCATTCTTCTCACCATGCATCTCATTGTGACCATATGCACACACAGTAATGTACAGAATAAAATGGCAATTAGGGAGTTCTCCCCTAAAAGTTCACATAATTTGCCTTATTTAGTGTGCACCCAAAGCCAGCCTCGACCAGATGGTCCATTGCCCACACACAATTCCTGATTGTGTTCTAGGACATGTTACCAAGGAGTTCTTAAGGGAAGTAAACTATTCCATTGATTAACACAAGTGTATGTGCAGCTTTGTGCAGGTTGGAGTTCCAGGGTGGCCAACAGGCCACTAGGTACATTGTCTGGAGGGGTATTTGTGCACAGTCCAAATCAAATGGATTCCAAGCCGCTCCCTACATTTACCTGCCTCAGGGGGAAGGTAGAACACGGAGAGAGCCAGAAAACCCAGAGGTGCCCAGGCCAGCAGAGGAAGGAGTTGTCTGTGGTACTAAACGTCAGGGAGGCTTGTCAGATGAGAACTGAGGTATCTCTCCAAGGTCTTGTGCTTTTCTTTCTCTGAGCAAGTAACCACATAAACATAGGCAAAGCACTGCAATTAAGCCTAACCATCTTTAAAAATAGGAGGAATGCTACTGAGTGTGCCCTGGAGAACAGCCCATGGTAAATGCTCAATAGATGAGTGGTGTTTGCTCCAGGCTAGAGAAACCATGGCAGAAGAAGGAAACATGCCAAGCTGTAGGTTTGTACTGTCCAATATGGTAGCTTCTGGCCACAAGTCTTCTTCTGTATGTGAATTTAGTAAAAATGGAATAAAATTAAGGACAGTGAGACAGCTGGATGAGTACAGGTTCTGGCCTTCAAGCCAGATAACCTGAGTTTGAACTTCAAGATTCACAAGTTAGAAGGAGAAGACTGACTCCCAAAGGTTGTCCACACCACACACACATACACACACACACACACACACACACACTCACACAGTCACATACACACACAAACACATTATACACATACACAAACACACACACTACACACACATTGCACATACACACACACGAACACACACAAACACACACACACACATTACACACATCCAGAGACACACACACACAAACACACACACATTACACACATACACACACACACACACACACACACCATTGCACACATGTGATGCTGAGCCCCATCAGTCAATCAGTATAACAAATGAATTAATTAATGAGCTTAGCGCATTGTTTGCTATAGGCATGTGTCAAATTGTTCAGTAGCCACAGTGGCAAGCATATTGGACAGGGCATATGTAGGTATATCCCAGCATGGTATTATACTCTGTGAGGTTTTGTCACCCAGATAGATTTTCAGGAAGTCTTGCTGGGCATGGCCAGGTGGTGTGGCTGCTACCATCACTTCCTGATGTCCCCATTGGTATCTGCTGTGGTACCCATGCTGATCCATCACCTCACTTCCGGTCCTTACTTGATTATAGGATCCTTATGTTTTATTCTGATCCCCAGAGGTGAGCTTGCTCATCTGGGAGGCTCAGAGACAGACCAGCCTGGTGCTTCAGGACTGGGGTGAGTGGACTCTGGCACTCAGTAATAGGGCTGGAGAAAGCACTCTTCATAAGTGCCACATGGAAGTAGAAATGGGGATATCCTGACCTTGCCTCTTCCCTTTTTATTCTCCATAGATGGATCAAGGTGCTCATTCCAAAATTTTCCATCTCTGCTTCCTACAACCTGGAAACCATCCTCCCCGAGATGGGGATCCGTGATGCCTTTAACTCAAACGCCGACTTCTCCGGAATTACAAAGACACACTTCCTGCAGGTTTCTAAGGTAAGTCAATGGAGATGTATGTGAGAAAGTCCACACCAGAAGGCACAGCTAAGAAAGGACTCCCACCTTACTGCGAAGGTTACAGTCTGGAGAGGGTGAGGTATTTAATGGCCAAAGGAAAGGCTAAGTCTTGTGGCCGACAGGCCTGGGCCACCAATGGCCACCACAACCTGACTTACAGATACACATAATCCCTCTTCAAGAAAATAATCTGTGCTTCTTTGAAAAGCAGGTCTGTTCCTAGCAAGCAACATGGATGCCACATACCCACAGTGGAAGAACAGAGAGGAGGCATCTAGCATCTCTTCCTTCCCCACCATCATTGAATTCCCAAGCAGATGTTATGGCAGCCGCTGTCCAGGTGCCTTTGGTACCTGTGGATGTGGCATTTGTCCTAAAGGGGGAGGGATGACTCTAAAAGGCCAGATATTTTGGCCCTTCTTGTGACAAATTATTGAATTCAGTTCCCATGTGATATAGCAATTGTTGCATCTGAAATCGCTTAGCCTGGCAGTACAATGGGGTGTCCCATGTCCTTATGTCCCACAGAAAGTTTCTTCATTTATTGAGTCATCAGTCCACATCCAAGTCCATATTCATCAGGTTTTTGATCTGGTTAATTTATATGTTTATTTATATGTTAATTTGATAATGGATTATATGAAGGTCAGATATTGTTCTGAGGGCATTTTTTGTCATTGGTCCTCCATGGGATACGATGAACCCAATAGAGTTTTACCCAAGAGGAATACTACTATGCACCTGAAAAGCTGTCCTCATGGCTGTTCCCAGCCCATGATGCATCGTGGCCGTTGGTCACAGGCTGAGAGCCTCATCCTTAGAAGAGAAAGCAGCATCAGCCTTTGGTAGCAGGAGGCACAGGACACAGCTCCTGTGGGAGCCACTGACACCTGTTCTCCCATTTATAGGTTGCTCACAAGGCTGTGCTGGACGTCAGCGAGGAGGGGACAGAAGCCGCCGCAGCCACCACCACCAAGCTTATAGTCCGCTCAAGGGATACCCCGTCTTCCGTCATCGCTTTCAATGAGCCCTTCCTGATTCTACTTCTAGATAAAAATACAGAATCCATCCTCTTTCTAGGGAAAGTCGAAAATCCCAGGAAGATGTAGGTTGGAGATGAACCGTTGGCTGGTCTTACACTGATAATGCGCAAGAAATAGGTGTGTGTGTTGGAAGACGCTTACAGGGTGATATCAATGCTCCATTCCTTGCTTGAAGCCCGCTTGACTCCAATGGGAGCTTATTGGCCTCAGGATAGCACCCTGGGGCCCAATCATAGAAGTGACAGCAGGGCCTGGTCACCCTGCCGGTGGCCCCTCCCACCTGTTTCCCCACACAGCCTTTTCCTGGAACGTGGCGGGGCAGGCAGGGCTCCATTCCTCAGTGCTCTTGGAAATGATGACGCACAGCACTTGGTACCCTTGCTTCTATGGCTGGCTCCCAGCCTGCATTCAATAAACATGAAATGTGAACTCAGTGGCAACAGATCCCACCACCACCATCATCCTTCCCCCATCACCAGGGCCCTATTACCCAGTTCTGAGTGGCTGGGTGACACTCAGTGGTAACATTGCGGTAGATACATAGATTCATTCTCTCGTTTGCTCAATTGACCTCTTCAGTGGCTCCTGGCATGCTGGGTCTAGATGGGTTTCTTAAACAGGAGCATGACAAGTGTCAGTGCAGTGTGGGTTGTAAAGACCTCTCCAATGCGGCCACCTTTCTGGCCCCAAGACACCTTGACTGTGGCTGTTCATAGTGACAACAGCCTGGCATGTCCTGAAAGTCACACTGAGACGGAGGCAGCTCACTGCCTTCCCCTCAATCCCCCTGTCCCTTCTGCCCCGCCCCCACTGCCAGGTGTTCTGTGTGGGATCCTGGCCACTTCATTTCACAGCTCTGGCACGTCCCCTGCAACCTTCAACAAAGCTCAGGTTCCTTTTCTGAAGGCACTGGTGCCCCACCATCCCAAACGCTGGATTTTCCAGGCTGTTATATAGGAAAAAACAAACCAGAGAGATTTACCCAGGCTTTCAGAAGAAAGTCAGGTCTGGTGCCCTCTGCTGGGCAGCAAGCAAAGTGCAGGTTGGAGGCTGGAATGCTGTATGCGAGGTGTGGATAGGAAAAACCCTGGTGGGCTGATCCATGACTTCAAAATCATCAGCAACAGAACGTCAAGAATGACTAAGCTTGGCATGACTGTCCTCCCCAAGATGACTAACTGTATCCTAAAGGCAGACAGAGATAATAGAAACCAGGATGACAACATCCACAAAGGGAATCTAAATGAACAGTCAAACTATAGATTCCTGGTACTAAACCCAGAGTAGCAGGCTCTGGGCTGCTCATGCAGTTCTAGAGGCACCTGTCCAATGTTTCTAGTTGTAATGTCCAGGATTGGCTGTGAGGTCGAAAGAGAGAAGCTTCTGGGCATGTCCATGAGGGGTCATATAGGTGTGGTTCATTGAGGTAGGAAAGCTTGATTGTTGAGGGGTACCATTCCTGGGGCTGGATCTCAGTCCCTAAATACAAAGGGGAAATCCAGATGCAAGTATCTGTTCCTCTCTTCTTTCTGCCTATGGATGCAGTGCAACTATCTGCCTCAATTTCCTGCCACCAAAAATTCTTTGCACTGTGCCCTTGATCCATGAGGCGGAACAGACCTTTCCTTTCTTAAGCTGATTTTTCCAGGTTGTTTATTGGTCACAAGCACAAGACTTAGTAACTAGTATTCCAGCCAAGCTTTATCTATGTCTTATGCTTCAGACGTCCCCTTGATGGGACATCTTTCTTTGTTTAAACCATTTGCTATCCTCTCTCACTTGGCCAGGGAGTGCAGAACATGGGCTCTCCGGTGTTAACCAGCCTTCAGGGTGCATAGCTGAGCTGAATCCATGGCACCACCAAAGCACCTTAGAATGTAAATAAAAATGATGACTGCCCATTCCCGTCTGGGCAGGAGCCCATGTGGGTACTCTGACTAGGGTCCCGGGCATTTGGAATTTCTAAGTGGATGTCCATTCTTCATCCCCAACTCAGTGAATCAAGTCTGCAGGCACTGAACTGAACTGAGCACCTACTATGGGCAGAAGCAGTCCTGAGGCTGGGGTGTGGCCAAGAATCACTCCCACAGTGTGCAGTTCACAGTGAGATAGGAGGAGGCAAGGAAGCGTTAACACTTGCCAAGACAGAGACTGTTCACATGGACTGAAAGTATTTGAGGTAACAAGCACTGGGAGGGCCACAGAATGCACTGTTATGGCTTCAACTTGTGGCTCTGTCCCGCAGGGTACAGATGCAGGTAAGAGCTGCTTCTGGGGTGACATTAGGGCTGTCACAAGCAAGACAGGTACCCAACATGCAGGCAAGAGGCAGAAGGGACCAAGCTCAGGAAGGAGGACTACAGAGGGGCTTCAGTTTAGGCTCTGTCAGACAGAATGGAAAGGCAGCCCGGTCCCCATGCTGACTGTGCACCCTTTAGGACTCTGTTTAATTTCCATGTGCTTTGTCCCCCCTCTTAAGAGCCCACACTCCCCATGTCATGAGGTGGCCCGATGAGCAAGCACACTGAGTGCTGAGGAAGACTCCCCCCAGATCACCGGTGCTCAGGGAGCACCACCCATGCACTGGTGCTCCTACAGAGGCTGATGTCCGAAAGGTGGAGAGCAAGGATGTCTCTCTGATAAGCGGGGAGCTGTGGAGAAAGGCAGGCATTCATGCAGAATGTCTTCCGCCCACCTCCCCACCTCCCCATCCTCAGAGGCATCCATGACACCTGACACCAGACACCCAGCGTCTGCCATCCTTCCCGGAGCTAAGAGTTGGCAGCAGCAGAACCCACTCAATGGTGCGAGCTTGCTTCCGGGCGATAGCACACCTCTTCTCTGCTGCCCACGTGTGATGAGTCTGGAGGGCAGTGGTGACATCACGTGCTTTGTGACAGCTGTGAAGTTTGGTGTGATAACACGGAGCAGGCGTGTGACACAGGACCTAACGTGTGATCAGGCTCTGCTCAGCACAGGGATACCCATTATTCAAACTCATAAGCCATCTGTTAAGACCTGGCCTGTACGTCACATTTCCTTCCTCCACTGTCACGGGTAGCCATGCCATATTAACAGAGAAAGGGAGTCTCTTTTATTATTAATAAAGTCTGCTCTTAGACAACTTGATCCATGTATGCAATGCATTCTGGTTACTCTCTCCTACCCTCTCTCAGCCCCTTTTCTTCCTTACAAGTGTTTCTCCATAATTACTAGTTTGTGTTATGTTTCATGTCCCACGGAGTTTAAATAAGGCCATTTGTGTGACCCTGAGTTTGGAATAAACTCACTGCCAGAGCCTGGTACTCTCAACAGTGGGTACTCAGCTGAACCTCGTGCCACATCTTTTAGAGTCTGTTAGTTGCCCATTAGTCATCAATGTGACGAAGTGAGTTTCAGTGTGGCAAACGAGTGTGTCTACATGCACACACATGTGCCTGCCCTGTGCCCACACAACAGACACGAGCACCAATTACTTGCGGGTTATTTCCACAAAGATCCCACAGACCAAAAGCCTTCTGCAAGCCAGCACGAGAAGAATGTGGTGTCACACTGTTACAAGCATGCCCAGAAGTCACACAGCCCGGGCAGGGACAGACAGAGGGGGTGGCTTTCTGAAGGAGAGAACTGGACTGAATCCTAAGAGTGGCAAATGAATGAGAAGGCACTGGGGTCTGTCTGAGAAGCAGAAGGGGCAGGAACGTCATTCTAGGCAGGTGGCAGGGTGTGCAGGAAAGAAACAGGGCTCCTTTGCTTATCAGTGGTTGTTCAGGTTGGAGCAAGAGCAGAGTTTCAGGGGTGGGAGGTGAGGTATGAGCTTGGCGGTACAGTGATAGCCCATGAGCATCTGGGAGAAATGGGCTTTCTGGAGACTGCCACGGGGGAAAACGGAAACATTTCAGAATGGAGAACAGATGGGCAATGCTGGGCCTACAGTGAGGAGGCAAGGAAACCACAACATAAGGGGGACATGAGATTAGTATGGCCAGGCTGGAATCCAGTGCTCCGGGACAGGCTCTGTCGCAGGCAGGGATGTGTGATCATCAATGAAAACCCAGGGCTACCCAGCCAGTGTGAGGTGCCTGTGTTGGGGGCAGGCCCCGCAAGAGAGCAGTCTAGGAAACCAGGCAGGAAAGCAGGGCTCGAAGAGGCCATTTTGAGAGTTGGAAGTTCACACACAGCCCTGGGTTCTAGGAACTGGTCGATGAACGGAGGGGAGATTCCTGGAAAAAAGAGCAGAGAGTCTCACTAGTGGGCGCAGCCATTTCTTCTATCGTATTGGCTGCCAGGGGACCCAGAAAGCCAAGCTATCAGGACGTCGCATGCGTGGGCACCTCCGACACACGTGTCATCTCCACTCACTCTGAGGGCAACCTGCAAAACAAAGGTATTTGTCCCTTACAGAACAGGGAGTTGGCTCTCAAAAGGAGGGAGCAGCTCTTTGAGTGATCCCACGGTGCTGTAGCAGGGAGTAAAGCTTTCCTCTCAGAGCACGTAATGCCGGGGCTTGGCTGAAGAGCACAGTACCAGAGTCCTCATAAGACGCTCCGGTGAGGGGACACCAGAGCCTGGTCCCAGGTGACAGAACAAGGGCACGTGGCCTCTCCTCCCCACAGCTCAGGCCTGACTCCATGTCTCCCACACCATGTCTGCTGCTCCCCAGGGGACAGCCACAGTGGGAAAGAGACAGAGAACAAATTTCTCAGTTTTCCTGTTCTAACCCAGGTGGCCAGGCTTGGTACCAGGTGCCGTCACCTGCTCAGCTGTTTGCAGGTTCTGTGTGGCAGGAACTTGAAAGCATTTCCAGCTTTCTCCCCGAAAGAAACAATCTGAAGGGACATTCAAGATGAGGAGAGGAGCCAGAAAGTCACCAGCTGTCTCCGAAACGCTGCTCCGGGGAGAGGCTGTGTCCTGTGAATCAGGGAGAGTGTGTGAGAGATACAGACTCCCTCTTCCCCCTGGAGAATCAAGAGTAACCTCCTGGGGTACTTTGTACATTCAAAACTGGTGATATTTACTTGCAGAATTAAAGACTTCTGCTTTTTAATGTTAAAATGTTATTAGTTTCATTGAGATCAAGACACACGTTCAGTCAGAAAGCTTACCAAGGGCCTTGAGGGTGTAACTGAGTTGGTAAAGTGCAGCCCTGTCAACATGAGATTAGGGTCCCAGCATGCATTTAACAAATGCTAGATTCGGTGATGTGTGCTTGCAACCTCGCTGGGGAGGCAGAGACCCCTGGAGTTTCCTAGGCAGCCAGCTTAGTCCAATCAGTGAAAGCTCATGGGACCAGCATCAGGTTTGAGTGTGTGTGTGTGTGTGTGTGTGTGTGTGTGTATTCACATGAGTGCAGGCCCTCTGAGAGTCCAGAGAAGGGTTTCAGATCTCCTGGAGCTGGAGTTATAGGCAGTTATGATCAGGTCCTTAGCAGTACAGCTCCAGGGCCCACTACCTAGTCTTTCAACACTTACTAACCTTCTCTCCAGCACCTTCTGCAATCCATACAGATTATACGTAAAGTGCCCGGAAAGTGATAGGATCCTTGGCAACGGCTCAGGGAATGACTTTCAAGAACAGGCCACTTAGTGTCATGCTTGTCTCTGAAGTAGCAGTGGCCACCCTTCCTCAGGGTCTTACAGCGAGCGAGGTAGATCCTACAAGCTCCCATTTACATGTCGGCATCTCCAATACTCCCCGAGCCCCATCACCACCGATGGCACAACATCCTCAGATGGAATGGGGCTCTGAAGCACAAGTCCCTTGCTTGTTTGTGGGACCAGAAGCCAGGACACACACTTTGAAAAAAATGTCCCATTTGTCCTATTTGCCTTCCCGTCAGTTCCAGGAATTGACCTGACAAATATCGACCAGGCTGCTATGGTCTTCAAACACTGTGGGCAGAAGTCCGGACGGGACTGTGGAGCTGAGCCCACCTGGGTGACTTCTCTGTGAGTATGCCCTGTGCCCAAAATGAAGGTGGGCTGTCTGTCTGTCTGTCTGTCTGTCTGTCTGTCTGTCTGTCTACCTACCCTAGGCTTTAGAGGCAGAACCAGGGACAATGAGTCCGACCTCTAAACCTCGAAGCTAGAGCTTCGAGTTTTCAGGCATTGTCTCTGGAAAATTCAGCCGTAGGGAATCTTGACACATGAACTGCCAATATTCCTGGCAAACCAACATAACAAAAACAGCTGGAAGTTAAGTGGCAACTTTACGAGGAACTCAGTTACGGCAACAGGCCTACGCACAGAAGCCCAGGTCTGGAAATGAGCCTCACCAGTTCGAAGCTGCAGTTTCCCTGTGTACACATCTGGGTTAAAGGTCTCTGTGACTCGAGGGTCTCAGGAGCATTAGTTTAAACAACAGACAGCAAACTGCCCCAGCCTTTGAGGAAGACTGTGACTCTTGGCATCTCAATAGCTTCCAAGTGCTTGAGCCACAGGTAGGAAGCAGCGGTAATATAAGCATTGATTACCCGGGGTGCTACGCCCATCCATGCCCTCCCCACGCATTTGCAAATACCTCTGTCAGCAAACCAGTGATGCAATGTGCCCGATGTACCCAGCACTTAAGCCAACATTAGCGACAAGAAGGTCATAACTCAGGAATAGGCTTCTGCCTTTTTCTCTGAGAATCTGCCTGGGAACAGAATTAGGTGCACCGGATTTCCAGTACGCCCAGCCTCCGTAGGAACGGGACAAAAATCTCCTAGTCTATTTCTTTGCAACTTAGACTTCATAAATCACGAGAGGGGTTGGCATTGCCATTTAAATTTTGCAAAAGGAGGCCCTGAATTGCAGAGACAGAATCACACAGCGAGTAAAGGCAGAGCCCTAGGTCAAGCCCAGACGCCCCCCACCCCCACTACAGCTCAGTCTTCCTCGGAACACACGTCCTTTTGCGAACCACCTTGGAGTGTGGTGCAGCAGGGTCAGGAAAGTGCTGAGATCAATGGCCACAAATGACTCCCTCACATTTTTCTGCCCTTACTTTACCAGGGCAGACCAATTACCCAACATCACTATTCAACCAATTATCCCACCTTTTCCTCTGGTTTTTCCATCTAAGAAAAGTTCCAGGCACACAAAACTGTCCTTAAGTCCCTTACATGGAGCTGGTGCTGGAGGGAGGACAGACTTTAGGAGATGCCCACCAGCCTTACTTTAGCCAGCAAGTAGCGCTCACCTTCTGAGAGCAGGTGGCGCCTGTAATCTGGTTGGGCACCGGAGGGCAGCGTTCCATCCGCCTCTGCCTTCATTTTGCTCCAGCAGGTGACACTAAGCCAAAGACATCACACAGACAAAATGAACAGAAGGTGTTGATCATGGTGTGGATGCTTTCGGGGCAAACTAGAAGCAAAAATCAGTGTGTAGCCACTGTGTAATTAAAAGGTAGAAGGGCTGGTTTGAAAGGATGCAGGAAGAAGGTATCAGAGTCCAGAAGACTCCGGGATGCAGGGGGCGGGAGCAGTATGTCCTCTGCAGGACTGTGGGGGTGGGGGACACCTGTAAGAGAAAAGAAGGGAGTGGAGCAAAGTGGGGTGAGCCTTGCTTTGTCACACTGTAGGCTCTGCCCTTGCTCCTGTCTCGCCGTGAACCCTGTCGAGGTGAACAACAGCTATTCCGACACATCTCATAACTTAAATTAGAACATAAGATACTTGGCGTTTGCGTAAAGGGGGGCTGGCTCTGCACTGAGGAGCAGAGTTTCAAATAGATGTTCTTTGCCTTGCACTTCTGAAAACTGGAAGTCCAAGATTGCCATCAAGGTGACTGCAGGAGAACCTGTTCCAGGCCCCTCCCTGACCTCTGGCCGTTATAACCTTCAGAATTGTGTGGTTTGCACTAGGGTCTCATCTCAGCCTGCATCTTCCCCAGTATCCTCCCCAGGTACTTCTCAGAAACCAAAGTCCCTTCTTTCAGGGACACTAGTCATACAGGGTTAAGGCCCACCTTAATGGCACCATCTTATTTACTTATATCTATAAGGTCTTCATTTATAAGCAAAGCAGCATTGTGAGGTTTTAGGTGCTGGAAGCCAGGCATATGAATCTGTAATAAGAAAAACTCAGTTAGTAATAGATGTTTTCAGAGCCCCTGCATCCTTACACACGCGTGTTTCTGTCACTGTACACAGTGTAGGTGGCACCCCTGCATCCTTACATGTGGGTAGTTTTGCCATTGCACACAGTAGGTGGTTTTTAGGCAGTAGAGCTGTGGAGATGTAGCCCACCCTTCTTTCTGCTCTCCTTCTGGGAGACATCAGTCCTGTTACTCTCTCCTCCTTCTGAGGCTGCCCTCATCTCTGTGGGCTTGATTGTTGATCCCAGTTAATGTAAGCCTCAGGGTGCAGGGCCTCTCCCCTTAGGGCCTGACAGGCATTGCACACCACTTTCTTTCTTCAACTGACTGCACTATTCCACACCACACTTGAGGGTCCAACACCATTCCTGCTTGTATAAAACATTTGCTCCAGGGCACGCCTCTTAGCTCACAATCACATAAGCATCTGCCTAGACACACACAGGATGTTGCCACCACCATGTCCTAAACCAGTGGTTCTCAGCCTATAGGCTTGGCGGGGGGGGGGGATCACATATCAGATATACAATTCATAACAGTAGCAAAATTACAGTTATGGAACAGCAGTAAAATAATGTTGTAGTTGGGGGTCATCACAACATGAGGAGCTGTATTAAAGAGTCTCAGCCCTGGGGAAGTTGAAAACCGCAGCCCTAAACTCTGAGAATTGGAATTGTGTTAATTTCTTTAACCCACAAGATATTCAGTATCTGGCACACCTTTAGAACCAACGGAACCTCAGATATTATGTACGATTGCCAAATCAACGGGGTCCAGAAGAATGCAGAAAAAACAATTAAAAGTAAGATGGAAAGAAAGAGGGAGAGAAGAAAGAAGGAATGAAGGATAGGGTGAGAGGGGAGAATGAACACAGGAAAAGAGGGAGAGGAGAACAGGAGAGAGTGGGGAAAGGAAGAGAAATGGGAGAGGGAGGAAGGAGAGACAGGGAGGGGAAGGAAGGAAAGACAGGGAGGGGGAAGAAGGAAAGACAGGGAGGGGAGAGGAAGGAGAGACAGGGAGGGGGAGGAAGGAGAGACAGGGAGGGGGAGGAAGGAGAGACAGGGAGGGGGAGGAAGGAGAGACAGGGAGGGGGAGGAAGGAGAGACAGGGAGGGGGAGGAAGGAGAGACAGGTAGGGGGGAGGAGGGAAGGAAAGAAGGAAGGAGGGAAAGAAGGAAGAAGGAGGGAGGGAAGGAAGGAGGAGGGAAGGAAGGAGTGAGGGAAGGAGTGAGGGAAGGAGGGAGAGAAGAAGGAAGACTGGGCTGCAGGATCTATCCTTCCAGCTGGAATCGCAGTTGCACCCCCCCCCACTTACCCTTGTTCTCTGCACTGAGGGATTAGGTATGAATGGTGGCTTTAATGTAAGATCCCAGGTGATGGTGTCATCTACCAAGAAGACCAATGTGTTCCTCATCTTCTTTTCAGACGATGGGACCAGTGAGGCTGTGGCTGCTGGTAGTCCAGGTCCTGCTTCCTGTCCATTGTCAGCCATTCTCTGCCCATGGAGATAAGAGTCTGGGGGTACCTCGACCAGCCAGCCACCAGCCCCTGGAGCCAGCACCCGCCTATCACAAGGTCACACCCACCATTACTAATTTTGCTTTGCGTCTATACAAGCAACTAGCAGAGGAAGTACCAGGGAACATCCTCTTCTCCCCCGTGAGCCTCTCCAGCAGCGTGGCTCTGCTCTCTCTCGGGGCCCATGCTGACACCCAGACTCAAATTCTGGAGAGCCTGGGCTTCAACCTCACAGAGACCCCAGCAGCTGACATCCACCAGGGCTTCCAGAGCCTCCTGCACACACTTGACCTGCCCAGCCCCAAACTGGAACTGAAACTGGGACATTCCCTGTTCCTAGACAGACAGCTGAAGCCTCAGCAACGCTTTCTGGACAGTGCCCGGGAATTGTATGGAGCACTGGCCTTTTCTGCCAACTTCACAGAAGCAGCCGCCACAGGGCAGCAGATCAATGACCTGGTGCGGAAGCAGACCTACGGGCAGGTGGTGGACTGTCTCCCGGAGTTTGGCCATGGCACTCTTATGGTTCTCTTGAACTACATCTTCTTCAAAGGTGAGACTTCTCGGATAGAACTGTAAGTAAAGGGCCTGCTATGTGTGGATAAGACAGTTCCCCCATGCTTGTGTAACTCATGTCCCCTGTGTACGTAGCAAAAGAAAACAGACAGTTCAACAGAGACCCTGGCCTGGGTTGACTTTCCAGAAAGGGGGTACCTAGTTCAGTGTGGAGGCATATCCCTCCACTCCTAGCATTTTGGAGGTTGAGGCAGGAATATTGCAAGTTGATACCAGCCTGGATTACATAGAGCAATCCTGACTCAAATGAAAGAAAGAAAAAAAGAAAGAAAGAAAGAAAGAAAGAAAGAAAGAAAGAAAGAAAGAAAGAAAGAAAGAAAGAAAGAAAGAAAGAAAGAAAGAAAGAAAGAAAGAAAGAAAGAAAGAAAGAAAGAAAGAAGGAAAGGAAGGAAGAAAGGAAATTCCTGAGGACTGGCATTGAAGGTGTGGGCTACCAAGTCAGCTTGAAGCCCTTTGCAGACACTGAGGCATCTGGTCAGAGAGGGTTGAGGCCACGTTCCCACGTAAGCTGAGCTGGGCTGTCTGTACCAGGCTGCCAGTCCCAGTTCACACCCTGTATGACTCTGGAAATCAGGGTGCTTCAATCAATTCATGTCTAGTACCTTACTAAGAGATGCACGCTTCGTATTCATTCCTGATGACTAAGAAATGCACGCTTCGTATTCATTCCTGATGACTGAAGAGACAGTGCTTTGGGGGCTCCGTGGTTAAGACGACTGGTGGCTCTTCCAGAGGACCTGGATTCAATTTGTGACAACTGTGTATAACTCCATTTCCAAAGGATATGGTGCCCTCTTCTGGCCACCTTGGGTACTGCACATACATGGTGCGTAGACTTACACATAGGTACAAAATAAAAATAAAAATTTCTTTAAAATAATAAAAATTATACCTTGTACAAGGAAGGCAAGACCACCCTGTGTGTGCTTTGTAGATAAATTCTCTCTAGCATAACCATAGGTCACTTACCCCAGGGACTTGCTCTCATGCCTCCTGGCTTTAGGCCCTGCTACTTAGACACTCCAGAGGGCGTCACCATTCTGCGTGACCTTGAGGATGTGTACCTGAGTTGCTGTCTTGCCCATGTGTTCATGGTTCTGTGGATTTTGTACCCTCAGCCAAGTGGAAGCACCCTTTTGATCGCTACCAGACCCGGAAGCAAGAGAGCTTCTTCCTGGACCAGAGGACGCCGCTCCGTATCCCCATGATGCGGCAGAAGGAAATGCACAGGTTCCTGTATGACCAGGAGGCATCGTGCACAGTCCTCCAGATTGAGTACAGCGGCACCGCCTTGCTGCTGCTGGTTCTGCCTGACCCTGGAAAGATGCAGCAGGTAGAGGCGGCCCTCCAGCCAGAGACGCTGAGAAGGTGGGGCCAGCGGTTCCTGCCCAGGTAGGTGCCCAGGGGCGCTGCCTGTTCTCACTCAAGAGCTGGGGTGGATCTGTACAGCTCTAGCCCCAAGAGTCCATCTTCTGGGTTTGTGCACTATCTTACCCTCGACTTCGCAGATGTCTTTGGGCTGCAGATTTCCTCAGCCTTTAAAACAAAAATATGCTACCTACTGCATGGGGATACGGGGGACGAACAGAGTCAGTACTTGAGTACTTATACTGGTACTAAAATATAAGTGCTTTCTAGAATGCCTTTCCATCCGTTCTTGGGGTCGATTCCTCTTACTTCCTTCTTTTTCATATTAATTTAACATCATAAGGTAGCTAAGTCTGCCAAAAAAAAAAAAAAAGACAAGAACAATTATTAAAGATGATCAGGTCTCCTGGAATCTGGAGGCAATGGGAGCTGCCTACTGGCCTGCTTCCCATGGCTTGCTCAGCCTCTTTTCTTATAGAACCCAGGACCACCAGGCCAGGGATGGCATCACCCACAGTGGGCTGGCCATGATAAATGTAATATGGACTGAATGGTCTACAAGTAGGCTGTTCCCAAGAGTGTTGGTTATTAAGAGAGCCCTGGCAATTAGCAAATAAATAAGGGGAAATCACAGCAATCTCAGTGAAAAGGGGTAGATTTACTCTGAGTTAAAAGAAATTTCCTCATTCATCGCAGGGAACATAAGAGTCTGATGGTGAGGAAGGGGGAGTCAGGCTTTGGGTTCAGACGCCACAGCCCTCTCTCTGGGTCAGTGGTTCTCAACCTTCCTAATGCTGTGGCCTTTTAATGTAGTCCCTCATGTTGTGGTGATCCCCCAAACATAGAATTATTTTTGTCGCTACTTCACGACTGTAATTTTGCTACTGCTATGAATTATAATATAAATATTTTCAGAGATAGAGGTTTGTCAACAGAATTGTGCTCAGGTTAAGAGTCTCTGCTCTAGATGCTTGCAGCAGCACCAGGGGGTGGGCATCTCCCTGCCATCTTCCCAAACAGCTCAGGCAGGTGGAGCGGGCTGATGGTGGCTTGCACTGGGACAGTGTCAATGAATGGACTTAAGATACAGCTGAGCCTGCTGCACCTGCAGATGGGTCAGATGTCAAGGTGGGGTACACAACGGTACCCCAAGTTGGCATCCCGTGCCTCTAATCACTGGTACCTTGCGAAACTCTGGCTAGTGTCTGGCACCTAAAAAGCTCTCCACAGACACAGGGAAGATAACGAAGACAGCTTTGTCTGCCAAGAAACTTCTCAGATCCAGTCACGAGTCACTGTGAGGTCTATGTGGAGGGAGATTGGGTGGGTGTAGGTAGTGGAATATTCTACCATAGCAAATAACGTCACAGGAAGGCTAGTCATCCCACAGGCTGGGATGCCCTGCTCTCGCTCACAGCTCAGGCTGCCAGCAGCCAGGGTCCATGTAACGCCCAACAGAGTAGCATCTTTTCTCTGATTCTCTGTCTAGTCTGTTGGATTTGCACCTGCCGAGGTTTTCAATTTCTGCAACCTACAACCTGGAAGAGATCCTGCCCCTCATTGGTCTCGACATGGAAGCCGACCTATCAGGAATTATGGGGCAACTCAACAAAACTGTCTCCAGGGTAAGGCAGGGGGTGAGAACTTGGGGAGGAGGGATGCTTTTCTTCCAATATGAAGTGCATTGGAAAACCAAGGTCCCCAGTCCTTTTCCTAGACTGACTTCTCAACACACAATCTTTACAGATTTTAGTCATGGACAACTCTATTTCTATCTCCCCTTCCCTAAATCTACACTAGTTCAGGCAGGAATGTAGGGTTCTGTTGGACACTTGAGGTCATTCACAGAGACAGAATTATGCCAGGTGAGCGGTATCGGTCTTTTATTTCAAATAATTAATTCCCCTTTGGGCATCAGGCACTCTATCTGTCTTTATTATAGCTATAGAAAGTAATAGAGCAGAAACAGGTGGTGGTGTTGTCAGCGTTGCTATGGTAACAAACCTACCCTACATCCCAGTACATTAGCACAGTAGATGCTCATTGTGAGAATTCCTTCCCATAGGAGATGCAAATACTGTCTACTTATTCTCCATTAGGTCCCTCAACAAACCAAAGTAAAATTTCACGTGGGGAGCCACTGAGTTCTTTAGGCAGGGGTGAAGGGTTACTGGTAGGAGATTAGGTGACCCCAAATCAGGTTACATGGAAAAATCTTCACTCAGCATAGATTGAGAGGAGCTACTGGAATCTCAGATGAGGGGCTGGACGGCTCTCTTCCTCCCTCCATCTGTGAGGGAGTGTTAACAGTCAGCCATCCCAATTCTGAGGGATGAACAAACGATCTGATAAAGATGGAAACAGATTTGCTCAGAGGCCTGCATTCTACAAGGCCCATCTTTAGCAAACAGTGCATCCTAGAGGCAGCTTGCTGTGTAACACTGGCTACAGATCTGTTCCTCATGAATTCTTCCAGGATGGAAATGAAAGGGGAAATCCCTCTCTCAGAGGAGAAGAGGAAGACGGGAAATTAACAGTGGTGGTTCGTAACCTTCCCATCCCCCACAGGCCTATATAATGGCTGCTCCCAGTCACTGCCTAAAAGCAGGTCTCCTGTTCAGGCAATGGTTAGAGGCTGTGTTCTCTCTTGATGCAAGACAGCACAAGCCTCGTGGAAGGGGCAAGCATTGTAGCCCTCTAACAAGAACGATAGTCTTTCCCAGGACAGTGATCCAGGCTCTTCCTAGATCTTCTTAGCTTGACTCTTCTGCTTAGGTTGGAGATGTCCGTTGCCATCAGAGTCTTTGTTAGGACCTTACAAGGAGTGGATTCTGTCTTGTATTTGGCTCTGAACTTCCCAGCAGAGAGCTAAATGCATACCCAAGGAAGCAGGGTCTGAGCGTGTGTATATAAGGTATGCCTGTGTGAGCATGGGAGTGTGTACATGTATGTGTGTGTGCATGTGAGCTTGTGTGGTGAATAAGAAGAAAATGACAGACTTCAAAGAAAGTTCCATAGTGGCCTTTCCTGCCTTGGCTATCCTTCATAGACATGTTTGGGGGTAAAAGAACTCAAGACTATTTTCCCAACTTCTTTTAAAGTCACAGAGTCCTTTCTTGCTAAGAAGTTGTGAAACGAGATCTTTAATAGTCTATGCTTAGGGAAACTTGGGGCTCATTTCTACCCTGAGCATTAGGGCCTGCTTTTGCCCAAAATCCATTGTGAAGATGAGAAGGCAGAGGGAATTAAGAAAGAGTAAATAAGACTCAAAGAAGCCTGTGTCCCTGTGTATCTATATGCCAAGAGATGCCCCGGGAGGTGGCTGCTGGGTTTGAGTCTGCATGGCACGTCGCTCCTCAGTGGGGCTGAGGCCACCTCGTGTCAGGGTACTCGGCTCCGGGAGGTGACAGATGTAAGTTGGGGTTGTTTCTCAGGAAGGCTGGACCTGAGGGACCTCTGCAGGCTCTGAGACATCATCCAAGACTTGGGGAAGGTGGCCTCTGCCCTCAGGACCATGAGCAAGCGCTGACTCTGTCCTCTTCTCTCCTAGGTGTCACACAAGGCCGTAGTGGACATGAACGAGAAGGGAACTGAGGTTGCAGCTGCCTCTGGCCTCCTCTCCCAGCCTCCGTCCCTGAACATGACATCAGCCCCACACGCCCACTTTAGCAGGCCTTTCCTGCTTCTACTCTGGGAGGTGACCACCCAGAGTCTGCTCTTCTTGGGGAAAGTGGTCAACCCAGCCGCTGGGTAATTGTGGAGGGAGGCCACAGGAAGGCCAGCCCAACCTGCATGGCAGGACCCCTGTGCTGCAGTTCTAATAAATCTGAATTTGGCTGCACAAAGTCCCATGAGCCACGCTTACAGGAGGGCGATGTCCAGGGCAGCTTCTAGTCATCCACTCCACAAGCTTTACAACCCTGCCGCCTCCATTGCAGGTATCTGCTGAACAGCCTTAGGGTAAGGGACACAGGAAAAGACACCAAGGACACATGGGAGTGAGCAAGCCAGGCGGCTCCTCCTGCAGTGGTTCCTTGAGGGGAGGCTGGCTCTGGGACCAACTGGGGCTTTAAACCATGTACTGTGAAGCAAAAGGGTGTATGAAGAGGGACAGATTTCATCATCGATCTAAGAGCAGGAGAGGCTGAATTGGAGTCAGAAAAGGAGCCTCAGAGACAAGGGGTGCCCCAAGGCCGAATAAGGCCAGGAAGATGGGGGTGGGATGAATGTGGGGGTGTATTCATACATACATGCATGCATACATACATACATACATACGTGCATACATGCATACATACATACGTGCATATGTACATACATACATGCATGCATGCATACATACATACATACTTACTTATGCATATGTGTACCTTCAAAGCTAGGCTTTGTGAATAAGGGAAACACGTGGCATTTGCCTTTTAGTCTAGCTAGTTCTCTGAATACAACCATTAATTCCAGTTCCATGTGTTTTTTTTTTCCTGCAAATGTCATGGTTTCGTTTTTCTCTACAGCTGCATAGAACTCCATTGAGATTTGCACCACACGTCTTCCATCTCTCCATCTGTCAATGAGCAGATGCGGAGAGGCTAGCTCCGCTTCCCAGACACTGCGTATAGAATAGTAATAAATCCGGAGGCTTGGCACTGACATTTTAGTCTGTGGATCTGCACCCTCAGACAAACATCCTAAACCCAAGTTCTCAATCCAGCTCTGGACAGCCAGAGTGAATATCAATAAAAGGCTTGGGTTACTGAGTGTTCAATGATATCTGAGCCACTTGAGCTGGAAGGTAGGTAGGCGCCTTGACTTCGTATTATCTAAAATTAGATTAGTGGGCGATATTGCTGGTTCACTTCATATTTGAGGGGAAAGGTGTTTCTCATAGAAATTGAAATTAGGTCAGATGAGGAATTCCCAACTACCTTTTAGTGCACATCTTTCATGTAGAGAGAGGCATTGGGAGAAGTCAATCCCACACCTACTTGTCCATCAGCAAAGGCTCATACTGCCCCTTGCAGGTTATAGGGGGGGTCATTGACACATACCAGAAATACTATTTAGCTGGTACTCTGCTCCCTAGGTTAGTTGAATAGAGGAGTCACCAATATGACATAGATTGCCTTGGTAAATCTGAAATTTAGGCAAGTCAAATAACTATTTTATGTAATTATTTCCTATGACAAACTTGGGCCATATTTATACCCAAAACATTAATTCTTCTTGGGTGTTATTCAAATTAGTACATTGCCTTGAGTTTGAATAGAGGCATAGAGAAGCCCGTGTGTTCGACACTCTTTAGTGCATCAGAACGAAAGTTACACGGGGCTGAAGGGCAGGCTGGCCCCCTCATTGGGGCAGGAAAGAAAGTCAATATGAAAGCAAGAAAATAGTTCCAGTGCAGAAGTTGGGGCATTTCCTAGAGTGCCCGCCATGAGAGATAAATACCCAGAATGCCGAGAAACACATTGCAACCTTGGCAGAGAAAATCATGAACATTCTTGAGTTTTCTCGTCAGTAAATTGTATTTTCCTTCCCGGCTTCCTAAAAAGGGCACCGCAGGGCAAGGAGAGGCTCCAAACCCATTGCGCAGACTGGAGAGTCTCCAGGGAGCTCTGCAGGCTGTCAAAGGTGGTTTGATCGAGTTTGATCCTGTCAGTCTTTCAGGAATAATGATCTTTTGGCTTTTCAGACCTTGTCCTGGTGTCTGTGCAGAATGATTATCAGTGTGGTAAATCGGAAGATCAGGGCAAACACCCAAGATGTGCAGTAGGTCTTCAGCATGCTTTACCTCAGACTTGCCCATGTCCACTGCTCCTGTCTTGCCAAAAGCGACTTCCACGGCAGTGGGATTTCTTCCACAGTAAGGTAGTTAGCGCATGCATATGTGTCTGAACCTCAACATGTCCTTCAGGGTCTTCCTAGGGACAAACTCCCCCAAACCCTGATGAGGATGAAATCTGAACTCTGCCCTAAAGCTGGAGTCTACAGTGAAGGAGGGGAGGAGAAGGGGGCTCTCATGACAGAGGAGGGTTCCTGGCCCTAGAGAAACAAGGCACAGAGAGACACAGGTATCATCCTGATGGTGACTGTGGAGAAGACAGAAAGTAAGCCCTGAGCTCAGGGAACACCTCCCTCGCAGTAACGGTCACGTGTGCCACTCTACACATATTTCCATTTTATTTCTTGGCATTATTATGATTTTTTTCTAGATGTTTTCCTTTCATTGACATAAGTTTATGTGCATAGTGTTGAATTCCATATAGAAGTATTTTTATGCACATCAATTATGATAACCATATTCACCCCCAACCTTTTTCTCTGTGGTCTTTCTCCACCTACTCTCTCACTAGTCTCTTTTCTCTCTCTAATTTCCTTCTGTTTTTGTTACATATTTTATTTAAGTTGAAGGAAGAAGGCCCGGAAGAGGCTGTGTTAATGATTCCTGAGGAGGGGGTGATCTTAAAGAGACACTGCGCAGTCCAAACTTGAACAGATCTCAGGATGATGGATACAGGGCAGTTGAGGAGAGTCAAGAGGAAGAATGAAGTTGCCCGTGGCTGGCTAGCTCACAAGTTTCAACAAGTCACAGACTCTTTTAACTGCTGGGACCAAGCATGCGGGATGAGAACATTCTCTGAAAAGCACTGAAGCTTGTAGCACCTCTGGAAGAACACTGAGGCTCCATCAAGCTGCCCCCAGCACTGGAGAGGAAGGCCTGCCAGGAGCCTCTGGCTTCACAGGACTGATGCTGGAATGTACGCTCGAGCAGCAGGATCTAACAGGGTCCTGACGGGATGCTGATGGAGGCCGCGGCTTCACAGTCAAGGATCTCATGAAGAAAACTCAAATCTGATAGATCAGAAAGATGGTTCCTCGGTTACTGCTTTCGGGTGAATATTTATACCCAGACAGCAAAGCCAAAAAGTACTAGCAAGGTGGCATTAGGAGGTGGGGCTTTGGGAAGTAATGTGATCAGGAGGATGGAGCTCATTGGATAAACCTGGTGCCCCTACAATAAGAGACAGGAGAATTTGCTCACTGCATCCGCCCTCACTGTGTTGAGGATGCCAGGGTGGGGCCCATCTAGTACCAAATCTGCAGGCACCTTTGTCATCAGTTAGTTGGCTGGGTTCATTTGGCCCTACCCCTGAGAGATAGACATCATGGCTTAGCAGCTTTTATTTCACCAGCCTTTGTGGCAACAGTCGCCTGGAAGAGGCAGCAGACAGTGGCGCCCTCTAGTGTTACAGTCTGCACTGGTCTTGGGGATCAGAGCCCTCAGCTCCAGGCAGAAGGCTTGTTGCAGTGCTCAATCATATGAGATGTTTGCCTGGGATATCTCGGCTGCTCTCTGGATTTCTTCTGGCGATGGGGACCCGATGAGTCTCTTTACAGCTCTTCACAGCCTTTGCCCCCTCCTCAGTGTCGGTTCGCCCACTCCTGTCGTCTCTCTCTAGTTCAGCAATAAAGGAGCATCGCCTGGAATACTCACAAGTTAGCCCAAGCAGCCTGCCTGTATAGCAGAATGAGCTGTTTGGAGCAGTCAGAGCCTCGGCTCTTACAAGAAGTCGCAATCGCTAAAAGTTGTGTTCTGATCCAATCAGAACCCAAATTCTGAGTGCCAGTCATAGTCTTCAGGGAATTGATGTCTGGGTGAATGGTGATCTTACCATCTATTACCAGTCACAGAAATCCCACTGAGGATGGCAAAACTCTCTGACCAAGTTGGATACGGTTATAAGGAGATGGGGGGAGGAGAGAGAGAGAGAGAGAGAGAGAGAGAGAGAGAGAGAGAGAGAGAGAGAGAGAGAAGAAGAGGAGGAGGAGAAGGAGGAGGAAAGGAGAGGAGAGGAGAGGGGAGGGGAGGGGAGGGGAGGGGAGGGGAGGGGAGAGGAGAGGAGAGGAGAAGAGAAGAGAAGAGAAGAGAAGAGAAGAGAAGAGAAGAGAAGAGAAGAGAAGAGAAGAGAAGAGAAGAGAAGAGACTGACTAATAAGAACTGTATTTTCAACCAGTCCTAGCTGGCTAGAGCTACATCTTTGCAAGTCAGGGATGTCAGCTTCCTTCTGTATTTGCAGAGC
This sequence comes from Tokudaia tokunoshimensis, assembly GCA_036184795.1. Classification (NCBI taxonomy): domain Eukaryota; kingdom Metazoa; phylum Chordata; class Mammalia; order Rodentia; family Muridae; genus Tokudaia; species Tokudaia tokunoshimensis. The sequence continues at coordinate 119,441,413 of BTHU01000012.1, read as the reverse complement.
CGTCTCAAGACGGCTGCACATTCTACTGTGTAGAATGTGCAGGAATGCCAGTACATTTGCAAGGGTTGTCTAGCTAGCCATTAGACTGCCAGTCCTTTGCTCAAGGCAGCCAGGGTGACAAGGAGCAAACTCAGCAGCTGCCAATTAGGAAATCAGGTTGCCTCATCCCAAACATGTCTGCTTGTGTCCAGGAAAACGGACGTCAAAACCTTTGCTGACACTGTGCAACCAGAGAACTTATGATTAACACTAAGAGTGGTTTTTCACAGATTTTAACAGTGCCCAGTGCCCTGAGGAGAGGTGGTCCACTCACCCACTCACTGCCCAGTCCCAGAACTCTGAGCAATGAATGTGTGCTGTCTCAGCTCAGCCACGGCGCCAATCATCCATTAAGGCAGCCTGCCTCTGTCCTGTCAGGACTTGAAAACCAGTGCCTGGGATTGGGTGTTTCCTAAAGCACAGAGACCACTCATAATTCTAAGGCCCAAGTCAGGCTCCAGCAGATTTGGTGACATGTGCAGGTTCGTTCCACACAGTGGGCACCTTCTGTGTGTCATCTCATCATTTGGGAGGCAAAGAAGCCACCTTGGTCCTCTTCTGCACAGGTTATGATTCCAGCCTTGTGGCAGGTCACTTCTCAATACCGTCTCACTGAGACCACAGCACAGGCTGACTAAGACATCCCTCCTAGCCTATTCTCTGCACAAAGACAAGGGTTCCCTATGAACAGACAGGCAATACACCTGGCAGAAGATCACTTAACTTACGAACCACGATGCATACCTAAGACTCATTCGACCTTGAGCTAAGACGGTGTCAGTTTATTCTACAGTGACTAAAAGCACAACATTGTGTCAAATACTTGTTTATTATGAGGCAAAAGGCAAAATTTGCCAAATCTGCCCTGCTCTAGTCCCTGGGAAAAGCAACCTGTCGTTTTGGGGATGTAATGATGGAATCAGAGCTGCATTAACCCTGAGCACTCTGAATGGGTGGAGAGGAGGTGTGAGAGGGGTGGAAGATTTTCCTTGAATGCTGGGGTCTAGCCTCGACACAGGATCAGGATTCTCAACTGGAAGCAGGGATATCTGGAAGGAGAATAGAAAACTCACAAACAACTTCTCAGGTCCAGGCTGACAGGCAATTTTTCAAGGCTTGAAGTCTCTCTCTCTCTCTCTCTCTCTCTCTCTCTCTCTCTCTCTCTCTCAGTATTTTATTGTTACTCCAAAAGCAGGTTGAAATGTATAATCATTATCAGATCAAATTCTAAAGAATGACCACATCTCACAAAGAATTAACAATTACAATTGTTCCCCAAAGTTTCATGTTTCCCCTATTCCCAGGCCTGTGGCCAAAATAATAATAATTGCAAACTTATCATTATTTAAACTTTAACTGTTGACTTACTATACTTCAGAGCTCAGAGCTCTGAGGTCAGCTACTTGCATGTTCCTGTGAAGCTCTAATGATAAATGACATGGGCAAAGTTGCCAGGCAGTGGCCAGAAAGACTCAAGTTAACCCTTAACTCAGTAGTTCTGCTAGCTTTCTGCTTCTGCACATTATACACAATGACTCTCCTAAGAGTCCCAGTGTTTTGACTTAATTTTACTAATATATAATTTTATGCATTCTATACTGTCTTATCCATACATATCCAAAGGAGTCCAGGGACCACTCTCAAATGTTGTGCAAGACTCATTTCATAACTTCAATAGCTTTCTCCTTTCCAAATTAAAATACCCCGTGTTTGTGTTCCCTTATTCCATTTTTCCTTTATCCCATGATTATGTCTCTCGTACTAATGCTTTTTCATAGCCCCAGTAAATTCTTTCACTTTCTGGTAACGGACCTTGAATAACTCTAGCAGTACGTGACTCTGTTTCATTTTCTAATATTTTTAAACATGATTTCTTTAAACATTCTTTGCAAGTCAAACATTAACTACCATTGTGCAGTTATTTGTTCATTGTTTCCAAGATGAGAACACACAGCATGCACCTGGCCATTAGGACTGCGCTGTGCTGTGCTGGGCTGTGCTGTGCTGTGTTGTGCTGTGCTGGGCTGTGCTGTGCTGTGCTGTGCTGTGCTGTGCTGTGCTGGGCTGGGCTGGGCTGGGTTGGGCCGAGCTAGGCTGTGCCCCATGCCTCAGTTTTTAATTGTTTAAGAATCATTTCATTAACGAACATCTAGTTTCACAGAACTCACCAGAGCAGAAGGAGAAGGGAGTAGGAAAGTCAGATATAATAGAATAATTATGCACACCAAGGCCAACTGAAAAGCAGTCACGCACAATGACATCTGTACAGTCATTGTCCACAGCGAGGGTTAGGGGTTTGGAGAAATGACAGCAACTTTTTTTTTCTTACAAATGAGCTGCCCCAGATGTCTCAATCCAGACTTGCTATGGGTAGTTCCTTATTTCTGATGGCAGGTCTCCTGGAGGGATGGACGTGTCTCCTGCTTCTCAGGGTCCAAGGTACTATCCATGTCATGGTATGCTGTCCCAGCACTTGAAGCCCCAAGTTATATTTGCACTCCATCCACAGATGATACCATTCCTGGAGCAGTCCATAGCAATCCCAGCTTCTAAATGTGTGGTGGCCCCTTGCCCATACCCCTTCATGATGGCTCTCACAAGACACCAGGTTTTAGATGTCAATTTGACCGTGTTGGTGGACAAGATCTTTGGCCATTCCACACTCTTCTTGAGTAATTGCATACTTCATGTTTGACATGTACATACATGCAAACCGTGTGTTTTGATCATACTCGGTCTCTGTTCCTGTCTCTTACCCCTTCCCACGTGCTATGTAACCTTTCCTTCCAGTGCATCCCTTCTTGCCTTCGTACTTTTTCTTGTATGCCCCACTGGGTTTGGCTGGAGTTGTTCACATGAGTGAGCATGCTTGGGTGTGGAGCAAGTCACTGGAATGTGAGCCACTAAACAATAGTTATATCCCTGAAGAAAAATGAGTCCCCTCCCCCAACAGCCATTAATTGCCAAAAATTCTCCTCAGCTAGAGGTGGGGCCTCATGTACCCCACCCCATTCATGCTGGGGTATTGACAGCTCAATTTGATACAGATCAGGCACAACATTTCCGGAGAACTCAGGTTTGATTGATAGTACACGGTGACTCGCAACCATCTGGAATTCCAGTTCCAAGGAATCTGACGTCCTCTTATGACTTCTTATGGCACCACACTCATGTGCGTGCACACACACACACACACAGAGTACATGTGGCATACATGCAGGCAAAACACATACACACATAATTTTGTTTTTAAACTTTAGGAAGAAACATACCACCACCCCCACCACCATCACCACCACCACCACCACCACCACCATCATCACCCATACCTGCTGACTGAGTTTTGGTCAAAGACAAGAGAGAAAGACAGCTTTGGTCTTTGGCCAGGTGCTTTGATGGGGGATGACTAATGTAAAGTTCTAACTCCTGCCTGGGCAGGGCCAGAAGCCCAGGGGCAAGGCCAGCATTCACTAATGAAAAGACAGCTAGTTAAATAAATAGCAACCTCTAATTGCTGGTCAGGTTATTTGTTTGAACCAACCAGGAAGCAGCCAGGAAGACTAGAGTTTGAAAAAAGAAATCTCAAAATTAATTCTGAGGTCAAAAGCAGAACCAGGTGTGTGTGTGTGTGTATGTTTTCAGGGGTGGGGCAGGGGGCGAGGTGGGGGTGGGGCAGGGAGGGCAGATCTTTCAGCCTCAGTAGCATATGATTTACCACATAATCAGATCCGGATCAGAGAGCAGGAGGCCTCTTCAGGTGAGAGGAAAAGGATCCAGGTGGCCTGCAAAAGGTGTGGTTCCCAGGAAAGGATGGGACTTCAGAGAGATCCTCCAGAGGATCAGAGTTCGATGACTATGATGGGTGACTGGGATGGATGTTTGGCTTCTGCCAGGCATTCCCTTTGGCTTGTAAAATCCAGATAGCTTGGTCCTTACTCAGCCGGGCTCTGCAACCCGTTGCTTCCTGTTCCCACAGCACTCCACTTAGGGACGCTTATTCCTGTTGGTGCAGATGCGGAGACCCATGGAGGACACAATTGACCCTAACTAAGTGGAGCCTGAACTTGGCCTTCCTGCTGAAGGTGACTCCGGTATTAGTGCTGTCAGCTTTACCGACTCCAGAGTCATCTAGCAGAGAAGCCTCGGAGCCTGTGTGTCTTTGAGGGAGGTGCTAGACTAAGCAGGTTCTAGACTAAGCAGGTAGAAAGACTTGCCTTAAACATGGACCTATTGCCATGTTTCAAATTGGGTGTTTGGGGGATTTTTGGTTGTTTGGGGTTTTTCAGATTTTATTTATTTTTTTTAAGATTTATTTATTTTATGTATGTGAGGACATTGTTGCTGTCTATAGGCACACCAGAAGAGGGCATCAGATCCCATTACAGATGTTTGTGAGCCACCATGTGGTTGCTGGGAATTGAACTTAGGACCTTAGGAAGGCTAGTCAGTGCTCTTAACCTCTGAGCCATCTCTCCAGCCCTAGATTTGATTTTATTTTATTATATGGGTATTTACCTATGAGTATGTTTATGTACCTGACACATATATGCCTGTGCATGTGCTTGCAGGGGCCAGAAAAGGGTGTCAGATCCCCTGGATCCGGAGTAACAGATGGTTATGAACATCCATGTGGGCTTCGGGAATTGAACTGAGGACATCTGGAAGAACAGGCGATGCTTTTAACCATGAGCCATCTCCCCAGCCCCATCAACCTGTTTCCATGAGTATAGAGTAAAGCAGACTGCCCAAGGTGAGGTAAATCTACAGAATAAAAGGTTTATTGAGCTCATAGTTCTGGAGGTACAAGTATAAAAGGGGAGGGATCACATTGTCTGGAAGAAAACCAGAGAGGCTCTAGAGTTGCCAGCTTGTTCACATCTACAGAACTAACTCAGGTTTACCAGAAAAACCTTACCCTTGTCCAAGAGCAGGCCCTGTGACCTAAACACCTCTCATTAGGCCCTTCCTCATAAGGGTTTCAACAATGACACTCTGAAGACTCAAGACTCATGAGTCAGAGAGCAGGAAATAACCCTTGCAAGGGTTGAGGGTGGCAGGGACCATATCAATGGGGAAAGATCATGGCACTCTACAGCAATCCTGCAGATGAGGCTACTAAGATGTCCTATTGGGACTGAACCAGGATAGAGGGGGATAAAGAATGATCTGACATTTTATCTTGAGCAACTGAGGGACCAAACTGCAGTTACACAGATCGCCAATGTATGGTCTCTCAGCTCCAGATTCTGTCATTATTGCTTGCCCTGGGAAAACAGATCTGAAACCCTTATGTAATCTTTCTTTGCCGTCTGCTTTGATCCCAAGCTCTGCAGTCAAAGAAGCCCCAAGAGACACTGCACCGTGGCAGGGACTTTACCTTCTCAAACTCAGTGTGCTTTCTAATGACAGACTCCTGCAGGTCACTCAGCCACTCCGCCTGTAGATATAATCGGTGTCTGCCTCAGTAAGCCCGGCCTAATGTGCACAGTGGGCATCTGTACCCAACGGCCAGGTGGTTCCCTCAGCCACCTACTTGATCCTAATCTAGGAACACTTAGAATAGAAATGCTTACACATGATTACTTTCTAGAACATAAAAATGCCTCCGTCAGGGTTGGAGAGATGGCTCAACAGTTAAGAATGCTGGCTCAAGGCTTCCAGTGGTGGGACTGGGGCACCAACCCAGCCACAGAACCTTTGATCTGTGCTACCTGCTGGGATATGCTGGGACAAGGGTAGCTCAGAGCTTGTGGGCATGACCAACCAATGATTTGAGGCCCATGCCTTGAGAGGGAGCTGGGTGGCCCAGAGACCTAGGATAATAAAACAAACAAAACTGGCAAAAAAAATTTAAAAAAATCAATAAAATGATTCCTAATAATTTTCTGCTATGCTCATAGATCACTGCCTGGGTCGACTGTCATCCAGGCCTCTTTCAGCAGATTCAGAGACCCATACCCAAACAGGAGCACTCAGGAAACCCTAGGGAAGAGGGGGAAGGCTGTAGGAACCAGAGGGGTTGAGGACACCAGGGGAACATGGTGCACAGAATCTACTAAGCAACGTTCACAGGGGTTCACAGAGACTGAATGGCAGTCACAAAGCCGGCATGGGTGGGTGCTATGCCCTTTGCACACTGGGTTGTTTAGCTTAAGTTTACTGTGGAACTCCTAACTATGGGAGTGGTGGTGCCTTGGACTCTTTTGTCTGCCCTTGGGACCCCTTCACTCTTACTGGGTTGCTTCATCGAGCCTGGATATGAGGGTTTGTACCTGGTTTTACTGAATCTTGCTGTACAGCGTTTGGCAGATATCCCTGGGATGGCTGCTCTTTTCTGAGGAGCAGTGGATCTGGTGGGAGAGGAAAGGTCGGGCACCTGGAGGAGCAGAGGGAGGGGAGACTGCTCTCAGGATGCATTTTATGAAAGAAGAATATATATGCATATTTTTAAAGAGTGCTTGCTGCTCTTGCAGAACCCAGGCTTGGTTCCCAGAATCCATGCCTGTTGGCTCAGAACCACTTCCGGGAGTCATGGGATACCTCTGGTCTCTGTGGGCACCTGTGCTCATACACACACGCGTGTGTGGTGTGGGCACCCAGAGACGCATAATTAAAAATAAAATAAGAAGTGTCACTGTTCTGTCATGTTCCCCGAGACATGATCATTATAGACACCAAGCACCTGTCTCCTCCCTTTACATAAAAAACCTCTGATAAAACTGTTTTATGAGGCCCTGGCTTGACTCCTCAGTGCACGAGGCTGGTATCCCCTCTACAGTTTCAACTGTGTTGTTAAGGGTCAGTTTAATAGCAACACCTACGGAGATAGGCTTTCTAGCCATTCCTACTGCATAGGAACTTTACTCTCCCCTCTTCTCATGTTCCAAAGAGTGGATCTTTATCCTTTTGAAACTGCATACCTGATATGGGTGCTATAAAAATACCTTGGGGTGGTGGGGAGGAACACAAGACAAGACCTACTAGTTCTTGCTTGAGTCACCATCTGATAAACCTCCAAGATGGCTCAAGAATCACCTAGCACAGCCACAAGACAGACATTGCTTAAAGTCAAAGCCGGGCGGACAATTAAACCTAATGGATCGTTGACGAGTAGAACTGAGTTTAGTGATGTCACCATTTTCTCATGTAAGGGCTACAGTAATAGCAATAATAACGAATGGACTGATTTTTAAAGCGGGGACATGGGCTTGACCAAACTTCTTAAAGTTTTTCATCATAATTTGAAAATATGATAATGAATAAGAGAAGATGTGAGAGGAGACAGAGGCGGGTCTTGGTGGTGGTCATGGCCTCCACAGCCAGTCCTTTTGTGGAGGTCGGGTGACCCTGGAGATTTAACAGGACATTTCCTTAGATGCCCATTGTGGGTGTAAGATAAAGTCTCCCTGAATTCAGGGTCTACCATCACTAAGGATGGCCTTTCGGGGTGGTGCCTGGGGTGTAGACATGACGTTCACTCCGAGGTAAGTTTGTTGTACTCTCTGGCACCTCCCCGGTACAGAAGACTGAGTTCTTACTAGGTTTTCTTTTAAGTCTAAAGAGTCCACAGGGCACTTGCGATCCACAGTAAGCAGTGATATTTTGACTTTATTCTACTCAACAAAGTCTCCTCCACTCATGTGTGTTTGGTTTTTTTTTTCTTTTGGTTTTTGTTTTTTTGTTTTTGTTTTTTTCTAGCTACAAGAATCTCCCTGGTTCCTGGGGAGAGCTCTACCTTGCCTCCGGCCTTTACCTATGATGTCACTCCTTTGCCTGGCATGTTTTCCATTCCAGTGTGAACCTTGGCTTACTCCCTCGGGAATCATTTTGCTAATCATCCAGCCTGGACTGCTTTCCCACACACTTTCAGACTTCCTACCTCAGCTTTTTTTCAATTTCCCCCATCGCAGAATGTAACTCCTGTGTTATCTGCTTACTGTCCCTGAGGTCTTCTCTCCTGCTTCCTGTCACACTTTACAAAATACCTCCTTCCACAGTCACACAAGTAGATCTTTCTAGTCCCTGCCCCTCCCCCTCTGATGTTCCCGGAACTTCCCCACAGGTATGCACATCTATGGTCAGGCTTCCATTTTACCCAAGAACTCCCTCAACCAACTGGCACCTTTCCCCTTTTACCACAAGGGCACAACTGAGCCCTAATTAAGCCCTGTCCGTGTATGCTGTCCTCTGTGAGCTCACCAGATACCCACAGGAAATGGGCAACACCAGGGCTTTCATGATTGGTCCTGCTATAACTTCATAATTACTGAAATCCCTTGAGCATCCTCCCCAGTTCTGGGCCATCATTCCTCACTTCTCTAATCTGTTCCTTTTTCTAGTCTTCTAAGTAACTATTTGTTAGCATCTTCTGTTTCCTCTACCAAAGCTATCTACACACACACCCCCAATTTTTTCTCAGCCTATGTTATTTCTTGCTACACTGTAACCAGAAGGGAACTTCTAAAAGCTCCCTCTCCATCCTTTTCTACACTCTAAGAAGCCCTGGGCTCTACCCTCTCTCTGTGCAGAGGAAGAAGCATCTCTGACTCCAACCACCGCCAATACAGCAACAGCTCTTGACTACACAGAACCATCAGTGGCAAGTCCCCTCTCCCACTCTCAGCCCAACCACAACTTCCCTCTCTACTTGAACATTTTTTTTCTCTGCTAACAAATACTTTTCCCCTGAAGGGACTGGTATCAGGTGCTGTGGGATGCATAGAGGTGTATAAACACATTATCAATTTCCCAGCACACAGAAGGGTGGATCCACCTGACCTGCAGGAACAGTACCTTTGAGAATTTGCATCTAAAAACAGCAAGGCTGGCACCGGTTCAGCCGTCCAAAGCACTGATTGCTCTTCCAGAGGACCTGGGTCAATCCTCAGCACCCACTTGGTGACTCACAACTGTCTGTAACTCTGGGACCAGGGGATTCAAAGCCCTCTTTGGGCTTCCATGGGCACCATGCACACAGCAATGCACAGACGTATTTGCAGGCAAAACACCCAAATACATAAAAACCAAGACAGAAGCAGCGCATCTGCCTTCTTTGTGTAGCTTAGGACTTAGCTTCTAGTCTCACATCAGCCACAGGAAATCAACTCCTAGTATTGACATGCTAAAAAATCCAGCAAAATTAAAACTTTAATTGGGCAAATAAGAGGTGTATTATTTTATCTTAATGGTATTTTTAGGATCAGGGATATTCTGTAGCTCTAGCATGACGAGACTTCAGCAAAATCCCAATGGCTTTCTGCCTTTGTCCTGGTTAATTAAGTTCTATTTGGTCACAGCCCGTGCTTTTAGGGACTTCATCATAAAACATCTCATGCAAACTGGCCGTGGGATAGAAGGACACCCGAGAGACACCTGTCTTTCCAGACATCACGGATGAGGTGTCTGCTCTTTATAGCTTCGTATCACAGCACAAGATCCCCAAGTGGAGCACTGTGAGGTAGTAAGGCCAGAGACTCTCTTGGGGCCTCCAGCACCTCAGTTCAGCCAGGGCAGACAGTGTCTCTTCTGAATGGCTCCAGACAAAATATAGACCCACAAGCAGCTTGGCCAGGAAGTGTTGCTTCCCATGAGCCCCAAAACAAAGAAAACCAGATACTGGTAAGTGTAGCATGTCTCCTACACCCAACTCAGCCATTCTTTCTTCTAGAAGTTTCCACTCAGCCTGACATCTAACTTCCCGAGTACCATTATACTGAGATACTGGTGCCCGGCTGTGAGTGTCAATAGTTTCTTTGATGAGGTCAGTTTGTCAGTTGACAAACCAGACAGTCATTTAAGGTGACCTTGTCCTGTGAACATTGCTCAACTTTGTGTGTTCCTGGAGCTATGAGGATGCCACCTTCATTGCTGGTTGGGTCCAGGAACCAGGCATTCCTTTGTTGGTGGTTGCTAGTTACTAGGCTTGTTGACATCCAGATCGGAAATTGAGAGTTTATCAGCTTATCACTGCCCTTTTCCTGCACTACCCATGTCCCTTTTGCCCCGACTGAGATGTTGGCCATTTTCCCCAGCCTCTGAGGCAGAGTAGGTATGATTTACAAATTATTTAAGTGCCAACTGCTAATTTCATGAGCATGGTAAGTGTGTGTGAGTGAGTATGTGTGTTTATGTGTGTGTCTGTGCCTGTGCCTGTGTCTATGTATCTCAATGTGTGTCTCTGTGTGTGTCTGTGTGTCTGTCTGTGTCTATGTGTGACTCTGTGTGTCTGTGTATGTATGTGTGTGAGAGTGAGAGATAGAGGAAGTGTGTGTGTGTGTGTGTGTGTGTGTGTGTTTGCATCTGTCTATGTGCATGTGTGTCTGCGTGCATCTCTGTGTGTGCCTGTGTATGTCTGTGTGTGTGCCTGTGTACGTATGTGTGTGTGTTTGTGTGTGTGTGTGTTTGCATCTGTCTATGTGCATGTGTGTCTGCGTGCATCTCTGTGTGTGCCTGTGTGTGTCTGTGTGTGTGTGTTATTGCTCATCTCAGATATTACACATTCAGAGATCACTTACTGAAGAAATGACTGCTCCTGCTCTCATCAGCAGGCGAGCATCTCCTTCTTGGGGAGTCTGGAGCCAGATTGCTGTGCCACAGATGCTAAGCGTATCGCGTTGACTGTAGTGTCTGCCGTGTCTCCCAGCAGCCCATGGCAGGACAGTGCTCACCCATGACACAAGAGGAAGTGGAGATGGCAAACTCTCCTGGAAACTGAACTGCCAAGGTGGTGCTCTTGGCAGCCATGGGGAAAAGTGTCAGGCAAGGAAGTCATAGGTGACAGTTCCACCTCCTGCACTGACAGCTGGCAAATGCTGAAGATGAAAGCTGCCCTTATGCTGAGAGCCTCGCTGATGGCAAGGTTAGCAGGAGAGAGAAAAGTTGCAGCAACGTGTGGAGACAGTCAATGTATGGAGACTAAGACTTTGTAATCCCAGGGCTTGGAGGGACCCAGCCTTATAGAGTCCCAGGGGCTCCTAGGCATGTGTGTGTACCACATGCCCCAGTAGAGGAAGATGTACAAATAGCGTCTTTGCTGCTTCATGCATGTGTGGCAGTGCTGGGATTATCACTACTCCCCAGTGACTTTTCTCATTCCTGTCATTGAATAGCTGAAAACAGCAGCTTAAGGCCAGGAGGGTTTGTTTTGGCTCATGGTGTGATGGGAAAAGTCCAGGGCCCCAGCACACAGCATGGTGTGCTCAGCAGTCAGGGTGGGTCTCTCCACTTACACTAAACCAATTTAGAAACTCTTCACAGACATACTCAGAGCTTCAACTTCTAGATGATTCTATGACCCACCAAGCTAACAGTCAATGACTGCCATCGTAATCTGGGGTCACGGTTTGGAGAAGTGCATCAGGACAGTGTCTCAGAACTGTCCTAAGAGAGAGAGGTTTGCAATCCTCAAAGAGACAAGTCACAGTATCCATCGTGTCCTGCCCCAAGTGTCCTGCCACATCTGTCCTGCTCCAGGTGGCCAATGACTGAAATGCTAAACAGTGAAGCAAGCTCTCTAAGCATGACCCTCCATGCTTGCATATAAAACATGACTTTAGACGTAAAAAGATTGCATTCTCCAAGGTCTCTCCCCAAGAAGAGGGCTCATAGGTCAATTCCCAAAAGCCAAGCCAAGCCAAATCCTAGGCCGTGCTGAATGTCCTGGCAGAAGCTGCGTGAAGATAAGCATATTATCCTAATCTCTCACACCAGGAAGCAACTACACAAGATGGAAGCCCAGTGGCAGCAGAGTCTGCTGGGCATCAGCCCGCTTTCTCCCTTGGGCTGTGTGTCCAGGCAGGAGTCAGGAGGACCACGGAAAGGTGCCGTCTGAAGATAATGAAAGAAACAGCCACACATTCCAATGCAGCGTCCTTTTGATTAAGTCAAAATGAAATAAAGGCCTTTCTTACAGCAGTATATTGTTCTTGTGGAAACAAGCAATGCAGGAGAAGATAAAGAACAAAGTCTAAGCGGCCCTCACTGGCAAAGCTGCATTCTGGAATAATCACCACTTTGTCTCCTTCTAGAATCTTCTGTACATATACTTTGTGTGAGTGAGTGAGTGAGTGTGTGTGCGTGGTTATATTATCCAACCTTCATGGGATGTCTCCAATGACATCATTGTCCCACGGTACCTTGTATATGGAAGCAGACACATGCGTGGGCGCGCGCGCACACACACACACACACACACACACACACTGGCAGAATTTGCCTTCAGTTCCTGCAGTGACCTCTCAAGGGTGCCACAGTAGAAAGAGGACTTCTTCACTGTGCTCTTGGCTGCCTGAATAATGAACGTATAACTTCCAGTTGGGTCTAAGCTGCTCAACGGACCCTCCCCACAACTGCTTTCCAGTGCTAAGATCTGTGGACAGTGGAGACAGTAGAAGGGCACAGATACCCAGAGCACATCTTCTAAATGTTTGCCATGTACAGATCTTAGTGGCAGAGATAGAGTGACCCGCAGTGTTTGCCTCACTTGCCCAATACTCAGTAATTCCAAGCCCCCAGAACAGGTTTACCTTCCCCATAGTGCAGGTAAAAGAGGTTGATTTCCTGGGCCCATGTTCTCAGCATTCAGGGCAGATTTGGACTATATTGTGTCTGTTTGACCATCTCCACTGTCTTCTTAGAAGCCTCACAAGCTTCAGGGGAGTAGGGAAAGACAGATGGAGAATAATGATGCTTAAAAATTAGTGTGCACTATCTCATAGACAGCCATGTCCCTACAAAGACTTAGGCTATCTGTGAATACTCTGAGTAGCTACATTCTGAAAACCCCAAACGTGGTGGCATGCACCCGTTCTCCCAGCACTTGGGAGGGAGAGGCAGGAGGCTCGTTGTAGACTAGTCACGCTACAAGAAGAGTCAGTGAGAGCAGACAGTAGATGTGTAACATCTTGTGAACCTCTTTATTATGATGCTAAACTCTAGAAGCCAGATGCAAAACTCGCTAGATGGTATCAAAGTCATAGGTTGTTCTAGAAGAACCAAGCCCAGTCTTTGAAGATGCTGGGAAAAGCAGATTTTACCATCTAGGAGATTGACAAAGGGACACAAGGGACTCTCTTGATGGACAGATTTCTTTTCTGTTTTGTTCGGGGGAGTGGTTATGTAGTTGTCTGCAGATGTAAAAATTCGCTGAAGAGTAGATTCAGTATTTATTGCCTTCTACGTGTTGAGAATGCCTCAGCAAAAATGCAGCCCTCAGATGTAAAGACAGGAGAGGGAGGGAGAGAGAGAGAGAGAGAGAGAGAGAGAGAGAGAGAGAGAGAGAGAGAGAGAGAGAGAGAGAGAGAGAATGGCACATGTCAGCATGCAGCAGTCAAGGTGCAGGGATGAATGTGGCCCAGAGAGGTTCGCTGGTCATCCTAGAGGGCCTCTCTGAACCTCCCCAACAATGCTGGTAAGACAAACTCCTCTTACAGAGCCCTTTGGGAAAGAAGAGCTTCTGCACACAAATTGGCTAAGAGGAGAGCTGTCAGCCAGGAGTCAGGCAGGGAATGGGCTGATTTGCTGGGAATATGCTAGGCAGCTCACAGGCCAGCAGGTCAAGGTGAGAACCGGGCTGGGTGGAGTCCTAGGCAGAGAGGGACACCCACTCAATGATGCAATTTGCCTTCCCCAGCAGTGGCTCCTTCCTCATGGCTCAACCCTCCCTCTGCTCCTCTGTTCCCTTTCAGAGAAGAGGCCACATAAGCAGATCTGGCCATCTTGCCTGCCACCTCCTTTGCTCTAGTCTTCCCTCCCAACTCAAAGGACAAAGGACAAGAATTTTGTTTAACTATTACTTTTTAAAACCTTTAATAAAACAAGTTCTTGCTATGTCTCCCTGGCTGTTGTAGAGTAACCAAAAGTGCGCCCCATGTAAACATCTAACATCCCAAATGTTCTCATTCTAGCAGAAGAGGTGCCAACCTTAACCACCCAATAAGAGAAACACTGTCTTTCTTCGAGTCAATTAATTCTGCCCCTCCGTTGCCTCAGACAACCTGTTCTACGCTTAGCCCAGAACCAAGGCAGCAGAGAACATGATCCCCTAACTCCGGCAGCTTACAGCTGAGAGAAGCAGCCAAGTGACTCACACCACCATCTTTCAGGCATATATCAGGTTACACTGGTTTTTTTTGTTGCTTTTTTTTTTCTGTCCCTTAGCAGCCTTGTGGTGACCTAAGGCTAATGTGCTGGACTCCAGGGAGCCTTTCCTGCCTCATCTACAAGGTAGAAATCAGAAGAGAGTAGACCTGAGGGCTCAGTGTGAGGACCAGCATCCACGTGGTGCTCAGAAGGGCACCCGTCCTGTGCCACATGCTCGCTCAGTAGTCATCAGCCACAGTGATTATGCTATAGCAGATATGGACAAAAGACTACCGACGCAGAAAAGATGGGAGAAAAGAGGAAGGGTGGGCATGCAGTGTCAGCTGTCTCCACATTTGTCCTGACAGGTGTGCCATAAAAAATAAAAAAATAAAACCAAAATGGCCGCAGGGTGGTCAGTCAGCCAGCCAGCCCATCACAGCATGTTCTGGAGGTCAGTACAGGCAGAGCTGTGCGAACAGAGAATACCGGTGGGGGTGGATTGCGTCATTCCCATGGTTTACCCTCCCCCATGGGGTTCTGCAGAATGTCAAAGCATCTTGCCCAGAACTGACTCTATCAGAAGGAACAATTTTCTACAACTACAAGTTTGACCAGTAAGCCTCTATAGCCGGACATTCAAGCAGACTGCGCCTGCCCTGTTTACTTAAGACTTCTCAGCTTGCCAGACTTCCTGCCTTCCTTGGAGAACTCTCTTAGAAAAGTGTCCTTGCTTCTTGACCCCAGGGAACAGAAACCCAGTTTCCACACCTAGCCTGCGACCTCTGACGTGTTCATCTATTCAGCTCCCATACGAAACCGTCTGTGTCTCATCGTGACTGCATTTCTGATTTTTGTTTCTCAAGAGGTAGGAACGGTATTCACCGCCTGGGGCCGTGCCAGTTAATAACTTTTAGGACAAGGCCTGATGGACAGTTCCCTGTAAGTGACAATCACGATTCTTGAATCCATTTGAGGATCCGTGTGGTAAAATGACAGTAGGAAGGGACCTGGTGGAATAGAACAAACAGACGTGAATGTTCAAGGTCAACACCAGAAAGTCAACAAGGTCAATCAATGGAACCTTTTCAAGCCAAGGTCTGAGTTGGGCAAGTTCTAAGAATTGAGGCCTGTGTTGTTTGAGCTACCCCCCCGCAAGGCTTGTGCTGATGCATAACAAACTCCAGACACCCACTTGCTGTCCCTTGGCCTCTCTAGAGCAAGTACTGCATGCCCTGTCCTACAAAGGTTCACCAAAGATCTCGCTCACACCCCTTATTTCCCACAGGAAATATCATATGATGCCATGTCTGGAGAAAATGCGCATGGGGCTTGAGCTGCTGTCACTGCCGTAGTACATGGTGTCCAGAATGTAAGCTGTAGTCAAACACACACACACACACACACACACACACACACACACACACACACCACCTAAAGAGCTCCTGTTGGGCAAAAAAAAAAAAATGACAAATTAAGCACCAAGAAGGAAGCTGGAATAAGTTTAATCTCTTCAAAACTGTAATCACTACCGTGGTCCACAACTAAATGTTTTGGTTTTTTTTTTTTTTTTTTTTGAGGCATGTGGGTATTTTGCCTGCATGTTTGTTTTGGACTGTTTGTATGTGTCCCACCTTCAGAGGTCACAAGAGGGAATGGGATCTTCTGGAACCTGAGTAACAGACAGTTATGAGCTATCACTTCGGTGCTGGGAATTGAACCCCATGCCCTCTGGAAGAGCGTCCAGTCGTCTTAAAAGCTGAGCCGCCTCTCCTTGACCCAGAACTTCAGATGAACAAAGTTGAGGTGTGGAAAGGGCTTGCTATAAAAACTAACCAACACTCGAAGCCACAGGTGTCACCAATTTAAAAAGGAATTGAAGCTTCCGGCGTCTCATCCTTCACTCCTGGGGCTAATGGCGTCATTGTTTACGGTGCATAGACTAACCTTTCTTTTTCTACTTGAGGAAAAAAATGAGAAATAAAAACAGGAAGCTGGGAATGACCTACAGATAGTTCCAGAAACAGTAACTATCCCTTCATAGGAAGTTACCAGATGTAACAAAACCAAAACAGGAAGCTGGGGATTCAGATGTTGGAAGATACCAAGTGGAGGAAGAGAGTGTGCTGATTCAGTTTCTCATCAGAAGATAAACCTGGACCACCCAGTTTGCTAAGTCAGATACAGTGCACACTCCGCCAATAGAGTGGCCTCTGTGTGAAATACCGGCTAACACTGCCCCATTCAAGTGTCACAACAACTAGAAGGAAACCCTCTTCTCCACTGAAACTCAGAGATATGAGAAGCCCTCCACACAGCTATGTCTACCCTGCGTTAGTCATCCAAATGCTCTGCCCTTCACACATGATTAGAAAACGACGAGCACCCTGAGACCTGAGCCTTCAGGGAGGGAGGTGGGCACCCTCTGCTCTCTCAGGCCTGGCTCCAAGGCCTTCTGGGTAACTCAAAGCTTGAATATGAGTTGAACCTGGGAAAAGGGGACTGTCCTTCTAGCTAGGGGCCACACTCAGTAGTTGTTCTGCTCAGACCCTGCAAACCCTGCAACCAGCACAAAGGCCAAAGTGACATTCTTAGCCCTGCTTCACGGATGAGGAAACCAAGGCATAAGGAGCTTAAGTGGATTTGTCTAAAGTCTGGCAAAAAGGGCGATGGAGGCAAGGCCAGAGCCCTGTAACTCTGTAGCAGGCACCTAGGAGGGTGTGTGTGTGTGTGTGCTTGTGCACTTGTGCCTGTGCAAGTGATTGTGTGTGAGCTCATGTGTATGTGTCTGCATGCATGTGTTTGTCTGTGTATGTGGGTCAGTGTGTGTCTTTGTCTCTGTGTGCCTGTATTTGTCTGTCTGTCTGTCTGTCTCTCTCTCTCTCTCTCTTTTTCTCCTCCCTCTGTGTGTGTACATGTGTGTGTGTGTTTGTGTGTGTGTGTGTGTGTGTGTGTGTGTGTGTGTGTGTGTGTGTGTGTATGTCTGGGTTATGCCATTCTCCTCTCAGAATTGCTATTCCCAAGTCTTCCAGCACTTTCTCTTACATTTTTGATACAATTGGCCAGCCTTCTCCCAGTCCGGCCCCCTCCCCTTTTTGCTGCAGACCCCAAGCTCAGTGCTCAGCCCCATACTCAAGCCCACACATCTAGGCAGAACCAGGTGCGGGGTTTCCCTAGCACCATCTTAAGAGCTTTTTACCTCCAAATAAGCCTAGGTACAGCCATAGACAGTTCTACAAATAACCAGTGGACAAGACCATCTCCACCGTAGCCTGGGTTCCCCTCAGGCATTCTGCCCTCCTTTCCATATTGGTCCTGAAGAGAAGGGGGGACTGGGCATGGGGTTCCTGACCAAAATTGGTAGGTTCTCCACCCGAAGCCCCCACTTGCCTCAAAGTCTTCCATTTTTAGCCTTCTTCATTTCTTTTTCAGATGGCCTGGGCCACCTACTGTCCCTCCTGATGCACTTAGGATATGAACATACACCCACATCATGCAGCATGCACACACTCATATGTGTTCACACACATCATGAACACACACACACACACATCATGAATACATGCACATATGCATACATGAACATACACTAAGCACATACACACATGCATACATGCACATACACACAGCATGCACACACATACATGCATACACACAGCACAAACACATGCACACATGCATACATGCCACACACAGCATGAACACATGCACATAAACATACATGCACATCCCTCCCCCAACCTTGGGGGGCTCAGCTAGGCACAGAAATGTAGCACAGCCCTCTTGATGCTCCAGTCCTAGGAAACCTGGAAAGATGTTGGGGCTGGGCTCTATGCCAGGAGAGTGAAATCCTTAAGCCAGGGTCACTGTTTCTCTTAGAGAGGGAACGAGTCCTTTTACAAGCCAGTGTGAATGAGCCCATGCTGGGTCATACTGCGTGGACATAGCCAGTACAGTAGGTGGCACCCAGTATTGCTTGGGCCAGTAAGGGCTGGTCTAATGTGCTTCTGGCACAGGGCGAGGCCCCTTCCTGCCCCAGCTTCCGCCCCTCCCAGTTCTACTGCTGCTACCCAAAGCTGCTCTCCTCCCTGGCAAACATATACTGGAAATGCTTAGCAGACTGGCTCCCTGACACCCTTGGGAGCCAAGAATCAGATCCTGAGGGAGACTGGGAAACAGCAACCACCAGAGGTGCAGGAGGCGTGGCTACCCGGAGTCCAGCCAGGATTCTCA